>CM062820.1:1436330166-1436930166 GCA_031772625.1 Pinus tabuliformis | reverse complement strand
ACCGCCTCCATCATGTCCTTCCATGCAATATAGTTCGAGCTGCCCTCAAGAGAATACTCCAATCGCAATCCGTTGAAAGACATTGCCACGTTGACACCAAGAAAACACTGCTGCAAATTCTAATTCCACCAGCTCAAAAACTCAACTGCCTCTGATCTAAGATTCGTGAGAACAACGTATTTCTCATATAGAGATTGACTGTATGGGATTTTATCGGATATCTCACCTTCCAAAGGAAGGATGAATCTAGAGGCTACCTGGCCCAATTACAGACTCTGCCTGAAGAAATAAAATGTAAACACTTTCTGAATAGTAGATCTGATGATCAACAGCTCTGATACCATGTAGAAATTTTGAATAATTAAACACTTATTCGTAGAGATTATCCCGATTATGCACTATTGCAGAATACATGCACAATACATAATCTTTGTGAGAACAAAGTATTTCTCATACAGAGATTGATTGTATGGGATTTTACTGGATATCTCACCTTCCAAAGTAAGGATGAATCTAGAGGCTACCTGGCTCGATTACAGACTCTGCCTGAAGAAATAAAATGTAAACACTTTCTGAATAGTAGATCTGATGATCAACAGCTATGATACCATGTAGAAATTTTGAATAATTAAACACGTATTCATAGATATTATCCTGATTATACACTATTGTGGAATACATGCACAATACATAATCTCCTCTACGTTGATCATTAATTTAGCAGCATCAAAAACAATGAAACATCAATCGCATGTGCACATTAACACAGTATGTAACCTGGGGAAAGCATACAGCTGAAAACCCCACACTATCTGTATATTATAATGATTGAGAACTTGTAACAATACATAGTACAATACTCCTCACAAGTACTCAGTACTATCTCCACCTGTTAAACACAATCTAGCTCGAATCTGAAGCCTCAAATCTATTGGCATTATGGTACAGGTTTGGAGCTATGGCACAGGTGTTGTCCTTGATGGCAACTCTATCTGGTGACAGATCTCAGTAAAGTCATATACGCAGGTTCATCTAGACAAAGTCATGTATACACTTGGGTTAGACATTTCGATGGCGCGTATGCGTATACATGCACTTTCATGCAAAGAAAAGAGCGTATATGTTTGAAAACTTACCTTTGGTCCGTGGTAGTTAGTCCTTGGTATTTGAACCTATGGTTTGGACCATGATATCTCGTCAGAAGGGTTGATCCCAAAGTATTGGGCCCGTGGTATTGTGTTATTATGGTTTTGGACTGTGGTATTGAGAAAGGCCTAAGACTATAAAAGAGGAAGGAGATCATTTGGCAAAGTATCTTTGGAATCAATTGAATATCTAACATGTGCTAGATCTGAAACTTTTGTGATTGGGGTTATGGTGCAGATCTGGATATGAATGAAGGACGAACATAAGCGCATAAATAAGGATAACATCTATTGGTGGGTCATAATCTTTAAGGCTTGAATGATAGTATCTTTGTATGATTTTGATCTGTTCTGTGAGGCGCACGCTTGATGTATAAATCTGACAATCTGGGTTAATTAGTATCTAACTGTTTGAAAGAGTGAATTATCCTTTATATATCTATACGTAGGTTCAGTGAAGTGAACGCGTGTATACACGCAAGTTCAGTAAAGGCAAACTGCATATACGCAGGTTGCTCCACTCACAGGAGCGTATGCACGCAGGTTTCAGGTTGTTTAAGTAGCGTATATGTATTTTATTGTGATCTAGCTACCTATGTTTGTTGCTGCAGTGTGCTGGGTTCAGAATTTGGTATATTGTTATTGTCACTGTGTTCTGGGTACAGCTATCAGAGAAGTGTTTATTGTGATTCAGTTTCTGTTCGGTGAAAAGGAGATTGGTTGAAGTAGAAATTTTTTGATGTTCATGGATCCAGTCTGAAAATTTATGAAGCGAGGTCCCTGGAAGAAAGAGAAGGTTGTAGCCTTCAGTAGGCCAGCACCTACGTACTGGTATCTTGGCTAGTACAAGAGCTAAAGGGGTTGTAGCTCACTTCCAGGAGAAGCTGGAGAATGAGAGAGGGTTGTAGCTCTTTGCAGGTTGCAGCTTGCGTACTGGTAAAGGACTGCACCAGTACATTGTAAAAGAAAGTTTCTAATTAAAAGAAGATAGAGACGAATTGCAGCAGGTGGTTTTCACCCACATTGGGTTTCCACCTTATATCTTTTGTTCTTGTGTGTGATTGTCCTCTGCTCTATTTTACTGTTTCTGGTTACTGGTTATTTGATTCTGATACACAGAGTAATAATCATCATCTGAAAGATAAAGTAAATTATAAGTTTGCATTGTATACGCGGGTTTCCTTCTACATAGTTGCTTATATACGTGGTTTTAATTAACAGACGTAGCATATATCTTCTGGATTTGAAAAAGGAATATTTGACTTGATAATACTGATTCACCCCCCCCCCCTCTCAGTATTATTTCCAAAAAAATCTCCTCCACTGTTTTCCTGCCTCCACTGCGCAATCCTGCATGAGAATCAATCACTTTGTGAAATCAAATTCCTTTGGTTATAATACGAAAGCCTGATGGGCAATCTCCATCATGCATGTGAAAATCTCATGCACAACTATAGTCACAACTGATAGCAATCTCAACCTCTAATACCTATCTCCACTGAACTGTACATGCACTGAGTTAACTGATGTATTCTTCAGTTGCTTTATGAGTTAATAATTAGTGAATTAATTAATAATTAATTCACACAACTCATCACTCGAGGATTCTTTAGTTAGACTAAAATACAACGAGTTCAACCAAGTCAAACTGAACACAACTCCATCAACTCCACAATCAACTCCACCAAACTCAACCACATGAGTTCTAACTAACGTTCTGCATCCAATAGCTCAACTGACCCGCAAGAAAAGCGTATTTCCTTCTGACAGTTGCATGTGCCACATCTGTAGCTCAAACTGAAGTGCTCCAAGAGGATACGATAATGTTTATAGTCCAGATATTATTATGAGATAACAATATTCGACTGTTCTATTTTTAGCCTGGCAGTCTAAAAATAGAAACTGCCGATATGTCTAAAAATAGAAGTCCATCTATTTTTACCAACATGACCAGTCATCCACAAATAGCATCCTGCAACTCATAGACCATGATCCATATGTCTAAAAATAGACATAGTCTAAAAATAGAATTTGGGCCAAAAATAGCCTGCGAGCCCACTTAGTGAACGCGACTTCTTTCCACTAAGCTCCATCATCTTGTTGCATTCTCAACAATTTTGTCATTTCACAATTTTCTAATTCAAAACACAGGAATTTTTAGCTGATGCGCAGCACCACCGGCGTTGTGCATTGAGTTGGCTTAGTATTTTGCAAAATGGCTTGAATTTTTGGATTCCTCATGGAAAAATAATGAAACCTAGAAAGTTTCATAAGATTTGGAGGACATATGGGTCACCTAAAGGGCAAAAAACACCTAAAAAATGCCCTCTCTGCCACTTTTTGGACCACTAGAACTAGTCTTGGAAGAATCCACTTTTGAAGGGGAAAATGACCTCCAAATTAGAAAATTCAATGTGCTCCAGAAACTATACAGGAAGGGCTTTCCAACAAGCTATCTTAGGACTAATTTGGTGAAGCGGAAGGCCTCCAAAATCAGCCTTGAAGTGGTGCTACGCATCAGGCTTAGGGCGTTGTGCATCAGGCACATTTTGGCCAATTTTGCCTAAAAATTCATAATTTCGCCTACTCTGACCATGAGTTGACTTTTTCTATTCTTATTAGTAAATTTGTAATGGTTAATGATGTAATATGATAAAAATATGATGAAAAATGACTTGAGGGGGTAGATACATGAGTTAGAGGTGGTTTGAGGTTGAATGAATCAGTTTCCATAGTTTTAGAGGCTAGTTGTTCCGCTGCCTATTTTCTAGTTCCTAGTTTGGATGTTATTGAAACAGCTCCTTGACTCATGGATTCGACCCCTGATGGCTAGCATAGGTGGTTTGATGTCTATATTATGTGCTTTCTTAGTCATTTGAAAAGGTTGGACTTTTGGGATGCTTTGAGCTTTATTGTAAATCACTTATGTAGTTTGGCAAGGAAATGAACCAGGGTTTTGTAGTATTTTGTGGGATTCTTGTGGTAATGTGTCTTGGCATTGTTTATTCCTATGTTATTTAGTTTCTCTTATGTGTATATGTTCCAACATCTATTTATTTCTTCATAACTAAATGAATCAAGATAAATAGGTGGAAACCATTGTTATTCAGTGCTCTGCCTTGAGGGTACATTTAGTTTTAAATGTTCTCTGTTGTTTGAAGAGGACTCATGAACCTTGCATGCCCTCTCCAACTCCTCACTGGTCTTAGACTTGCAATCACATCCAATTCAATGTGCCAAAACAATTGCCTACCTTGCCCCACAGAACCTCCTGCAAATCAGAATTGATTTCCTGGACCCAAAGTTGCCTTCTTCATTTGATCCAGCAACCAAACATCAAAATCAAACAAAATCCTCTGACCTAATATACCTAGCCGAAAATCAGCATTTATTTTCAATCATATCAAGCCTTAGTTTCCATATTCTAATTGAGATTGACAAGGAGAGAGCCCTCTCCCAACCTGGTAGGGAGAGCTACCAGGTTAAGCGTGGTTTGATGTTACCCTAGACCTACCTTCCTTCAGCTTGAGGTATATTTAGGCACTAACAAATTCTACACCCTATCCTTCCATATCAGTAGGGGTTTCGATTCACTGTTCTTTTACCACTGCAGTGACTTCAGTACCCTGTCCTTCGAATACCACAAGGTCTTCAATGCCCTGGTCCTCAAAATCATTAAGGGTCTCCACATCCAGTTTAGTAAACTTGTTAGGAAGCTCTTCATGATGTTCTTCTTCATCCTCCTCGACTTGGACTTCATCGGCGTTTGGTGTCGACATTGTTTTCCTACTCCTTAGCCTGTTGACAAACGTTGACAACAGCACGTCATCTTCTACATTCTCCTCATCCTCCATATTGTGTTCTGCTGTGTCTGTGACCACCAAGAGATTATGGACTATGGGGGGGACTTGGGGTGAGTCGTCGATTACAATTGGAGAACCTGACTGGCTTTTCCCTTGGCCGACAACTTTACTCCTTGCCGAGGTCCTAATTTTCCTCTTCTTTGCTTCAAGTGGAGTGTTTTCAATGACCCTCTTCTTTTCTTACACTGGTGAGCCTTTACTTCGCAACTTGGTAGGAGACAATGTCTCTACCTTTCTCTTTTTACTTGCACTTGCGCTAGCAAGTTCTTCTCAACCCCTTGCTTTCAATTCTTTCAGAAATGACTCCCATGCTATTCCATTTTTCTCTAAATTCTTCTTGACCAGCATTGTAATGAGTCCATCATGGCATATTTTGGTTGCAACCTAGCTTGCACTTCTACTCTACACATTTTTCGCCATCTTTTCTAGGCTCCTGAGTAAGAAGTGAGGGAAATTAATCAGCTTCCCCACCTCGAAATGTGACAACAATCGAAGGTGGTATACGAATGCCAAGGTATAGCATCCTTCGCCTCTAACAAACTTCTATAATACAAACAGTAAATCTCGCCATTTCCCAACCGTGGAAGTCTGTGGCAGTCCCTTTTTCCAATCGACCTCAATCTTCTTATTGACCACGAACCAATGCCAATGCTCCTTTGTCAACCGCTCTTTCTTAAACCAGTGCTCACTTGTAAGTGGCAGGCTTGTCACTTGCGAAATGAACACTTTAGTGATTTTAAATTTTAAGGACCCGACCCTAACTCGGCCTTTCTTGAACGTTCTTGCTAACTCTAGCACTACACCCATGTCGAATCCGTCAAATTTTTGGAGGAATGGCAGGAACCCAGATTCTTGCAAAAGTACAAGACTGTTCCTATATTCGACAGTTTCTTCAATCTCCTGTAGCGACAGTGGTTCACTCCTCATGGGTGCCACTTCCAACCTCTTCCACTTCACTCATGACACCCTTGAAAGAATTTCAGGGTAACTGCAAAATTCATTGAGAATTCTATGCCAGAGGTTCCTCGCCTTCTATCTTTTTAGACCTGTTTACCTAGCTATGATGGAACAGTCCCTTCCTCTTTGGGTGTAGACTCTTGTCAACTCATTATATTTGAATCGTGATG
Organism: Pinus tabuliformis; assembly: GCA_031772625.1. Taxonomy (NCBI): domain Eukaryota; kingdom Viridiplantae; phylum Streptophyta; class Pinopsida; order Pinales; family Pinaceae; genus Pinus; species Pinus tabuliformis. The sequence continues at coordinate 1,436,924,031 of CM062820.1, read as the reverse complement.
ATTGGATGCAGTGGCGGTATAGGCGACGGTGATGCAACGACTAGAATGATTGGATCACAGGTAGGTTAATGATGGTCAGGTAGCACAGAATGGTTGCGAAGAGGGTGAGAGTAGGTTATCCGATGGAGCACCCTTCCGCAGTCAGCATCATAATTCAATCAAACTTATTTTCAACATTTATTAAGAAAAATTAGATTTCAGCCTTACACATCTTGCACTTTAAAAAAATTCCCTAGATTAGTAACTAATGAAACAAACAATCAATTAAAACATGGAATGAGTTATCATATCAACACATGTACAAAAAAACACAGGCCCATAAATCTTTGATAAACCATTTCAGGACTGTGTAAATTCCTTCCACAACCAGTTGTATTTTTGTACCAGACCTATTTGCACTACTACGCTATGCTTGCACTGCGTTGTTCTTGCACCAGATATTTTTTCCAAATAGAAATTGTAATAGGACATAATTCTGTAGCTAGACTTTAAAAAATTTGCCTCATTATACAAGAAAAATTTATTCACCATCCTTTGGTGCTTCTCGACATGCCTTATAAATGACTCCGTCAAATTCTGCAATCAAATTATGAGGGAATAAAGAAGTGGCAAAGGGATAAAAACAAAAATTTATAATGGTAAGGAATATTACAGCATGGATTTCAGAACAATATCACCAAGGGAGCTAAACGAAATGGGATGTTGGAAGAAATTCAAGCGAAAAGAGGGATTTTATGAATCAGGTAAGGGTAGTTTCTTGGAATAAAGAGGAAGGTAATTCTTGCAGAATTTAAAAAAGAACTAGTGGGAAATTTTGAAATGGGAAATAGAAGAATATTTTTACCTTGAAATATGCCTGCACTGGTGTAGGAATAATGACTGCAGCGGGAAGTAAGCATTTACTTTGATAAAAATGTCCATGCTAGTTACCCCAAACTTGGATAAGTGCTTGGTTTTGTGAACCTGCTTTGTCTTGGCGGCAGCGAGCATATCTAAAAACCAAGTAGCATTCCTTTTTTTATGAAAATTTTGATCTTCTTGCTAGCATGCTAGTTTTCAGGTTGATCCTTCTGCAATTATGTTAGTCAACTGATTTTCACAATTAAAGGAAAAAAAAATACTTTTATACGTTATATTTTTTTGTCATTTTTTTTTTTAGTGTTTTTTTTTAAATAACGAAAAGAAGGAATCAACTCTTCGATTGGTCAATGCTATCACCTACCAACTCCTTTTCAAATGGTTGTTGAACTTGCTGCATAAAATATCCTTTAGTAAGGGGATGAAAATATACCTTCAATTTATGCCTGTTTACAAGGAACACATAATTTCGTCCATCAATCGTTTTGAATTCTACCACTCCATTTTAAAACACTTTGACCACCGCATAGGGTCCCATCCAACGTGTATGGAATTTTCATTTAAAATGTTTAAATCTGAATCGTAAAGGAACACCCAATCACCTGGTTGGAATTTCTTTTTCTGAATATAGTTGTCATGCCACTTCTTGCATTGTTGTTGAAACAAGATGTTCTGCTGAACAACATCCCTTCAGATTTAATCTAACTTGTTCAATTGTATAAGGCACTGCTACTGTGCCTCAGAGAGATCTAGCCCCAATTGGACTGTAGTCCTGAAAGTCTTGATCTAGAATTCTATTGGCAAGAGGACTTGTTTCCCATACACCATCTCATATGGTGTGTGTCCCGTGCTATTTCTCTAAGTGGTCTGATAGTCCCACAATGCTTCTGATAATTTTTCATCCCAATCCTTTCTTTTCATATTTACCATCTTTGTGAGGATAGACACAATCACCTTATTTGTGGACTCCACCTGGCCATTTGCTTGTGGGTGATATGGTGTGGATATCATATGCCAGATTTTGTACTGCTCCATTACACCATGTACCAGATTAGAAATAAATTGTGATCCATTGTCAGAAACAAATTCTCTAGGTACACCAAATCTAGTAAAGATTTTAGTAAAAATAAAATCAACAACAACTCTTTCAGTAGCAAAAGAAACAACTTTAGCTTCTACCCATTTTGTAACAAAATCTGTACAAACCAAGATATGAATTTTATTTGATGATGAGGGATTTATTGGTGCTATGAAATCAATAACCCATTTTTCAAAAGGCTTAATCATAAATTCAGGACATAAAGGCATCTCATTGGTTTGGTTAGGCTAGCCAATTCACTGACTCAACGGAGGTAATGGTGGCATAGGTTGACTCAGCTAAGGTAGGGATGGTTGAGGCATTGGGTAAGGTGCATATGTAGGAGGATATTATTGCATCAGTGCATCATAGGAATTATGTGAATGATGTGAATGGTTTGGCCCTATTCCATCCTCGTTGCGAAGATTGGGAGGGTTGTCCATATCGATATTGATTCCCATGTTGCCAATGATGAGAGTGACCAGTGTTAGGATAGGAATATGAGTGTGAATTATAACAAAAAAAATGTGGTGGAGGTTTAGGAACCACACCTGCACTTAGCTGAGGCCAAGTTCTCCATGCTCCCATTGCATGCAACGATTCAGCTTCAGGTTGTCCCCCTTCAAATACAACTTTCAGCCCAGGTAGGGAGGGACATTTTTTTGTAGCATGGTTATCTGCACAAATTGCACATTTATTAGTTTCTTTGATATCTAGAGGACATTCTTTAATATCTTGAATGGAAAATAGACATTGTTTCTTGCTCTTCTACAAGTTTTTACTGAAATTTCAAAGATTCTATTTGTTTACTAATAGTATTCATTATTTTAATTTTCATATTGTCCATTTTGTTTTCTAATCCAATAATCATAGCATCAGTAAATTCAGTTTTCCTATTTTTATTCTAAATTCCTTTGCTGGATCTATATTGGTTCCTCAAGAATTTCCTGCACAAGTCACAGATATGATCAAAAGGTTTTTGAGCAATATCCCCTTGTCCTAACAGATTTAGATTATTCCTAGAATCATCAGTAAGCCAATGTAATAACAAGGTCCTAATAGTACTTAGATAAAATTTGTGCTTCGACCTTTGGAGGATGTACATGAATCTCTCCAAATAGTCCTCTAGCATTTCATCATCATTTTGCACAATAGTAAAGATTTCATCTTGGATATCTCTAGTTTTACAATGTTCCTGATATTTTGGTAAAAACACTTTCTTCATTTTCTCCCAAGAATTTACAATATTTCCTCCTACTCCCATGAACCAACAGAGTGTTGCGTCCTTGAGATTTGCAATAAACAACTTTAACTTCTGGGCATCAGATAAGTAATCATAACATCTCCACAAAATATCAAACTCAAATAAGAAAGAGTTTGGATCTTCATGCACCTTAAAATAGAAATGAGGAAGAACTAATGGTGAAATATTTTTCATTTGTGCTCGTATATTGGGATTCACAATAGGGAATCCGAAAGTATATTGTTCCTCATTTACCTAATTTTCACCATGTCCTTCTGCATGGTCTTCCATATATTCCATTGTTTTTCTTCCACACGAACCACTCCTAACAAGCTAAGAAGTCTGACTATGGATTCCAACATTCCCCTTCTTCCCCTTTATGGGCTGTGTCATACCTGACCTACTGCTACCAGAGCCTAGGTGGATTGTTCCTACGTACTGAGTATGAGTTTGTTTGGACTTTTTTCCTGCAAAAGAAGGCCCAATATGAGTTTTTGTTTCAGATTTTTCACTATTTCTTTGGCCTCTAGTGGGTTTTGGACCCATACCTCTTTTAGGCATTCATTTCATAAAAAAATGACAAACGAAATTCGAAATGAAAATTGCAATTTTTAGAAATAAATCGGCACCTATAAAGTCCTTCCAACAATATAAGCACACTACAGGAAAAAATAATAGCATACTTACCACTATCGCAAAAAAATTGAAAATTTTTACTAGTTCAAATCACCTCCCGACAATGGCACCATAATGTTGGGTGCAAGAATTGCGCTTGAGAAAACTCCTCAACACTTAATTGTCAACCCGAGGGTTTCGTAAACTTAGAGATGAAGCACAGGTAATGCCAAAGATGGTATGAAATTTTCCTATTTCTAATCCTAATTCTTAAAGGAAATGCTTTGCAGAATTAGATAGAAAACAATTGGAAAGGAAATTAACAACAAGGCAACTCTAGTGCTGGAAAGTAAAAGACAATTTGCAAGTAAATCAAGTAAATAAATTATACACCATAGAAACAATATTAAATGTTGCAATGAAATGCTATGTTCATCTTCAGATGGATGGTAAGCACTCTGACAAGTGGGCCCTTCCAGAATTCTACCTTCCTTTTGATCTTTCTCCCACACAAATAACCTATCCTTACAGGGTTTCAATCTGCTTGCACTAGTGCAAGTACAATATTTCTGTGTAAGAATGTATTCAATCTTCCTTACTGAAGACTTATGTCAGAGTGAAGGTGCTCTAAGCCTCAGGGCTTGGAGTACTCTGTTCCTCTGTAAAGATACTTGCTCTTGCACCGAAGCAGAGGCCCCTTTACTCAATTTTTGAATTACTTTCCAAAGCTGAAAGACATGCTGAAAATGAATTACAACTGCAAATGAAATTTTGAAGTAAACTAGCTGCAAAAAAGAAAATTCTTCAACTAATTAAACTTCGTAAGAAAAATAAACTGCATGAGATAAAAACACTTACAAAAGAGTCAATCAGTAGCCTAAGTATTTTGCATGTGTCAACCAGTTTTGGTATTTCACCCACAATAATGACATTCTTTGCAAGTATAATATGGTAGTTTAATATAACTTCTTCTAGATCCTTTAGAAATGAACTTTTAATACCAGAAATAGTTACTCGATTAAGCAATCCATTCACTTGTGAAATAATGGGAAATATGATGCAGGTAAGTGATTCACTATTTGCTGCAATGGATGACTACGCAAAGGTACAAGCAACAATATGCACTAGCGTAGGAAAGAGTTCCTTGCATGATCCGCTTCAAAAATGAATTAAGATAGAAAAAAAGGGTAAAGTAAATGCGTGAAAGATGTCCTATAAACCAAAGTAAACACAACTACTCTACAAACCATGTATCCGTTCCACACATAGGCTACAAAAGATAATTTAATCTAGAACTTAAAGATTACCGATTAAACTATTACATCACACAACTACAAAGAAATAACCACATTGTCTTTCAAAATAACGGAAGTGAGAGGAGTCAACGAGTTGGGTTGGTCGGGCCCTGGCCAACTAGCTCATTCCCCTTCTAAGGAACGAAAGCGATAAGCACTTCAAATAATACATCAAGGAAAAAATTAAACACTGTGTGTGCAAACCATAGCGATTCTCTTATATTTACTTGATTCGGAAAATTACATTACAGAGCAATCTAGCCCTAGAGCGAGGCAATAACGAGATTACATAAACCAAAATAATAACCGATGGTTTTGTAGCTTCCTATCTATGATCTACATCAGGTATATCCTTCGGCTCTAGGCCGTTTACACTAATGACAAATAATTCTTGTTCAGGCCTTTTGGCTGAACAGACCTCGAAAACCGACTTACAACTTGGCCAATGGTTATAACACACGTGTTTCACTGGGCTGTAATCTATCTTTGGAGAAAATTCCCTCGATGCATGCCACCTACTTCAGTTCATCAACCGTTAGACTCAGAGTTGAAGATCAAGTTCCATCCTCGTGGAAGATGTCTCTCAAAAATGTCGAATAGTGGTGGTGCAAGAATCTTCTTGCACTAGTCAATTCATACATTATTAACACTACATTCCATGATTACTTGTGGGAAGTCAATATGAGTTGCAAGAAATATGTAAATAACACAAAATATATATAAAAATATTAATAAAGTGATGTAACAAATCTTAATATAAACTATGAGCATGTGCAGGAAAAGGGTAACCATCTTGTACTAGTGCAGGAAAGAATAGTCTTATATTGAGGTAAAACAAAATTTGATATTGATGGAAACGGGGCAAAAATAGGGCATTTTAGGATACCAACACTTAGTTTTGAGTATATTTCTTGTTGTTAGACTTTAATCTGATATTTTCATTCACTTTCGAAACTTGTAGTCTTTAAATCCTTACAGGAAAAAGAAAAACATTTGTTTCTTAGTTTATTTTCTTTGATTTTTTTACTTTTAAATGTCTTACAAAGGTGTGAACTATTTATTTAGGGATAAAATTATTTTTCCATTAGAAGTGTTTTATTTCTTTGGGTTTCTTACTTTGCTTGATTAATTGAATTTCTTTTGAATTCACCTTTTTCTTGTTTATGAGATTTACTTGAATCTTTTGTCTACACTTCCTGTGCATTGGGGTAAGTTGAATTGTAGACATCATTTAGTTATTCATTAGATGGTTGAATGTGTGAGTGCCTAAAAGGAAAAGAAAAAGAGTTTTGATTTCTTATTTTTCTTGTAGAACCCATTTAGAAATCTCTTTCATTGAAGAAAAAGAAGTTGCATTTTCATGTAGCCTAGGTTTTCTATTCATTCATTTTCCGTCATAACACCATGAGTTTCACTTCCACTACCTTTTCTCCTAAATAAAAGCCACTTAAAATAAGTGCTTAGTTAAAATAAAATAGACTTTTGTCTTTGTTATAGAAATGTCAACTAGTTTAGGATATTAGGGCTTGGAATATGAGTGTGGATAGTAAACTCTCCAAGGCCACTTGAACTGAAAGTATAGATGTTTACTCAAGAGAAATGGATTTTGTTATTTTTTGTATGATATAAAATCCTATGTAGACCTAATATCCCTTACCACTCTCAAATTAACTAGGCCTTGCAAAGATATATTCTGAAGGGTCTTGTGGAAACGTCCTGAAATAAATTGCGATGCCTTCAAGTAGCTGAAGAATCAACCAGGGTAATGGAAATGATGCTCAAGTGTTGCCTGCACCATCACCTATGGGGAAAGGATGCCTTAGATTTTGGCCACTAAAGTACCTTCCTCCCACGTGAGCATTCGAGTCTTTAACTTCTCGGTAGTTAGTTACCAGTGGAAAGCACTGGATGGGTCAGGTAGCCCAAAATAGTATCGCACACACTAAACCTAAGAAGAACCCCCTCTGAATCAGTTCTCTTCCATGCTCGGGTATTCTTTTCCATCGAATGATTGAAGTATTTTAAGCTCCCTAAGAATTCAACGACTATGTTTCAAAGGTGTAACGTGAGCATGGTAGCTTTTGGAATGCCTACCCCCAATGGTCGCAACCTGAATTATAATTTTTTTGGTGGCCCTATGGGGAAACTTTGTTGGTTCAAGTTATGCTTGTTTTTAAGGAGTCTTAATTTACTTATGAAGTGATTTTGTAAGAAAAAATAAACTATGTACCGAAAGCTCCAGAAACTAGATGCCTTCTAGTACAAAGCTTATGGAAGTTTAGTGTGTGATGCAAGTGCGAATAAAAAGTGTGGTAAGATGCATATATCCAATGATCATTTAGAATACCTTTCTAATTACACTAATTATTGATTTTTCCTTACATTTTAAAAAGAAATATTTTTTGGATTATGGACCATTTACTCTTTTTCTATCAAACTATGTGAATTTCAACAACGAAGATGGAAATTCAAATGCTTTTAAGAAATTTTTCATATGCAAACCCAGGTTCATCTAACAAACTTAAGGGAAGAAAATATTACTTACTTTATATAATAACTCTTTCTCCTAGTCCCAAAAATGAATGCTCTGGTTAGTAATAATATTTGTGGATTATGGGCCACTTACTCCTTTATTAATTAAGTTATATGATTTGCAGAAAATTTTAGCGAAATAGTTTGAAAAACATATGTGGGATTTGGCCACTTACTTCTCTCCCTAATTAATTTATGTGTGTATTGAAAATACAAAGGAAAAATACTCTAATTTCTCCACCAATTAACAGTAGTAAAGAAATGCGACATATCCAACATAAAATACAAAATGCAAAGGTGAAGGCAATTCAATAAAGGCTACCAATCACCTACGAAAATAAAAAATACAAGGCTCTTTTTTGATTTCTGGTTGTACGTTTTAACCCCGTACAGAAATTACCTGCATATGAATTCTAAAACATAGAAAATAAACAATTCGAGAGCATAACACATAAAATACATATACACAGTGATTTTCGCCTAGATCCCAAAACTGGGACTACCAGCTTGATTTTTCATTATGTTCATTTCAATGTTACAATACATATTTATACATGTTGAAGCATCCAATACCATGGACCGAAAACCATCGCGTCGAAAACCATGTGTGAAAAATCATGCACAGAACCATAGGTAGGTTCACCCAACCTAATAGAGTCAGGTTACCTGCACCCCTCAAACCCCTTGTGACCCCCCCCCCCCCCCACTACGCAACGAAGGGTGGGCTCCGCCCCTCTTCTAACCCCCTAGTTAACTATGTGGAATAGTCCTGGAAAGAATATAACACAACCCAACATTCTCCCACTTGTTGTATTCTTTCCACATGGGGCTACAAGAGAGCTTAGTCATTTATCTAGCCCTTCAATTCCCATTGTTTCTCTACACCAAGAGAACTTCTCAGAGCTCATAGATTTTGTCAATGCATTTGTAGTATTCTTCAAAGTGTCCAACTTTACCAGCGACACCTTTGTCTTCTATCATATCCATCACAAAGTGATACTGAACATCAATGTGCTTTGTCTTTGAATGATATGCAGGGTTCTTTGCCAAGAAAATTGCACTTTGGTTGTCACAGTCTATCCTTATAGCTCCCTGTACTAACCCCATACTTGAACACAATCTCTGAAACCAAACTACTTCCTTGCTTGCATGAGTGGCTGCCATGTATTCTGCGTTTGTAGTTGATAGTGCTACTACAGATTGTATCTTACTCATTTGAATGACTACACCTCCAAATAGGTTAAACACATACCTGCTTGTAGATCTTCTTTGATCCAAATCTCCAGCGTAGTCTACATCAACAAAGCCACGAATATCCAACTCTCTATCCAATCCTAGTCTTCCTTGGTAGCACGAACCATAATCACCAATGCCACGCAAATACCTGAAAACCCACTTCAATGCTATCTAGTGCTCCTTCCCTGGTGTTGACATAAACTTGCTCAATACTCCCACTGCATGTGCAATGTCTGGTCTAGTATAGACCATTACATACATCAGGCTATCGATTGCACTTGCATATGGAACATGAGACATGTCATCTTCCTCTTCATGTGTCTTGGGACAGTGTTCAGCAGATAACCTCACACCTATAGAAATAGGAACCTTCGCAGGTTTACTATCCTACATATTAAACCTCTGCAGTATTTTCTTAACATACTTCCTTTGGTTTAACCAGAGCTTCCTCTTTTCTCGGTCTCTTTTAATTTCCATGCCCAAATTATAGTTTGCAGCACCATGATATTTCATGTCGAATTTGGAGGATAATTGGGTCTTCAAATCCTGGATAATTTCTTTGTCATTTCCAACTAGCAACATATCATCCACATATAGGACCAGATAAATAACACAATCACCAATTAATTTAAAATACAGACAATGATATTCTTTGCTTCTTGTGAAGCCAACTCCCCTTATAAATGTATCAAATTTTTTATACCACATCCTTGGTGATTGTTTTAACCCATACAGATACTTCTTTAACTTGCATACAAGTACTTTCTTACCCTCCACCACAAAACCTTTAGGTTACTTCATGTAGTTCTCTTGTTCCAAATCCTCGTGAAGAAATGTTGTCTTCACATCCATCTGTTCTACCTCAAAATCAAAAGCAACAGGAATAGATAAAAGTAATCTAATAGAAGTTACCTTGGCAACAGGAGAAAAAATATCACCAATGTTGGCTTGTAGGGGACTGACCCAGGTTCAGAGGTGATTTAGCCAAACAAATCCTGTTACTACTCACCCTTTCGACAACAGTTTGCGAAGCGCGGACTGAGGTCTCACTCGAAGTAGTATGGGAGGGTGTTAGAACCAGGTTTCCGCACCCTGTGCATGTCTCATGAGATTCTAGCTGTCCGCGGTTTGACCTTGCGTGCACGTCACTATGCACATCTATTAGTCCCTCGCAACCGGTGATGTTACCTTCACGTAGCCCTACTTAGGGCGAAATCCGTATTATTCCCAACTTCCTTACTATTTACCCTATTATTACCCAATTACTTAACTTATCAGTGTAAGATTAATGATAATTAACAGTATATCTAGCAATCATATAAGTGCGCGTGATAAACAAAACAATATAAATGTATAAAATGCAATACACAAGAAGATGCACAGAAATTGGAATCAACCTCTCTTTACTATTCTTCGCTCAAGGTTACAAACTCGACACCACCCTACGCACTCAGTTGTATGGGTCTGCGCACTCAGTTGTAGACTCTTCTAGGCCTCTACGCACTGACTTGCAGAGCCTCTTCCTACTACTACAACCCAATACACTTAGATTCTCACCCTATGCTTCAACCATTCATACTCATATATCTCATTTTCCTTCGCTTTACAACTGAGAGCCTCACTCTATTTATACAATCCTATAGTCTGCGGGCCATGGCTAGGCCGACATGATATTACATTACATTACAAAACTTAGGGCGGACAACCCTATGACCCAACATATACTTCGCGCTTTGCATCTGCAATTCGTGGAGTTTTACAATACATTTGACCAAACTTGGGCCTTGAGCCCCAAAACATGTTGTGGGGGGATTCGATGACCAACAGGCCCCCAACACAAACATTGTGACTCATCTGCCAGTCACACAGTTGGCGCAGTGATCTTGGTACGCAGTCCCTCCAACTAGTCCCACACTACTCGAAGGTCCGCAATGCACTGTTCTGTGGTTTCCTAGACCTGTTGCATGTGCTCTTCCAATTTGTCTTTGTGAGGATCAAATCCCTACCTCACCACGTAGTGCCCCTACATCTCTGTCAGCTCGCCCTTGATATCTACCGTAATGGTGAAGGCCTTGTCAATGCATGGTTGGATGCACATTTTGAGAATTCCCTGTTTCTATCTTGTGGCATCCACCTGCTCTTTTAGTGCCCTTGCTTGCTACATCTTTGCAAGCCATTGAGTGAGGACGAATGTCTGCAAAGTTCCCTGGACACTATCATACTACTCCTGAAGTTCGCGCGCCTCTGTTTCTAGGGGTTGTATGTTGGGGTCCTCCTGCAAGGATGTGAGGATGTCAAAGGCTTGGTCCAACATACTAGTATACTCCTGTGCTGCCCATCCAATTTCTTCCAACCCTGTTTGGATAGCGCTAACGTGCTGCTCTCTAACCTCCAGGGGAGTGGAAGGGTGTGTCTTCTGCCGTAGCTCGACAATCTGGAGATTCAACTCTAGCTACACCCGCATTGTTTCCTTGTGCGCGTTTCAAAATCCACTTTCCAAACAGTGGATCGGCACTTCCGTTGGCAGATCTGCAATGATGGACAACTCTGGGACACACCGACATGCTTCATCCACTATCTATACTAACTATTGGTTTTGTGACGCCAGTTCTTCATGTTGCAGGCTGAGCTGTTCGATGTTGATCTTTTTCTCGCTGATCAACTCAATCGTGCAACCCTGCCTAGCACAAAGCTCTGCTATTATTCCATCCTGCAGTTGGTACAATGTGTCTCGTAGAAGGGCAGCCAAATTAAGGCCAAGTCCCTTGATCCTACCAACTTCGGCTCTATTGATCTCATTCCCTACTACTAACGCCTCTTCTGGTAGCACTAAGGTATTGGCCATCCTTGCGTGTAGCATCTGCTCTACTGCTGATGTGCCTGTTGCGATGTAGGTGGCTACGGTTCCTTCCTGTGGGGGCCGCACTTGTATTTTCTGTAGCTACACCTTTAGGGCCCCGAACACAGTCTGTTGCTCCAACATGACTTCTTGGAACGCTTCCTTGGTGACATCGCAAACTGTCTCACTGATGTCATAGAGGTTAGCTTTCATTAACGTGATCAGGTCAATGGTCAATTTGGAGGCCTTGACCTTTTTCCGTGGACCCGATCTCTTTGTGACGCGCGGCCTTTTGAGCTGGGTGGAAGTTGTGCTTGGGTCCACACCTTCTTGTACAAGGTCCGTGTCCTCTACTTCTTATCCTATAGAAAATTCTTGGTCCTCCTCTTCCTGCGTTGTTGTGGCCCCTTTGTTTGCATTGCTGCTAATACTTCTGTAGCCTTTGCCTACTCTGCGGCTACCTGTGCTGCCTCACAAACTGCCCTTACCTCTACTGCCACTCTTTCATTGCGCCTCTTCTCGGCCAGTTGCATGGCATGCAACTTTGCCTCATCCCTTCTTTTTTGTGGTGATGTACTATCCAACTCAGCCAAAACCGGGGTGCGCCACTTAGGAGGCCATGATTCTAACACTATAAAAATTGCATCATCAGTGGCAATGAAGGGGAGCTTGGTCCACTACTGCTTTGGATCCTTTTGTGCCTTGATGTGAATATTTTGCATGTCTCCCTTGAAGTCTGCAAAGCTCTGCAGACTGTTGTGCATTGTGGGGGACAGGCGCAGCCTCCTATTAATCCACATCTAGACACTCGCCTCCATGAGCACCCAGAAGATATTTTTCTCGCGAATCCACTTTGCATCCTCGGTAGCCCAGAGTGACACATACTTCGCGGCCTCTAGTAAATCACACTAAATGCTCTAGAACTGACTATCCTCTGGTAGTTCTCCTGCTACAGGCAAAATGGACAATAGCAACCACACGTAGTGGAAGGTCTTACCCTACTCCTCGGCTTCCTTGTAGTTGATCAAGAATTCCTCACAGAGAAACTCAGCCCAGTTGAATTCAATCCCCTCTACACATTGTTCAGCCAATGCAACTACCAATGTTGGTAGTTCACTGCTGTGGCATTTTCTCATTACCTTCTTGGCTAGGAGTTGGGTGGCTATGTGCACCCCTTTATCCTTGATACTTTTGAGGTGTAACCCCTCTTTTCCTTCTTGAGCTTATATTTTTTCTTCATGGGTTCCATGAGAGCCAAATCAGCATTCCTTCCTACTATCGTCGTGCGACCCTTTCCTCTATAGGGAAGCCAAGAAACTATGTGGATGAGATCCGTCGTGATGGGAATAGGTTCTTCCAGCCATAAGTACCCATCATGCATGAGTAAAAGTAGTTGTCTGATGATGAAAATGGTGATGGGTGCGTGGTGAAAGTGTGGTATCCACATCAGACGAAGCAATCCGGCCTTCTCCACACTGCATAGCCATTTTAGTGGCTCTAATGTTATTACTGGTCCCTTCATGCTCTGCTTCATGAGGCTCTCCATCTCTAAGTGTGGGAACTTCTCGCTATCCATGAGGTCCCAATCTTAGAACTTCATTATGGGCACACAACGCAAGTCCGAGCCCTCAAACACAATTCCATCAGGGAGAATCAGGGTCTGGAGTTTTCTCTTTTTGGCATCCATATCCTTTGGTATCTTAGTTTTCACTTTTCACGGAGGGACATACTTAGGCAATTTCGATACAGAGCTCACCAGCTGGATATCCCTTTCCATGTCCTTTTCTTCCTCTACCTTAGCAATGAGAGCCTGCAATTCCTCCTCCTTGTCATCTATATCAATGGTGATAGACTTGCCCTTTTCTTCCATTGAGAGCTTACTAAACTGGGGATTCCTCAGGGACATGTGGACTAGTCCCGCTGCCTACTTATCTTTTTTCGGTCTCAACGTCTGAGGTGATTTTAGGATTTATGGGGAAATATCAATATCTTTGGGAACATCTTGTATCGTGGGGTTCTGCACAATCTCGTCGGCAGTTCCTTCTGCAAAGCACAAACCTATCCTGGTAGCCACCATCTTGTTTGAACTATATGTGGTCTTTCGCGAACTCTGGGTCTTGAATATCGCTTAGCGATCAACACTCTATGCTCTAATTAACTGCTGAAATCTCAACTGAACAAATTTTGTCTCGTAGCTAGCCCCTGGAGTTTTATAGCACATTTTGAATTCAAATTCGACCGTTACCCTGAATTCTAGGCCATCAATGCTTTCTTGGTGGCAGATTGTCCCAAATATTTCCCTTAATTCGTCTCTTAAATTCCCACTTCCCACTCCATTTGGCCTCAAATTAGACATCCTGTCATGAATAGTGACACCAATGGTCACTTCCCAGCCTACCCACATGGCGGCGTAGCACCTCGTGCATGGGCACAAACATTGTGATGTGCTAGTTCTACACACACTTCCCTTATTGCACAGCTCCCAAACAGACTCTTTTATAGTCTTGCTCTCTCTTTCAACTGCCTGGAGCACTGAGATTGTGCTTCCTATGACTAGTTAGGTGGTTGCACCACCTATGTGAGGCTTCAACTCGCCTTGCAGTATAGTCTGCGGAAAATCCCGAATTTCCCTCGCGATAGCCAGTGTCGCACAGTATACCTTATGTAGTGTGCTCCCTTGGTTACTGCGTTTGGTGAGATGAAATCGTAGCCATGGTAGCAGAGTCATAAATTCTTAACGACAATCTTCTAATTTAGTGGTATGATCATCCGCACCTTGCCTTGTCATCCTTGGTTTATCGATAAGACATGCTTGGTTGATCTCATTTTCCAGCCTCTTGACCTTGGCATCCATCAAAATGATTTTCTTCCTCAATCATACCCGGTCTTTTTTGAGTTCGTGAAGTCTAAGGTTCCCTCGCCGAATGGCTTCTTGAATCCTTATGTGTTCGACCTTGCATAGCTGTGTGATTTCTCTGTCCTGGTCTTCATGCACTGTCCCATCTGTGGGAGTTATTATGTGTGGATTCCTCTTTGCATTATCTTTAGAAATTACAATCTCTACTTTGTTTCGCACCTTTGGAATTGTTTCCGTGATCAAGGTTTTGCACATGGTCCTACAGGCTCATCAAACCGCTAGTACGTGTAGGTCCCAATCAATGTGTCTCGCCTGGTAAAATTTATTTAGTACTTTGCACACCCTATCAAATTCTTCTCTGTGGAAAATTGGTAGCGCGTGTCGTCTTTCCTAGTGCTACAGTTTGTTCTAATTCTCTATTCTAGGAGTGGTGTGCACTTGTGCAGGTTGTACAACATATGTCCGAACCCATCAGGAAAGGTCGGCATGCAAGTTGTTCTTCCCCTGCTGACTAGCTCTCGTTTTGACCTAGGGTTTTCCGAAACATAGGCGCATCATCCTTCTACTTTCATGCTAGTTCTCAAAACTTCCTTGATGTGTATGCCACCATCGTGTGGGCGTTGTGCGTAGTGCCCACTTCAGAGCATCGAACCACCATTGTTCTGGTACTGTACTTTCAATTTTGTTCAAGAATTCATCCAACGCTGTCAACCCATCATATGTAGGTAGATCCCTTGCTTCTGTTGTCACATAACACAGTGATCTAACCATCATGTTGCAATTAAGCATTGTTACTTACCGATTGTGCCATCGCTCTACTTCTTCATCTAAATCTGAAGTGCAGGAGCTTTCACACTCCCACGAAATTCTTCCATCTGTAGTCGGATTCACCCAATCTTGTTCTCATGTAGTTATCTTGTAAATACAAACGAGATCATCATCACTATCATTGTCGCAGTTGGGTTTAGTGTATCATGCTCCTTTGGCTGTATCACTAAGCGTAGCGAATTTTTTTCAAAGATCATTTTTCACTTCTTCAGATTTATGACTCCATTCTTATCGGTGGCCGAGTTGATTCCTAGTAGTGCATGATAGGGATTACGGTCATCGAAAATCTCTAGCACTTCAAAATATGCCTGCATGCTTACACCTTCAATATCCATTGTTAGCCCTTGCAATCTTCCCATAGGTAAGATCTTATGTTGGTTCGCCATTCGTAACTGCATAAGAGACCACTGTAGCGTGGGTCTGCCCATGTGTCCCCATGTTTGTTTTGGCAGTACATTCATGTCCGATCCAAGATCTGAGATTACCTGATCCATTTCATATTCGCCGATTTGTGCAGTCAACCTCATTTTCCTTCATGTGCACAATGCATGCTTTCCAAGTTTCCAGACCATGCGCATTCTCCTGACCTCGCACACCTAGTGATAAGTTCCTGTAGTCCTTTTACTACCTTGTTGTCACGTAGCAGTTTCATGCATGTCTTCAGAAAGGTAGTGAGCATTGAAGGATCCATCCCTGGTTCTAGTTGATCCTTACTACCTGAAGTGGAGGCCTCCGTGAAGCTCTTCTTAGCTTCCATGAATGTCTCCTTCGCACGTTCTAAATCAAATTCAAGTTCCTTTGTAGGAGCATTGTGGAGCCACGCACTTTCTTCTGACTTCTTACCATTATCGTCGCCAGTGGTCATACCGCTCCTAACCATCATGTTTACATTCGCGTCTTCTTTGCATAGCTCAGACATCATCATCTACAAATTCTGAGTCGGAGGGAGCTGAAGTACCCCTATTTCACGTAGTCTTGCTATCAATGTGGGGCAGTCTTCTACCTCATGATCAAACTAAATATAGTACAAACATGATTTCCTTGTCAGGTTTGTAGAATTGCGGGCATAGTGCCATGGCCCCCCTCAATTCTAGCAAATTAGTTGTTCGTGACCCCTTCCTGGTCCCACTCCACCTTGACCTCGTCCGCGCCACTGAAATTTGGCACACGCCATTCCTTCATTTGGGTCGAGGGCTAACATTTCTGTCTGCACCCTGTAGGTAGGAGTATGATCCATCATTAGTTCGTAGCTTCTACAAGTGTGTTCATCATGGCCTACTGACCTACAGAAATTACAAAACAATTGTTGGGATGTCTCCATATACTTCTGCAATTATCCGTAGTGTGATTTCCTCCTATTTAACAGACCGCGCACCATAATGCAGGTGTCATGCTTATTCCTCCCTGTGCCTCAGGTCTTAACAACATCAGCCCTCCTGCCAAGTAATTCGCGAACACTAGAGAGTGGTTCTTGTCATGACCCTGGTCTTTCCATTTTATGCATCATACCTCCTTGCGCACCTCTAGCCGAGGTGTCCAATCCTGTTTCAATCTCTGCATCTCTAGACACAGATTTTGTAGTTGTGCATCGATTTGTTGGACTCCTGGACTAGGGTCTTGTATAGGGGTCTCATGCAATCTCATCGCCATCTCCAAAGCTTTGACCTAGATGGAAAGTTTTTGCTGTGACAACGTTGTCCTTAAGTGTAGTGTTAGTGATGCTACAAACCATGAGGTGGTGTTGTCCATATTTCAACATCATGTTGGCTTCGCGAATCATGTTATTCAGTCTTTGGTCCAGATCCTAGGGGGTCTTGCCCGGGAGCATCACAATCTCCTTAAATACAATGATTGATTTTGTTTTCGAATTTGGCTTGCTAAATTCCCTGTTCAACGTCGTCTGGATTTTTGGGATTCCTACATTTGGATGGTCATTCGAATGCTTGATGTAGCATGTTAATGTGTGATCCTATAACGCGCTTACCAGTGTAGCCTTTTGGATATTGTCATCCACGACACCTTGCGCTTCCCATATTGCTCCTACCACGAACCAAAATTGGTTCTGATCTTCATTCCCTACTCCTTTGAATATCAGTAGCTGATCCCACTTTCCATACTAAACTGTGGTGGTGGCAGAGGTGGGGTGGGTGGAGATGGAGGTGAGGAGGGTGAGATGGGTGGCAGTGTAGGTGGAGGTGGTAAGCATAGAATTCACTGTCTTATTAGACTAATTGTGCTTCTTAGAGAAACTTTTGCAAGCTCTTCCTCACTTTCCCGCGAGGGGGAAATTAAGGGACTGGTTTCCAATTCTTAACTACTTCCACTTCTGTAGATCTTCCCACTTTGCATAGTCCCAAACATTAATTTATTCGCATAACCCACTTTTCACACAACAGCATCTTAATCCAAGTTTTCAAAGATTTAATATACTTACCTCACGGTGCCTTGAGGAAATGTCAATCTGCCTCACTATAGCTGACTCTCGTATCTACCATGAAATCAGTGATAAATCCTCCTATAATTTGGTCTAGCCAATGGTCCATAGCTTGTACGATCTTATCTCCTGACTCTTCTAGTTTGCGCACCAATTCCAGAGTCCATGCGATCGGTTTGTCGAGCCTACACCTTGCCTGACTATCTGCTAGCTTCGCGATCCACTCATACAGCTCAGAAGGAAAGGATGCAAAGAAAATTTCATGGATTTCTATATACAAGTAGTGCTCCAACCACTGTTCCTTAGATATTTGTGGATTTTTGTTTTCCTGCACCGCAATCTCACAAATTTTCTTGTCCAACCACTCTTTAATTACTTTCTTTGTTGGATTCGAATTGCACGACATCAGAAATCCCTTATGGAAATCTTGGTCCTGGCAATATAACCATTTGTTGGCTTGTAGGGGCCTGACCCAGGTTCAGAGGTGATTTAGCAAAACAAATCCCGGTACTACTAGCCCTTTTGGCAATAGTCTGTGGAGAGTAGACTGAGGTCTCACCCGAAGTAGTATGGGAGGGTGCTAGAGCCAGGTTTCTGTTAAGAAATTTACTGCATAACATAAATAATTACCGAGAGGAATATATATAAGAAAATAACCATCAACAACCATAAAAAAATAAATGCAAATGTTTATCCAGGAAAACCCCAAATCTAGGGAAAACCAAACCTAATAAGATCTCATTAGCATTGGCCAAAACCCTGGCCAATCCGACCAAGTAAGCCTTCACCCTTTTGTTACAGGGAAAAGTGTTGATATAGAACTGCTCTATCCCACTAAGGTGTGACAGGTGCCTTAGAAACAAACAGAGAAAAGCTACTTTTGTTTTTCCTTTATGAAATATAGATAGAGAGGAATAGAAAGACCAACCTCTGTCTTGCGCTAATCCTTCGATTCGATCCCTCTCTTCTTTGATACTCCTCAGCTACCTGCTCCCTTGCACGCCCAGCTTCACAAAGTACATGTAAGATCACAGAAGCATAGCACTAAACAAAGACATTGATCTATAATCATAAACAATCTAGGATCAGATGTAAATTGACCACACAAATGTAATAAGCATCAATGATACAAAAGCATGGAGGAAAACTCAAATAGCTTTTATTGATAAACAAGAAAATATCCAAGAGGAGTTACAACCAGTTGTTCTGACCCAGCATCAACCTCCCAGCAAAGAAGCCCCTCTTCACCTCAAACAAAGCTTAGATCACCCAACAATCTAATGTTTGTCTCTAGAAACCAACAACAATTCCTTACAATATGTAAAATTCCAGCCTCTGGATCTCTGGGATGAGGGATCCATATACAGATATGTGTAAGGGGGATGAGTCAGCTTGTGATTTGATTAATGTCTTCTCTCTGACAGTTCTTGCTTCCACTTGGAGACTGAAGGCCTCTTACTCATCCTTGGTCGAATTCAGTGAGGCAAGTGTCACATGAGAAGATTCTGGAAGCTTCCATTGCCTCTCCACCTCGCGGAATGACACTGCCATTTGTCATTTCTCGCCCATCGCACCCCAAAGAAGGGATTTTTGAAATGAAACGCACCCTCACAGTGTATTTAGGTGAGATGCAACGCACTTAGCTAGTGGAGCAGCTGCAATGATCCTATTTTGACCAATTCTAAGCAATTTCTCATGGAGAACTTCTGGGAGAAGCTGTAATCTGTTGACCTTGTTTCTTTAGGGGTTAGAACAACAGTTTTAGGGACTTAGGAGCCCTTGGTTTATGGACATTTCATGCTTGTAGTTGCAGGGCACAAAAATGTCTATAACAGTTGCCCCCTAAAGTATGAGGCTGTTAACCTTTTGGTGTCGGGTGAAATGCTTTATTATGAGGATCCGAAGTTCTTTCAATGCTGGGAGGAGACCTGTAATACGATACAATACAATACGTTATCTTCATACTATTTTCATGATATAGCTGAGGCAGGCATTCCCATGCTCAACGTTATAAATTCATTTTCATATACATAGGACAGACAATCGTCTAAGTGTAGACTGATGATTCCGATAGAGCCATCATCCTTTTGAGTGGATGATTATCTGTGCAGCAATGATGTACATTTAATGTCTTTATTTCCCTGAATATATATCGCAGCTTGGATGGATGAAACTAGATCCGGGGTCTTCAATCTCGTCCGATCTTCACTCGAAGTACAAGTCGATCCATGTGAGAAATGTTCTGAAGTCGAACATGGAAAGACATCACTTGATTACTAGTCAATGATGTAAATTGTTAACGAGTGCGAGAGGAATCACCAATAATGATAATGACACTCAAGGTACTGTAGTACAATTCACGTGGTGTGAATAAAGGACTTGGTGTCGAACACCACGCAAAATCTTTCGGTCGAAGGCCATTGATGTAAACCTGTCGCCAGAAGTGAGAAACTTACTGTTGAGGCATGCAAGCTTCAAAGTACTAATTGGGGTGTTCCTAGATCAAATTCTTGGATAATGAGCTGATGTCGACAAGAAGTGATTCGTCACAGGAGGTCCTTAATGAATCCCACATCAATGACACGGAACAGAGCAAATGATTTTAATGGAGGTGAAAACGATCTGGTGATATAAGGTTCAGGGTGGCGGTCATGAAAGAATGGAGTATAATGTATGGTAGTGGGTGAGACACAGGTGAATTCTCTGAATGACTTCTCTTGAACATATCGGCGACACTGATGTGATGGATTGGTAGCATTAACCCCAAATGTGGATGGTATGGCGTGACCATGGTGATGTGACCGGTGAATGAAACAACCCAACCCGACTCAGACACGGAGTGGAAGTGTCATGTTCAAGAGCGACTTGCTACCAATGAAGTTTCTTTGAGTTTTCTTCCTAATTTTCCCCAGTCATTGCTGACCAGTACCTCTTTATTTTTTTCAAGATTGAGGGGGATAACATATGCTTGTTCTATAATTTTCCCTTCGGGCAAACCCATCGCTATGTTTTAGCGAGCCTAGCAATAGTGAAACTCGTTCTTGTCTATAGAGAAGTTTTCGCTATTAATCTTTTTAACGAGTTTAATGACAAAGATAACTCGACCCTTTTCCATTTTAGAGAGTCTAAAAAGGAACGTAAAGATAACTCCAAAATTCCTTTTTCGTCATCTAATCCCTTAAGTCCGAAAAAGCATAAAACAATACAGAAGGGATGAATTTTCGATACTTTTAACGAGCCGAACAAAACAAGCGCTCGATCTTTTTGTGTAATAATCCCTCAGGTCCAAAAAGATTAAAATCTAGAGGGATAGCACTTCCTATCCCTTTAACGAGCTGGAGAGGCCAATTGCTCGGAAATCTTTTCATATTTTACGAGTCAGTTGAAAAGAGCTTAAAGGAGACTCATCTTTTGAGGAACGAGTGATAAAACGGGTAACAGCTGATTCCAGGTAAGGTTTGGAATTTTCCAATCACGGCAGTGTCACAAGGATGGCTAGTGAAATCACTCTTTGCAGCTATTCCTCAAAATGGGTAAACAATCAAATGGAGGTGAATGATCGGCCAATGAAAAAGTGGAGGTGATGGTGCAAACACGACCAAGGCTTTAATGGCTAAAGTACTACATTCACGATGGTTATTTACTGGGGAATAGTTCATTTCTTTTAACGAGCTTAAACGCCGGTGGAAACATTTGCTCATGTCTTATGTTTATTTTTTAACGAGCTTGAACTATGTGCTAAAACTGCTCAATCGAATGGTCCCTTTTTTATTTTACCATAAATAGCTTTCTTCTTTCAAAGATTGTACTGTATTTTCAATTGCTTCATCAAACTAGTCAGAAATGAACAATATATGCTTGAAAACGAGTTAGAACACTAATATTTTACTTTGAACTACGTAAAAAGTAATGAAAAAGTGTTTTTAACTCTCATTTTACCATATCATTTGAACTTTGGTTTGTTGGAGCTTTGGAGGTGCTTTACCCCCCCTTGATTTCATCAGCTGATTTTGGGAGATTCTGTGGACGATTCTTGGTGCCGTCTGGACCAGGTAGGAGCTAAACCTGTGCTCTTTCATTTCATGGTTTCCATTTTGCATTTTGAGCTTCATTCCTAGCATTTCTGAGCCCCTGGGGTTTGAAAAGCTTGTTCTGCCTTCAACGCACCCTCTGTGTATCGAAAGGTGCGTTGAATGTTGGCCATTCTAAAGGCCATCTAACATGCGATGCACCCAGAGTACTGCTGCAGGTGCGATGGGTGCAGAGAAGGAATTCTGTTCACAGTTTTTTGATGGAAATTTTGCCTGTTTCTTGCCAAAATTAGGATCTAACCCTTCTCTTGTTTTTTTTTCAGAGATCTTTGGAGCAAGATGACCATTACATGGTGAGAATGTGAGCATGAAGAAGAGTACGTGCTTGCCCTACATGATCCAGTTACAGTAAACGCACTGCGGAACTGTGGCTTGCTGAAGTTTTTCTGCATTTCTAGCATGAGACAACAGATCAACTTACTGCAGTATTTCCTCGATGCTTGGGATCCTACCAACCAGGTTTTCCAGATCAGGGGCAAATCTATCCCCTTCATTGTAGTAGACATCTATTTCTTGACTAGCTTGTCGAGGCGGGGTGCCCCCATCTCTTTATCAGGTTTGGCCAGAGGAGGTGACTCGGTGAGAGATTATGTTCACTGGTACTGCAGAGAAGGATCTCAGCCGAGTAAAGACGGCAAGATCATCATCCGTGATGTTACCGACAGGTCCCTTAGGACTATTCTGTTTACTTTTGGTAGGATGTCCGGTGGTGAGGCTCTTCATGTAGCCAATCGATCTTATATGTAGTATGCCTTGGAATGCCTCCAACCTAAGGTGTTCAACTGGTGCGACGCAGTACTTCTTGCGATGAAAGAACAGTTGACCAAGATAAGAGCGGGAGGTTGAAGAACATTGGGTATGGTTCTATTCTGACCACCTTTGCCTTGGAGAAGATACCAGTGATGCAGCTGCAGTACATTGCACTCGATTTACCTTCTCCTACTGAACCACGTATGCAGAGATGGGTTGACCATATGTCTAGGCATGCTGGCCAGTCTCAGATTTCATTTTTTGGTACCTTCTTCAGGTGGTTTGATCGTCAGGAGATGGTTTATTCCGATTATCCATACACTGGCATGGACTTCCGGGGTGATCTAGATTTGGTACTGCCGGATGGTGAACAGTGGGGCGCCATTGGTAAAATTTTTGACCATATTCCTGTTTATCGTCTTTTGTTTATAAAATCCTTGTGCTTTATTCTATCAAGACTTTAATCAAACTCATGTGTACATGCAGATGTTGGTCCTGTTCATCCAGCAGTTCGCCTGAGAGTACCAGCTGCTGCCCCAGCAGGAGAGGCCGTCGGAAGGGCTATCCTTCATGACCTCGATGTGGCCAAGACTCTCACAGCATTACAGGAGCAGGTTGAGGGCCTCACTCTTGGTATTCCAGATGTGAGGACTGACGAGCTACCTTTGAGGTTACAGTGGCATACTATTGGTGTGCCCAGACGATGGACTCGTCTCTTACGCATGATCGCACAGGCTGTGAATTGCTACCATGAGCATCATTAGACTAGGGTGCCCCCTAGCATTTTGAGTTTTTTGGTCATTCGACCGATTTTGTCTTGGTTACAGAACATTATGTGTAAACCATAAACAGTTATATATATTTTTGATTTTCGGAGTTTTATTTTGGTTAAGTTACATGATCCAAATGTAAACATTGATGGTATGTTTCCTTTTATAAATGTTGTAAATGTCTATCTAACACATAATTTTCCAATGAGTCAGTTAATGTGTTTAAGTTTCTGGAAATGTGTTGATATTGAATAAAATCAAATTGTATTTCCAAAATCTTAACCCTTAGGAACATGCGATAAATAGCTGGATTTCGGATAGAATAGATACCAGTGAGTTGTAGTATTACGAGTTGTGAGTCTAGCCTGACAATTAGTTGACGTATACCACGTGTGATGGCATCAGAGAGAAGTTCTATCAACGCGCTATATTCAGCAATGTTATTTGTTGATTGACCAATACATACCCCTCTGAAACTTACTAACTCGCCGCTTGGATCAAAAATAGCCCAGGCTGCGGAAGATAGGTTCCGCGGACTACGACTCCCTCCGTCGGCATATCCAACACATGACTCCAATAGGTTTGACATCTGCAACAAATGTAAAAAGTGGATTACTTAACCAAAATAAACACTTTAGCGAAAACAAAAACATAACAAAAGCATATAGGTTACCATTACGCATAGTAATGCTTGAGGTACAACCCATTACGAGGTTGTGCCAGTGGAATTCCGTCATGATCCATTAACTCGTACGCTCCTTTTGCTAACACTTGTTTAACAATATAGGGGCCCATCCATAAAGAATTAAATTTACCTGCTCCCAATTTATCGGATTCTTGGTAGTAAAGTAAGACCAAGTCACCTTCTGAGAAGACATGGGGTTTGACATTTTTGTCGAACTGCGCCTTGACTCGTTTCTTATGGGCTTCGTTAGCCAAAGTGACATCACGACGGGTTTCATCCAATTGGATTAATTCCAAGAAACGAGTTTCTTCTTCTGAAGTTCCAGGGAGGAGATCAATTGCGAGTTTGAGAGACGAGATTTCACACTGGATTGGTAAGACCGCTTCCAAACCATATACCAGTTGGAAAGGTGTGAACCCGGTTGCATTCCTTACCGATGTTCGGTAAGCCCACAAAGCTGAGTACAGGATTAGGTGCCATCTTCTTTTGTGAACTCCAATCATCCTTTGCAGCATGCATTTTAGGACCTTGTTGATTGCTTCAACTTGTCCGTTGACTTGCGGATAATATGGAGTAGAGCTGTCGTGAGACAATCCTAGTTTGGCAGCTAATTCGACCATCATGTGATTGCGAAAATGCGATCCAGGATCTATGACTATAGCCTGCGGCACGCCGAATCTGGCGACTACATGATTGAAAAAGAAGAGGGCAGTTGTTTCACCAGTATTATCTAATGTAGGCATCGCCTCGGCCCATTTGGTAAAATAGTCAACTGCAACTATGATATACCCATGCCCCCCGGTCGAGGTGGGGTTACATGTCATGAAATCGATTCCGCATTTGGCAAATGGCCCAACAGCAACTATTGGCTGCAGAGGTGTGGGTGGTCTTCTGGTTTTGCTATCGAAAATTTGACAAGCATGGCAACTTTTGACTACGGTTATGCAATCTTTGAACATTGTTGGCCAGAAGTATCCTGCTCATAAGATTTTTTGCGCTGTAGCATATCCAGATTGATGACCCCCACACACGCCTGAATGAAAATCATAAACGACATTTTGGGCCTCCTCATGGGTAAGGCACCTTCTCAGAACCGTATCGATACCACGACGGTAAAGTGTATCACCAACGATCGTGTAGTCTTTTGCTTGGTATCGAATATGTTTTTGTTCGGAGTGGGAGGTGTTTGGCCTATCTTTTTGGGTTTGAAGATAAATGATTATATCCCCATACCACTCATTTCTTGTCGATATCAGAAACAAATTTTCGTCCATGATTGTTTCTTCGGATGTTTCATCGTTGGACAACGATGGGAGATCGCACAATAATTCTGCAAAAACTAGAGATTTCTTCGACTTGGATTTTACAAATTCCAGATCAAACTCTTGTAGGATTGCTATCCATTTTGAATACTTGCCCCCCAACAACTCTCACGACAATATATAAGTCATGGGGTTGCAATCTGACAGAATGGTAGTTTTCCAAAAGAGGACATAGTGTCGAAATCTCTGTATCGCTTGAACAGCTGCGAGTGCTAGCTTTTCAATGTAAGAATATTTTCTTTCTATATCATTTAAGTTTTTACTTAAATACTATATAGGATGTTCAATTCCATCAACCTCTTGAACTAAAACCATTGCGATGGTTGTCTCCGCTGCAGCCAGATACAAGTTAAAATCTTTTTGATAATCAGGAGCGTACATTAATGATGCTTTCATTAGGGATTCTTTTAAACCATCAAAGGAAGCTTGCGCAACCTGATCCCAGATAAAGGGTACTTCCTTTTTCAAAAGACATGTATAACCTTTAGCAAGTTCAGTGTAATTTGGAATGAACCTCCTCAGAAAGTTTGCTTTCCCTTGGAGTTTCTAAATCTGAAGCAAATTTGAAGGTGGAGGCAAATTTATGATTGCCTGGACCTTACATGGGTCGAGACGAATCCTGTCCATTGAGACTACAAAGCCAAGCAAACGACCAGAACTGACGCAAAATACACATTTGTGTGGATTGAGTCATATCTTGTAGTGTCGGCAACGTAAAAATATCGCTCTTAAATGCTATGGGTGATCAGTCCGCTTTCGCGAATGAGTCGGAAGGTCATCGAGGTATGGTTGAACGATTTTTTGATGTCATGGAAGGCATAATTCATTGCCCTCTGAAACGTCGTCCCTGCGTTCTTTAAACCAAAGGGTAATTTTTGATATGCGAATGTGCCCAACAGACAAATAAATATAGTCTTTGAATGGTCCTGTGGGTGGATATTTATTTGATTATACCCGGAGAATCCATCCATGAATGAAAAAATTTCGCATCCGGCGCATTCATCAATTATCTGGTCGATGAAGGGTGTAGGGGAGTTGTCTTTTGGACAAGCTTGATTTACATCCCTATAATCGACGCACACTCTAATTGTTCCTTGTTTTTTCATAACAGGGACAATATTCGATACCCAATCGGTTAGAGGAACCGGGTAGATGAAACCAACATGGAGAAGTTTTTCAACTTCTGCCTTAATGGCATCGGCTTTCTTGGTGTGCAACTGCCTTAGCCGTTGTCGTATTGGTTTGACATCTGGATACATCTTAATTTCGTGTTCAACGATACTCGAGTCAATGCCTGGCATTTAACTGTATGACTAGGCAAAGACATCTCTGAATTCGCGAAAAAGAGCGTTATATATTTCCAGTTCTGAAGGAGAACAACATTTGCCAACATAAATATTCTCTACAACATTTGTTTTGGTCGAGATATTTATGGCTATAGTATCTTCAATGTTGGAGAAGTTTCGTTCGGAATCCACCGTGTTTACAGTATTTGATAGGAAATCAAAGACTGAAGGATGATAAAGGTCATCTTGAGTATCTTCTCCACAATCTGGGAGAAGATGGTGGGAATCATTCCATGGTGCCCCTTCAATTACCATTGATTGGACAATTCCTTCGTCGATGACATGCACTTGCGACCAAGGATCTGAAGGGGTACCATATTCTTTAGACCTGTCTATCCAAACGCTTGATGAGCGTTGATTTGGGTTTTCCTCCCATGCTAGGAACATTGATTGCTACAATATTTCCGTTGGGCTTGGGGGAAAAACCATTGCATGGTCCATGTCGATATCGTTTTCTGAGATCTTTTTAGAAGATATCATGTTGTGGGTTCCTATCGACGCTACTTCTTCCAGGTTGATTGGAGGTGGAAGGGCGAAAGTTCCCATTAGTATAGGATCTTTTAATAGGCCTACTCCGATATTTTGAAGCGAATGGGGGCTTCCATGGATCATGGGAATGCTTCTTGTAACTTGAGAACCATTGGGGAGGAAGTTTTGTTGACCGACGATTGTAATCCCTCCTTGGAAGGGGAATGCAATCTTCCTAAAATAGGTCGACACAATAGCCACCATAGCATATATCCATGGCCTTCCTAGTAGAATGTTGTAATCAAGATTTCCATCGATTACTTCAACATCTATTTCTACCGTTTTCCCTCCTAGTTCAACTTTCAAGTTACTTAGATTACCATATGGGGTATATGTCCTTCCGTCGAATGCTTTTAATGTTGTCGAAGATCGTGACAAGGTTGGAGATCCTAAATTTTTCCAGCAACTCATCGACATAATGCATGTAGATGCCCCCTCATCAATAATTGTTCGATGAACAATTTTGTTAAGGGCTTTCACTTGAACAAGGAAAGCTAGTTGAGCCGGTAATTGAGGATCGTATTCTTTATGATCGAAGGATACAAGATTGGAATCCTTTGGGTCTGTCCCACCAATGGGTGATAATAAAGCCTGCCTTTGGGATGGGCAATTCTGTAGTACTTCGAGAGTCGACATAGCGGATGGCGATTGTGCCAAATCTTCCACTATATTATAATGATGTGTCGCACTAGCGCGGGGATTAAACGTCGACTTGTGTACTACTCCCTTTGGCGGTTTTATTGTCAATTCAGGAATGATGGGTGGTGCAACTTCTGTCGAAGTTGTTGTCGAACTACTAGGTTGATCTTTATCCTTGTTGTTTGACAGCTGTGGATTCCCATAATCTTTGTTCCTTGTCGATATCAAAGCATCATTTTGCTGTTTTGAAACCGATAACATTAGCACTTGACACCGGGAAGCATCTTCACTTTCAACCAGATTTGCTCCTGGATTTGGAAATGGATCAGTTAACACTGCGGAGGTTTTCGAATTCTTGAAGAATTTTTTAACCTCAGCTCTGTGTGGACAGTCTGTGGTCCTATGATCCTCATCGCATATGAAGCATGGATTTTTTGGTTTCCTATCTCCAGGAGGGTTTGAAGAAGATTTTTCAGGTGATGATTCCTCCTGTTTCTTCTTCTTCCCTTTGCCTTTCTTCTTGCTCCCTGGTTGTTTCGTTTCTTTGCCTTTATCTGTCGATACGGCATTTACTTCCAAAGCAAGAAGTTCATCTTTTGCATTTTGACTTGAAATCTTACGGTCCTTTTTGGATGTAGCCTTTGTCGATTTCGTGTCTGTTGTGCCAATCACGCCATCGCCGGCGTAAGAGTCATTGTTCGATTTAGGAGGAGGAGGAATTGAGAATTCCGGTCTAGGGGCGTCAGGTATTTTATGGTAGAGCGTGCCGGACTGAGTGTAAATCAAGTCCAGATATTGCACACGAGCGATAACTTGCTCTTCTGTTACGACTCCCCCCTTTGCCACATCTTCTGTGATGGAAGGCAGTAATGACTTGATAAACCATTCAGCTAAGAGTTGATTGAGGACATAGGTTTTTACCATCCTACGGCGATGTCGCCACTCATGTATATGATCAGATATGTGAGTGGCCGTTGTCTGCTTGAAGTTGGTAAGAAGTTCTGTTCTCGTTTCGTACCTTATTGGTAACTAAAAATGGGTTAAAAAGGTTGTGGCTAGGGTACTGAAGTGTCGAACGAAGCTCTAGGCAATTCGATGTACCATTTTGCCGCTGGACCCGTTAACATC
Organism: Pinus tabuliformis; assembly: GCA_031772625.1. NCBI lineage: Eukaryota > Viridiplantae > Streptophyta > Pinopsida > Pinales > Pinaceae > Pinus > Pinus tabuliformis. The sequence continues at coordinate 1,436,894,957 of CM062820.1, read as the reverse complement.
CCGTGAAGAAGGCCAAGTCTTATCAAATCATCATTTAGGGTGTTCGATGAACACCATAGATGAAAGGTCATCACGTGATTCGATGGGTCTTCACCCGGATTTCCATTAAATTTAGGAATATCTAAAGGAAGTTTATGCGGAATCGCTGGCCACCAAGGGGATAAGCGATTGGATCGTTTGTTAACCGATTTAAATCAGGTAACTCTAAAGTTGCCACAAAGGGTAACTGCTGATTCAGGTTAGGTGAAGCATACCCAGGATAAGATGGGATTGCCTGAGCAGTTGGTCTTTGCATACCGGCATAATGCATTTGATGCTGGTATGTTTGGTAAGGTTGGTGGGCATGACCATTGTAAAATGGTTGATTTTGACCGTTTTGAATGTACGGCTGTCCACTATTAGCAAAGATTTGTTGCTCAGAACCTTGGTATACTTGCTGGAATTGCGGTTGTTGGTATTGTACTAGCCATGGTTGTGAAGCCATGTGTTGTTGACCGATACTAACAGTTTGACCAAGATGAGGGGTAATTGTACCCGTCTGAACCTGTGTCATTCCACCAGTCGGCGATTGTGGTTGAGTCGCAGGGTCAAGGGGCTGTTGCATTACAACCTGAGAAACTTGAGGTTGGCATACAATAGGCATCGCTTGGACTTGTGACACCGTCACAGTAGCCGGCCTAGTTGGGATATTTGATATAGGTAAGCATTGTTGCATCGAGTATACAACTATTGGTTGTTGAGGTAGTATAGGTACCCAATGGCTTGACGTAATTCCAGTATAACCTGAATGTGGTTGTGAACTCCCGTATGGATATCCTCCCGTAGGGGATAATGAAAGGGTATACTGCCCCCCATACAGTGGTAATCCAGAACTCAAGGGAATTGTTTGCCCTTGGGGCCGGACTGCCCAAATTGACCTCCAAATGGATCAACTTGTTGAGACTCAACATAAGAGTTTCCGGATATTATTCCGGATGAACAAACAGGAACAGACCATACTGTCGAAATAGCCCCTGAGTGGACTCCTTCTAGCGGTTGAGAGCTAGTTGGGACATATGGTATACTGGCTAACATTGTCGGAGTGATAGTAGGGAGTTCTGTCGTCGCTGTGTCAGACGACACAGACCTAGATGTTGATGGTTGTTTAGACATTTGTAGTCTATCCAAAAGATTACCTAGCGATTCTACAGGAGCTTCCACTGGTGGTAGACTAACTTCTGATGAAGAAGGATATAGAGTGACCCCGACTCCAAATTGCGTTGGAGTACTTGTTGGAGGATCTTCTACAATTTCTTCTATGGCAATCAGACCAGGTGGAAGGGGAAGACTGTCAGGTCCGTAGAATATTTCTGGTGTCGAAGAAGGTGCGAAATCAGCAGCGACAGATGTCTGAAGAGTAAGACTCTCCGAACCGGTTGTAGATGGAACTGGTTCGGTAACACAAGTGTTTACTCTCAGACTAGGATCAGTATCACTGTCCTTCTGTGGTTGCTGAACTTCTTCTGTAGAGGCAGGGATTCCAGAAATGTTTGGAGTAACCGGAGTCTCTGATGTCGTTGGAACACTTGTTCTAACTTTAATAGGAGATTTGGAACCGGTTAAACGAGTTTGCTTTGTCCGTACTGGCTTCGATTCCGGAGACAAAGACGGTTGACTCGTAAGCCTCCGCGAACGACGGGGTTTCAATTGACTTTCTTCCATGATTGTGGATTACTCGATCAACTAAAATAAAGGGGAAGTATGTTTCCGAATTAAATGAATTTTAGACGCTTTGACACAACTTATTTTTTCAGTTTTTAAGAGTCGAGAAAAAACAAAAGATGACTCTAGTCTCCTTCGATTTTTAATGAGCTTGAAGTGACAAGTGCTCAGATGGACCTTTTCCGTTAAGGAGTCTGAAAAGGAACGAAAGGGACTACTCTGGAAGTCTAGGTAGAGGGAGTACCAAACCAACCCGCAAAACTGCAGAATACGTTTTACGGTACGGCAGTCAATCTTCCTTAATGTTGTGTTCAGTGCATTGCGATTGATAGTGCGGTAGACACGGCTTCCTATGGATAAAGGATTTAAGCCTATAGGGGTCTCCCAAAATATACTCGACGGTACGTGGGAGCACAAGTCCGTACTGGCACTTATCGTCTCAAAGTGGAGGAATTACCCAACCATCAGTGAGAACAATAGTTACCGGGCTTTACGACGCCGGAATACGTCTCTAGCCTAGACCTCTAAATATTGTGCGTTAAGTTCCAAAGCATTGTTAGATTCATTGAATTTATTTTAATTTGATCTTGCTTATGAAGTTTTCCTTTCGGGTTCACCACGCGATGTAGATGTAATTCCTAAAATGCAATCTAAAGATGATAAAAAAACTTTTATCTCTTTTATGTAATGAAAATCCTAGCTACTAAGGAAAAGAAAGACAGAACCTTTTCACAAAGAGCAAAGAGCACACTGTAAATGCACTTTCCTAAATCAAGCCAAACAGACTGTCTATATGCAAATGCACATGCATGTATTTGTTTTCAACTTTCTTAGTATATGGATGCTAAAAAGAAAGTTGATTTACAAATCTGAATTTCTTTTCAAGCGACAAATATAAACAAGCTTCTTTTCGAAATCAAAAATAGAGATGATTACGACACCTTACAATTTTGAAATGAATATTTGTTTTTTGACACTAGAAAATTACAAATTCAGACCAAAGGCAATAGTAACAGGATAATCGACCATCAACAGCAATCAAACTTTCTCCTACGATCGAAATCGACACTTGCGACAGATTCAAATCAAAGGACGACAACACGATTATGCTACTTTTGCAAAGGAGAACTGTAAATGACTCAAAAAACACACAAAAACATCTACAATTCTTTTGTACAAAGGAGGTGGAATAACAGTAAGGAAAAGGAGTTTCAAATAGACATACACTGCTCACAGGCAGCAAAATTCAGGAAGAGAACTGGAAGGAATGAAGCACAGAAGCCACAACTGCACAGAGCTAGTCTGATCAGCGCACCTGTAACACAGAGAATCTGAAATGTAGCGCATGTTTTCCACTCGGGAAGTGCGCTGAAATTCAGAATCTCTGAACAGTACCTGCACTGGGCCAGAAACGAGACTCTTTTCGGGTTCTGGGTCACAGTTTGTAGTTCAGTTCTTGGTTTTTGGCCGACTAAAAAGCAATCAGTAATGCAACAATCAGGGGTAGATCTAAGGAGGATCTAAGAGATATTACAAGGGCAATCAAATAGTTTGTGAATTAGCTATTTAAATTTTAAAGAGATCCAGTAGATGGATTAAAGCAATAGTTACCTACTTTGCATTTGTTATGGCAAATGCAGTTCGAATGCTACTTGTAAGTTTATGAAACAAACAACAAGGAATGATAAACAAACAAACTAATTAGCTCCCCAGTGGAGTCGCCATTTTGTTACAGGGAAAAGTGTCTATATAGAACTGCTCTATCCCACTAAGGTGTGACAGCTGCCTTAGAAACAAACAAAGAAAAGCTACTTTTGTTTTTCCTTTACGAATTATAGATAGAGAGGAATAGAAAGACCAACCTCTCTCTTGCGCTAATCCTTCGATTCGATCCCTCTCTTCTTTGATAGTCCTCAGCTACCTACTCCCTTGCACGTCCAGCTTCAAAAAGTACCTATAAGATCACAAAAGCATAGAACTATACAAAGACATGGATCTATAATCATAAACAATCTAGGATCAGATGTAAATTGACCACACAAATGTAATAAGCATCAATGATACAAAAGCATGGAGGAAAACTCAAATAGCTTTTATTGAGAAACAAGAAAAGATCGAGGAGGAGTTACAACCAGTTGTTCTAACCCATCATCAACCTCCTAGCAAAGAAGCGCCTCTTCACGTCAAACAAAGCTTAGATCACCCAACAATCTGATGTTTGTCTCTAGAAACCAGCAGCAATTCCTTACAATATGTAAAATTCTAGCCTCTGGATCTCTGGGATGAGGGATCCATATATAGATATCTGTAAGGGGGATGAGTCAGCTTGTGATTTGATTATTGTCTTCTCTCTGACAGTTCTTGCTTCCACTTGGAGACTGAAGGCCTCTTACTCGTCCTTGGTCGAATTCAGTGAGGCAAGTGTCACAAGAGAAGATTCTGGAAGCTTCCATTGCCTCTCCACCTCGCGGAATGACACTGTCATTTGTCATTTCTTGCCCATCGCACCCCACAGAAGGGATTTTTGAAATGCAACGCACCCTCACAGTGTATTTACGTGAGATGCAACGCACTTAGCCAGTGGAGCAGTTGCAATGATCCTGTTTTGACCAATTCTGAGTAGTTTCTCATGGAGAACTTCTGGGAGAAGCTGTAATCTGTTGACCTTGTTCCTTTAGGGGTTAGAACAACACTTTTAGGGACTTAGGAGCCCTTTCTTTATGGACATTTCATGCTTGTAGTTGCAGGGCACAAAAATATCTATAACACGCTCACCTCCAAGTCTTGCATTACAATGAAGTCCTTCCAACCATTTATAAGCTCCATTACATATAATACCACGGGCATAATACTATGGGTGCACAATACCATCTGCCCCAAAACCATCACTGTTTAACCTGATCAACTTTGACTCTATCCCGAGTCAAGTTTACCTAACAATTCCCCCCTTAAACTTGACTTGGGGTTCCTTGACTAACTCCAGCCAAACCTGCTAAGTGAGACAATCCCGCTCACTCTAGCTCTTACCCCCGTTAGAATTTTTACCCGGGGCATTGTTAACCTAACATCCACCTGTCACATAGGCCTAACCTAGACTTTACCAGTGATCACTGAGGAGTACACACGCCTTACCAGGGCTTACAGTAGTATGCCCATTTACATGCAATAATTTTTACTTCATTGATTTTTTTTATTTTATTTTTTGGCTGCTTCGATTCTAATCCATCCTCTCCCAATTTCATTTGCTCAAAAACTTCTATCAAACCACTCCAACTGTGAGCCCGACGAGAACCTCGTAGATTCCAGCACTGGTGGCCTCACATAGCAGAAAACGAACAATTTTTGAATCCACATGAACAATTTTCTTCTGATGACCTTCTTTAAATAGCAACATGAATCCCGAACAATTCATTAGCATGTTCCAAACCGGTAAATATCGCAAATTCACTGCGATCCCTCGAGGTTCTTCTCTATACGATTGTTCCACCATTATTTTCAGACCCAGATCTGTAAAAAGACTGCATTGATTTCATCAGGCACTATAAACCCTTTGCATCAAAGAATCCCTTTGAAGCCAATATCTGGCTCTGATACGAGTTGTTAAGAAATTTAGCGCATAACATAAATAATTACCGACAAGAATATATATAAAAAAATAACCAGCAACAACCATAAACACATAAAAACAAATGTTTATCCGGGAAAACCCCAAATCGAGGGAAAAACCCAACCTAATAAGATCTCATTAGCATTGGCCAAAACCCTGGAAAATCTCATTGGCTCCATTACATATAATACCACGGGCATAATACTATGGGTGCACAATACCAAGTGCCCCAAAACCATCACTTTTTAACCTCGTCAACTTTGACTCTATCCCGAGTCAAGTTTACCTAACAATTTCTACACCCTGGGGATGTTTGATGAGCTTCTAGAGGTCCACGGTTTGACCCTGCATGTATGTCACTATGCGCATCTATTAGTCCCTCGCAACTGGTGATGCTACCTTCGTGTAGCCCTACTCGGGGTGCAATTCGTATTATACCCAACTTCCTTACTATTTAACCTATTATTACCTGATTACTTAACTTATCTGTGTAAGACTAGTGATAATTAATAGTATATATAGCAATCATGTAAGTGTGCATGATAAACAAAACAATATAAATGTATACAATGCAATACATAAGCAGATGCACAGAAATTGGAATCAACTTCTCTTTATTATTCTTCGTTCAAGGTTCTAGACTTGACACAGCCCCGCACACTCAACTGCAGGGGTCCACGCACTCAGTTGTGGACTCTACTAGGCCTCTGTGCACTTAGTTGTAGAGCCTCTTCCTACTACTATGACCCAATACACTTAGATTCTTACCCTATGCTTCAACCATTTGTACTCATCTATCTCCTTTTCCTTCACTTTACAACTTAGAGCCTTGCTCTATTTATACAATCCCATGGTCCACAGATCGTGGGTAGGCTGACATGATATTACATTACATTACAAAACTTAGGGTGGACAACGCTATGACTAAACCTATACTTCGTGTTCCGTGTCCACAATTCGCAGATTTTTACAATACATTTGACCAAACTAGGGCCTTGAGCCCTAAAACATGTTGTGGGAGAATCTGATGCCCAACAACGAAAATAAATTCCTGGTAGGTGGGAATAGCCTTTTGCTACCAACAGAGATTTGTATTTCTCAACCTTTCCTTCTCTATTTGTATTCTTATTGAACACCTATTTGTTGCCAATGGGTTTCTTCCAGCAGGCAACTCCACCAGACCCCAAGCCTCACTTTTATGCAAAGATGCCATTTCATCAACCATGGCCTCTTTCTAGAGTTTTCCATCCTCTAAATCTATTGCTTCCTTCATAGTTCTGGGATCATCATCAGTAATAGATAAAACAAAATTTGAACAGAAAGAAGATGGACTATACCTTTCTGGTTGCCTTCTTTCTCAAACTGGTCTTCTCACACCCAGAGTTTGTGGCTCTTCATCTTCTCATTCCTCCTCTACTGTAGAGTCTGATTCTTACTCCTTAATCGCAAAGTCTATCTTCTCAGGTTCCTTTGGTTGGACTTCATGTTTAATAAAATCTTTCACCTCTCTAAACACCACATCTTAGTTGTACACAACCTTCCTTGTTACGAAATCCCAAAGCTTATAACCCTTTAAACCATCCTTATACCCAATAAAGATGCACTTTTCAGATTTACTATCCAACTTGGTTCTTTTCTCCTTTGGAACATGTACATATGCATCAAATCCAAATACGCTTAGATGTGAAAGGGAAGGTTTATTACCAGTCCATACCTCTTGTGGAGTCTTATCTTCCAATGTTGATGAAGGTGATTTGTTGACCAGGTAACATGCAGTCTCCACCACCTCTGCCCAGAATTCTTGTCCTAACCTGGCACCACTGAGCATGCTTCTTACCCTTTCCATCAACATCTTGTTCATTCTTTATGCAACTCCATTTTTCTCAAGTGTATATGGAGCAGTATTATGTCACGCTATACCACACTTCTTATATAATTCTTCAAATTCCTTACTACAAAACTCTCCACCGTTATCTATCCTAAGCACCTTTATCTTCTTCTCTGTCTGGTTTTCCATGAGAGCCTTAAATTCTTTAAACCTGTCAAAGACTTCAAATTTCTTCTTAAGGAAATATATCCATGTATTCCTTGAGAAGTCATCTATAAATGACACATAGTACACATACTTACCCAATGATGGAACCTACACAGGTCCAAACACATCATTGTGCCCAAGCTCTAATATATGTTTCGCCCTCTTACCACTAGAGGGGAAACTCACCCAATTCTGCTTCCCATATACACAATTTTCACAAAAATCAAAATCCAAAGAGCTATTACTCATACCTTCTACGATACCTTTACCATGAAGTATTCAAAGTCCCTTCCCTCCAATATGTCCAAGCCTTTGATGCCACAGCATGGTCTTCTCTCCAGAGACCACTAGATTTTCTACTCCACTTTCAGGAACCACAGAACTATTGCACCCATCAATAACAGTTCTATCTTGTAGCTTGTACATAGTTCCAATCTGAACTCCATGGATCAACACCGGTGCTCCCTAAACCATCTTGCATGTATCCTTCTCGAACACTGTTTTTACCCCTGCAACATCTAGATTGCTTCCAGAAAACAGATTTTTGGCCAATGTAGGAATATGCAGAACACTCGGGAGTGTTCTAACCCTTCCACCTTGCAACTTCAACTTTACTTTTCCACGACCAACGATTCTAGCCTTCCTATCATCCCCCAAGAAGACATCACCACCATCATATTTCTCATACTCGCAGAACCACTCTCTATGTGGAGTGAAGTGAAATGATGCACTTGAGTTAATCAACCATGCTCATGATCCACATGTGTACTTGAAGAAGCCAAGTACACATCCCCACCTTCATCTGAGGTGGTTTTCGCTTCTGCAAAAGGAGCATCATCAAATCACTTTCCTTTGTCAGGAGCTTTAGATTTACAATCCCCTTTGTAGTGCCCTTCCTTTCTGCATTTACAACACACCACCTTTACAAGCTTTCCTGGAGATTTAGATCTCCCTCTAGATTTATATCTCCCACTTGATGACTTATTTTTGTTTATGTTCTGGGACCGTCCTTGTACAAACAATCCATCACCATTCTGACTCTCCATATTTTTCTGTCTCATCTCCTCCGTCAGCAAGGATGAGACTATTTTATCAAACTACAAGGCAGTTGCATTGCTACCTATTGCAATAACTAGACTATCCTACAAATCTGGTAGAGAACACAACAAACTGATGCACTTATCTTCATCTAAAATTTTAATAAAATATTTTTTGTCACTGTGTCTCCATCTTTCATCCTCACGTTATACAACTTTTTCCATAGGAACAGTTTATTCACCAGAGACTTAGATTGGTACAAAGTCCTTAACTTGACCCACAAAGCCTTCATCGTAGCTTCCCCTGATACATTCAACAATACTGAATGTGAGACACATAATCGTATTGTGCTGTTAGCCTTTTGATCCAACTTCTCCCATTCTTCATCGGACACTCCCATTGGTTTAGTACCTGGGTCTTCCGTGACCCAATAATCTTTATCCACCAATAGATCCTCCATCTTGAGTTTCCATAACTCAAAAATCTAACCATTACATTTCTCGATCTCTATCTTTCCACTGCTTGCCATCCTCTTTCAACACCAGAATCAATCTTGCAGATCTCCCACTGAATAGGGTCTACCACAGCCCCGAGCAAAACCCCTTAGCAGCAAAGGCATCCCCTTGAAGCCAAAAATTCTCTGATACCAAATGTAGGTTTTAACCCCGTACATAAATTACCTACATACGAATCCTAAAACACATAAAAGAAACAATGCGAGAGCATAACACATAAAGCACATATACACAGAGATTTTCCCCTGGATCCCAAGATCGGGACTACTAGCTTGATTTTTCATTATGTTCCTTTCAATGTTATAATACATATTTATACATGCCGAAGCATCCAATACCATGGACCAAAAACCATCGCGTCCAAAACCATGGACCAAAAAGCATCACGTCCAAAACCATATGCGAAAAACATGCACAAAACCATAGGGAGGTCCGCCCAACCTAAAATGGGGTCCAAAACCAAAATTTTCCAGGGTGTTGCCCCGAACCCTATAGAGTGGGGTTACCTGCACTCCTCAAACCCCCTATGACCCCCCCGCTATGCAATCAGCACAATGAAGGGGGGGGGGTGGGGGGGTTTGCCTATCTTCTAACCCCTGGTTAACTACGAGGGCTAGTCGTGGAAAGAATATAACACAACCTAACACTGATGACCATGCAAGTTTATCCACACATAGTTGCGTGCGCACATCTGTCAAAGAAAGATTCATGCGGGTGAGAAACGAAAATGAAAAGTTCAATTATGTGGGCTCAGAATAGGTCTCTGAGGCCCTGTAAAAAATTCCAGAGAGGTGTTCAGTGACTTGTAGAATGGTTATGCAGAGAGAAGGTCCTGAAACACAATCTTTAGATTAATGAAAAGGCAATTGTATGGTTTCCATTCCCATGGTAGTGTTTTTGTGTCAATGATGTACCAAAAGAAACCTCCTTAATAGTTGATTGTTCCGTACAAAGGATCACAGGAAGAAATCGTGCTTTTCATGGAATGACTTAGATAAACACAACATTGTAAATAGTGGAAACAATGCATGCATACACATAAACTAAAAAAAGAGGTAAATACACAAAAAAATCTCAATGGAGAAAACAAGTCAAAAAAATAATATAAAAATATCCCATTATTGACTGCTGGTAGTAGAAGTTGAATACAATAGATGAATCTTAGACACTTGAAGAGAATTCCTTGAGCAATGGTGCTAAAAAATACCCAGTAAAGGTGGCTCTTTTCCTCAATCTCTTTGTAAGTTTCTCCTCTCTCTTAAATAAGTATGAAGACTCTCCAATGGTGGATTACTCGTCTCTCACTCAGGTGATGGATTGCTTAGAAGCAATATGGCCAGCATGCTAGTGCTCTTCCCTTCTTTGGATTCAACAATGCAATAGTGATTTTCTCTGATATAACTTTGGGTAGCATAACAATGTATCATATTTTGGCTCTTCTATGCCCTGTTTATATGGAATTTTTGAATGCATCTTCCCCCTCTTGGTTCATGCATGATAATGAGAAATAAGTAGGATAAGATGATTCTATTGATGGTTGTGTACCTTTAGGGACTCAAATTCAGATGTCATGGACTGAGATCATGTGAGAGTATCGGATCCAAGTGTGTGGAGTGGTCCCAAAATTTTGAGTCATCAATTTCCTCAACCGCACGCCTTTTAAGGATATTTCGCACGCACATGTTTATCAAAGAAATAGTCATAGTGAACTCAATTTTTGATCTTTGTAAACATTGGCAGTGAGGAGAAATTTTCTTTTAAACATCATGACATATTCAGCTGGAAAATTTTCACTTGCACATTTCGTTGCACGTCTTTTAAAGTCTTCCGGATTGTGAAAACATGTGTATCACTTTCTATTGTTAACAATGATTTCACTCCTTATGGATGTGACTTCCATGGAGCTCTCTCCAACGTGTGCAAGGTTTTGAACAAATGTATTGAAATGAATCTATCTCTAAGCCCTGAGAAATGTGAGTTCTTGATGACTGAGGGGACCTCCCTTGGCCATTCCATATCCAAGGAAGAGATATAGGTAGACCCAAATAAAATTTTCATCATCAAATGGGTCCCTATCCCTCAGAAGAAAAGAGATGCCAAGAGCTTCTTCGGACTAGCTGGGTATTATAGGAGATTCATCAAAGACTTCATTAAAGTGGCTTCACCTTTGTTAGGTTTACTGGGTAAATATTGAGATTTCTTTTGGACCAACAATTGTCAAGAAGACCTTAAAGTGTTCAAAGAAAAGTTTACTACAACGCACATCCTAAGGGGTCCCAACTAGGCATTCCCTTTCCATATCCATACTGATGCATCAGATAAAGCTATGGTGAGATCCTTGTGACAAGTACGAGATAATTTTCCTTGTGCTATTTATTTCATTAGTAAGATTTTTTTCTAATGTTGAGCTAAATTACATTGTTACTGAAAAATAACTTTTAACTCTAGTACATTCTTTAAACGAATTTAGGCACTATATCACAGGGTACCAAAATTTTGTTCATACTGATCATGCAAGCATTAAATATTTGATAAACAACCCTAACATTACTGATAGGATAATTAGATGGTTTTTATTGTTACAACAATTTGGTTTGACTATTATTGACAAATCAGTGAAATAAAATGTCGTTGTATATTTTTTGTCTAGGTTAACCTTGCTTGCAGGTAATGAAGAGATGATGGAAGATCAATTTCCAGATGAGCACCTCTTTGTCATCTCGGTGCTTTCTCCTTGTTTTTCTCACATATCAAATTACTTGGTTACTGAGAGCTTCCCTCCTAATATATCATCCAAGGAAAAAAGAAATATGGTAAGGTAAATCTCTCCTCTCAGTTGGATTGGGGGAAATATATTTTTGATTGGAACCAGATCAAATCTTGACGAGAAGTGAAATATAAGAGGAGTTCTTTGACATCCTCTCATCATGGCATGATATGTCTTGTGGAGTTTGCTTTTCATAATTGTACACAGTGATAGATTCCATGGCTACATGGCATGACCTACAGGCTATCAACCATTCTTACATCCATACACCTCATATCTATCCTCTCCATTCATATTACTATCTCTCTCCACCATCCCATCGTCAAGAAATCCAAATTTCACGTCCTCTATGTGATATTACAAGAAGGATGTGTATTGCTACAGGAAGCTCCTATAATGCTACAGGAGGAGCCTATGGAGCTACAAGAGTGAGATCCAAGGAGGAAAGCAACCCAAAATACCATCCTAACTTTGAGAAATCATAACGAAGGTTCTCCTATGACTTTTCCATCATCCATCCATCACCCATCCACTCCATTACACCAAACATTTGTTCCAATTCTCCACTTTTCCCTACCTTAAGAAAGAGACACATAAGCTACTATTTTCCATCTCCATGGTGACTACAATAATCTTCTATGACTCTAACCCTATCCTGATAGCTTATGATCATCTCCCTCATGCAAAATGAAGACTTCAAGTGGAGAAAAAAAGACGCGACAGGAAGAAACTCCTCATATAGAAGCCTCTGCACCCACTGAACGATTGTTGATGTTAATTTTTTTCCACCACTAGAAGGGATGATGAAGATTTATTTGCAGATATGAAGAGAAATATCATTCTCAGGGAGGATTTCAACTAGCAGCAACAACTTGGATATTAGAAGAGGCACCTGCAAACACACAACATAAGCAATAATCAATGTAGAATCAAGAATGAAGAAATGCAAAGGAAATAAATCAAAGATGTCAAATGCCTTGATCATAATTATATATGGTCCAAATCTAGTTTGAAAACCTTCGTAGCATCTAAATCCACAGGCAGGCTCAGGTATGGCAACCCTAACCTCCTCTCTCTCAATCAAAATTAAAAAAATGTGTTTTGAGTTAGAAAAGTTGTTTAATAGGTTGGAGCTGGCTAGTGAACTTTGCCACCCTCAACTAGTAAAATCCAGTGTTAATTAAGTCACCCATGTGATATGGAAATGCGAAATAAAAATTAAGTAGTGCTCTGAAAGAGTTTGGTTATAATCATGAGGAGGGAGAAATTATTATTGTTAGTGGGGACAATAGTCAAAAGAGGAAACTCGTGTTAATACCAAGTCACTAGAGCTGTCTAAGAGTTTAACCAAAAGAGGATATTAGGTGTTGTCTCAACTTCATTTGCACTATCACTCATTCCAAAAATAGGAAAAGGAAGGACGAGATAGTGCATCGAGCAACCTAGAGTGCCACTGAGGACCTTTCAACCATGTTTGCAAGTGTTAAAAGAGAAAGCTACAGGAATACCTGTAATTTCTACAGTAGGGCAGAGAGGAGATATAGGAGGAGTTTGGAGGAGAAAAAGGAGTCATATTGAATCAATACTATCTCAAAACCTTAATGCACACCCAAAATTTATTTGATAAGAAGTAAGTGACACCCTCCTTCTTTATTTCTACAACCAATTTCATGAGAAATATTCTTGAAATTGAGAGCCTAAAACAATCAATTGATTAGTAGAGGGTCTTTTGGAAGTTTTTTGTGGTTAAGAGAAGAGACAATAGTTTGTTTTATATAAATTCAAGCACCCTTCTTCCTCACTATTATCAATCATTGCACCATTGTTTCACCACTAACACTGTTTAAATTTTTTTGAATTCCACACCTACATAGAATCAAGGACTACTAGGGAAGAGATGGGGGGAGGATTTAATAGAATGGAACCCCAAGACATTAGGAGAATTCACCAATGCCCTCTTGTAGTTTACATATTTATACAGCATGAGTGGTTGGGTTTCTTTAAGTTGCTAAAGGGGTATGATGATGATCTTTCCCATGAATTTCCCATGGAATTACAAATACTGTCAGAGGGTTGGCCATCTCTCTCAGTCGTAAAACCATCAGCAAAGTGACCATGCTACCTCTATGAATTATATGGAGCAAAGAAGACAAGAAAGTTTCACAACTACAAAAAATTTCTTTCTTTCAAAATCAAAGCCTATAAGAGACAAGAATGGACTGAGAAGACAAATTTTACCTTTCCCTTGGGATGAGGTGGCTTACCATATCCTTAAATATATATTTTTTGAAAGGAGATTAAGTGTGGTTTATTCATACCACTTCATGCTACTCTAGGAGTTGAGATTAAAAGCATAATTACCCCTTTCTCAAAGACTTAGTGTCTCTCACTTCCTTCTACAACCAATCATGGAGATCAGTCGGAAAGTAAGGGAAGGAAAACACCAACATTTAGCTCACCATGGCCTCATCAAGTTTATAGTGGTGGAAGCTATGAACCACTTGAGAATCCCTATCATACAGAACAAGTGGACATTGATAGGGATACTTTCACAAAAACACAAGCCCTCACACTAGGAGAAACTCTAACCTCTATTATTAGAGGAAGAGAAAGAAAAATAAAGGAAGGATAAGGAGAAAAGACAAAGGAGGAATGGGAAGCAAGAACATTAGAATAAGAAATAAAAACAAAGGAGGAAGAGGCGGAAAGAAATAAATCAGAAGAAAGAAAAAGGGAGGGGAAAGAGGCATCATAGAGAAAGGAAGGAGAAGCAAAGATGGAAGGAGAAGAGGAGGAGAATAAAGGAGAACACAGAAAAAAAGAGGAGAAAGAGTAAGCATAGACATATGAAGGAGAAGAAGAGATCAAAGGAGAAGAGGAGGAGAAGAAAGGAGAAGAAAGAATAAACCCTAAGGTTAATTCTCCACCCTGAGGAGCAGAAGAAACTAAATAGGAAGTAGCTTCAACACTAACCACATTGGGCACTCCTATCAACTCCAAGTGGAAGCAATCAAGACGAAGTCAAATGTATTTTAGAACAAGGAAGAGCACTATAATTAGATAAGGAAATCCACAACCTCCTAAAAAAGTCATTATAATTATTGAAGAATCACCAAGAAAAAAGGAATAAATAGGACCCAGTCATGAAAAAAATGAGGAGGTCACTCCTCCTAAAATAAAAACCAAGTAACCTATAGAACCTGTGAGTAGGTCTACCACTAGGTTTGTCACCTTCAAGAAGCTAAGAACTTAATATGCCATAGAGGAAGCTGAAAAGGGAAGCTACAGGAGGATGAGGGCTTTCTACATGATAGATAGGGTTTGCTATAGGAGGGGCAAAGTTTGTTATGTTAAGGACAGGGGAAGCTATAGGAGCACAAAAAAGAGTTACAAGAGGAAGAAACATCCTCAAAGACTATTGGAGAATACCTACAAGAGCTCCGAGTACCTAGCCCACAACCTAGCTTGAGATCATACCACAAATTCATTGAAGGAGAAAGGATTATCCATAAAAAATTGCAATCCCACTCCTTCATGAGCTAGAGATAGAGAGAGGTAGAACCCACAGGTGGATGAAAATTTCTAAATCTAAGAATGTAGAGGATGTAGGCCTCATGGAAGAAAAGATCATTGGAATGCGAAAAGAGTTAACTGATTTGAGAATGAGAGATTCTATGATAATGGAGCAACTACAGGTAGAAAACATGAGGTTGAGACACAATATGGATCTCTTCCTTTTCGAGAGTATAGGAAGTTCATTGAATTTTGAAACCAATGTATCATGAAAGATATGGAAAATTTGGGTGAATTTTATATGACAACCTCACTTTGACAAATATGAATTTTTTGGATCCCAATCCAAGATTGTGAGATATTAAGCTGATGTCTTTAGCATCCTGGATGAATCATGGGGAGACAAGATTTAAGGAGGTGAAAAAGGTAATGGAAAAGGAGGAGAAGGAATCATTGTATGAAGCCAAAGCTAGCATCATCTCCAATGATGTTTCTTTAGAACCCAAATAGATTGTGTTGGCTTAGTGGGTCTTGACCTAGGTTCAAAGCTAGTTTTGCCAAGCAAATCCCCACACTATTGGCCCTTTTGGAATCAATCTATGGAGCGCAGACTGAACTCTCACCCAAAGTAGTATGGGGGGATGTTGGAACTAGGTTTCTACACCCAAAGATCAACGTGATGTCGTTTTATGCCCTAAGGTTTCCTTCATGTAGATCAATAAGACGTTAAGGCTTATCGATGTAACTTCTTTTAATCAGTCTCTAGACCTCCGCGAAGGTCTACGACTATGTTTCATGGATCCTAAATTAGTGGAACCACTACTTACGTGCATCAAAGATGACTTATAACCCAGTAATTACTCAAATTAGTTTAAGTGTTTGGTAGCTTCAACATACAACAAGATCATATTCACGTAAACAATTAACATTAATTGCGTTCATATAACAATATGTCATGTAAACTCACGCAACAATGCATCATTATTTCATAAACCCATTATAGCATAAGGGGAATTCATATAAATATAAGTAAAGAGATAAACACAAGTATTTCTGCAACAATCTTCTTTATTTATACTCAATTCTGCTTACAGACTCAAGACTTCCCTGCACACTCAGCTACAATGGTCCCCGCACTCAGTTGTGGACTCTACTCTAGGCCTCTATGCACATAGCTATAGAGATTTTCTTCTTACTCTTCTTCACTAACTATTTAGACTTCTTCCATAGACCAAACTTCATTACTTGCCTTAGAATCTCTAAGACACACCTATTTATACAATCCCATGGTCCATGGACCATGGGTAGATCTTCAAAAGCTGACTCAACTTGCATAAAAGAAGGGTAAAACCCTTTATGAATCTTTAATTATCTACACGCTCCACAACCACAAGTTGCAGAGAATTTACATCTATATACAACAAACTTGGGCTTTTTCCTCAAAATTGACCCTAGGGGATGCCATCCCAACAGGACCCCAACACAAAGCTCATGACTCACCCCTGAGTCACTCTACTGTCATGGAGATCTTACTACAAAGACCCCCCAGCTCCACTCACTCCACTACTACCTTAGTCACACTCTACATGGTTGCCTGCTTGATCTACTCTACCAGCCACTGTTTTCAGTCCTACACTATCCTCCTTGATTTACTATTTTGTACTCTATAAATTTGCCAATTTCTCCTAAACATTGGCAGAGACAATGTCGGCCTCCTCCAACCAAGGCCCCAATCTAGCCTTGAGGAATCCGTCTTTCTTTTTCATTGCTTCCACCTCTATAAATAACTTCCTTGCCTCCTATATCTTAGCAAGGCATTGCGCGGAAGCAACAGTGTGCGCCATCGCCCTTACTTCATCATGTTGTTGCTAGAGTTCACAAGCTTTTGTATTCAAGGCCTGCAGGCTTGGATCTTCCTGAAGAGCCGTGACTAACTCCATTTCTTGCTCAAAAAGCACAGTGAAGTCTACCACCATAGCATCCACTTTTGCGACTCCATCCTTCACAGTGGCTTCGCGTTGTTCCCTTACCTCTCGCGAAATTGAGGGCTATGACTTCAACTCCAACTCTGTTATCTTTAGGTTCAGCTTGAACTGAATGTGGGCCACTTCCATCTTGGTGTCATGCATGCCTGCAGCTGGCTTTCTGATCTTCGCCTCCAATGACGCTTCCTTTGGTATATGCAGTACAGGTATTGTTCTGTAGGCTTCTGCTACCCTGGCTACAAGCTAGGTGTTATACGCTCGAATTTTATTCTATGCCTCCAGTGCCTATAACTTTTCAGCAAACATTTGCTCATTTTTTACTCTATATCCACTTATAAGGCTTAGTGCGCACTGCTCCCACACCCAAAACTATGCTAGCACACCTACTTGTAGCGTGTGCAGGTAGTCATTCTGGACAGTGGCCAAGTTGAGGTCAATGTTATTCAAAGAACTCACTATGGCCTTATCATTAGCTACCACCATGCTCAAATATCCATCTTGTAGTGTGACTACCTGAAGGACCAGTGATTAAACTACATCAGTTTCTTAAGTGGTCCCCGGTGCCAAACTTATTGATGCAGCATTGCTCTACCCTACGCCTACCTGGATTCTAGTCATATGAATCTGCAGCTTGCAAAAATCGTTCGAGATGATGCTCAGTGCTTGTTGTTGTTGTTGTTCAAATTGCTGCAGTAGTTCTACCATGGTATCTTGCACCTTGATTCCTATCTTGTCCAGATCACCCGTCTATTAGAGTAGTAGGATGTAGCAATAGCTTGGTCGCTTTCGATTTCTTTTGCAGCCCTTAATTTCCTTGTTCCCTATACCATTTGACCCAAAAGGGAGTGCTCTGCTCTGTCTAACCACCGTCGCCCTGCTTTGACTGCTCCCCCTCCTCCATCTGTGGCAACGGAGACTTTTTGTTGCCCTCGAAGCAACACTCTTTCTATTCAGGATGCTACTTCGTGGCACGCTTCACTTCCTCCTGGACCTTCTCTCCAACCTCTTTTTCCCACTTCTCAGCCAAATACTCAACCTTATGCTTGGCCACTTCCTTCTTTTTCTTCTTTGTGGACTTGCTAGCACCTGCTTCCAGATCATATGCAAAATGCCACCTTTTAGGCCAATGCTTGACAACTTCCTCAATAGCATCATCTGTAGGGAGGTATGGTAGGTTGAACCATTTTTGTTGTGGATCCTTCTGTGCCTAGATGTATATGTGATGGAATTTATATTTGAACTTCGCCTACCGTGAAAGTGGTTCAAACATAGTTGGTGACAACTGCAGCTTTTGGTTGACGGCCATAAGAATGCTTTCCTCCATCATCACCCAAAAGACTTTGGTCTCTGTGACCCGCGAAGCATCTTTTGTGGCCTAGAGAGATGCAAACTTTGTAGCCTCCATCAAATCCTTATCCACCATAGGAAACTAACTGTCCTCTGGCAGATCCCAAGAAATGAGCACAATGGAGAGAAACAACCACGAATAGTGGAATGTTTTACTCTCATCCTACACCTCTCAATAGCTTGTGAGTAACTTACTACAAAGGTACAGCCAAAGAAATGATTGATGCCAGAACCTCATCCGTGCGGCATTTTCTCATAACGTTTCCCACAAGGATCTCTTTGGCAACCTTCATCACGAGTTCAATGATTGATGATATAGAGTAACCTTGTGGCTTCTTCTCGATCTTGAATTTATCATTCATTTTCGTTGCGAGGTCACGCTTGCTCGTCTTTCTGCCAAACTCCTTGGCTGGATTCAACCCTGAGTGCGACAATAGCATGATCCAATGGATCAGCATATCGGTGATGGGGATGGGCACGCTCAGCCACAAATAGTTGTCATGCACTACAGTTGGCAATTGCTTGATCACAATCATATTGATGTTGGAGCGGTGGTACTGGGGCACCCATAATAGGTTTTGCAACCCCGACTGATTCACTCCGTGAATCCACTCCCTTCGCTCAAGTGGAGTGACACTTAATTCTTTGAAGAACAACCTCTTCATGTAACTTTTTGCTACCAAGTGGGGGAACCTCTCATGGTCCACCAAATCCCAATCTTCTAGCTTGAGATGGGGAATCCGTGCCAAGCGCATACCTTCAAAAGTGATTTTCTCCAGTAGCACGGGTGCATTAAGGAGGAATTTTCCTACATCTGGGTCCTTAGGGACCTTCACTTTCCCCTTCTACAAAGGGATGTAATTTAGAAACTTGGATATTAAATCCACCTACTCGGCATTGATGTCCTCCATGCCCTCTTCATCCTCCAAGTACATCACTTTTCCATTCACTTTCATGCTCAGTTTGTCTCCCTTCTCAGCCTGCGTGGCTACATGCTTCCTTGGTGACTCATGCACTGGAATGGGCTTCTTCTAGTTGTCCTTATTAGGTTTTGGGACTTCCCTCACTAGCGTCGTCTTTGGACTAGGTGACCTCGGCATTGTAGGCACTACAACTCGAGTCGCCATGCTAATCACGTCTAGAGTAGCTCCTTCAGAGGTGACAACCCCTCTAGTACTAGAAGTTTCTCTTCGTTCAGACATCGTGCTGAGGATAAACTTCTAGGCTTCCTCGAGTAACTTATAAAATACTAAACTAATGACAAAATCAACATAAACCTGAGGATTAATAAACAACCGATAACTGAGCACTGAAATTTTAAGGATGAAAAGCGTTTTTCTCTAGATGGTCATGCATAATTTATTGGCAAATTCAAATTAAAATTCAAATTAAAATTCAAATGTTCCGACCAAAATATGTCCATAATTTATGAATTTATGGCATATTTCCCAAGATTTCACTCTTAAATTCAGCCTTAAATTCCTTAAATGCCTTAAATGCTAACCGCCCGCTACTCTTAACTTTCTTTTGGTAGTGAAATAATGAACAATGACTCTAAAGGTTACTTTCTGGCTGCACTGCATGGTCTCTCCCCCTATAGCGCAACTCCTTTCATGCTTCATCAGGTATTGTGACATCATTCATTGTCGTGCAGACCCCCTGTCCCACAACTCTACCAACCAGGAATTGTAGTTTAGAGTCCCATGCCTCCTTGCAGCTACCTCGAGCACTAAGGCTGTGCTATCACCATGTAGTCATTGGGTAAGATCCCAGATGTATGGCTTCAATCGATTTCTATTTACCCTTCCCGGAAATGAACCTCCATTCAACGTCACGAGCTGAACTACCCCACCATTTGTAATCTCTTTGATAACATATGGCCCCAGCCAGTGCATCTTAAATTTTCCTGGAAACTTATCAAACTTAATTTCATAT
This sequence comes from Pinus tabuliformis, assembly GCA_031772625.1. Classification (NCBI taxonomy): domain Eukaryota; kingdom Viridiplantae; phylum Streptophyta; class Pinopsida; order Pinales; family Pinaceae; genus Pinus; species Pinus tabuliformis. The sequence continues at coordinate 1,436,874,514 of CM062820.1, read as the reverse complement.
AATATAACTAAATCATTTACCTTGAAGGTGCGTAGTTTGATGTGCCGATTGTGCTAAGATTTTTCACGTCCTTTCTGAACCTACTGGAATCTAGCCAATAACCTATCTTCCTCGAGCTATGTTAGCTACCCAAGCCTTTCTTCTAAGGCTACGTGGTCTTCCATTCCAGTGAAAGCCCCAATGCTTAGACTAGGTATGACGTATTCCATAAGCATTACAACTTTTGCACCATAGACCAACCTACAAGGTGTCTTACCCATAAGATTCTTACAAGTAGTTCTATATGCCCATAACACTGCTCGTACGTGCATATCCTAATCATTCTACTGCACGATGTAAACCTTCGTCAGCACATTCTCCAATACATTATTAAAAGCCTCAACCATTCCATTGTCTTGAGAATGGTATGGCATAGTCTTGTGATGATAAACATGGAACTCTTCTATTAGCACGTTGATTGTTTCATTGAGAAAATGCATATTGCGATCACTCATCAAAACCTTTTGGGAAACCAATCCTTGTCAACACATATTTGAATATAAATTTCATTGTTGTTGCTCCTATATAGTCTTTCACAGGTTGTTCCTTTGCCTATCTAGTCAAATATTCGGTCGTGGTGAGGATATATCGTGAGCCTATCTTCTTACCTAGAGGCTAATTCAGTCTTACAAAATCAATTACCCATTTCTCGAGTGGCTCCAATGACACCTGTGGATTCAAAGGTAGCTCATCCCCTTGTGATGGCCTGCCCATCCTTTGACATCTGTCGCATGCCTTGCAATATGCTTTAGAATCCTTATGTAGTGTTGGCCACCACAGCCCAATGCGCAAAATCTTCTATTTTGTTCTTTTCCTGAATAATGTCCTCCCGCAACTCCTCCATGAGCTTCAACGAGGATACATTTTCTTTGAAAGTCGGGCACATAGCATCGATGTATTTTGTCCATTCCCATTCTACATAAATGGCCTGCAATTATAGAAAATTCTTTCACGTGCACCACTAATTCTTTCTTTTGTTGACCATTGTATCCCTCTGGAACCATCCCTGTGGTCAGAAAATGGATAATGTCTACAAAGTGATTATCTGCTACATGCACTGTGAAGAGTTGCACATCAGGTAACCCTTCCTCCAAATTGGTAGGATCCTCTCATGTTTCAATGCGCGATAGATGGCCTGGCCCTACATTCAACCTTCATGCCTTCCTAATCGCCTCGAAATCATACTCTTGGAACAATAGAAACCATCTACATATTCCCCCCCCCCAACACAAGCTTATTGACTACATATTTCAATACAAAATGGTTTGTGTACATATTGAAATATTTGCCTAGCAGGTAATGTCTAAATTCCTGGAGCACGTACACCATAACCAACCATTTGTGCTCTATCATCGAGTAAGTATTTTTAGATTTAGACCACTTCCTGCTTGTAAACACTATAGGGTGATCCAATTCTCCTTCACTGGCCTGGGTTAGCACTATTCCTAGCACAATACATGAGGCATCTACATGCACATGGATCTCCTTCTTCGAGTCTGGGAAGATGAGGATCGACACAGTGACCATTTCCTCCTTTAGTATATGCATGCCGCCCTAGCATTCTTCATCCCAATAGAATGTAGTGTCCTTCTTCAGTAGCTTTTCCATATGCGTGGTAATCTGAGCATAACTTTTGAAGAAATTATGATAATATCTAGTATGGCCCAGCATAGCGCGCAATGGTTTAACACTCCTTGGGGTTTCCAAATCTATTATTATCACAATCTTAGTAGGTTCCACCATAAGTCCTTGCCTACATACCACATCACCCAAGAAGATCCAAAATGGATGCAGAACATGTGTTTCTTTAGGTTTAGCGCAATCTGATACCTTCGGCACGTATCTAACATTAAGTGCAGACTGTCCACATGGTGCTTGACTAGCCCAAACACTGTCCACATGATGAGCCTCATACATGGGTAATTATATGGGCTCATTTTACCTCCTAACCTAGTCAAATCAACCATTCTCTTACCTTATTGTATGATTTTCAGATTATATTTATGCTTATAGGGTGAGTTGAGTTAGTTATTATGCAATGTGGTCTAACATGTATTTAATGCAGATTATTGATGGATTTTGAGGTCAAAGTCAAGGATATAGTGGTCAAACTGTAGTAATAACTTGAAGTAGACATAGGAGAGGAATTATAGGATGGAACCCACCTCATTTATTGCTCCTCACCTTGAATTCCCCTTCATTCAGCTCAGAGTACAAGCAGCCAAATCATGCACTAGAAGGCAACCGAGCAAGTGGAAGATGACTGATAGTTATCTCAAGTTTTGGGAGCCAAGCTTCCATGATTTTAAGGAAGCTATTGGTAACTTCAGATGTATAGGTAGAGAGGCCTAGGGCCTCACTAGAGTCGACTTTGTTTTTCTTGTGTAAACTCTTCTCAAATTTCGAGCTTACTATTTTATGACAGTTTTATGTAATCTTGCTATTTTTTGATAATGAAGATGGAATCCTTTTTGAGCTAGCACTATGTTACCTCAGAGGGCTGAAGCTCTTGGGTTAAGGCCCAATCCAAACAGCCAAGCTTCTCTTTACTTGTATTTTTATGCTTTACTTCAGTTTGTAGATTAGTTTGTTGTTAGATGTATTTCTCTTATGGTTAAGAATAGGTTTCTTTTGATGATTTAGTAGCTTGCCTTAGTTTGTGCTTTCTGTAGTAGGTTAAGCAATGATTAGAGAAGATTCAAAAGGCTAGAAACAGTGCCTTGGCCTCTCTTCCTCCCTCTAGCACCATGATTTGAGGCAAAGACTCTCTTGCTGCCCCAAAAACACAGATTTTCCTCATTCCTAGGACTTCTAGTGTTTGCAGCTCTCTAGTAGGTTGATAGTCCAGTTTTTCTTTTTTGTAGATCTTATTTATCATGTTCACTTCGTGATTTGAAACATTCCTTTTGCATGCTTTCCTTTCTTACAACATTTCCCAACATTTCCTTCTATACATCATAGTTTAGGCCATTTTAATGCAAAACTCTGTTTTTCCTAGGATGCACTCGTTTCACTGGTTGTTTGATTTTCATGGTTAAATGTCCGTAACTATGTAGAAGATCTCTTCCATAAGGAGGTCAGATTACCAACAATCACACCCTCCATCTGATCCATGCCCTATAGGTCTCCCAAACCTCACCTCAATTCTGCCCTAGTTTCCTTCATTTTTCATAGAACTTCTTCCTCTCTCCTTGAGAAAACCCAATCATATTTCTCTCTCCTGGTGATTCATGGTATACCTTATGCACCCTAACACCTCATTCCAACCTTGATCCACCTTTTCCACCCACTCTCGCACCCTCAAAACAACAAACATTTCTCTCAGCCTCCTCCTGCAGGCCTCCTGTAGTTTCCCTGTTTCTGTCCTGTAGTGTTTACTGTAGGCTTTAGTTTGAAGGCTAAGTATGGGAAAAGCCTCTAGAAGGCCACCTAAGACCCCCTAGGACCCATCCACAGCATCCTACATCCCCCCAAGCTCAAAAAGCGCCCTGTAATGCCACCTGTTCACTGCCACACTCACACACAATAAATTAGATGCATGTTAAATTCACATAAAAACACATAAAAATCCAAAAATATGTTTTTTTGCTTATTTACTTCCAGAAATAGCATGGTTAGATGTTTCTTACTTCCTTGAGTAGGTAATGGCATTTCTTTCATGGTTTTCATAGTGTTTTTGGAAAAAGGAGAATTAGCCTGTTAATTAGGGTTTACTAGGTTTTGCTTTACATTCTAGTCTTTCTCCTTTCTATAGTTAGAATAGCATCTGAAGAGTAATATTTATTTCCTTTCATCACACATAGAGCTTCTTCTGAAATCTATAGAAGTTTGCTTGAGCTCCTAGTGATCTTGCACGGGCTGACGAAGTGACAACCTGCAGTGAGAACTAGTACTTGTGCATATAGTACCGACGGTTCCAAGTTTGTTACGAACTACCGGGTTGATAAAAGTAAAGTTGGTAGCCCAGGAGTTTCAACATTCTTGCTGCAATACTGGTGCTCACCAATTCTTAGCGCCATTTCTGGGGAAGCGTCAGAGTAATCAGTGATTATTTCTTTCTTTTATTTCCTATTGCAACATTCTGCTAATAGTTTATTTCGGCAAAGGTAGACTAGTCATTTCTTTTCTTTCAGTTCTACAATTCCTTTCTTTCCTTTTCAATTCTGCAAATTTCCATTCAGCAAGTTCATTTCAACTAGTTGCGATTTGTTTTGTTCAAACACAATTTTAGTTTCTGCACGTACTTTTAGTGTGGGGAAAAAGAAACAAAAAACCAACCAAAAATATTTCCTTTCATGCCTCGTAGGAGTAGAGATAACTTAGGAAAATTTTTGTCCAAACTCACACTACTTCACACAGCCAACCTTCTCTCTTCTTCGGTGGCTGAAATAGAGAATAACCCTTAGGTGAATATCCAGACATATTTGAAGAACATATAGGGGAAGAAGAAGAAGAAAACATTCCTCTCGAGCCAATGGCTAAAAACAGAAATATCATGGAGAAGAAATTCCAAGAGGGAGATTGGGCACTACTCTATGATTCAAGATACAAGGATTTCAAAGGAAAGCTGAGGACAAGATGGTTGGGACCCTACACTGTGGAGAAATGCAATGACAATGGTTCAGTTCTGATCAGAACCATTGATGATCAAGCCATCCCCATGCTTGTCAATGGACATCAGTTGAAAGTCTACAAGAAACCCCTATCCAAGCGAGAGTTTATTGAATATTTGAATAAACAGTGATGGTAGTGGAGCATGTCTTAACTTCCACTTCACCCACTCACTGAAGAAGAAAGAGAAAAAATAAGGTCTCAAGTTAAAAGCTCCATGAGGTGCTTGAGTCCCATCATTGGGTTGAAAACCTCTTCTGAGCCAGCCTAGTGATGTAAAAAAAAAGGGAAAAGAATAAGATCCCTGGGTGAAAACCTCCCTTGGAGGTTCCCAGGGCAAGCAGTTAAGGTGAAAACCTCTTTGAGGTGCCCTAGTTGTTTTCAGAAAAAAAAAAAAAGGAGAGAGAAAGAAAAAATTGATTTTTTATTGCATTGCAGGTTTGTAGGAGGATTACAGGGAGAAGAAGAAGGTTCCAAGGGGACCCTGACATTCATACCAACATCCATCTCATCTTCTCCACATCTTCCTCCATCATTTTTGGCATCTCTTTCACCCCACTATACCTCGTCTTCCAAAACTGTGTTTTCTACAGCAGGCTCTGTTTTTTCTACAGGAGGCTCCTGTAGGAATTACAGAGAGCCAAAAGTGTCTACAGGAGGCAGTTTGAGGGACAATAAAAGATTCATGAGGAACCTATAATCTCTATTACCATCTTCAATCCTCCTTTCCATAATTTCCAAGCCTACATCACACTCCAAGCATCATTATTATTATCTTTTTTCCTTTCCAAGAAAAAACATAGAAAAGGAGTTTTTCAGTTTTGAAAAGAAAAAGAAAAATAAAAGGAGGAAAAGGCACCACTAACTTTTCCTTAAGCTTACCTACTATCCCTCCATCATTCATCTCCACCTCTGGCATCATTCTCGAGCTCCAAGCACATGGAAATAGATAAATTTTCAAGGGGAGAAGTAGCTAGAGGAGCTCCTGTAGGAATTCCTGTAGCAGATGATCCCATAGAAGTCCAGCACCAGCAATAAGGGACATCACATTTGAAGATTGAAAATGCACATGCAGCTTAGCTCCAGAAAAAGAAGAACCTGCAAAAACACACAACAACACATCAGAAAGTAGAGACAACATGCATGAAGGAAAACGAAGGCATTTAGCAGAGAAAGCCACAACACCTCACAGTCAATGGCAACAAATACCCTTGGATTACAAGTAAGAAGCTAAGTCACTCCTCTATCTACATTTTTGTAATTAGGAATCATACGAAGGAAACAATATGGTTTAAATCAAAAGAGAGAAAGGTTGCCAGTTAACTTGGCCACCTTCATTTAGTTGAATCCACTTAACCAAGATATCACCCACACGTGCGCATAGTCAACTCAAGCAAAAGATGCGAAGGACAGGTAGTGGGAGGAAGAGTTAACTTCGATGTAGTAATGAGGGGATGATTACGAGGGGGGTCATGATGACCATGTAGGTTACCAATGGTCCTAATCTAGGCAATGTACACCTTGCCAGCGTAGCACTCATAACCGAAAACAACCATAAAAGGTAATGAGCACTCCTCCCCGCACATTCTCACCACCTTTTCTTCCATTTCTTCTCGTAACTCAGCCACACAGCACTCTTCTTATGCCCCCACAGCCTTGTATCCACCATCCTCCATCGATTTCCTCCATATTTTTGCTCTCGGCATCTTCCACGGGAGCCCTACAGGTTTTCTGCCGGAGCACCTATAGGAAATCTATAATAGGGACAGTGGGCTTCTACAGAAGGGGCAGTGAGTCATTTTGTAGGGAGGAAACATGATTTTTGGCACGAATTTCAGTCTGAAGAGGTAGGGTTCATGAATGCCCTCTGTTTAATATCAAAACGTGAAAGAGTTGGTCTCAAATTGAAGATAAAATGAGTCTTTAAGAGGTTAGAAATACATTAAAAAAAAAACATAGTCCCCTTTGTTTTTCTATTTCACTAAAAATTCTTTGTCTCCACCTCCGTATCCCATTTTTCAAAAGATTTAAAGGTAGTATGATAGGGGGGTTTATGAGAAAAGATCCCACTAACTCCACTAGACTCCATCCACATCCTCAAGTGGTGGAAATATTTACAAGGGAAAACTGGATGAATTTCTTTGAGAAGTTTAGAGGGTTTGATGATGAAATTGCCCATGAATTTTCTCTCTCTCTGGTCCCTTACATAAGAAATCATGCTATTGTAACCATTAGAGGCCTCTCCATTCAAATAAACCCTTAATTCATCAGTAGGGTCACTACCCTTCGTCTTGTGCTTCTTTGGAGTAAAGATGAGAAAAGAATTGGCTAGGCTGCCAAGAGGAAATTTTTCCAAGACAATGAAACCCCTGTTGAAGACAAAAATGGAATTAGGAGGGCTAGTGTACCATATCCCTAGGATAAGGTTAGCTACCAAGTGATCAAATACATTTCTTGTGAGGGGAGGCACGACATTGTTTATGGATAACATTTCAAAATCCTCCAAGAAATGAGATATGGCATGGATACCCTAGCACATCAAAATCTCAATATCCCTTACTTTCTCCTTCAGTCCCTCATTGACTCTAGCACCAAGGTAGAAGAAGGAAATTCACATCAACTAGCTCACCATGGCCCAATCAAGATCCTAGTAGAAGAAGCCCTCCATACCCTTACAAACCCTATAGCATGGGAAGTTTTCAGAAATATGACAGCTGAGGATGACATCAAGAATTAACCTATGATGTTAGTCCTTCTGTCAGTGAGGAGGGAGAACAGAAAGGAGGAGAAGATGAATCCAGTGATGACATAGCAGATCAAGAGAGGAAGGAGGAAAGAAAAGAAATAGAGGAGGGGAGAGTTGAAGAGACAGAATCGGAGGTAGAGAAAGAGATAAAGTAGGAGGAGGAAAAACAGACAAAAGAGGGAGAAAAGGAGGCAGAGAGGGTAGAGCAAAGAGAAGAGTCCCCTGAAACTTTGGAAAGATAATTAGTAGCTACCATCACTGCCCTCAGTACACCAATCAAGAAGAAGCAGAAGAGGAAAAGAAAAACCTCCATGTATTTCAAGGCAAGGAAGAGTACCAGAATTAAAACAGGAAAACCTCAGCCCTCATCAAAGACTCCTATTAACATTGAATATTTACCATCTACCAAGGTGAAAGAATCTCCTTCCAAGACACCCATAACCTATGAAAGGAGGACTACAAGATCTTCTACATGGAAGGGAAAGGAAATTCTACAGGACCCCAAACCAGGCCTACAGGAGGCTAAAACAGTCCTATCGGAGACACTGTCCAAACTACAGGAGACACAAAAGCTTGAGGAAAAGATAGGAGGACAACCAGAGGTTAAAGAGGAAGCACAAGAGCTACAAGAACCTGACCCCCAACCTAATCTTGACTCCTATTACAGACTACTTGAGGGAGGTAAGATAATCCCACAAAAATTTGCAATTCCATTGTTTTTCGAATTGGAAAAAGAGAGAGTGAGAACGCATAGGTCGATGCAGATAGCTAAGTCCAGAGGAGTTGAGGATGTTGGCCACATGGAAGACAAACTCAGGGAAATGGGCAGGGAATTGAATGCTCTCAGAGACAGAGAAGCAATTACAAGAAGCCACCTTGAGAATGAGAATGAATTACTAAGGAGGCAACTACATGAGAAAGAGACTCATTTGGCATACATGGCCATCTTATCCATAGAAGCATTACAATGTAGAACACCAGCCAAATCTTATGGCCTCTATCTGAAGGATCAATGAATTACTAAGGAGGCAGCTGCAGGAGAAAGAGACTCATTTGGCATACATGGACGTCTTATCCATAGAAGCATTACAATGCAGAACACCAGCCAAATATTATGGCCTCTATCTGAAGGATCAATGGGTTCAATTCCAAATAAAAACTTTGGCACAAAGAGGCATAGTGCATTTCCACGACTACAGGCAGTTCATGGATTTGTGTGACCTAGGCACCTCCGAGGACAAAGCAAACATGGCAGAGTTCTATCTACACAACATGGCCCTCATAGACCTGAATGTGTGGGACCCCAGTGCCAAGCTAGGGGATCTATAATTAATGGCCATGGCATCATGGAGGAACCATGAAGAATTGAGGGCAGTGGAAATGAAAATATTGTTAATAAAAGAGCAGAATGAACCATTGATGATAAGAGATGAGCCATCATATATTATGGCGCTCATCAACACACACAACCTACTTGCCAATGACCCTTAGATTGCCCCTAAATATCTAGCCAATTAAGAACAAGCCATTGTGCACTTTGAAGATATGTTTAGGCTACTTGGGGATCACTGTGTGCATGCATGCATGAGAAGATGGAACACCCTACCCAATAGCTTGCAGATTAGAGAATACCATTCCCCCATGAGGCTGAATTAGGCATTGAAAAGAGTTCCAATGTACAAGCGCTCCATGCAAAGGATGGAGGTCAACTGGATTGACCTCAAACTGAGTCCTCCACTCATATTAGCCATGATGGAAGGTAGAAGAGAAGAAGAAGAGAAGGAGTAGTGGAAGGACATAGATAGAAAGGTAAGATTTTATGGAGAACATGAGCAGACCACATTAGAAGCCTGGAATGCTAGGAAGGCCACCAAGGCCATGAAAGACCAAGAGATTGACTAGGTTGCTCAGACGATGAGCAACACCTTTAGTAGGGGGGTGATGATGAGCCCCATAAATGGGTAATTATATGGGCTCATTGTACCCACTAACCTAGTCAAATCAACCATTCTCTTAGCTTATTGTATGATTTTCTAATTATATTTATGCTTATACGGTGAGTTGAGTTAGTTATTATGCCATGTCGTCTAACATGTATTTAATGTAGATTATTGATGGATTTCGAGGTCAAAGTCAAGGATCTAGTGGTCAAAGTGCAAATTTAACTCTAATTACAGAGAGGAGAGGAATTATAGGAGGGAATCCCCCTCATTTATTGCTCCTCACTTCGAATTCCCCTTCATTCAGCTTGGAGTACAAGCAGCCGAATCATGCACTAGAAGGTAGTCGAGCAAGTGGAAGATGATTGATAATTATCTCGAATTTTGGGAGCCAAGCCTCCCTGATTTTAAGGAAGATGTTGGTAGCTTCATATGTATAAGTAGAGAGGCCTAGGATGTCACTAGGGTCGACTTTTTTTTGCTTGTGTAAACTCTGCTCAAATTTCGAGCTTACTATTTTATGATAGTTTTATGTAATCTTGTTATTTTTTGATAATGAAGATGGAATCCGTTTTGAGCTAGCACTGAATTACCTCAGAGGGCTGAAGCTCTTAGGTTAGGGCCCAATCCAAGTAGCCAAGATTCTCTTTACTTGTATTTGTATGCTTTACTCCAGTTTGTAGATTAGTTTGTTGTTAGATGTATTTCTCTTATGGTTAAGAATACGTTGCTTTTGATGATTTAGTAGCTTGCCTCCATTTTTTCTTTCTGTAGCAGGTTAAGCAGTGATTAGAGAAGATTCAAAAGGATAGGAAAAATGCCTTGGCCTCTCTTCCTCCCTCTGGGACCATGATTTGAGGCAAAAGCTCTCTTGCTGCCCCAATAATACAGATTTTCCTCATTCCTAGGACTTCTAATGTTTTCATCTCTCTAGTAGGTTGATACTCCAGTTTTGCCTTGCTTTAGATCTTATTTATCATGTTCACTTCATGATTTGCAATAGCCCTTTTTGAATTCTTTCCTTTCTTACAACATTTCCCAGCATTTCCTTCTATACATCATAGTTTATGCCATTTTAATGCAAAACTCTATTTTTCCTAGGATGCACTCATTTCATTGGTTGCTTGATTCTCTTGGTTGACTGTCAGTTTCTATGCAGAAGATCTCTCCTAGAAGTGGGGTAGCTTACCAGCGATCACACCCTCCATCTGATCCATGCCCTGTAGGTCTCCCAAACCTCGCCTCAATTCTGCCCTAGTTTCCTTCATTTTTCATAGAACTTCTTCCTCTCTCCTTGAGCAAACCCAATCATCTTTCTCTCTCCTGGTGATTCATGGTAGACCTTAGGTGCCCTAGCACCTCATTCCAACTTTCATCCACCTTTTCCGCCTACTCTCACACCATCAAAATAGTGAAAATTTCTCTCGCCCTGCTCCTATAGGCCTCCTCTAGTTTCCCTATTTCCCTCCTGTAGTTTTCCCTGTAGGCTTTCTTTTGAAGGCCAAGTGTGGGAAAAGCCTCTAGAAGGCCACCTAAGACCTCCTAGGACCCATCCACACCATCCTACATCCTCCCAAGCTCCAAAACTTCCCTCTAACACCACCTATTCGCTGCCACACTCACACCCAATAAATTAGATACATGTTAAATTCACATAAGAACACGTAAAAATCCAAAAATATGTTTTTTTTCTTATTTACTTCCAGAAACAGCATGGTTAGATACTTTTTACTTCCTTGAGTAGGTAATGGAATTTCTTTCATGGTTTTCATAGTGTTTTTATCAAAATTATAATTAGATTGTTAATTAGGGTTTACTAGGTTTTGATTTACATTCTAGTCTTTCTCCTTTCTGCAGTTAGAATAGCATCTGTAGAGTAATCTTTCTTTCCTTTCATCACACATAGAGCTTATTCTAAAATCTATAGAAGTTTGCTTGAGCTCCTAGTGATCTCGCGTCAGCTAACCAAGTGACAACATGTAGCGAGAACTAGTACATGTGCATATAGCATCGACGCTTCCAAGTTTGTTACGAACTACCGGGTTGATAAAAGTAAAGTTGATAGTCCATGAGTTCCACCATTCTTGCTACAATACTGGCGCTCACCACCAGTCATCGTAATAGACCTCCAAGAACTTCTGAATGAGTTCTTTGAATGTCGTGATGACCACATGTGAGAAGATTGCTGATGCATTCTTAAGTTCGAAAGGAATCTTGTATACTAGAAACATCCCCACTCTGTCATGAAGGTTGTCTTACTACTATCGTTTGGCGCCATATTTATATGATGGTATCTAGAGAACCCATCAGTGAATGAATGTGCTTCCTATCCTCCAACATTATCCAGTACTTCATCTGTGAATGGAGTTGGAAAAAGATCATGAATGCAAGCATCATTGTAATTCCTGATATCTACGCAAATCCTTATTTCATCCTTCTGCTTCCTTTCATGGACTACCATTGGACTCACCAAATCAGATTCCTCCATTGGTTCAGTAATACCTGTTAGCTCTGTTGTATAGTGCTGACTTCCTAAGGTCAAAAAGGATCATGGTCTGATTGGTTACGTTCAAAGAGGGCCTCACATTGGCCACCTTCTCCTTCCTTCCTCTTCCCCGTTTATTCTCCTCCATCTTTGTTTCCTCCATTTTGTTGCTAAAACCTGTGAAATGAGGTCCTTTTGACTTTATCCCAGAGCGCTAGACACAAGCCCACCATAAAACCTCACCCATATGACTTCGTGATTTCAAAACTCATCGCGCTTCATTCTCGCCGTTGATCTACCCCCGACCAATCTAACGGCCCACATCGCACCCGATAAAGTAACCTGTTCGATTACCCTCCACCGTCAGATCATCTCCGTAAGGATTCGACGACATTCACTCTCTTTGTGTCCGCAACTCAATTGAACGTTAGTGCACGATGAGAACGGTTTTTCTCTCTCATCCGTTGCTATGTTTCGATTGCTAAATGGAATCATGCAACTCCCAGTTTTTACCACTTTGGCCCTGAAAGCAGTGTGATGAATACCATTACCGCCCATCCAAACCACCCGCGCCCGTTAAAAGCCCACACGATTTTGAGCCCCGATGACCATTTGATCTGTCCGTTAAAGATCTAATGGCCCCAATCCACTCCGCTCTCACCTCGGTCACCAGCCTCAGCCGAGCCATCTCTGTCGTCTGTTTCCTCAATCTGACGGCCATTATTCTTGTTCACCCAAATCATCCACTCACCCATGAATTTCATGTCCTTCACCATTCTGTTTGCCCGAAGCAGGAGATGATCAATTCTGCCATCGTCAGTCACTGTTAGATTCCCCAACAACCATATTAAACAGAAGGCATGGTTAAGGGAGAAAAGGACAAGCACGACCTTGTAACTGAATTTATCAGTTATGGACTCCACTGGTAGGAGCACTCCAATAGCCAAAAGGGATAGCACAACACCTGAGCTTATCAGATTCATCCACTGAAGCAATCAAGCATCTTTAGAGACTCCATCAGGTAGTTAAATGTAGTTGGTGGTCAATTATGACCCCTCCATACCTAAATTGGCCAAGTGCCCCTGTAATGTAAATCTATAAATACCCAGAAGCAAGACTTAATCAAGGTTGGCATTTAATGTAAGGTTCAACTTTTGGAGACTGTAGATATTTTGTCACTTGCAGCATCTCATCTTCATTTTCAGCTAATATAAGATTCTTTTGATGTTAACTGCTCACTTTCCATTTTCCTCTATTCTAAGTTGTGCTTGATATGCTATGTTCTTGATCTTTGAGGTTTAACATTAGATAGTTATCATCCTAACTCTATGTTAGAATCTTGTATGCATCATTGAATAGGTGGTCTAGGTTTCTTTCTATCTAATGCAAGAGATCTGTCATCCTATCTTTACATTAATAGATTAGATTTACAGACTTCTTTACTAGTTTTAGCTCACCATCACATGGTCTTGTGCATCTCCTGGTGTGGTTAGTATTCTCCATATTCACCTAATACCTCAAACTGTGAGCAATTGGTGGTCAAAAAGTTTGTAGTCTGGGGGTGTTCACGCGTGCCTGGAGTGAAACAAAGTAGAAGTGGTTATTTGGCTTGAACTAAACCAACAGTCATTCCATTAAAACCTGCAACAATAGTTGAATTTATATGTTACCAGGCATCTCTGAGCTACAACCTAGGAGAGTTTCTTAGAATCCTAACATAATTGGAACTGTTGCTAGGGAGAGGAGATTGAATCTCAGCTTCCTCGGGAGAACGACACAGAGCCAACTTTGATGATAGACAAAGTCTGGACACTTTTTTGGTTGTAATCATCTATCTGGCGACTCTAATGGAGGAGCAACCTTTTGGCTACTCCCCATCACAATTCTGGCTCAGTTTGTGAGGCATACCCGGAGAAATCTTCAGAAATCACCAGCTAACCCAGTGCCTGACCCTGAGAAGATTGTTAAGCAGAAAAGGATCATTTAGAAAGGAGCATCAGGATCAGGTAAGACTAAACAATCTTATGTATCTCTGCAAGAGAGGCTTGTAACTGAGCATGTTCATTTTGAAAATATAGAGCCTAGCGTTATGAGTGAAGAAATAATCCCAGAGATTCATAAAGCTCCTTATTCAATTAGTCCCCCTTTGGATCTCAGTCCAAAGAAAACCTCCCCTATATTCGATCATATTCCTTTATCCTTGCCAGTCATTTCTCAGCCCCTTACCTTTCAAATTTCCAGTACTTTTCCATCTACCCCAGTCATGGCAGGCCCAAAAGCTCCTACTAAAATGGAAAGAATAATAGCTGCTAGGTATGGACCCGTGGTCCTGCCTATCCCTTTGAATGCCATGCCTACAAGGGAATATCATAATTACATTCCTATGTTCACTGGTACAGAGGGAGTAATAGTTGAAGAGCACCTCGAGTCTTTTTATAGCTATGCTGATAACCTAGATATCAGTGAAGATGATGTGTGGATGAGAGTATTTGTCCAAACCCTTGATGGAGAGGCTAGAAAGTGGTTCAGAGAGCTGACCCCTAGGTCTATAGCAGACATTGAAGCTTTAGATGATGTGTTCTTAAAGCAATGGGGAGATATGAAAGATCTGCTATACTACCATACTGAGTTTGGCAACCTCAAAAGGGAAAATGGGGAATCATTGTCTGATTTTAATAGGAGATTCAATCAGATGTATAGAAAAATACCAGCTGAAGTGAAGCCTACCCCCACCTATGCAAAACTCACTTATGCTAATGCCTTTGATTATGTTTTCTGCCTGCTGTTAAGAGAAAGAATATGTGCCACTCTAGCTGAAATGAAAGATGCAGCATTAGAGGTAGAATCCAATATCATGGCTGCAGAGTAACTCAAAGGCCATGCTAACAGAAGAAGGCAGAGAGGCGAGGCTTCCTCCTCTTCTTCATCTTCAGAGCCCAAGTTAGACAAAATGACTAAAATGATAGAGTCATTGGCTGCTGAGATATCCAAGCTGAAGGTTGAGCAGAGTTCTGAGAAGGTAGGGCTACCTAGCACATTTGCTCCTAGAAATCTGAATCCATTCAGAAGAGAAAATGAACAACTGTATTTCATTAAAAGGGGAAAGGAGGCCAATGAAGAAGAAAGGGTTAAGACTCCTTTCCAGAATGTAGTCATGGAAGAGGAACAATTTGATTAAGAGGATGAGATTCATTGCATGGAGGAGAAGGGCCATGTTGCCTTTTTGACATTGGCTGCCTATGAAGAGTCATTACTCAAGGAATAGACCAGTCAAGAGTGGGACAGAGAAGTTTTTCTATAGACGGAAGACCAGCAAAGATGCAACTTAAGGTGAAGAACAATTAATGTTGAAGAGAATCCTGCTCAAAGAGCTGCTGTCCCCACAGAGTAGCAAAACAGCAAACAGAAGAGACCAGCAGCTGATCCCATCATCCTCAAAGCACCAGATCAAGAGGTAAGAGGACCTGACAAGCTCCCTTCCCCTTTCAGTTTTGAATCAGAAGTCCAGAAGTTAAAGATATATGTACCTCTGATAGAACTTAGAAAGAGTGAGGTCTTTAGAAAGCCTATCCTTGATGCCCTTGATCAAAAAGCCTCACAAGCCTCCAATGACTATGTGAATTTACAAGATAATAAACCTACAGTTGTGCTTAGCCCAATAACTGAACCTGCTGATAACAGTTCCCCATCATTTTATGTATCCTTGACCATTCATGACAATGCCCTCCACAATTGTCTGCTGGACACAGGTGCCAACCATAATCTGATGCCTAAAGCTGTCATGGGAGAGTTAGGCCCTGACATTACCAGACCTTATTATGACTTATTCTCCTTTGATTCAAGGAAGGTGAAGTATTTGGGATTAATGAGAGACTTGGCTATCACCCTAACTCAGTTGCCCATGAAAATCATGATGATGGATATTGTGGTAGCAGATGTCCCCCGTAAGTTTGGTATGCTACTTTCCAGAGGATGGATTAAGAGGTTGGGTGGGACATTACAAAATGACTTATCTTATGCCACTATCCTAGTTTTTGGATGAGAATGCAAAATATTATATAGGGAAGCTTAGCTGGCCTATATTATCAGTGATGAGAAGAACCCCACTAATCATCCCATTTACGCTGTGGACACTGATTTTGGGGCATGCATTATCCAAACTAAAGAATCCCATAAGGTCTTTATTCAACTCAAGAAACCTATAGACCAGGCCATGGAAGAAGAAGGGACATAGGTCTGGGATATGTTCTTTGATGGAGCCTATTCAAGGGAAACTGCAGGAGCAGGAGTGGTGCTAGTGCCTCCAAAACAAGAAAGCACCCATCTGTTTTTTAAACTGACTTTTCAGGTTGCCAACAACATAACAGAGTATGAATATTTGATATTCGGCTTAAACACTACCAAAGATAGAGGGATCAGAGACATAAAGATGTTTGGAGATGTTGATCTCATCATTCAACAAGTGAACAAAATGTTCCAAGCAAGGCACCCAAGCCTGAAAGCATACAGAGATGAGCTATGGGGACTCAAAGATTCGTTTGATAGTTTTTGTATCTCATATATTCCTAAAGTCAAAAATTAGCTTGCTGATTCCCTTGCTATGTCTGCTAGCATGTTTATCCCTCCCATGCCCCCTAGGTTGGTTTACAAGGTCCAGCTAAAATATAGACCATCCTTGCCTGATAATGTCCAACACTGGAAAGTATTTAAGGATGATGATGAAGTGAATAGCTTTCTGCAAGTCATTGATGAATTATTTGAAATGCAAATTTATCAAGAGAATGAAACCTTGGAGGAATGTCCCCAACCCTAGCTAAAGAACATAATTGGCCAAGATAACATTGTTCAGCTACCTAGCAATCATATACCCAAAGGGCTGATGCCTTTAGAGAATTTGTCTGACCATAATGATGTGCCTCATAATATTGCTCAAAAAGAAGATTAGTCTGCAGTCCATAGGCATAACATAGGGAGTCCAGATCATCCAATGTATATAAATCTGTGTTACAGGGAAAAGTGTCTACACATAACTGCTTATCCCACTAAGGTGTGGTAGCTACCTTAGAAACAAACAAAGTAAAGCTACTTTCATTTTTCCTTTATGAAATATAGATGAGAGAAGAACAAAGAAGACCAACCTCTGTCTTGCGCTAATCTCCTAGTTCGATTCCTCTCTCTCTTGATAGTCTTTCACTACTTGCTCCCTTGTACGCCCAGCTTCACAGAGTACCTGTAAGATCACAGTACCATAGCACTATACAAGAACATGGACCTATAATCATAAACAATCTAGGATTAGATGTAAATTGACCATACAAATGCATAAAACATAAATGACAGAAGAGTATGGAGGAAAACTTGAATAGTTTTTATTGATAAACAAGAAAGAGCCAAGGGAGTTACAACCAATTGTTCTGACCCAGCATCATCCTCTCAGCAAGTAAGCCCTTCTTCACCTCATACAAAGCTTAGATCACCCAACACTATGATGTTGTCTCAGGAAACCAACAACAATTCCTTACAATATGTGAAATTCCAGCCTCTGGATCTCTAGGATGAGGGATCCATATATAGATATCTGTAAGGGAGATGAGTCAGCTTGCGATTTGATTAGTGTCTTCCCTCTGATAGTTCTTGCTTCCACTTGGAGATTGATGATCTCTTACTCATCCTTGGTCGAATTCAGAGAGGCAAGTGTTGTAGAGCATTGGGAAGGTATGTTTTAATAAATAATTTAGTGATGTTTTAAGCAATAGTTGTAATCTTTTCTTTATTATAAAGTAGGGAAAACACAATAAGAACGAGTCCAAAATGATCCAATCACTAATAGTTGTCTTCTCTACGCAGGGAAAGGTAAAAGCAGGAAAGCGCAACGCAAAACGAGAATTTGATGAGAAGATAACGGCTGTCCCTCCAATTCTAAATAAGGTTCAGACCAGGTCGAGTAAATCAAGGAAGATCAGTCCAGAACGAGATGAAGGACTGCCAGTTCGGAAATACAGGCCGAGTAAAGGAAGGCGTTAACAGTTTAGCGGATCACTCAGGATCTTTGATCCTGAGGGATCGCTACGTTCAATCGTTTTGTCGTCTGGAGAACTCCGCCGTTGATTGTATAAAAGGGGGGCAGCATTGGAAATTAAGGGGATTTATTTTTTTGTATCTTTAACTTTCTGTTCACGGATTTTACTGTCAGTTGAACTCAGACTATTGAGTCTATCTGAAACTTAGTTTTGTACTCTCATTGATGAGTTAATATAATATCTTTGGTGTTAATTTCTCCCTGCGTCTGAAGTAGTTTACGGCAGTGCGCCATTGGAAGCTTCGGGCCCGGCTCCAACGGACACTGGCTGATTGTACCATTACAATTCTGCTTTGTGTGGTTTGTTTCTTATAATCTGTTATGATTGCATGTCGTCTCATACTTATTCATCTGTAGCTTTCCTGTTATAAATCTCTGTAACAAGTTCATATCATACTTTCAGGATTCTTCGCATACTGTTGATCTGAGTTGTTTGCATCAATTACAGAATTCATAAGTAGAATATTTCAGCTACAGGTGATTGGAGTAATGGACTATTGGTGATTATTGCAGATCGTGTATATATGATTGACATTTTCTGTCTTTAATGATTTGTTGTTCCATTTGATATGTATATGATTGACGTTTCCTGTCTTTAATAATTTGCTGTTCCATTTGATTAAGCTGCAAACTTGTATAAACGATTGCTTTCCCTTTGTATGTAAGTGTGTGCCAAGGATTGGAAGTGTTGACCTCGCGAGACTTAGTTTCTTTACTGCCGTTCCATTTACTGCCGTTCCTTTTATTGCTGTTCCATTTCTGAAGTTGCTGTTCCATTCTGTTTTCTTGCTGTTCCTTTTGCTTGCATTTATTGAAGTGGCATGAGAGGAGGGTCAAGGCTGTTGTGAGATACAGCAGACGCTATAATGCTCCCAGATCATGATCCATACTCCTTCATCAGTTTCTAGGGGGATAGGTTACTAATTCCATACCCTCGACCGACGAAGTTGCTGCGTGTGTGATTTCTTTATGCAAAAGTAATTTAGCGTAGCTTAGCATCGTTTACTCTTGTATTCTTTAGATCTATACTACGAATCATTATCCTGACAAATAGCCTCAAATTGAGATATCCTTTACAATAACAAAACGCTCCCGGATTGACTTGTAATGTGAGATAACTAGAGGTGAAAAAGACCCTTGTTACAGCTCCACATTTTGGCGCCGTTGCCGGGGAAGGGTATAGCCATTTGTCTTTTAACAGGGTAGTGTGCAAATCTGTTAGGGGAGAACTGGATTCTAAAAACGGAAGGTAAGAACCTGCGTGCGGAGCATGTAAAAGCCCTACTCCACCGTCCGCTTTCCTAGCAGAATTGATTTAGTAATTTAATTGGAGTGCATGACTAAGCAGAAAAAGCCAGAAAAGAATCAAAAGCCTCCATCCAAAACCGAAAAAGCCAAGGGGTCGGCGACCCTTGGACGAAAGACCTTTATAGATGAAATTTATAAGAAAGCCGAATCTCAGCAATCAGTAGGCTATAGGAAAGTAAACTCTAAACAACCTGCTAGTTCCCTTCAGGCCTCAGAATCACCATCTGAAGCCTTTGCTGAGGTGCACAGTCAGACAGAGGAGCAGGACATTCAAGAACCTGACAATTCGACTCTTGGACCAGTGCACGAAGGAAATTTTAGCAATCTTTGCGAAGGAGAAGGAGAAACAGGGGAAATCGAGGAACCTAGATCTCCTATTGAACCAAACCAGCCTTTAAACAGTCCGGATAAAGGAAGCGCTGCAAAAATCCTCGTTGAAGGAATTCATTCACCTCAGACAGTAGGGGCCATCATTATCCCTGATAAAGGGAGTACTGTAAAAACAGTTCCCGCTAAGATTACCCCTCCTCAACCAAGGGATACTCTCTTAGAAATTCCTGAAGATTACTGGCATATATTTGATTCCATGGCGCAGAATCAGCCAAATACCCAAACCTCTACTTTGCAATATCCCATAGTAGATTCCGCTGTGAATGCACCGATGAAGGCAATTCCGCTTCAACATATCCCGACGTTTCATGGACTCACATCAGAAGACCCTGATGCGTTTTTATTCGAATTTGATGTGTTATGCAGGGGATACGATTACACCACTGACCCCCAGAAGTTAAAGCTGTTTCCCTCTACTTTGAAGGGAGCAGCTCTGAGATGGTTCATGGGTTTAGGTGGTGGAGTCATAAACAATTGGGAAGAAATGAAAGTGGCCTTCTTAAAAAAATATCAGGATTACTGTAGATCAAGAGAACTAAAGGATGAAATCTTTCAAATGTCAGCCAGACCAAATGAAACTTTAGAAGAATATGTAGAACGTTTCCAATATAACTTGCAAAGATCTCCCTATGCATCGTTACCTCTGCCCGATAACGTGTTGAAAACTGCATTGATTAGAGGTATGAAAGAGCAATGGATTGAAACGTTGAATATTATGGGAAAAGGAGACATTTATCAGGAAAATTTTGCTGACATCATTAATCTGTGTATCAGGAGCTCAAGAGGCAGCACAAGGATCAAACCAGCAGAATATGATCGCTTCACTAGAGACAATAGAACATCAATAGAAGGAGTATCACGAGTGGAACTTGGAAATCTGCTAGAGAATTTTAAAACTGATATCATGGGGACATTAACTACACAGCTTGATATTGTGCAGGCTAAACAAAAGCAAGCAGAGGCGGAACAGAATCTGGCAATTTTCTGCCCTCGGTGCAGAAAGAAACATAGCCAGAAAGAATGTCCGCTCGATACAGTTCAAATATGTGCTATTTGCACCAAGGACCATCTGACTGAAAGCTGTCCCTCACTTCCTGGTTTGAAGGCGGTGTACAAAGAAGCAGAAGAGGAACCAGAATCAGCATATTTTATTAACCAGCGTCGTCAATGGCAGCCTAGGCAATCTGGTATGTTTCAAGACCCCTCCTCTTCTTTTCAATCTCCGCAATTTAATGCTCAGCAACAGAATATGTGGCAAAATCAGTCTCAGCACCCGTTTTCAAATTGGTCGCCTCAAATGTTTCCTACTCCGAACCCTTGGATGAACCAAGCTGGTTGGCCAAACTTTCCTTATCCTCCGCCATATTGGCCAAATAATTCATATCCTCCGCAGTGGACCCCTTCCACTTCGCAAAGTTCACCCTGGCAGAGCAACTGGCCAAGATCGACATATCAAACACCAGGATCAATTCCGCTCCCTCAACCAACTCTGCGAGCCTTGCAACAAAATCCCCAGCCCAACCTAAGACCGCAGCTCCCAGCCCAACCCAACCCTAACCCAAATAATCGACCAGTTCAATCTCTTCAAATTATAGAATCTTCCGAGATTGAATCTGCTCTGCAGGAGTGCAATGATCTTCAGTTGAGATCTGGGCAAATAATAGAAACTGAGGGACATAGAACCGCTCATATTGAAAACCAGTTACCGATAGAACAGCCGTCACAACAAGAAGATGTAAGTAAAGACCAGGTTCATCAGCAAGTAATTACATCTTCTCCACCTTTCCCAGAACGACTGGCCATTCCGAGACAAATGCAATATCCGAATTTTGATATTCTGGGAGAACTCCAAAACTTGTATATAAGAATTCCATTCCTTCAGGCTATACAGGATATTCCCATATATGCAAAAACCATAAAAGACCTGTGTAGCAGAAAATCAAAAAGAAATATAACCCCTAACCCTAGAGTCCAGGTAGTCGGCACCTTATCCGACCTCTTATCAGGGAAAGAAACACCAATTAAATATGAGGATCCTGGAAACCCAATTGTCACTGTTCAAGTCCGTGGGCAGACCCTGACCAATGTTTTAGTAGATCTAGGGGCTGCAATTAATATCCCGATAACATCAACCTGCCAGAAGCTTGGAATCACATCGGTAGAACCTACTTCCACTTTACTAGAGCTAGCTGACCGATCAGTAATAAGACCAGAAGGCACCTTGTATGATGTCATGGTTTCAGTGGACTCTTGGGAATACCCGACCGATTTTCTGGTGATTAATCCAAAAACCCGACTAGATGGACATCCGCTAATTCTAGGTAGACCATGGCTCGCTACTGCTGACGCCTACATTGGATGCCGGCAGGGAAACATGACCATAACCAGAGGGCCGGATATCAAAAATTTAATCTTGTACCCGCCAGCCCAGCCAAGCATCACACCTCATATATCACTGACCAATCTGTGCCCTGCCTCATATATTACTGATAATATTAGACCACCATTAACAGTCCAGGAAGCGCTAGATTTTAAAGATCAAACGGAAGATGATGCCATCAATAAATTCATTAATCAAACAGAATCCACATCGTATACACAATGCTTTATGATAAAAGCGGCATTTGATAACGAATTAGAGGAAGATCCTCTAAAAGATGACCATGACCCAAATATACCTGTAACCTCTGTTGCTAACAGCAAAGTAATACAAATTGAACCGGGCAAAACTTTAAATATTAACGCTAATCTGACACCAGAGCAAGAGACCAAACTCATCCAGCTCCTACGAAAGTATCAGGAGGCATTTGCTTGGGACTATCCCGATATGAAAGGGATTGATCCCCAGCTATGTACACATCGTATCTATATCGAGAAAGATGCAAGACCTGTTCGCCAACCACAGAGAAGACTCAATCCCCATTTAAAAGATGTTGTAAAAGATGAGCTGCAGAAATTATTAGACGTTAATTTTATTTATCCTATTTCTGACAGCAAATGGGTCTCCCCACTTGTGGTAGTACCTAAAAAGAACGGGAAATGGAGGATCTGTGTCGATTACAGAGAATTAAACAAAGCTACACAAAAAGATCACTTCCCTCTCCCTTTCATAGACCAGGTATTGGACACCTTAGCAGGCAAGAAATTTTTTTCTTTTTTGGATGGCTTCAGCGGATATAACCAGATTCAGATTGCCCCTGAAGACCAGGACAAGACTACCTTTACTTGCCCCTGGGGAACGTTCGCCTACCGAGTCTTACCCTTTGGATTATGTAATGCTCCGGCCACATTCCAACGGGTTGTTCTTAGCATCTTCGCAGATTTAATTAATGATGGATTGGAAGTCTATATGGATGATTTCACACCATATGGAGATGACTTTGATCCAGCCCTGGACACTCTCGAAAAAGTTCTAGAGCGCTGCATCGCTACCAGGCTTTGCTTGAGTCACGAAAAATGTTACATGATGATGACAGAAGGACTCATTCTGGGACATTACATCTCAGCAGCTGGCATTCAGGTAGACCCAGCTAAAATTCAAATACTCATGCTTATCCCAACCCCCACTAATCAAACAAAGGTACGCATTTTTCTTGGTTTTTCTGGGTATTATAGACGGTTTATACAACATTACTCACATATTGCCGCACCTCTACATGCATTAACTGGAAATGTTGATTTCTTATGGACAGAAAAATGTGATCGAGCCTTCACAGAATTAAAGAAGTTGCTATCTACAGCTCCAGTTCTCAGAGGACCTAATTGGAACTTACCATTCCAAATTTCAACCGACGCCTCAGACACAGCAATCGGTGCAGTTTTGGGCCAAGAAGAAGAGAAAAGACCATACACTATCTATTAAATCAGCAAAAATTTGGCTCCGGCTGAATTAAATTACACTGTCACCGAAAAAGAATTTTTAGCTGTGATACATGCTATTAATAAGTTTAGACACTATATTACAGGCTATCCCGTTATTTTGTATACAGACCATTTTGCTATTAGGTATTTAGCAAACAAGCCTGTTACAAATGGAAGAATAACCAGGTGGTTGATCTTGTTACAGGAATTCGACATTACAATCAGAGACCGACCAGGGAAGGAGAACCCTGTAGCTGATTTTCTTTCACGAATACCAAAATCAGTTGAAACAACAGTAGTTGAGGACCAATTCCCAGATGAACACTTATTTGTTGTCGCTGTTCAGACTCCCTGGTACACTGATGTGGCTAATTATCTCGCAGTAGGTAAGCTTCCAAAACATTTAACTCCCAATGAACGGAAACAGATCGTCCAGAAAAGCAATCGATTTTCGTGGGTTGGGGGCTATCTGTTTCACACAGGCGCAGATATGGAAATCAGAAGATGTATTCGAGAAGACGAAATCTTTGATATCTTGAAAGCCTGCCATGACAGGCCATGTGGAGGACATTTCGCTGAACGTAGAACAACACACAAAGTATTACAAACGGGATATTACTGGCCTACAATTTTCAAAGATGCCAAAAAATTTGTCCAGGCCTGTGATAGTTGTCAGCGTGTAGGACGACCTGGCCCAGCAGACGAAATGCCTTTGCGGCCTCAATTAGTGATCGAACCTTTCGAACGCTGGGCTCTGGACTTTGTCGGACCCATCAACCCCCCATCAAACCAAAAAACCTACATTTTGGTGGCAACTGAATATGTTACCAAATGGGTTGAGGCGGAGGCATTACCCAGAGCTACAGAGGAGTCGGTAATACAGTTCTTGTTCCATTTGTTTGTACGTTATGGTCTTCCAAGGGAAGTGGTTACAGATGGAGGACCACAATTTGTGGGACATAAATTAGCTGCAACACTCAATAACCATCACATCCACCACAAAATTACTACCCCATACCATCCGCAGGCAAATGGGCAAGTCGAGAACAGTAATAAGATAATAGAGTCAATTTTGACAAAAACTGTTGCCTCACACCGCCGCGATTGGGCCGCCCGACTACCGGAGGCACTGTGGGCTTATCGAACCACATGGAGAAGTACCACTGGCTATTCACCATATCACTTAGTGTTTGGAAAGCAACCCATTTTTCCTATAGAATTTGAGATCCAAACCCTACGAACTGCCCAAGAAGTCGGATTGGATTTAAGTGAAGCACAGAAAAATCGATTACAGCAAATTAATGAGTTGGACGAAACAAGGTTCGCTGCATTACAGAATACAACACTCATCCAGCAATAGCGAGCCAAGTGGCATGATGCGCTCATCAAAAACAAGATATTTCACGAAGGAGACTGGGCTCTGTTATATGATTCTAGATTTCAGGATTTCCCGAGGAAGCTTCAGACTCGATGGTTGGGACCATACGAGATTCAAAAAGTCCATGACAATGGGACCCCTACTTTGAGTACAATCGACGGATCTGGATATACATTTAAGGTAAACGGCCACCGAGTTCGTCTGTATCGCAAACCGCTCACTCGGGAATCATTTTGCCAGCGGCTACGCCAAGATACTAACATCAAGATGATGGGAGAGGAAGCAAAAACTTCCTCCCCTATAGATTGGTAAGCAGTTCATTCTTTATTACCACATTTTGTATATAAGATTGTAAATTTTGTATATATGTTTCGAGTGCGTGTTTTCGCTGTTCCTTTTCAAAAGGAACAGCACTTTTTGTTGTTCCTTTTCAAAAGGAACAGCACTTGTGTGTTTTGCTGTTCCTTTTCAAAAGGAACAGCACTTGTGTGTTTTGCTGTTCCTTTTCAAAAGGAACAACACTTGGGTGTTTTGCTGTTCCTTTTCAAAAGGAACAGCACTTGCGTGTTTTGCTGTTCCTTTTCAAAAGGAACAGCACTCTTGAATTTTTTTGCTGTTCCTTTTCAAAAGGAACAACACTTTTTGCTGTTCCTTTTCAAAAGGAACAACACTAGTGTGTTTTGCTGTTCCTTTTCAAAAGGAACAACACCTGCATGTTTTGTTGTTCCTTTTTCAAAAGGAACAGCACCCTTGAGTTTTTGCTGTTCCTTTTCAAAAGGAACAGCACTTTTGAATTTTTGCTGTTCCTTTTCAAAAGGAACAACACCTTTGAATTTTATTCCTTTTTAGAAGGAGCAACATTTGTGTGTTTTTTCAGTTCTTTTTTTAGCAAGCAGCATTTGAGTGCTTTTGTTATCTTAGGACATTGCATCAAAAGAACCCTCCCACCTTCCCTTGTAAGAAAGAAATAGTATGCCCTCGTCCTATCTATAAGAAGAAAGCGTTGTCCATCCTTTTCCTGAGGCCATAAGTATCAGCTATATATGCAACAAATATAAAAGGCATGATATATCGAGATCAGCACATCATAAATCACTATCTATAACAGCCCTAGTATTGATGCAACAAAGGAAGGATCCATACACTCATCATTTTTTCAGCCATAAGTCTCACCTCCTCTGCCCTGTTGGAAAACTTCATCATGTTACGTTCCTACAATTTTCTTTATTATTACTTGGAAATAAGAATAGAAAATTTATATCTTCCTATTGGGATAACAAGACTTCTTCCACCATTCCCACTCTTAAGGAGGGCTGAACCACCCTTATGTGTAACTATACAAGAGCAAAAGTCCATCTCAAAATAAAAAAAGCAAAAGCAAAATCAAAAGAAATTATTTGTCAAATGCAGGATAGGGGGTTTCATTAAAGAACCAGCCTACTATGATCATAAGATTGGAAGCGAAGTGGCATTCCCATCATGGCCACCACACCAGGGATATGGTCCAACAGGTTCATTATATAAACAAACCTTGGAACAGGGGGTCTCATCACGAGCCAGCCTGCCCACGTTTCGCGCCTCTCTGGTGAATGGCGTCATGGTTATCTGGTTACCAAGCCAGCATGATGGCCTGCATGTTGACAAGAATTGCTCTTCAAAACTACACAAAGGACTATGGTTCCGGGGTGAAATAAACAACTCTGCCACGGTTATAAACACCGGTCGGCAGCAGAGCTCTGTTAATGGTATTGGAGTCAAAACATATACACCAATTTGGATCTTATTAAATATTTCTTTCTATCCTCGTAATAATTATATCTTACACCGTAATGGATACGTCACATGAACATCTATCATTACCAATTATGGCAAAGGTATTGACTATGACTATCTCAGACTTTCCATGAGTGATAGACATCCTATCCTTATGTTCTGCATCACATCACGAAGGCTTATGTTAAACGCGATCTATCTGTTGCATCGATCTCGGTATTTCTTTGTCTAATCTGAAACATGGAAAAACTTTATAAGCTGTTCCATTATGACTCGGTGATGGGATGACCGCCTTCTTCTATTTGACGGCTGAGGCAGCCTATCATTTCGCGCGGGGGGGAGGTGACTTCATTACTCCGCCGGCCACGTGTTAACACATCATTCGGAAATGATATGATACGAAGGTACGATATGCGTTAACGGCATGACAATGCTATTTTTTGCAAAAGTTGTTATTTATGATCAATTATTCATGCATGCTCTGTGTCTTTTCTTTTTTTGCCGCAATTACGTTCTTTGCATTGCTGTTCCATCTAGACCCTGAAACAGAACCATGGGGGGAAAGTCTATCAGAAGCGAGCCGAGCGAGCTCGTAGTCTCTGAAGCCGCTCGGAAGATCTTAGAAAAGGCAGGGTGGTTAACTTATTTTGGCCGCCTGCGCAAATCAAACGAAATAGTGGCCATGGAATTCCTGCAGAATTTGCAGGAAGAACACTCAGTGGTAGATGGGAAGCATATAGCAGTCACGAAGGAAATAATCGCGGAAGTGACCGGATTACCAGACTCAGGTCCAATATGGACGACAAAGAAAGAAAGACTGCAAAAGATCGTAGAAATATTCCAAGATGAAGGGCAGAAGCTGACAGTGAAGGGAAAAGGAGTGCTGCCGGCAACACTGGGAGAACCTTGGAGCGAACTGGCAAAGGTAGTACAGAGCTACATCACCTGCGAAGGATGAAAGGATGTGGTAAGGCCGCGTCACCTTAAGCTCTTAGCTGTGTTAAAAGGAAAATGTGCTGTGAATCTCCCTGCATTGTTAAATTCATTGCTGCATGATGCCTCTCGGAGCCTGAAAAAGGCACACCATGAAGACGCAGTGGTTAGCCACCACGGGTTAATCCGCCTGATAGTGACATACAGTCTCGCTCAGCAGTAGAGTAGCTGGCGGGAACTTATTACAGCAATTGGAGGGGAAGCAGCATCACCATCCCCAAAGGCGAAGCACCCCGCTAGCACCTCTGAAACACCTAAAAAACCCAGAGAATCGCCAAAACCTAAGAAACCCTCGGGCACAACCGAGCAAACGAAGAAACGCATAAAGCTGGGGAAACAAAAATGTACCCCTAAAGCAACTACACATGCAGAAAAACGTAAGGAATTGCCCGAAGAAAGACGTGCTACCTTAAAGCGAAGGTATTCCTCTGGCACGCCAGAACAGTTTGAAAAACACAGAAAGGTGGAGGTGGAAGAACAGGTGGCCAGCACACTCAAACAGCCCGAGAAGCCTAGAAAGTCAGCTCGGTTGGCAAAGATAAGAGGTAGGCTGGAAAAAATCCAGCCAAACATTGACCAGCCGATTGAAATAATAGAGGAACCTCCAGCGCCAGAACAAATACCTGGGGAAAACGTGGGACAAACAGAGAACGAAGTAGAAGCTGAAGAAGGAAATAAGAATGATGACTCTGCGGCCGAGACCAGCTATCTAGAGGCAGCTACTGAGCAGCCAATTCAGGAGAAGGAGATGGAACAATTGGAGGGTAGCCATCCGCAAACCCCTGTGGAGGAAGAAGAGCTGGCCACCATCTTGGCCAGCCTTAGAGGTTATCCTTCACCCTCCAGTCCGGCAGAGTCTCCCGAAGGACCCTCTGAGGAAGAGACGCGTGAAGAATTGCATGATGGAATGGCAGGGGAAGAAAACCCCCCTGTCGTTGACAAAGAAAATGTGAATACCAATCAGGAACAAGCCGTTCCCAAAACTCCAGGAGGAGATCCACCTGCTGATGCCATGGAGGATGAAAATGTTTGTCGGGAACAGGACGTTCCCCGAATGACAGAAGAAACCCTCGATAAAAGCGGAGCAGAACTGAGGGCCGCCCATGTGGCCACAGCCGAGGCAAGAGAAATTACGAAGTTGAGAAGAAAACAGCAGAAATTGCTGAATATTATAGCCCAGCTTCGGCAGAAAATTCGAAGTCTGAAAGCCAGTTTGAGAATAAGGAGGACTGTAAGAAGAAAAAGAAGGACAAATACAGCTGGGTCCTGTCAGAGGAGAAGGCAGAGCACCTATAGGCATCTAGTAGGTCGATACTCTGCCAACGAACCTGCAGCTGTTCCAATTAATACTAAGGAACAAAATGCTGTTCCATCTGGAATAGAACACCAGAATGCCGTTCCTATTGACATAGAGGAGCAGGCTGATATTCCAAACAGCCCATTAGAACCAACGGCCGTTCCAATTAAAACGGAGCCACAAGACGACATCCCATTTACAGAGGGACCACCGTACCCCTTTATACATGTCAAGAAGGAAGGGGAAAATAGAGCAGTTCATACTGAGACACCACCTTCAGGGAAAGTTAAGCGACGAAATGTGAAGGTCCAGGCGAAATTTCCTGCCTCCAAGGAATCATGGGAAAGGGATCCAAAAACCAAGGCCTTGCGCCGCGAGATAAGACAGGCCCAACAGGAGGCTGAACAGCTACGGGAACAAATGATCCCTCGAGAGAAATATGAGGAGCTGCAACAGGAAGTTGAGCAGAGGATTCCTCGAGAAAAATACGAAGAATTGCAGCAGAGGGCTGAGCAGTTAGAGGAACAAAGGATCCCTCTGGAAAAACATGAAGAACTGCAACAGCAGCTGAGAAACATGAGTCAATCAGAGAGTCAGGCTTTTGAAGGATGGCAGAAGGAACAGGAAAAGGTTGCTAAGGTAACACGTCGACTAGATGCTGTTATTAAACAATTGGACACTGTATGTTCATTGTATGATGATGTTTTGACTTGCAGGGCCCCCGCGAAGAATTACGCTTTATTCCTCCTTGAAAGATACTTAAAATTGAAAATAAAAGCTGTCAGGGCAGGTGCCCCCATTCAGATTAATATTGTTAATGATTTCATTGATTGTTGCAAACATTATGGGGTTAAGGTCCAACGATTATTATGCGAATTTTATTTGCACAATATGGTGCTTGAGCAGGAAACTGACCTAAACCCTGGTCCCTTTGTGGGGGATATACAGCTGCAAGCCTTTGTTTCATTCGGGGTCAATCAGTTAAAGTGGCTCAGGGCTTATAATGCCTTTCAGAGGCAGGAGCACAACCTAGATCTATGGGTCAGGGCTGAGCCTCAAGATCCAGTTCGCCTATGGCAATCACACAAAAGCCTTATGAGAAACCCTGGCGTTATAGAACTACTAGGACCCACGCATGAGGAGTTGATCCGAAATAGCTTAGAATACTTCCTGGTTATTAAAGATTCCGGCTTGGAGGCTGCCAAATTCCGTTATCGGATTTCCACCCCAAGCGTCCAGCTCAGGGAGCCCTTCAAATACGAGAACTTTGAGCTGGCTGCTGAACGATTGCCCTTTTATGGCCAGTGCATTCTGCAAGCTGGACCATCATGGTTAGGATATCGGTTCCGTAGCCCAATTATCTAGCACCCTGCACCGGGGTACCAGGCCTTGTATAATATGCCTGCAGATCAGTTGCATTACTTCTTTGATAATCTGGTTGCCTATCATGGTTGCAGACCCCCTCATGAAGTACCCTCTCCAGCCTATTCTCTTACTGCTCTCCATGTTAATTATAACGTTTTCATGAGGCCATGAAACAGAGTAAGTCGGGGGGTGTGTAGAGCATTGGGAAGGTATGTTTTAATAAATAATTTAGTGATGTTTTAAGCAATAGTTGTAATCTTTTCTTTATTATAAAGTAGGGAAAACGTAATAAGAACGAGTCCAAAATGATCCAATCACTAATAGTTGTCTTCTCTACGCAGGGAAAGGTAAAAGCAGGAAAGCGCAACGCAAAACGAGAATTTGATGAGAAGATAACGGCTGTCCCTCCAATTCTAAATAAGGTTCAGACCAGGTCGAGTAAATCAAGGAAGATCAGTCCGGAATGAGATGAAGGACTGCCAGTTCGGAAATACAGGCCGAGTAAAGGAAGGCGTTAACAGTTTAGCGGATCACTCAGGATCTTTGATCCTGAGGGATCGCTACGTTCAATCGTTTTGTCGTCTGGAGAGCTCCGCCGTTGATTGTATAAAAGGGGGGCAGCGTTGGAAATTAAGGGGATTTATTTTTTTGTATCTTTAACTTTCTGTTCACGGATTTTACTGTTAGTTGAACTCAGACTATTGAGTCTATCTAAAACTTAGTTTTGTACTCTCATTGATGAGTTAATATAATATCTTTGGTGTTAATTTCTCCCTGCGTCTGAAGTAGTTTACGGCAGTGCGCCATTGGAAGCTTCGGGCCCGGCTCCAACGGACACTGGCTGATTGTACCATTACAATTCTGCTTTGTGTGGTTTGTTTCTTATAATCTGTTATGATTGCATGTCGTCTCATACTTATTCATCTGTAGCTTTCCTGTTATAAATCTCTGTAACAAGTTCATATCATACTTTCAGGATTCTTCGCATACTGTTGATTTGAGTTGTTTGCATCAATTACAGAATTCATAAGTAGAATATTTCAGCTACAGGTGATTGCAGTAATGGACTATTGGTGATTATTGTAGATCGTGTATATATGATTGATGTTTCCTGTCTTTAATGATTTGCTGTTCCATTTGATATGTATATGATTGACGTTTCCTGTCTTTAATAATTTGCTGTTCCATTTGATTAAGCTGCAAACTTGTATAAACGATTGCTTTCCCTTTGTATGTAAGTGTGTGCCAAGGATTGGAAGTGTTGACCTCGCGAGACTTAGTTTCTTTACTGCCGTTCCATTTACTGCCGTTCCTTTTATTGCTGTTCCATTTCTGAAGTTGTTGTTCCATTCTGTTTTCTTGCTGTTCCTTTCGCTTGCATTTATTGAAGTGGCATGAGAGGAGGGTCAAGGCTGTTGTGAGATACAGCAGACGCTATAATGCTCCCAGATCATGATCCATACTCCTTCATCAGTTTCTGGGGGGATAGGTTACTAATTCCATACCCTCGACCGACGAAGTTGCTGCGTGTGTGATTTCTTTATGCAAAAGTAATTTAGCGTAGCTTAGCATCCGTTTACTCTTGTATTCTTTAGATCTATACTACGAATCATTATCCTGACAAATAGCCTCAAATTGAGATATCCTTTACAATAACAAAACGCTCTCGGATTGACTTGTAATGTGAGATAACTAGATGTGAAAAAGACCCTTGTTATAGCTCCACAAGTGTCACAGGAGAAGTTTCTGGAAGATTCCATGCCTCTCCACCTCGCGGAATGACACTGCCATTTGTCAATTCTCGCCCATCCCACCCCATACAAGGGATTTTTGAAATGCAACGCACCCACAGAGTGTACTTAAGTGAGATGCAACGCACTTTGCCTATGGAGCAGCTGAAATGATCCTGTTTTGACTAGTTTTGAGCAGTTTTTCATGGAGAACTTCTGGGAGAAGCTGTAATCAGCTGACCTTGTTCCTTTAGGGGTTAGAAAAGCACATTTAGGGACTTAGGAGCCCTTGGTTTATGGAAATTTCATGCTTGGGGTTGTAGTGCCCAAAAATGTCTATAACAGTTGCCCCCTAAAGCATGAGGTCGTTAATCTTTTGATGTCGGGTGAGATGCTTTATTATGAGGATCCAAAGTTCTTTCAAGCTGGGAGGAGACCTATAATAAGATACAATACAATACATTATCTTCATAATATTTTCATGATCTAGCTGAGGCGGGCATTCCCATGCTCAGCTTTATAAATTCATTTTCATGTACATAGGATAGACAATCGTCTGAGTGTAGACTGATGATTCTGGTAGAGTCATCATCCCTTTGATCGGATGATTATCTGTGTAGCAATAATGTACATTTGATGTCTTTATTTCCCTGAATATATATCGCAGCCCGGATGGATGAAACTAGATCCGGGGTCTTCAATCTCGTTCGATCTTCACTCGAAGTACAAGTCTATCCATATGAGAGATGTTCTGGAGTCGAACATGGAAAGACATCGCCTGATTACCAGTCAATGATGTAAGCTATTAACAGGCGCGAGAGGAATCACCGATAGTGATAATGAACCTCAAGGTACTGCAGTACAATTCACGTGGTGTGAATAAAGGACTTGGCGTCGAACATCACGCAAAATATTTCGGTCGAAGGCCATTGATGTAAACCTATCGCCAGAAGTGAGAAACTTGCCATTGAGGCATGCAAGCTTCAAAGTACTGAACGGGGTGTTCCTAGATCGACTTCTCTGATAATGAGCTGGTGTCGACAAGAAGCAATCCGTCACAGGAGGGCCTTAGTGAATCCCACATCAATGACACGGAACAGAGAAAATGATTTTAATGGAGTTGAAATCGATCTGATGACATAAGGTTCAGGGTGGCGGTCATGGAAGAATGGAGTATAAATGTATTGTAGTAGGTGAGACACAGGTGAATTCTTTGAATGACTTCTCTTGAACATATCGGTGACACTAACGTGATGGATTGGTAGCATTAACCCCAAATGTGGATGGTATGATGGGACCATGGTGATGTGACCGGTGAATGAAACAACCCAACCCGACTTGGATGCAGAGTGAAAGTGTCATGTTCAAGAGCGACTTGCTACCAACAAAGTTTCTTCAAGTTTTCTTCCCAATTTTTCCCCAATCATTGCTGACCAGTACCTCTTTATTTTTTTCAAGCTTGAGGAGGATAACATATGCTTGTTCTATAATTTTCCCTTCGGGCAAACCCATCAGTATGTTTTAACGAGCCTAGCGATAGTGAAACTCGTTCTTGTCTGCTATGGACAAGTTTGTCGCTATTAAGTTTTAACGAGTTTAACGACAAAGATAACTCGGTGCTTTTCAATTTTAGAGAGTCTAAAAAGGAACGTAAAGGAAACTCCAAAATTCATTTTTCATCACCTAATCCCTTAAGTCCGAAAAAAGTATAAAACAATATAGAAGGGATGAATTTTCGATACTTTTAACGAGCCGAAGAAAACAAGCGGTCGATCTTTTTGTGTAATAATCCCTCAGGTCCAAAAAGATTAAAATCTAAAGGAGGGATAGCACTTCCGGTCCCTTTAGCAAGCTGGAGAGGTCAATCGCTCGACAATCTTTTCATATTTTACGAGTCAGTTGAAAAGAGCTTAAAGGAGACTCGTCTTTTGAGGAACGAGTGATAAAATTGGGTAGCAGCTGATTCCAGGTAAGGTTTGGAATTTTCCAATCACGGCAGTGTTACAAGGATGGCTAGTGAGATCACTCTTCGTAGTTGTTCCTCAAAAAGGGTAAACAATCAAATGGAGGTGAATGATCAGCCAATACAGAGTGGAGGTGATGATGAGAACACGACCCGGGCTTCAAAGGCTGAAATACTACATTCACGATGGTTATTTACCAGAAATCGGTTCATTTTTTTTGTTTGAGCTTAAAAACTGGGGGAAACATTTTCTCATGGCTTATGTATATTTTTTAATGAGCTTGAACTATGTGCTAAAACTGCTCGATTAATCCAGTCATATAATAAGAATTTCCCATTTTAAAATGACAATTTTTAGAGTTTTGCCCCACATCCTTTCTTTATGCAAGTTAGGAAACGACCAATCCTACAAGTTTAAAGGGTTAGAGGACCTACAAATTTAAAAAATAAATAGTCCCTCTTCGCTTGCATGCCAAAAGGTTTGCATGCCCCAAGGTATAAAATAAAGTTTCAAGGTCACCTTTCATTCTAACGACAAAACATTTGTTTTATCAGGAAAGGTATACCTCTTTCAGGTTATCGAAGATTGTTCTATTCACACCGCAAACAAAACAATTCTTCGGCGATGTCTACTGAAATAGACAAAGGTGAGACAATCCACTCACATAACTTTGACGCGGGAATCTTATTGCAGTCTAACCCCCTCTTCCAATCACGGACGGGAGTACAGTCCAGTCATATATCTCTCGTGGAAACCTACCCTATACCCGAAGTTTTCCTGTTGAAGCAGACCAGGGTGCATGCCCCCTGGGTTTCAGTCATGTCCCCCGAATCACTCACGCTCATCAGGCGGACGGACTGGGGATTGATGAGACATTCCTTGTGTGAAAAGACCATTTAGGGATGGTATATGACTATTTGCTATGCGTGATTTAGGAAATGAAATCTAGTCTACGAGCTTGACCACTCTTCCTTCGTGTGGAAAACACATTACTCTAAAGAGTGATGAGACAATTGCTCCCATGCAATAAATATAGTCTCGTCCAAGGAGTAGATTATAATCCAGGGGTCCTTGAACTACCATTACGTTCATGTGAACGGTTTTCCCTCTCAATGTTATGGGCACATTGGGAAGGATCCCTAACGGTCGACTAGTTCCTTTGTCAAAGCCTATTAGATTTCTCATCTCAGGCAAAAGCGATGGTGAACCAAGCGCTTTCCAAGCAGTCGAGGAAAGGATACTCACAGAAGCCCCTTCATCTATGATGGTACCAGCCATAACCATTCTATATATTTGAGCAATAATTCAGAATGGTACACTAGCCAGTAAACGGGGTCTGCCTAGTTGATTCTAGTCGAAGGAGACAACTAGTTTGCTTGAAGGTGGGATCGAATAGACAGCCAGGTATGACTCTGACAAACTTCCTTCCTACGGTAAAGGAATGGGTAAATTGCCCCCATGTTCATCGGAGTCTGTGCTTACGAAAAGAATTTGGACGGTGTCATCCTTATTCTCTTCTCTGACTGTATCATCTGAATATGGAACCTCTGAAGGCAAGACCGGGTCAACTACCGCCTCGACCTTTTGACTTTCGTCTGGTATGAGTTCAGATGGTTTGTCTTGAACGATAGATGCTTTGGCTGACCACCTGGGTGGGTCAGCCGGATTTTCAACTAGTGAAGGATATGGCAAGAGTTTTTTATATCCAGGAGAAAGTCGTAACGGTGAAACCAGATGATCCTCCAAAACTCTTTTAGCCTCGTCTAAGAAGGGACAACGGTGGACAGCATGATTGCCTTCGCATAGTTTACAAGGAAATCTATATTTTCCTTTTTGTCCTGGGGCTTCACTTTCACTAATCGACGGTGTGCTTTCAACATGACCATCAGAGGTTGACGACACCGGGTTGTGCAAACGAGGAGACCAGTCCCTTAAGATCCGAGGGATGCAGGGACAATCTCTATGATAGTGGTCTCCTTTGCAAATGACACATGGCGATTTAGGCCTGGTCGGTGCAATGTGTGGATTTTCGCTAGACGATGCTTGGTTGCCCCCTTTTTCTTTTGGCTCCTTCTTCTTCTTTTATTTCTTCTTCTTTTCCTTCTTCTTTTCAGATACTTGATTTTTGGCTTTACCAGCCCCATCAAGCAAAGAGGAAGGAGGAGAGGAGGAATTGGAGGAAGTAGAAGGTTGGTGGGTAACTCTGGATTCGTCTAGTTACTGACTCGATTGTTCAGGAATTGCGGTGTTCTGAACGACAGAGGTTGAGAAGAGCCATACGAGCAAGCGGATTGTCAATCTTGGAACCGACAATGTGGCCATATGGGGTGCACCAACGTCTCCCCAAGAGGAGAAGGGACTAGGATTTCCCCCAAGGGGAATTCCTTGGTTGGTGGGTTCCATTTTTTTAACCTAAGATGAACGTAGGAAAGGGTGATGATTATTCCATTTAAAATAAATTTTAGACGCTTTGACACAACTTGTTTTTTTCAATTTTTAAGAGTCGAGAAAAAAAACAAAAGATGACTCTAGTCGCCTTCGATTTTTAATGAGCCTGAAGTGACAAGTGTTCAGATGGACCTTTTCCGTTAAGGAGTCTGAAAAGGAACGAAAGGGACTGCTCTGGAAATCTAGGTAGAGGGATTACCAAACCAATCGCAAAACTATAGAATACTTTTTACGTACGGCAGTCAATCTTCCAGAATGCTGTCTTCAGTGCATTGCGATCGATAGGGCAGCAGACACGGCTTCCTATGGATAAAGGATTAAGCCTATTGGGGTCTCCCAAAATATACTCGACGGTACGTGGGAGCACAAGTCCGTACTGTCACTTATCGTCTCAAAGTGGAGGAATCACCCAACCATCAGTGAGAAGAACAGTTACCACATTTTATGACACCGGAATACGTCTCTAGCCTAGACTTCTAGATGTTGTGCATTAGGTTCCAAAGCGTTGTTAGATTCATTAAATTTATTTTATAGTTGATCTTGCTTAAGAAATTTTCCCTTTACGTTCACCGCAAGATGTAGATGTATAATTCCTAAAATGCAATCTATGATGATAAATAGTCTTTTATCTTCTTTGTGCAATGAAAATCCTAGCTACTAAGGAAAGAGAGACAGTATTCTTTCACAAAGAGCAAAGAGCACACACTAGATGCACTGTCCTAAATCAAACCAATCAAACAGTCTAAATGCAAATGCACATGCATGTATTTTTTTTCGGCTTTCTTAGTATGTGAATGGTAAAAATAAAGCTAATGCACAAATCTGAATTACTTTTCAAGCGACAATTACGAACAAGTTTCTTTTCGAAATAAAAAATGGAGACAATCACAACACTTTACGATTTGGAAATGAATACTTGCTTTCAACACTAGAAAAATTATAAATTTAGACCAAATACAATAGTAACAGGGTAATCGACTATCAATAGCAACCAAACTCTTTCCTATGACTGAAAATGACACTTGCGACACTTTCAAATCAAAGGACGACAGTACAATTACGTTACTTTTTGTAAAGGAGAACTGAAAATGACTCAACAAATACACAAAAACATTTATAGTTCTTTTGCACAATGGAGGCGGAATAACAGCAAGGAAAAGGGGTTTCAAACAGAGGTATACTGATTACAGGTAGCAAAATTCATTAATAGAACTCAAAAGAATGAATCACAGAAACCAAAACTGAACAATGCCTAGTCTGATCAGCGCACCTGTAACACAGGGAATTTGAAATGCAGCGCACCTACTACTCTCGGGAAGTGCGCTGAATTTCAGATTCACAGAACAGTACCTGCACTGGGCTAGAGACGAGACATTGCTTGGGTTCCAGGTCACAGTTTGCAGTTTAGTTCATGGGTTTTGGCCGAGCAAATGGTAATCAATAATGCAACAATCAGGGGTAGATCTAAGGAGGTTCTAAGAGCTACCACAAGGGCAATTAGAGAGTTTGTGAATCAGTTGTTTAAGTTATAAACAAATCCCAGAGATTGACTGAAGTGGCATTTATCTACTTTGCATTTGCATAGCAAATGCAGTTCAAAAGCTACCTGGCTCGACTTCAGGCTCCGTCTGTAAGTTTATAAAATAAAAAACAAGGAAGATAAATAAACAAACTAATTCGTCCCCAGCGGAGTCGCCATTTTGTTACAGGGAAAAGTGTCTACACAGAACTGCTTATCCTACTAAAGTGTGGTAGCTACGTTAGAAACAAACAAAGTAAAGCTACTTTCATTTTTCTTTTATGAAATATAGATGAGAGAAGAACAAAGAAGACCAACCTCTGTCTTGTGCTAATCTCCTAGTTTGATTCCTCTCTCTCTTGAGAGTCTTTCACTACTTGCTCCCTTGTATGCCCAGCTTCACAGAGTACCTGTAAGATCACAGTAGCATAGCACTATACAAGAACATGGATCTATAATCATAAAAAATCTAGGATCAGATGTAAGTTGACCATACAAATGCATAAAACATAAATGACACAAGAGTATGGAGGAAAACTTGAATAGCTTTTATTGATAAACAAGAAAGATCCAAGGGAGTTACAACCAGTTGTTCCGACCCAACATCATCCTCTCAGCAAGTAAGCCTTTCTTCACCTCATACAAAGCTTAGATCACCCAACACTATGATGTTGTCTCAAGAAACCAACAACAATTCCTTACAATATGCGAAATTCCAGCCTCTGGATCTCTGGGATGAGGGATCCATATATAGATATCTGTAAGGGAGATGATTCAGCTTGTGATTTGATTAGTGTCTTCCCTATGATAGTTCTTGCTTCCACTTGGAGATTGATGATCTCTTACTCATCCTTAGTCGAATTCAAAGAGGCAAGTGTCACAGGAGAAGTTTCTGGAAGATTCTATGCCTCTCCACCTCGCGCAATGCCACCGCCATTTGTCACTTCTCGCCCATCGCACCCCATAGAAGGGCTTTTTGAAATTCAACGCACCCACAGAGTGTACTTAGGTGAGATGCAATGCACTTTGCCTATGGAGCAGCTGAAATGATTGTGTTTTGACCAGTTTTGAGCAGTTTTTCATGGAGAACTTCTGGGAGAAGCTGTAATCAGCTGACCTTGTTCCTTTAGGGGTTAGAATAACACTTTTAGGGACTTAGGAGCCCTTGGTTTATGGACATTTCATGCTTGGGGTTGCAGTTCCCAAAAATGTCTATAACAATCTGTCCACCCATTTTTCTGCTGCTAAGAGTTATGAGTACAACACCTTAATGAAGCAATTTGCTGATGTCTTTTCCTGGGAATATAGTGACCTCAAAACTTATGACAAAAAGATCATCCAACATAAGATCCCATTGGAAAAAGACAACATTCCTTTCAAACATAAGCTGAGACCCATAAATCCGCTACTCCTTCTTTTGATTGAAAAGGAAATCAAGAATTTGTTGGCTTCCAAAATCATAGTTCCTCTGAGATATTCAAGATGGGTAGCCAACTTGGTAGCGGTGAGGAAGAAATGTGGAGAAATTAGGTTGTGTGTTGATTTCAGGAACCTGAATAAATGCTCTAAGAAAGATAACTATCCTTTGCCCAAGATGGAGCATTTGCTGCAGAAAGTCTCAGGAGCCAAAGTCATGTCTTTCCTAGATGGATTTTTAGGGTATAACCAGGTTTTTGTACATCCAGATGACCAAGAAAAGACTGCCTTCACCACTCCTTGGGGCACTTTCATGTACTCTAAGATGTCTTTTGGGCTGATGAACGCTGGTGCCACCTTTCAGAGAGCTATGGAAATAGAATTTGTGGGAGAGAAGGATAAATTTGTCCTTGTCTACATAGATGATATAACAATATACTCCAGTATCCATCAAGATCATTTGCAACATTTCAAGAAGGTGTTTCTAAAGTGCAGAAGGTTTGGGATATCAGACAATCCTAAAACGTCTCAGTTTCCTTTAGAAGAGGGAAAGCTATTAGGACACGTTATTTCTGCTACAGGGGTCAAGATTGACCCAGAAAGAGTGAAAGCAATACAGAACTTGTCTGTGCCAAGATCAAAAAAGGACATCCAATCCTTTCTGGGCAAATTAAATTTTGTAAGGAGGTTTATTCCTAATTTTGCAGAATTGGTAAAACACATCACCTCCATGCTGAACAAGGGATCAGATATCAAATGGACTGATGCAGCAAGACGATATTTTGAAGCCATCAAAAGAGCTATTATGGAAGCTCCCACCTTAATCAGCGGAGATTATAGCAAGGAGTTCCATATCTTCTCCTTTTCTTCTAGTGAAACCTTGGCAACGGTCTTGTTGCAGAAAGATGATGAGGGTTCAGAGCATCCTGTGGAATTCTTCAGCAAAATATTAAGGGATGTAGAACTAAAGTATGACATCATAGAAAAACTGGCTTATGCTCTTATCAAATCCTTAAAAGCCTTCAGAATATACATTCTGTACTCCAAGGTAATTGCATATGTGCCCTCTATTTCGATAAACAATGTCCTAATGCAGCCAGACATTGATGGAAGAAGGGAAAAATGTATTGCAAAGCTTATTGAATTCAATATAGAATTAAAACCCACCAAGCTGGTCAGAGGTCAAGGTCTTGCCAAACTAATGGCTGAAGAAAATTGCAAAAATGTTCGACATGAATTGGATAGGCACAAGCTCAGATGAGAGATAAATAGGGGAGGAAACAATTGAACCAGTGCAGAAGTAGTCATTGGCGGAAAATCCAGCTTCTTATGAATTGTATTCTACAGTAGTTCAATTTTTGTTGAAGCTAGAAGTCCCTCCAGGCCTATGTTCAAGCCAAGCAAGAACTATTAAGCTTAGGGCAGCCAAGTTCTGTGTTCATGAAATCCTGCTGTATTGGAGGGATCCATCTGGAATCCTTTTAAGATGCCTGGACAAAGAATAGTCCATGGCAGTCATGCATCAGTTTCATTCCAGCATCTATGGAGGACATCAATATTGGAAGACCATAGCCCACAAAGTCCTCAGAGCTGGATATTATTGGCCCACTTTGTTTTCTAATGTCCTTTCATTTGTAAAATCCTGTGATAGGTGCCACAGGTTTGAAAGAAAACAACAGTTGAAATCTTTGCCCTTGAAGCCAATTCATGCCAGTGGCCCTTTTTAGTTGTGGGGTTTGGATTTCATAGGAGAAATCAATCCACATTCCAGTGGCCAACACAGATGGATCTTAGTAGCCACTGACTACTTCACTAAATGGGTTGAGGCCATCCCTTCTAGGAAAGTTGTTCACCATGTTGTCATGAAGTTCTTAACATAAAACATTTTCACCAGGTTTGGCTATCCACACAAACTAATTAAAGATAATGCAGTAGCCTTCAGGGGAGAAGATTTGGTGGATATGTGTGACTCAATGGGCATTAAACTAGTTCATTCCACCTCATATTACCCTCAAGGTAATGGTCTAGCAGAATCATCCAATAAAATCCTGATAAGGATAATCAAAATGTTGCTAGAGGACAACAAGAGGAATAGGGATTCCAAGCTGAAATGTGCATTGCGGGCTAACCGAGTAACCACCAAGAAATCCCCAGGGAATTCTCCTTTCAAGCTGGTATATGGCACTGAGGTCATATTCCAAATTCAGTTGACCCTCCCTCTTGCCAAATTCTTGCAAGAAGAGCATAATGAAGAAGATGACATGGCAAAAAGGATTAGTGACTTCGTGCGAAATGCACCAGATCAGCGATCAGTTGATTGAAAAGTCTAGAGCACAACAAAAGAGAATCAAGGAAGCCTTTGAAAGAAAGGAAAAGATGGAAAATTTTGAGGTTGGAGACTTGGTGCTCAAATGGGATGCAATGAAGGAAAAGAAAGGCAATCATGGGAAGTTCGATGCTCAGTGGACTGGGCCATTTTTCATTGCTCAGATCAAGGGGAACAACACTTTCATGCTACAAAGCATGGAAGGAGAAACAATTTTTGATGGCCCAATCAATGGGCTGTTTTTGAAGATTTATGTTGCTTAAGGCCTTTAGGCCTCAACATTGTAAATATGTTCTTTTTAGTAGTTTTAGTGTAGGCTTAGTTAGACTCCATGCCCAATGGAACACTAGGAATTCTTGCTAATTTGTTTTGTAGGAAAGGCACTGGTCGACAATTCTTGAGACCTCACAGGGAGGATCTCATCCCCAAAAGGAACCAGTGTTAGCTCTGTTTTATAGTGCTGACTTCCTAAGGTCATAAAGGATGATGGTCTAATTGGTTACGTTCAAAGAGGGGCTCACATTGGTCACCTTCTCCTTTCTTCCTTTTGCCCCATTTATTCTCCTCCATCTCTGTTTCCTCTATTTTGCTGCTAAAACCTGCGAAATAAGCCCCTTTCGACTTTAGCCTAGAGTGCTGGAAACAAGCCCACCATATAACCTCACCCATATGACTCCGCGCTTTCAAAACTCATCACACTTCATTCTCGCAGTTGATCTACCCCCCGCCAATCTAACGACCCACATCGCACCCGATAAAGTAACCTGTCTAATTACCCTCCACCATCAGATCATCTTTGTAAGGATCCGGTGGCATTCGCTCTCTTCATGCCTGCAACTCAATCGAACGTTAGCGCATGATGAGAGCGGTTTTTCTCTCTCATCCACTGCTACATGTCAATTGATGAATGGAATCGTGTGACTCATGGTTTTTACCGCTTAGGGCCCAAAAGCGGTGTGATGAATACTGTTACCACCCATCCAAACCACTCGAACCCGTTAAACGCCCATGCGACTTTGACTCCCAGTGATTGTTTGATCTGTCCATTGAAGATCTAACATCCCCAATCCACCTCTATCAAGCCATCTCCACCGTCCGTCTCCTCGATCTGACGACCATTTTTCCCGTTCACCCAAATCATCCACTGCCCCATGAATTTCATGTCCTTCACCATTCTGTTTGCCCGAAGCAGGACATGACCAATTCTTCCATTTCCATTCACTATCAGACTCCCCAACAAACATATTAAACAGAAGGCATGGCCAAGGGAGAAAAGGACAAGCACGACCCTATAACTAAATTTATCAGTTATGGACTCCACTAGTACGAGCGCTCCAACAACCAAAAGGGACATCACAGCACCTGAGTAGATCAGATTCATCCACTGAAGCAAGAAAGCATGTTCAGAGACTCCATCAGGCAATTAAATGTGATTGGTGGTCAATTATGACCCCTCCATACCTAAAATGTCCAAGTGCCCCTGTAATGTAAATCTATAAATACCCAGAAGCAAGATGTAATCAAGGTTGACATTTGATGTAAGGTTCAACTTCTGGAGACTGTAGATATTTTGTCACTTGCAGCTTCTCATCTACATTTTTAGCTAACATAAGCTTCTTTTGATGTTAACTGCTCACTTGTCATTTTCCTCTGTTCTAAGTTGTGCCTGATATGCTATGTTTTTGATCTTTGAGGTTTAAAATTAGATAGTTGTCATCTTATCTCTGTGTTAGAATCTTGTATGCATCATTGAATAGGTGTTCCAGGTTTCTTTCTATCTAATGCAAGAGAGCTATCATCCTTTCTTTGCATTAATAGATTATATTTACAGACCTCTTCACTAGTTGTAGCCAACCATCACACGGTCTTGTGCATCTGTTGGTGTGGTTAGTATTCTTCATATTTACCTAATACCTCAAACTGTGAGCAATTGGTGGTCTAAAGCCTTGTACTCTGGGGGTGTTCACACATGTCTAGAGTGAAACAAAGTAGAAGTGGTTATCTGGCTTGAACTAAACCATCAATCCTTCCATTAAAACTTGCAACAATAGTTGAATTTATATGTTACCAGGTGTTAACACCAAGGTTGTTCCCTTTGACTCCTGAGGGAATACGGCCGGGGTAACCACTAACCAAGCTTTGGATTATAGGTTCTAGCCTACCTGTAATCAGAGAGGGCTCTCTCTTTTAGTTTTAACTTTGTTTTATGAAGATTTTAGGCTAGTTATGAGGTGAGAGTTTTGTTTGAATTTTGGTTGTCAGCTGTTGTTCAAAGAAGGGCACGCAAGCATCAAAGAAAGT
Source organism: Pinus tabuliformis (assembly GCA_031772625.1). Taxonomy (NCBI): domain Eukaryota; kingdom Viridiplantae; phylum Streptophyta; class Pinopsida; order Pinales; family Pinaceae; genus Pinus; species Pinus tabuliformis. Next base: position 1,436,830,545 of record CM062820.1, on the reverse strand, counting down.
TCAGTCCATTGGGCATGTGGAGTCCAGAAATGAATAGGATTTGATGTTTGTGATAAAAAGAGGTTCACTGCAAGGCTAGATGGGTATTCATGATACAAACTTTGATTTTTAGAAAAGAGACATTATAAATTACACCAGGAAAGGCAATCAAGAGTTCTTTCACAGTGCAACACGAAATTAAGAACAAATCCTACTTAGCATCAAAAGAGAATTATTGAATAAAGACTTATCATGTGATTAGAGCAAATAGGAGCATTTAAGAATTCCATAGTTGTTGCTAACCCTGAAGAAAACATATTTAGTAGTAAGGATTGAGTTTAGGGTGTCTTTAATGGACAAATAATGAACTAGTCTTTTACCTTTCTACTAAGATTAATCACCATGCATCACAGACAGATTATACAAGAAATGAAACACAAATACAGTTAGAGAACACTTATTGTATCACGCCATAACACGAGAATCCTGCAGCAGTCAATAGTTTCATCACAACACTTCCAAGCCAAACATATCTTCTGGAAACCAATAGCTCCTTTGTATTATATCTTTCAGAGGACATACAGCCGAGTTCTCTTGAAAAAATGAGTAACAAAAACCCCCAATAAGCTATGTGGGGGTGCATATATACAAAATATCATAGAAATATCTCAAAAGTGAGTTATTGCACAATAACTGCTCTTACCAAATTTCAAAGATATTTCTTACAAAATTAAAAGCTACTTAAATGAATATACAACAGCTGCTTGCTGTTTGTCAGAAATTCTTGACTTTTGGGGCAACTGGGTCTGCCGGGTGCTTCGTATCGATTCTGAGTAATAAGCCCTTTATTGCTCTATCGTGCTGCAGCTATCTCAGCCCCGTCATCTGCATCTATCGGTGTTGCTTTAGTGGCCAAATTTGTTCGCTGAGTTGGCTCTGTCCACTCCTCTCCAGTTGTAATGAATATATCAATTTTCTAAACATGATGACTTATAATTGATGTACAAAAATTTGATGAAAAATCTGTTTGATCACAACAATGTCTGTATCATGCTTGTCCACCATTCCTGAGTAGGCAACTGATGTCTCAAAATTATGCCTAAGGTTTCATTTGCCTCAGTATATTTGTAGTAGTTTGGAGGCACTTCAAACAGATGTCTAATCTCATGCATGATGAAAAACAAATTCTCTATTTTGTCATAGAGACTCTTCCCAGATGCAGGCCCTGTTTCCTCTGGGGCACTTAATGCTTCAGTGATCTGATTTGTAGCATATGTATTTACCCTCTTGGCATAGTTTTCATGAGATAGTAACCTTCCTGCACTGGTTAGTAAGCTGGGAAGGCCTCTGTTATGTAATGTTGTAAATTTCTCCATGAATTTGTTCACCTCTATCTGCATTTCCTGGCACCTTCTATCCAATGTTTGCACATGATTTCTCAAAGTGAGCACCCTTTTTACTAGTAATATGGTATCAGTTCTGTTAGAGATACCCATTGCTGCCAGCTAGGGGCTTGTGCGATTGTTAAGGACATTGATCATCCTATTGTCTATCTCAGACATATTTCTTAGAGATGCCCTTGCTCTTTGACTTTCTTTTTGGGCCCTGCCTATGAGATCTATATGGCCATGGATGGTTTCAATAAATTTCCATTGATCTGTTATAGAATGACCAATATTGGCCCACAGGACTTTCTTGACCTCAGCTACAACTTTATCAAGAGAGAGCTCTTTCTCTAGTTCTTTTATTTTCTTCTGAAGAGACCTTACCTCTCTTGCTTTTTCAGCTACACTCTGCTTTGATTTATCATATTTTTCATTAAGTGTAGCCAATTTTTCCTTGGCTTCATTTAGTTCTGCCATCTGGGTCTTTAGAGCTTGAAGTTCTTTCATCATATTTTGCATATCAAGGCTGGGTGTCTGTCCTGATGTTGTTGTTGGTGCTGCTGCCAAAGGGCCTGCCTCTGGTGTTTGTCCTGTGGGAGGACTTATAATTTGAGGAGGTTCCTCAAGGTTAATTACTGGCTGAGGGGGCTGGGATATCTGCCCTCCTTCTTTCTGCAGTTCTGTTGTTGGGAGTGTCTGCTCCTGCTCCATTTCTTTTCCCTTATCTATGCTAGCTGCTTGAGGAATAGTTTGAGTTGCTTGCTGGGGAGTTGTAGAAGGTGAGGCAGCTGCTCCAAGTTGAGTATGATAAGAAGAAGAAACCTTTCCACAATATTCCAAGTCAACTTCCTTCTCAAGTTTCTTTGCTTCTTTTTGTGCTATTTCGTCTTTAGAACTTGCCTCTTCTAGGGTGCCCTCTTTCCATCTTAACAGATTTGCATATTTTTCAATATGAGGCAACCTGACATGATCATAGCTAGCCAACTTATATTTGACCCTTCTAAGACTAATGAAATGATTGGGATCATAGGGTATCCAGAGGAAACTGGTTTGCAACTCAAGGCATTGCAGGATCTTATCTGCTTCTTGCCATGCCTCTTCTCTTTTATTATAAATAAATGGGCCTAGCTGGTTTCTGACTTTGAGTTGTACCTTCTTATTTTTGTTGTGGAAATGGACCATGTCTGCATTTCAAAATTGTCTGAAATATTCTAAAGCAAAAACTCTCATAGGGACATATCTTGGTAGCCTATATGGGGCTAACTCACAACCATATATTCTGATCACTGTATGGTGTTGGTAAAAGTACCAATCCCCAATGTTGTAGGCCTTTGAAAGCTGGAGGATTCTTTGCATCTCATCTGTCAATCTTGGAGGAGGGGAACTCAACCGCAATGACATGGCTGGATGGATAAAAAGGTCTATGAATTCACAGTAGCTATATGGTGAAAAAGATATGTGATGGAAGATTGAAGACCAAAATACCACAGACCTTTGGTTTCCCTGAGCATCAAACATCTTAAGAGTAATAGGGAAGCTATCAGGCTGATAAAATAGGAACAAGTGATAGATGTAAGAAGTGTATCTAAATATCCTTTCCTTCTCTAAATTCATCAATTGCTCATGAATTTTATTGGCAATGTATGTAGCATAATCATAGTGAACAAAAGGAGGCATTCCAGGGGAGAAGATAGACATCATGGCCAGAATAGTTTCATCAACATCCTTAGATGATCTGTATCCCAGGACATAATTGATCATATCCATAAGCATTTTTCCCAACTCATTGAGATATACATTTCCAATAGGAGGAGTCCTCACAGTTTGAGAGCCTGATTGAATGAATAGTTGATTAATCTCTATGATTTGGGCACTGGACAGCTTGCCTCCTTGCTTTATCAAGTCCATCATAGATAGAGGAGTCAATGGCTTTGTAGTGTGAAAGTGTAGCATTTTATTTATAGCCTCAGGGGTGACATGGAACAAAAATGAGCCTGAGGGACTGAGGATAGCTCTCTGACATGGGTCATAGTTGGCACTGCATCGATGGATTAAATCTAGGAGGACATTGACTTGAGGAAGATTGAAAATGGGCAAATTGGAGTCCCAAATCCCTAGAATATCATTTCCACTGAGATGTTCGGTTTTCAGCTCGTTCAGTACATGAATATGGTATCTGTTGTACTCTGGGATTACTTCTGCCATCTGGTAGTCTCTGTCAGCCAGGGGCAGCCATTCTAGCTCTCTTTGTGGGGCATTTAGAGGTGGAATGTTTAGAGCTACAGGGGCTTCCATGGTCCACTGATACTTGGAATTGGATTTGAACTTGATCTTTTGGGCACAGCGATACAGAGCAGTGAATTTCCAATGAGGGGGCAATTTTTAGAGAGGACAAGGTAAATAGTGAGGAAACTAAATTGAAATGCTTCCTGGGAGAGGTTAAAATAGCAAATGCTGGGACGTGAGGGTGGCCTTCCTGGTGGATTTGTCTAGCAAAGGTTTAGATTTGTGAATGCACAAACAAACAGTGAATTTATGGTAATTTAGCTCAATGTGGAAACTCTGTAGGTGAATTCGGCCTTACAGTGGGAAATGAAACGCTGGCCACTGAGGATTTTCTGGTAATTACAGTATTTTCTCTTGTTTCTTGCTTATTTTGGTGAATTATGTAAAAACCATGGTACACAGAGGGACACCAATAAATACCTAGATTACTATGACAATGGCATTGACATGCAGGTGAACTCACGATGCCAGCAGCAAGGAGTAGTCTTTGAAAGTTGGTGAGCAAGCAACGTGATCACTCATGTAGGAGCACAATGGGTATTTTTGCAAATAATGCGAAAAACTGACTTTTTCGGGCAAAAATAGAAAAATTTGGCTTTTGGCGCATTTTGTTGGATGACGTCATAGGTGGGGTCAGGTACGGAGTAATGATGTGGCGGTCTGAGAGTGGTCCACGTGGACGGGGGACGTGGCGGACAGCTCGGAGCAAGGGCGGACGGGGCGGCAACGTAATGCTGTGACGACAGTGACGTGGAGGTGATGTGGTGGGCGGTAAACAAAAGGCGGTAAGCGGTAATATCAGACCGCTTAAGGTACGGGCATGGTTTTGGCAGGAGGCCGCCCGATACAACCCAGGAGTGACGCGTGTCCGAGCCCTGACGTCACCCTCTGACAGATTTCGGGCGCTAACGTACAGGCATCGGGGGTGGTCCGATATTGCTGTGGGCCGTCGGATGGGAGGGCCCGGATCCGACGGTCGACGGGCTGCGGAGGTGATCGGACAATACTGCGGGGAGGGGAGAAAAAACAAATATTTTTTCTGGGAATGCACGCCAGGGTGGGACTTTAGCCATCGGCGGGTTTTTGGGTTTTTCCAATGTTTTGTGGGCGAAAAATGGGTTTTGACATTTATTTGCAAAATGGGGTTAGGGCTGTTAAATCAAGCGGATATTGGTTTAATCCTGAGACATAATGTTAGCGCTATTTTTCCTTTAGCGCTTTAATTTCTTTGTGCTCCGACTCTTTGGGACTTAAGGCTATATTGCCTAGGGGAAGGGGGAATACATATTTCTGGGGTTTTTATACACAATAGTGATATACTAATAGGGAAAAGGGGAACATAGGGAGTTAAGTATTGATAGAGTTAGTAGTTAGTATTGGATGGGAGATGTGGAAGAGAGGAGGCAAACACTAAGTTTTTAGGGAACAAACTTAGTTAGGAGAGTAGATCAAAATGAAAAGATTCTTACACAAGAAATGTGGCTCTTCTATACAACAAGGATCAACAAATGAGTTTGATTTCTCTTATGAACCAAGGTGATAGTGGGATGTTAGCAAGGAATTTGATGGGGAATGATTGGGAAATTAGACATGCTTCACTTTACTGACACCAAAATGCTGGATAGGTGGATGTGCTCTGGCCAATATGTGTTTTCTCTGCTTAGGCCAGTGATATGAAAGAAATCATGCTTCTGCAACCCCATCTACCTACCCATTCTATTGCCTAGCATTTTTTTATTACTTCAGGGAGGGTGCACTTAGATTTGCAAACCCTCAATTTCTTTTTTCTTTTCTTTTTCCATTTTATTTTGATTTTCTATCTAAGGCTAGCCTTATTACTTCCAAGGCCCCAAATTAAGCAGTTGGGAACCATCATTCTCTACCTAACTACTGATCTGCCAATATTGAACAGTTTGGACAGATTTCTTTCTCTAATCTACAACAAAAATTGAAATATGGCATGACCCAGCTTAGACTGTTGGATCACCCATTCAGAAGTAGGACATGCATCAAACAACTGTAGATAGGTGTTTTCCACAAAAATATGAGATCTTTGCATCACCAAAGTAGAGCATATTTGGAACTTCCCCTGCCAATCATGAAAAATGAAACCTATTGGTATAGGTAGCTAACACCAGGCATCTCCGAGCTACAACCTGGGAGAGTTTCTTGGAATCCTAACAATAGCCATTGCAAGCATTTTGTCCAACTCCAAGTAGACCTTTCCCTTGTATTTGGGATTAAGGTGATATGGCCTCTACTTAGCAAGCTTCGTCTATGGTTTCAAAGTTATTTTCCTCACTCCCAAATCTCCTATTATGCCTTTCAAGTCTGAAAACACGGTAGGGTATAAATCCTGATATTCGTAGAGCAACTCAATGACTTTGTCCATGTTAGCATCATCCCATTAATCCCCTGTCTTCGTAAACTTCAGTTTTGCTTCTGTACCAATGTTTACCTGCTTAGTTTTTAGTTGTGCAGTGATGTCGGGGTTCTCTATCTGTGGTCCCTCTACTTTGTGGTGGTCTTCTAATTCAAGGATGTTAATATTCCTCAAATCCTCATCCTCCCCTTCAGCAGTCATATTATAACATTCTAGTGCATGGCGCCACTGGGTGCTCCAATCTGGTTGAATCAATTCCAAGGGATCTTGCGTAATTCTCAGGATTGTTGCCTTAACCTCCTGCAACACATCATAAATACTCTTGAATCCATCCTCACAAACTCCTCTCTTAAGGTATCCCATTTCATGTTTCTATGGTGGAGATCTGTTTCCAAATACGAGTTCATAAGGATGATGTTATAAGTGTGACAGAAAATATGCACGCACTATGGTTGCGGCTCTATTTCATAAATGTTATTACACTTTGTGAAATGATCATGTGGATCATTTCTACTGTCATACTTCTTAGTCAACTGTACCTTGGGGCAACCAAATTGCACCCTCATCATCTTCCTATAGTCACGCCATTCTTCAAAGTTGTCTTTATGTGTACCCAACCACCGTGGAGGAGTAGTGCGCAACACCAAATCCAGTGCTTCGAAGTCATGCCTCTCAGGAACTTCCCTTTCAAATGAATCCAAAAGATTATCCACATCAGTTAGACCATCATAATAATTCAAACTTCTTACCTTGGATGATACACAACACAATGATTTAGTCATCATATTACATCACGACATAAATACTTCGTGTAACCTATTCTACCAGTGCTCCAATTCTTCATCTGAGTCTGATGTATAGGAGATTTTGCGATCCCATGCAATTCATGCATCGGATGTCATAGTAACCCAATCTTGGTCTCACACAGTTATCTTATATATCTGGTCCAAATCATCAGCACTTTCCTCATAGTCGCGGAGCGGTTTAGTATAGCGCGGTCCTTCTGCAGGGTCTAATGTTACTACCAAGCGGAGTATTTTCCTTTCGAACGACATTGTCCGCTTCTTCAAATTGATGACCCCATTCATATCGATAGCCCAATCAATTGCAAGGAGTGTGGGATATGGATTTTTGTCATCAACAATCTCTATTACTTCAAAGTAAGCCAATGCACTCACACCTTCTATATCTACAATTACTCCATGCAATATCCCCATATGGATAATCTTCTATTGATTTTCAATTATTAATTGAATAAGAGACCACTGCAGTGCAAGCCTACCCATTTTTCCCAAGTCTGTTTAGTCAAAACATTCTCATCCGACCCCAGATCCAAAATAACTTGATCCATCTCATATTCTCCTATTTGCGTAGTGAGCCTCATCTCGCATCCTATTCTCATCTTATGTCTTCCAATCTTTCTGTCCATGTGGTGCCCATGAGAAGAATTATCCCTACAACCACATTTATTTATCAACTCCTATAATCCTTTCATATCCCTACTGTCACGCAGCACTTTCATGCAAGTCTCCAAGAAAATAGTAAGCAAGGTGGGGTCGAATTCTTCAGATAGCCTATCCTAACTTCCTGAGGTAGAGGCTTCAGCGAATCTTTTCTTTGCTTCCATGAACATTTCCTTTGTGTGCTCCAGATCAAACCCAACTTCTTTTTCTGGGGCCTTGCACACCCATTCACCTTCTTCAGGTTGTTTTCCCTTATCGTCACCAATTGTCAAACCACTTCACAACACGATATTGACATTAGGATCCTCTTCACGAGGTTCTGTCCTCATCATCTACAGGTTCTAGGCAGGTTGTTGAGGTTACGCCTTCTTCTCGTACATTTTAGCTATCAATATAGGGCATTCTTCTATCACATGGTCAAACTGAGTATAATACTGGCATGACAGGTGTGTCTCGCTCATACACTCTCGTACGTAGTGTCCTGGCACTCTATAATTATAGCAAATAACTTGCCCTCAGCCTCTATCAGGTCCTCCTCCTCCTCAGCCTGATGCATGACCCTGATATGCTCCACGCACTCCCCTAGCACCTTGATCGAGAGGTCAAGTTTTTGTTTTCATCCCATAATTGGCCATTCTATCCATCGTTAATTCATAGCTATGACATTTATACTCATCATGGCCTACCAATTTACAGAAGTTGCAGAATAACTATTGCAGTGTCCGTACAAATTTTTGCAGTAAGTGGCAATTGTATGTTACATGTTTTCCTACTACTTGATAGATATTGCAGCACAATGCAGGCCCTGTACTTGTTCATGCTAGGGCTTCCTACCTTAGAGTCATGGGCCCTCCCCATACCACATAATTCATGAAAACAGGGAACTGATCCTTATCATGCCCCTGGTTCTTACACTTGAGGCACAAAACTTCTTCACGCACTTCTGACTGAGCTGCTTTTTCCTTCTTCAAGCTCTAAAAATCCAAGTAGTGGTCCCACAACTCTGCATGAATATTTTGAACTCGCAACATCATGTCTTGGATAGGTATCTCATGTAATCTCATTGTGATCTCCAGTGCTTTTGCCTACATTCCTATGTTTTGTTGTGATAGAGCAATCCTTAAGTGAGGCAGGAGCACGACTATAAACCAGTCGCGGTCCTAACTCTCTGTGAGATTCATATTTTCTTTGCAGATTCTACATTTCAATCTCTGATCTAGCTTGTAGTGTGTTTCACCAATCCTCATCACCCTTTCCTTGAACCCCACTACCGATTGTGACTTAGGCCTACTTAATTCCTTGTTTAGAGAAGTCTGAGTGGCTGCTAATGATGCCACAGGGTTATCAGTGAAGTACTTACTGTACCACATCAACATGCCATCTTGTAGAGCAGTAACCAATTGCGATTTATTCATACGATCATCTGTAATATTCTGTGTTTTCCACAAAGCCTTCGCAATGAACCAAAATTGGTCCTGGTCCTCAATTCCCAATCCGTTGAAAATGAGAAATTTCATTGCATTCAAAATATTGAACGGTGGCGGAGGTAGTCGTGGTGTGGGAGAAGGTGTATGATGTGGAGGTGAAGGTGGAGGTGGTGTGGATGGATGAGGTATTTACGAAAACCCTTTCCTTATTAACTCGACAACACTCTACGAGGAAGCCTATGCTTCTCTCTCGTCATCACTTAGAGGAGGTTCGATCAACAGGCTATATTCAGGGCCTGTTCTCCCTCTATCCCTGAAGAAATTTCCACTTTGCATAGCTCCAAACAACAAGGTAATGGCATAACCTGATTTTCACATAAGAGCATATTAATCCAAGTATTCAAAGATCTCAAATACTTACCTTACAGGCCCTTAAAAAAGCGTTGATATTCTTCACTGTAGCTCACTGAGCTATCGACCACGAATTCTGTCATGAATCCTCCTATGACTCGATTAAGCCAGTGATCAACAACACGCGCAAGCTTATCTTCATAGGCTTCCAACCTCTGTAATAGCTCTAGCGTCCACACTATTGGACCATCAAGCCTCCACCTTCCTTGGCCATCTGCGAATTTAGCGATCCACTTGTATAGTTCGATTGGGAAGGTGTAGAAGAAACTCTCATGTATTTCCGTGTACATATATTTTTCCAACCACTGTTCCTTCGTCAGGGAAAAATTTCTATTTTCTTGTTTCATGAATTCGTGGATCTTTCTATCCAGCCGCTACTCAATTTCCTTCTTGGTCAGATTCTAGTGATGCAACATCACACATCTCTTTATGCAGATCCCCGTCATCACAACGAAACTGTTTGTTGGCTTAGTGCGTCCTGACCCAGGTTTAGAGTTAGTTGCGCTAAACAAATCCCTACACTACTGGCCCTTTCCACATCAATCCATGAAGTGTGGACTAAAGTCTCACCAAAAACTGTAAGGGGGAATGTTAGAACGAAGTTTTTGCACCCAGAGATAAGCGTGATGTTGTTTTATGCCCTGAATCTTCCTTCACACAGATCGATAAGTCGTTAAGGCTCATCGATGTAACTTCTTTTAATATGTCTCTAGACCTCTGTGAAGGTCTACGACTGTCTTTCGCAGACCCTGAATCAGTGGATCCACTACTTACATGCATCAAAGATTACTTATAACCCAGTAATTACTCAGATCAGCTTAAGTGCTCGATAACTTCAAGATACAACAAGATAATTTTTACATAAATAGTTGACAGTAATTGCGTTCATGTAACATTATAAGTCATGTAAATTCGTGGAACAATACATCATTATTTCATATACCCATTATAACATAAGGCACATTCATATAAATAGAAGTAAAGAGATAAACACAAGTATTTTTTCAACAATCTTCTTTATTAATAATGAGTTCTGCTTACAGACTCAAGACTTCCCTACACACTTAGCTATAGGGGTTCATGCACTCAGCTGCGGAATTTACTCTAGACCTTTAGGAACACAGTTGTAGAGACTTTCTTCCTACTATTCTTCTTTAACTCTTTAGACTTACCCCATAGACCAAACTTCATTACTTGCCTTAGATTCTCTAAGACACACCTATTTATACAATCCCATGGTATATAGACCCTGGGTAGATCTTCAAAAGATGACTCAACTTACATAAAAGAAGGGTAAAACCCTTTCTGAATCTTTAATTATCTACGCGCTCCATGAGCACAACTTCCCAAGAATTTACATCTTCATACAACAAAACTTGGGTTTTTGCCCCAAAGTTGACCCTAGGGGACCCCATCCCAACATATTGATAACCAGGAGCAAGCCATTCTACACTTTAAACACAGATTCGATATTTTGGGAGCACAATGTCTGCAAGCTTTATAGAGGATATTGCATGCCTTACCCCACAACCTATAGATCAGAGAATATCACTCTCCTCAAGGACTAAGGAATTCCTTAAAGAGAACACCATTGTAAAAGAGGATCCTGCAAAGGATGAAACTCAGGGGGATAGGACTCAGACTTAGTCCACCCTTGCTACTAGGCTTACAAGAAGGAAGAGATGAAGCAGAAGAGGAGAAGGAGTGGAAAAGGACATAGAGGAATGCAGGTTCTTACCCCCAATAGGGCACACCATTTGAGAAGCCTTCGGATGTCAAGGAGGCCACCGGGGCCATGAAAGAGCTACATATGGATGGATGAGTTTCTCAAAGGATAAGAAACATATTCAACAAGGGGGTAATGGACTCCCATCAAGAGGTGCAATTTAAAGATCATGTTTCCATCCTCTAGCCTTAAAAATATCCTTATCTTACATTAATTCACATTTTTCATTACAATATGCTTAGTAAGACTAAAAGGTGTTCGTCATAGTATGCGGCCTAATGTGGTTTAATTGCAGGAAAAATAAGCATTTTTTATGCTATTACTATGCAGGGGCTTAATGAAGACAACTAAGAGAGAATCTAGGGGGTTTTTTCACCTCCTTAACTCCCTAAACTTGATTGGGATCATAATATCCTCACTCACGAGTTTGAGTTCATTAGCAGCTGAGTGACTCCTACTCCAAGCGAAGATCAAGAGGGAAAAGGTCAACCATTTTTTAGATCAAGGAGGGAATCACTCTTACTTTCAAGGGAGATGATTTAGCTTACTTTTGTATAAATAAACTAGAAGAATAGCTCATCAGGATTCAAATTTATTTTTTTCAGCTAGGTGTAGCTATTGAGATTCAAGCTTGACATTGCTACTTTAAACTTTTATGTGATGTATTAGACCTGCACTTTTTGATAATGAGAAATTGGATTTTAAGTTGCATATGATATAAACTTAAATAGGAACGCAACAAATTATAGATATAACCATAAATACAGAGATGCAGCAGAAATAATACTTCATTTCATTAATGTAAAACACTGAAATATGCTTACAAACAGAAATGGAGATAATCTAGCTCAGGCGATGGTAGCTTATCTCTGAGAAGATATGTGGCAGCTACATGCCTTTGAACTATGTTACAATGAGGCTCAAAGGCCTATTTAAATGGAAAACCCTAAACAAACAAAAACCTAATCCTAGGAGATGAATTACCAAAGTATGGGCCCCATTTGGGTTAACTGGTACATCAACTTCCTGGTGTCATAACCTCGACATACGATCGTCATTTGACACGTACAATACCTCATTAGAAATATATATCGTAGGACTAAAATGTTTAAATTGTAAACATCAGTATTTAACCCACATTGGCCTCCGTTTTCACCAAAAAACATCGCTTACGGCCTCAAAATGGCTTCAGAAGTTTAGGACCCCATAAAATGCCAAAAATAGTAAATTGTTCTACAATTTAGGAAACTGAAAGACTGAAATAAAAAATGGTGGTGGTCCAAGTAGCATAGGTGAGTCGCCACCAATATCCACCTGGATCGACATATGAGTTAGTTTTAGAGGGGTGAGACCCTTGGGTTTGGGCCCAACCTAGAGGCTTTGGTCATGGTTATTGTAGTGATGTTTCTTCTTGATTTCAGGAAGTTCATGATTTCTTATATTTGAGTAGAGATTAATCTTTAAATCTTGTGGTTGAAACTTTTATACCACCTCAAATCTTGTGGGAGAATGAATGGAAGGATTCACAACCATGGTCCAAAAAGATTTTGTTGATGATTTCTTGGAAATAGATTAGTGTTAGTTGTCTAGTCTTACAATTTCTTTTTGTAGCGTGGAAGTCAAGTTAGTGATTAGATCAGTGGTATTGCATAAATTAGACGTTATCTACATTCAAAACATCCTTTCCATCATAATTTATTTCATTTTGTTAATGATAAATGGATGCATGTATGTGATTGACTGTAGGGATGGTTGATCTGTAGGTAAGGGCAACTTTACCACTTCCATCTTGAGCTCCTTCATGTTTTCCTTATACTCCCAAATTTTGTCCCAAAACCCTGTTTTATATGCCATTCTTCCTAGTATATCAAGAGCACTCATCCTAGTGAAAGACATGCCTCTAAGAGGTCCTCATCTTGTCAATGGGCTCAAACCAACCTCCCTCCATTGGCTTCAAATTCCATCCACCTATACATACACTCAAAACAACATTTTCACCTCTAAAAACCACTAAAATGCCCTCCTGTAGCATTACATGCCTTCCTGTAGAATTATATCATATAATAGAGTTTGACACCATAGCATCAATACTAGAACCCGAAAATTATATGTTTTTAATTACATTACAAAATTTTTAATAATGAAAGGGTTTTTTCACACACTTTCTCTCTCTCCCCACATTTATATTCTTCCCTCTCTCTCCCTCTATATACCCCCAACTCCATCTCTATTTTCGTCTCTCAGTGTTTGTCTTTCTATCCCTCTCTTATCCCTATACTATCTCCCTCTATATCCCACATGCATATTTGTCTTTATCTCCATCATTATATCCTCCTATCCCTCCTTCACTCTCTCCCACTCACTTCCCAACATTCTTTCATTATCTCCAACTTATTCCCTCTCTCAATCCCCCTCATTTCATCTCTCCCTCATTCTCCTTCCCCTCCATCTCCCTCTCTCTTCCCCCTCCAACTATTTCTCGATCCCCCTACCTCTCCCCTTTTTTGTCTAACCCATTAATTCCTATTACATTCACACTTTCTCTCCCCTTCTCCTCACCACATCCTCTATTTCTCTATGCCTTCATCGCACCCTTAACCCTTGCTTTAGAAACAATCCTCTCCAACTCTCTTTGTATCTCCACCATCTAGCTATATATCTATGTCACTCCTTTATCCTTCTCTACCTCTTCCTCTTTCACTTGGTCTCACTCAATCACTTCCACTCACTCATTCTCCCCCTTCTCGCCCCAATGTCATCTTACTATATCTAAATCTTTATGTGTCTTCCCCCTCCACTCACTCCCTCTCATTTTCTTTCTCTCCCCAGCCCCACTCTCACTTACTCACACAAAATATCTATCCCATCCCTCTCTCCTCCCTCTCCCTTTTCTCTCTCTCTCTCTGCTAGTTCCTCCTACACAACACACCCTCTCCAACTTCATTTATCTCTTCCTACCTATTTAAACAACAAAAATCTCCCTCTCCTTCCGTTTCCCACTCTCTTTCCTTTTCTATCATACTTTCTAACTCTTAGCCACTCTCTCCCCTCACTCACCAAATCAATCCTTGTCTTTCCTTATCTCCCTAATTTTCTAACTCTGTCTCACTATCTACCCTCACTCACCAACTCATTCTTCCCAACTCCTCACTCTCTCTCTCCCTTTGCCCCTCTATCCATTCCTCTCTCACCCTCCTCCTCCTTAGCCTCCAACCCCACCTCAACATTTTCCCATGTTGTTTTATTCACTAGCTATAGAGATATGTGAACATTCCTAGCACTAGAAATTTGCACACTTTCTGGTTCTATGAACATGCATAATTTTTTAGTTCTAGAAATGTGTACACAATTTAATGATAGGAATGCACACATGATTTTGTGAATTCAAATTTAAATGCATGATTAGATGATTTCTTGGTTTCATTGAATATAGGTTCAAATCATAAATGTGGTGGCCTGAGTTGTAAATACATGAAAACATTTATTTTTGAGAATATATGTGTGTGTGTGGGGTGGGGGGGGGCTCTCCATCTTTGACATTATTTTTGTATAAACTAAACATATATATTTTCTATAAAACTACATACACATATAGAGCTTATGTTGATTTTGGTTAACAATGGTATGTTCTATGTTCAACACAATTTACTTCAATTTTCTTTATTAACCCAATAACGAAATCTAATTATTTCCAGCAGTAATCACATTAACAGTAAATGCAGATAGAACATAAAAAACGAAATGTACAATACAAGCAAGGACAAGAGGACACCAGATTCGGTGGATGCTAGGGAAAAAACCTAATGTGGGGAAAACCCTTTGATCAAATCTTCTTCTTATTATTCAATAGTTAAACCAAGAGAGAGATTCCAAACATCAAATAGACTAGCCCAATACAAATCCAAATCAGGCCTATCAAGTTCTACAATCAGTTGCAGTCAAACTTCAGCGCTAAGCAAAAAGTCAACGCTGGTCAAAACAACAACAAAAAACTTCCTCTGAATCTTGATGAAAGGAGATTCAGTTCATCCTCCACCAAAGGTTAAAGTAAACCAAAAAAAATCCCAAAAAATCTGGTCAAACTGGGTCAAACGACAATCAACCCTATGGTCAAATAGGCTTGTGGTCAATGCAAGACAAAAAACCCCAAAGTCCTCAATTTCTGCGCCGGAAAATGTGGCCTAGAGAAACCAAAATTTTTCCCTCAAAACCACAGTAAACTTTAGTCAAAATAGCCTTTGTCAACATTGATCAACTTTGATCAAATAGTCTAAAATTTAGTTATGTTTTAGTTGAGAAATGTTGTCCTCCTAGTTGCATGTGTGAGAGAGAGAGAGAGAAGATGCCCAAGCTATGCGAACTAATCTCATGAAGAGAGAGAAGAATGTGTGAGTGAATTATGTCCAAATAAGGTGTGAGGTATTTTTTATTTATACACTTTGTTGTGGGTGAAGAGACACATCCAGTAGGCTCCTTGAGCCTACATTAGGTTTTGCCTGAGCTGAACAATTTCCACATGTAAGGGAATAAATTCAAAATCACACTTTTCCTTGTTTGAATGAGATGATATTTATATCAATATTGGACCTCCAAAAAATAGGAATCCAATGCAATCATCATATCCATCAAATGAGTTGTCCCAAGCTGGAATTTGGCCCTAGTTGTCAATTTGAACACTCCCTTTAAAATAGGCATAATTCCACCTGCCAATTCATCTGTAATCATCATCCCATCCTGTCATCATGTACCATGTTTGTCATGTCTGATCTTCTTTGCTCTTGTCTCCTATGTTAAACCATGAAGTAATAATGAAGAATAAATGATCGAGAGTGGGTGACAAGACCTTACCACTCTCCACTAACATAATTCAGTCCAAAGGTAGAACTCCAAATGACCCTAGATCAAGTTTTTGAACACCATGCATCATAGTTATAGGGAGTACAATAGTACATGATTCCTCCATTGGTAGTGCCATGGTCCCTAACCACTTTTCCCAACTCATTAGCCAAATGGGACGTACTTCCCATGAGTCCCAGACTCCATGGGTGGATGTGCATTGGGGCATTAGGAGGAAAAGGTGAACCACTCATTCTGCTCATATTCCATAGGAGAAGGTGAAAAACTCATCCTATGCATATGTCAATCATAGGGGAATTTGAACCACTCACCCTACCTACATGTCAAACATCATGGGGTATCATAGGGGAAGGTTAACCACTCACCCTATGGTTGCTCATAGCTCGTAGAAGTACGCCAAGACCACATGAGCTCCTAGAGCTCTATTTCCAACTCATGTGGGACCCTCATAGGAGGGCCTATCCACGAATCCAAGTATCTCTTAGAAGCATAAGAATTTGACCTTCCCCAATGTTTGGTGATAATATCTGTGACCTTCTCATCTTTCATAATGTGATGGAGCCTTATTAATCTATGTTGTACCATATCCCAAATAAAGTGGTGCCTCATATCAATGTTCTTGGAGCAGTCTGATGAGGCTCATCCATTGGTAAATTATATGGACCTTAATGCACCTCCAAATTATTAAAATTAAAATTTCTCATTATTCTTTACATGTTTTAATTATGTTTTTGTTAATGAGGAGAGTAAAGATGTGATGTCATGTCTAGTGGTCTCATGTGCATTGATTGCAGGTTTCAAATAAAATTTTGGCTAACTAAAGTGAAAGAACTCGAATGGAGACAAGAAAGAGGGATTCTAGGAGACAAGATCTCCCTCCTTAAATCCTTGCTCGCTCAAAGACTCCTCAATCAAATCTCATCAACTCGGAGTTGCAGGTAGGCGAGTCATGAATTTCATTGGCAGCCAAGCCAATGATAGTTTAAGGCTACTTGATCTCAAGATTGGAGCCAAGCCTCCCTAAATTTAATTAAGTTGCTGGTAACTTTAGTTGTATAAATCACGAGGCGTAGGGCCTGTTGGGCCTCTGTTTTGCCTTGCTTTATATCACCTTGTACTCGAAATCACTCATGCTTTTGTCTAGATTGGCTAGTCATTGTCATAGTTTTGTGAATTCTTGGAGATAATAAGTATCTGCTATTCCTTTGCTTTAATGAGATTTAAACATTAAAGGCATATTTAATAATAGATTGTGTGTTTGCAGGGTTACAAAGTTGCTTATATGCCTATTCTAATAGAGGTGAAGTTCTTGCACCACACATTCTTATACTAGTACAAGAAGGGTTCCTACAGAACACATTCCTGCACCAACATTGCAACTTAAGTCTGCTGAAAATCCACATAATTTCTAAATGTCCAAGTTTGACCTCGATTTTTATGCAAATGGAAGTGAACCATGGAAATCCGAGTGAATAGGTTTTTCACAAATATAACCAATTACCCACAACCAAGAGTGTTTCCTGAGATTCAAAGTATTCCAAAAGTTATGAACAGGTCTTTGAAGCAATTTTATAAAAAAGGCTATTTTTTCCAGAATTCTAGAAACACAGTCGACAAGTTTCCAGACTGCCAACTTCTGCCTCAGTTTTTGTGCAGATGAAGTAAATAAAGAAATTCCATGACATGGATTTTTTTCCCAATATAGGAAATTGAGTAAGATGCGGGATGTTTTCCAAAATACGTAAGGGTTGAGGAGGTATGAAGGGTGCTCTTGAGGTAGTTTGTTAAAATTACTAAATTTTCCAGAATTCTAGAAAAATCCCAGAATTGGAAAATTCGTATTAAATCTTCATTCTTTTAATAGGGGAACAGTTGTACTGTTATTCTATGTAATTAGAATTGGTTAGGATTCAATCCCCATATTCCTTGCAAAGGAAAAACTTGTTTAATCATGATGAAAGTGTTAGTTTCTTATACCAATAGGTTTCATTTTTCATGATTGACAGTGGAAGTGCCAAATATGTTCATCTTTGATGCTGCAAAGGTTCCATATTTTTGTGAAAAGAAAAGAGAGTTAAAAAATGTAAAGAGGGTATGCCTTAAAAGAATGATCAAAAGGTAAGAAAATGAATTGGTCAGAAAAAATAATTGAAATGAACCCCAAAGAAAGACCAGGAAAGTGGCTAGCCAAAATGCCACTGCTAGCTTGTTGAATGGCCCAACAGTTTAAACTGGACCATGCCATGTTTTAAATTGCTTGTTCTAGACTAGGGAATGAATATCTGTCCAAACAGTTCAAGCTTGGTAGATGAATAGCTAGACAGAGAAAGGAAGGAGCCCAACTGCTTAATATGGGCCCTTGGAGGAGATATGGGTAGATTTAGATAGGAGGGCAGTCAAAAGAAAAGAGGATAATCAGGGTTTGCAAGGCTAAGTGCACCCATTCAAAAAGAAGAAAAAATGTTAGGTGTATTAGGCTGGGTAGGTATTTTGAGGTTGCAGAAGCAAGGTCTGATCACCTGATGTATTGAAAATCATATCTTATCTCATCAATAAGGGAAGGGTCAAAGCAATGGTCTAAATGGTAGAACTATCAAAGCATGTCTAACTCCCCTCACTCCCCCTAAAAATTTTCTTACTAATATCCCCTTGAGGACTTTAGGATCTGCCCAACCAGTCCTGCTTGCACTTCCCCCTTGAGAAAATCAAGTCAAGTTTTGACCTTCTTCAATAAAAAGAAGTCACATTTCTTGTGTAAACCCTCATTTCAAATTCCATCCATTTCTTGTATCTAAGTTTTCAGTTCACAAGCTTAACCTCTCCCTTACACTTCACCTCACAAACCCATATTAACTTCTAACTCTATTATATAGCTCCCTAGCTACTTCCCCTTCCCTATTTTCTAAAAAAAACTATATAAAGTTCCAAAAAAACATATTAACTATCCCACCCTCTAGCATTATAGCTAGGTAAAATAGTTTTGGGAGATATTAGTCCATTTGGGGCTATTATGAACCCTTCCGCATCCTAACCCTGGAATTAATATAACCTTTGGTTAGGTTAATAACCTATACCTAAACCCCCACCCATCTAAACCTTGCAATTCTGCCCCTCCGCAGTCAAATTCCCAATGTTTAATGCCTAAAGGTTTTAAATTAAACATTAAATTATATTGCCCCGTGCTAACCCAGCCCGCAAAACCCACATAAACCAAAGTTTGGACCCACCATGGTGCGATACTATTTTATATACGGGAGGGACCCGCTCCAAAACTTCATGCTACCCAAATCACCCCGCCAGCTGTCCGTTCCACAACCCTCCAGATCTAACGGTGGGCAGGTGTTTTCAGCCCCCAACACGCCGAAGGTTAACGTCTGGGGGATGGGCGGTTTCCCTGCCGTACCCCGCCACGTGTCGACCGCCCGGGGTGTTCGGAGGCCCCTCCCCCAATACCGCCTCTGCTCAAAGGTGGTGCGGGGAAACCGGATACCACCCTCCGTTCCCTGACGTCAGCAATCACATCAACTATGATGGCACCACCGCATCCCCGCCGTTACCCCACGTCACTTGCCACTTCGTCCACCTACATCCACGCTTTGCCACCATGTCCCACCATGTCTTCATCCGAGTCAGTGTCCACGTCACCTTGCCATACTTGGGACGTGCTGATGACGTCATGCTGATGTCATCACGGAAAAGCGCCAAAAGCGCAAACGTATCAAATTTTTTATAAAAAACGTGCAAAGTGACTGTTTTCAGTCATTTTCATTGGAAATTTTGAAGAGCTCCGTGTTTGTTGTTCACGCCATATTACCTCAAGAATTCAAATTTAAAAAATTGGGACACCACCACCTGCAGATTTGATGTCAGTACTCGCCATTCAACCAGCTCAACCACCCTCGGCGCTAGTTAAACCAGGTATTTGCTGAATTCCATTTGTTTTCCCCTGTTCTTCTCGTTTTCTCGAATTCGTTCACTCAATTACCTGCAATTTCCTAAGTTAATGATTCTGTCCCTCACAAATTCAGCCTAAGTTCACTGATACACCCCCTATTTAAGAGGAGCCCCGCAAACCACGGTCCATTTGTGATTTCACCGTGCCAAAGCCCATTTTCGAGCTCGAGTTCCCGATAAAATCTCATACCGGCTCGGCATTGTTCTCTTTTGCCGCATTCCACTACAAAACCTCAGTGCATTGAGCTGTGATAATCCCTTTCCCCTCTACATTTGGCCCTCACAGTCTCTCAATTCAGAGAACTTGTTAAAAAAGAAAACAAAGCATAAACCAAACTCTGCAAAGTTTGTCTTTTCACCACAACTACAAATATTGAAGATTTTTGGTTCAGCTGAACTCATTCTGCCACCCCTCTACAAATCCTCACAAGCAGTTATCCTCAGTCTGTTTCTACTCAAAAACTTCACTCCAAAGATAACATCAGAAAAGTTTTATAATGGCTACTCCATCAGCTCTTAGTGTCACTCCTATGAATCCACCAAACAAAGAGCTTGAAGCCATGCCTCTTGCTGATAGAGATTACCTTATTCAAGATTTAGTTGGTGACAGAAATCACTTGCAAACCTTCTGCTAGTTGAGAAACAACTTTTAAAACAACTGTGACATGTATGGTATATGGGAGTCCAATTTGCCTTATTACTTCCTTCCATCTGTCAATATTTTTCCTGAGATCATCCACTTATGTGCCAAGAACTACGAGCCAACTCAGAGAGCTGTTAAGTCTCCATCTGGGAGCATACTTTTTCACATTACTCCTGACTCCCTCAACCAAATGCTCAACTTCAAACAGACTCAACTATTGTTTCCCTTCTCCATGAACTATTTGCTGGATGCAGGCTCCAAACTCTCCAGTTCTGAAATTGAAAAAATTACCAAGACATTCATGAGGGTAGACCACCAGCATACATGGCCACCTCCTTTCCTATATGTCCATTTGAATGAGGTTGGCAAACTGCTAGTTGATATGATCTCTTATGTGCTGGGTTTTAAAATAGGTGAGCACATTGATGAAACAATGTTGGTGTTATTATCTGCATATAGTCCAGGACAGCCCCCTGCTTACAAGTATAACTATGCCAAGTTCATAGCCAATAAAATACATGATCAGCTATTGAAAGTGGATAGGGAGGGAGTATTCAAATATTCATCATATATCTACCATTTGTTCATGTATTACCAGTCTGAATGCTTCCAATGCCCCATCAAGAAATTGGATTCTAGGGGTGAAAAGAGGTTTGTCATCTTTTGGTCATCAGTTTTCCATGAGGTTCAAAACTCTCCATTTTCCTACTGTGAGTTCATTGACCAATTTGTATACCCAGTCCCTTGCCTCCTAATGAGATCCCCTCCTCCTAGATTGTCATTTGACATACAGAAGACCTTACAACTGTCCAAGAGTGACAAAATAGGTGATTGGTACCTATATCATAATCACACTGTCATTAGAATCTATGGCTGTGAGCTCTGTCCTTACAAGATTCCAAGGTATGTACCAATGAGATTGTTTGCCTTGGAATACTATAGGCAACTCATTAGTTCTGATCTTACTCATTTTCATAGTGCCAAAAAGAAAGCTCACCTGAAATTCAAAGACCATCTAGGCCCCTTCATTATGGACAAGAAAGAAGGTTGGCAAGATGCTGATCAAATTTTGAGGGACAAATATAAGTTAAGGAGGAGCTTCTGGTGGGTCCCTTATGACCCAGAGGGTTTTATTAGTGCCAGAAGAGTTAAATACACGCTGCTAGGTTATGACCATTGTAAGTATCCACAAATTGAACAATATGCCAACCAAGATGAATGGCTACAAGGCACATTAGTTGAGGAATTGACTCAAGAGGAAATAATGGAGAAAAAAGTTAAGGATTTAGAAAAAAATCTTGACTTGGATTCTTTGCAGCAGGTGACATTCAAGTTGCCACATCAAATTGGAGAAGGCACATCTGCTGCTATAGCCACACAAGCCGCCCAGGGACCATCTACATCAGCAACAGGTACAACAAAATGGAAGGAAATAATGGATGCAGAGAAAGAAGTGGTTACAGAACAGCCTGCCACTTCAATGGAGCAACCTCAAGTACAAGCTCCTCCACAACAAACAGAAGCACCACAAGTGCCTGCCTTACAGACTCCTGCCCATGAGGAAAGAGGCAGAAAACGAGACCGAGAAGACTCCACACCTGCTAGTGGGTCTACACAGCAGCCCGGAGCCAAGAGGCAAAAGGTTGATTCTCCAATTGAGGAGGAAGTCAGTGAAGAAATCCTTGGAAGTCCAAGGAGAGATGGAGAAGAGAGTCAAAAAATAGCTACAAGCTCTTTCCAACAAGAGCAAGACAGACAGCATGGCATGGAGGTGTCTTCCTCCATAGAGCAAAGCAAGAGGCCAGCTAGTATCAAGGCCACCTTTAAAGAAATTAAAGCTCAAAATGAACTGTTAAGAGTACAGTTGTATGACCAATTCCTTAAGGCAACACTTGCCAAGCAGGAAAGGTTGATGGCAGCATATGACATCAAAGAAGAAAAGATGATTCTAAGCCACTTCAAACCCAAGGTTCAGTAGCCTCAGTCAGCTGCAGAGTATGTCAGGACAAAGTTAGAGGTTCTGGCAAAGGACATTCACCCCATGGATCAAATAGAGTTACATAAGAAAACAGGGGAAATGGTCTATGCCACACTTGTAGACAAGGCCACACTGGCCCATGAGTTAAAGGAATCTCTGAGGAACACAAATACTCAGCTTGATTTAGAAAGAATGTCCTCCACAACCAAAGACAACAGAATTAAGACATTGGAGGACATTATTGTGGACGTGGGGCATGATCCTAAGAATCCCAAAGCTATCAAGGCCCTAATGAAGAAAAAGGAGGATGATATTGCTGCTCTAAAAAAGAAAATGAGGCTCTCCTCGACTATGCACCCATAAACGGGAGAACTGGTGAAAGAGAAAGAAGCTGAGGATACATTGCACCTGCTAATGCAAATGAACCAGAGAATAGTTCAAATGGAGGGAGAATTGGAGAGAGCACTGCAAGACAAGCAGGGAGAGTCGACCTCCCAGCCACCTCAAACTCCTCCAACCACTGCTGCAGCTACAGAAGCAGCATTGACCCCTCCTATTACTATAGCAACTACAACAACAGCTCCTGAGTCTAGCATAAGCATGGATGAATTGAAAAAAGTTGTCAAGGAGCTAGAGCTTCAAGCAACAGAGATAAAACAAGCCAAAGAAAAATTCCCTGATCTAGAAGCAAAATATGGTAAATCCAAGGTGACAGTGGTTAAACAGACAAGAGAAATTAAGGCCCTGAAGGACAGAATAAAGGCCTTGGAGAAGGAGCTGAATTTAGAAAAGACTCTGGCTGAAATAAAGAAGATTTTGTGGACCAGGATTGACCACTCTATCCCTAGACAGTGGAAATCAATCCGAACTGTGCATGAGTAGATTGAATTAATAGGCCAAGCCCAAATTGAAAGTCGAAAAGCTAGAGAATCACTAGGAAATATGCTCGAGCAGGCTAGCAAAATGATACACTTCCTGAACACCCAAACTAAAGAGGAGTTGGCAGCCTTAGACATCAGTAATAGAACAGAAACTGTTTTAACAACAAAAAAGGTGCTGACCCTTAGAAATTTTGTGCAAAGTTTGGAGAGAAAATGTCAGGAAATGCAGGCAGAGGTAGATGATTACAAGCTGAGGATGGGAGCATTGCACGACAAAGGATTGCCCAGCCTATTGACCGACACTGGAAGACTGCTAACCCGTGAGCAGTATGCCACCAGGATGAGTAATTTCATTTCCAATCAGATCACAACATCCACAAGTACTTCAGAAGAAATAGGACCTCCATCAGGATAGAGCCTCTATGATAAGCTGGAAAATTTATTTTACATTGAACATGAAATTAATCACTTGTTTGAGGTCCCACCCAATTTTTACAGATACACAGAGGCAGATGAGACTTTAATAAAAATACGAAGACACCAACTGCCGAAAGAATATTGGTGGCAAGCAATGCTGCAAATTTTGCCAAATTGATCTCGGTCCTGTCTCTTTTTGGTCAAACTCAGGTCAACGAAATTGAATACGTAGGCACCAGGCATAGCATGGAGACAACAGGTAGAGCGGGTGAGAACAGTTACTCCGCAAAATACTGAGACAACAAGCCCAAAAAGGGAAAAAGGCAGATTTTAGACAGCGTAGCCCCAACCGACTCATTTGGTCACAAAAGTCAAAACTCTCTGACAGAATGGACAACTAATGCATTAAATATTTACTCCAGCATTTACTCTTTCAGCTATAATTCCTCAAGAGTTGGCATAGAAGTTATGAGCTATTAACTCATCAGCTAGATATTTTGTATCTTATTTTTGTATATATACCTCCCCACAGAACGTATTTGGGGTTGGTGATTTTCTCTCTAAGACACTGCCTTGTAAATTTTCAGACTATCTAATACAAATGGCTGGGAAAGTTCATGATCTCTGCACTGTTTGATGTCAAAGTGATGATCTGCGTTCTGCTATAGAATTCCTGTGTTTTTTGATGGAGCAATAAGTTATTCTAAACCATGTTTTGTCTTTCTGTGTTTGCTTAATTCACCTGTATGTTTCATTAACTTAGAAAAAGAGAAGAAGAATAGTTGAGGACTTGCTTGAGTGCACCCTCTGCTCAATCTCTGTTGTTAATTGTGTATTCTTCAGAATTAATCATAAATATGAATTCTTAACTGCTCATGTTTGTATTCATTCTCTCATTATGAATGCTATTCAGGAATTTTTAAATGCTCGTAGATAATGTTTCCACTTTTTCCCTCTATCAGTATAGTGAAAGATCCTTAGCTGCCTTTCATTCCTTGATTCCATGCCATCATATTCCAGATTTGAAGAATTGTTGCATGGATGCCTGTCTGGCTCTGTAGCATTACCTTTTTCTCAAGATATATTTCCAGTAGTACACCATCATCGACTCCATGCCCAATGGCCTAGATTATTCTAAAACAACATACTAGTTCTGACTGAAATCATCATACCAACAAATTCAAAACAAAATCTTGTGCATCATAACTAGGCGAAAAATTACACCAAAACAAAGCTAAATAAAAAAGAGAGAGCCCTCTCTAGTTGCAAGAAGGCTAGGACCTGTGGCTAAAAGATTGGTTAGTGGTTACCTCGGTCGTATTCCCTTTGGAGTCAAAGGGAACAACCTGAGTGATAACAGAAAGATTATAAAAGGAGAAATGATGCACGTAGAAAGGGGGACGGTGGAGGAGCGACAGTATAGTAGTATTGTTTTGTTTAGCTGGTATCGCCCAAATCTGGGCTAGACTCTGTAATTCATCATGTATTTGCCTTTATGATTTAATAAGAAAGGGATCTCTACCTTATGTTCATAAATCGTGTTTTCCCTATGTTTGACAGCTGATGAATTGATATAGTGCTAAGAAATGTTTCTATTTGAAATGGAAACATGTTGGTTGGCTAGGGCCCAGCCAACCCAGCATGTTCTCCCTATTTTCTATTCTCGTAGTTATGTTTTAAACTGCCAACTGTGATTTAATTTACAGCATCTGAATTTCTATTTGAGTGAAAGAAGATCTGTAGCGTGAAGTAGTTAAATTTACTTTCCCTACATCTGATTTTGGATTGGCTTTCCCTGCCGGGTCTAAGCAAGAGAAATTACCTGCACCAGTGCACGTTGGTGTGATATTCACCTTCTGCACATTTTGATTGGTTTTCCCCGCCTAGTTTGAGTAGGAGAAATTACCTGCATGAGTGGATGTTGGTGTCCTATTCACTTTCTGCACATTTGGCTTCCGCGCCTGGTCTGAGTAGGAGAAATTACCTATGCTAGTGCACATTGATGTGCTATTCACTTTCTACAAGTTTGCTTTGGTTTTCCTACCTGGTTTAAAATAGAAGAACTGCACCTGCACCAGTGTAGGATTGTGCGATGCAACAAGCCTTTTTAGTTTACTTGTAACAGCTTTCTTGCTTTCACTAATATGTCATGATAGGATAGATTATAAATATTGTTTCTCTATTTTTCGTACTTTGATAAACTTGGAAACATTCATATTCTTGGTATGAAATTTGGCTTCATAACACTTGCAATAATTTAACATTGATTTCAAGAATTAAAAGTTAAAGTGCAGGAAGCTCTGATGTGGTACAAGAACCAGTTTCTTGTTACTGAATCTGAGTGCTTTGGACTTGAGAAAGTTCAAGTCCTTGCATGAAGAAAAATCGCTTTTAGTACAAACATCATTTTACAGCTTCTGCATAAATCATTGTTCCTACACTAGTGCAAGCAAACTGCACTAGTGCCAGATCGATTCTTGCGAGAAGGACATCTTTTCATAAGCAGGTTTGAAGGGCCCATCTGTGGAAGACTGCTAAAGTGTCTCTGCTAAAGAAAAACACACTCAGTAGTTAATCAATAGTTAGCTAGAGTGATTGCTCCTTTATTTCTAAATCTCTTTTGCAAATGCATTCTTTCTTGTTCCAGAACTAGATTACATTGATGATTCAATTATCTTTTACTCTTTCGATTCTACAAGATTTTCTTAAAGTAGGAATTTCTATCTGGAAAATTCATACCATCTCTGGCATTTCCTGCACTTCGTCTCTATGTTTACGAATCTTTGGGTTGACAATTAAGTGTTGCGGAGTTTTGCTTAAGTGTAATTCTTGCACCCAACCTTTTGGTGCTTTTGTCGGGGAGGTGATTTGATTTGCTAAGAATTTTCTGTTGATGAAATAAGGGTAAGTCTACCTTTACCTTTTTGTATTTTTTTTTATCCAAGTGTGGTGAGCTTTATTTTATCCAATAACTTTTAAAATGAATTATCTTTAGATCCTAATCTTCAACGTTATAGCATTTTTGGGGTGTTGTAAGAACCCCCGTTACTAATATGTGTGTGGAGACAGGAACTATCAATCAACCAGATGAACTTAAAGATGATAACAAGTATGAAAGTTCTCTCTCAAGCCCTAGTAGCTTCTGGGATTTTAACCTCTACCTCTCAGGAAGAAAAATTCTTAACAATAGTCAAGGACTTGTCCATTTCTCCACCATCACAAGAGGATTTAGAAGTCTCTTTTGAGGAGATGAATGAATCATGCACTATAATCAATGAAGGATATCCATTAGAACCTGAGAATGAAAATTTCTTGACATGTCTATCAAAAGATCCAGAATGTGATCAGGAGACTAACCGCCCTACGGAGAACAATCAACATGACATAGAAGAAGAGGATGAGCAGCATGGGTCAAATCAAAAAATGGACCAAGAATACCATGATCATATCAAACATTGGTTCCAAACAATGACTCAAGTGAGGGAGTATTCTTCTATTTTAAAACTCTTGTTGTCATATCAAGTACATTGGTTGGTTCTCCATGCTCATGTACACTTTCAAGTTTGTATGATAAATTTGAGCCTGAATATATATTTTCACCTGATCCGCACATGGCTTCATTGGAAGTACTCCTATACATGAAAGGAAGTCTTCTGCCTCTTAGGTAAAGTAGGGTAGGTGAATAAAATGCTAGAAGGGTTTTTTATTTTTAAAGTGTAGTCACTAAAACTACTTTTGATCCGCATTGGTTGCTAACACACACATCTGTGACACATCTTGTTGAGTATGATTCACTCTAATAACTCATTATTTTTCAAAGTAACCATGACTAATCAATCTAAGAAGTTGTCATCTAATATATATACTTTCAGTTTCCCTTAGAAGGTACTATTGGAAACCCCCTATGGAGGACCACTCTTGTTAAGATCATAATACGCTATTCATGAAAACACTAGCATTATTAATTCAAGGAGTCTTTTAGTCATTATCTGGGATATCTTTAATAAGTCTTTGGGGCAGAGGAACTAGTCAGTAATGACTAGTCATTAAAAACTTTTCACGCCATCCCATACTCTTAAGGAGTAGATCTGTCTCCCCACTTATTAAGTAACCTTTTAGGTTAATCATAATCAGAGTATACAAAAGATTTAGGGAAGGATAAGAGGTCTCGTGATGAGCCGACCTACCACGATCTTGAGACCTAGCATGCATGACAGTACTGTTTTTGGTCACCAATCCAGAGTAATGGCTTTCAACCCAAAAGTTGGAAGACAGGAGGTCCCATCACGAGCTGACCTGTTCAACCATGTTACTTCTTGTGAGTGGCACTACCATTAGTTGGTTACCAAGCCAAGACAGTGGCCTTCATCTAAAATTAAAATAAGATAGCTCTGAATCCATGCCTAGTAAGTGGGACATAAACATTTCGATGGTTCAAAACACACCCCTACTGGGGTTATGGACACCAGCGGGCAGTAGGGCTATGTCTGTGGTATTAAAGTTAATTACATACTATGATTTGCTTGGCTATCTTTCTCTTCCCCTAAACGTATCATTTTTTCTCTTGTAAAATGGTTTTAAAGATGACTTGAACATGATTCTTTGAGTTATATATTTCAAAAATTAGGAATATTTAAGGATGTGGTACCCTTAATAAAGGTTATTCTTTGTGCTATATTAGGAGGAAATTTAGTTTGAATCCAGATGACAATGGAATTTAGAGTGTTCAATAAAGAGGTTGCTAATTGGTATCATAACTCATTTTAACTTTCATGGTATTTAGAGTGATGAATTACTCAATGATGACCGCTCACAAGATGTTGGTTGGAAACAATGTGTATTGTTAGTGGTTGCCTCTAAACATGCACTACATAATCTAGGTACAAGATTGCTATGATAGGTGCATGAACATGTGGTAGTTACTTTAAGATTGCACCTTTTCAACAAAAAATTATTTTAATTATAAGACTTTGGGTAGAAATGGAACAAGGAATTCATTTGGGACAAGGTAACAGGTATGTACCATACTCTTTTGTCTATAATTTCTACCTTTTGTACCTAATATCGTTGCATTCTTACAATTGATATTTTGATTCAAACTGTAACGTGGTTAGCAGGCAGACCTTCCAAAAAAATTTATGCCTTTCTTCATATCCCATTTTGGTAATTCCCCATCAGTTTACTTCTTCAGAATGATTACCTTCCCATCTATTTTGTAAATCCCACTTTACCCCTTGAATTTTTTCCTATCCACTTCTGTTTATGCCCTCTTGATGGTACTATTCCTGGAATCCCTGTAATAAACTTCCTTCCCATTCTGAATTTTTCCCCTTTCCCACTTCTTTGTTCCCCCATGAACTTATTGCAGGATCTGCTGGAGAAAGAGAAAAAAGAAATGCTTAGAATCATCAAGGAAATGGTGAAGCAAACCTTTCGTATGATTTAGGAAGTCATGTTAAACTCTAGCCAATGTTTTACCAAAATTCCCTAGTTTTTTTTTAGAAGATTTTATGCTTGCACTAGTGAAATCACGTTGTAATATACAGTAGTGCAAGCAGAAAAGTACTAGCAAAGCATCGTACTTTAGGTGGGGTAAGTAGATCAGTACAAGCGCGCACCATCCTTGCAATTTGATTGTAGTTCTTGTGATAGATTTTCTTGAAATTAGTATAAATAATGAAAGAGTCTAGCAAACACTCTGTTCTTGGAAACAAGCTTTATCTATAGTAGGAAATGTGATCACATGGAATTGCAGGAAACATCATTACGAATGCCCATAAATGTTTTCAATCTTGCCTTTTGCAAGGGAGCAACAATGCGACAATTGATTTCCTTGCATGAGGACATGCAAGAAGGTCGGCATGGGGGGATGTTGGGCCTCTATTTTGCCTTGCTTTATATCACCTTTTACTTGATATCACTCATGCTTTTGTCTAGGTTGACTAGTCATTGTCATATTTTTGTGCATTCTCGGAGATAATAAGTAATTATTTACTATTCCTTTGCTTTAATGAAATTTAAACATTAAAGGCATATTTAATAATAGATTGTATTTTTGCAGGTTTACAAAGTTGGTTATATGCCTATTCTGATAGAGGCGAAGTTCCTCCACCACACATTCTTGCACTAGTACCGAAAGGATTCCTGCAGAACACTTTCCTACAACAGCATTCCAAATTAATAAATCTTCTCAAAATCCCCATAATTTCTAAATGGCCAAGTTTTACCTCGGTTTTTATACAAATGGAAGTGAATTATCGAAATCCAAGCAAATGGGTTTTTCAAAAATATAACCAGTTACCCATAACCGAAAGCATTTCCTGAGATTCAAAGTATTCCAAAAGTTACAAAAAGGTCTTTGAAGCACTTTTATAAAAAAGACTATTTTTTTCCAGAATTCTAGAAAACACAGTCAACAAGATTCCAGACTACCAACTTTTTCCTCAGTTTTTATGCAAATGAAGGTAAATAAGGAAATTCTGCGACATGTGTTTTTTCGCAGTATAGGAAATTGAGTAAGACACAGACCATTTTCCAAAATACATAATGGTTGAGGAGATATGAAGGGCGCTCTGGAGGCAGTTTGTTAAAATTACCAAATTTTCCAGAATTCTAGAAAAATCCCAGAATTGGAAAATTCATATTAAATCTTCATTCTTTTAATAGGGGAACGGTTGTACGATTATACTATGTAATTAGAATTGGTTAGGATTCAATCCCCATATTCCTTGCAAAGGAACAACTTGTTTAATCATTATGAAATATTATAAAATGAGCAATGATTCACGTAGAAAGGGGGATGGTGAACGAGTGACACTACAGCAGTATTGTTTTGTTTTGTTGGTATTGCCCAAATCTGGGCTGGACTCTGTAATTCATCATGTATTTTCCTTTCTGATTTAATAAGAAAGGGAGCTTCACCTTATGTTCATAAATCGTGTTTTCCCTATGTTTGACAGCTGATGAATTGATATAGTGCTAAGCAGCGTTTCTATTTGGAAGGGAAACGTGCTGGTTAGCTAGGGCCCAACCAACCCAGCATGTTCTCCCTATTTTCTGTTCTTGTAATTTATGTTTTAAACTACCAAGTGTGATTTAATTTACAACATCTGAATTTCTGTTTGAGTGAAAGTAGATCTACAGCATGAAGTAGTTAAATTTCCTTTCCCTGCATCTGATTTTGGATTGGTTTTCTCCACCTGGTCTGAGTAGGAGAAATTACCTGCACCAGTGCACGTTGGTGTGCTATTCACTTTCTACACGTTTGGATTGATTTTCCCTGCCTGGTCTGAGCAGGAGAAATTACCTACACCAGTGCATGTTGGTGTGCTATTCACTTTCTGCACGTTTGGATTGGTTTACACCGTCTGGTCTGAGTTGGAGAAATTACCTGCACCAGTGCACATTGGTGTGCTATTCACTTTCTGCAAGTTTGCTTTGGTTTTCCTGCCTGGTTTAAAATAGAAGGACTGAACCTGCACCAGTGCAAGATTGTACGATGCAGCAAGCCTTTTTAGTTTACTTCTAACAAATTTCTTGCTTTCACTAATATCTCATGACAGGATAAATTATAAAAATTGTTTCTCTATTTTTTTTACTTTGATAAACTCGGAAACATTCATCTTTTTGGTATGCAATTTGGCTTCATAACACTTGCAGTAATTAAGCATTGATTTCAAGAATTAAAAGTTAAAGTGGTGTAGAAAGCTTTGATCTGGTACAAGAACCAGTTTCTTGTTACTAAGTCTGAGTGCTTTGGACTTGAGAATGTTCAAGCCCTTGCACGAAGAAAAAATGCTTTTAGTATAGACATCATTTTACACCTTCTACATAAATCGTTGTTCCTGCACTAGTGTAAACAGACTGCACTAGTGCAAGATTGATTCTTGTGAGAAGGACATCTTTACATAAGCAAGTTTGAAGGGCTCATCTGTTGAAGATTGCTTAAGTGTCTCTGCTAAAGAAAAACAAACTCAGTAGTTAATGAATAGTCAGCTAGAGTGATTGCTCCTTTATTTCTAAATCTCTTTTCCAAATGCATTCTTTCTTGTTCCAACACTAGATTACTTTGATTATTTAGTTATCTTTTACTCTTTTGATTCTGCAAGTTTTTCTTTAAAGTAGGAATTTCTATCTAGAAAATTCATACCATTTCTGGCATTGCCTATGCTTCATCTCTAAGTTTACGAATCCCGGGTTGATAATTAAGTGTTGAGGAGTTTTCCTTAAGTGCAATTCCTACACCCAACAGGGCGTGATTAGGATTTGGGTTTTTATTTCGAGATAGCTAAGCATGTTTCAAGTTGAAGCATTGTAACCAAGCACTATTATGTATTACTAATTTATTTAATGAAAATGAGTAGAATTCCCTTTATCATGCACTAAGTTGACTCAGAGGAATCAAGATCTAGGGCTAGGGCCCAACCCTAGCAGCATAGGTTCCTCTTGTTGTATATATATGCTTAGATTATACACAGAGTTAGTTGTTAAACTAACTTTGGTATTGTTAATTTGCAAGTATTGGTAGATTTAATTAGTTTGTTTCCATTTGTGGATAGTTCTAATAGTATCATTGTAGTGATAAGAATATATTCCAAAAATTCTCACAGCAAGTGGTTTTCACCTCATTTCTCCCTTGTAGGGATCATGGTTCGAGGAACACTTCTCATATAGCCCAGAAAGATAGAATTCTTTCTTTTTGTGTAGTCTAGGGTTTTCTTGCTAATTAGGTCATTATCTTTTAGTTTCCTAGATAAGTTGCAATTGGTATTTTATGATCTCTTACGTTCTTAACTGATCCCATCTCGTTTCCATATTGATTTCAAGCTCTTCCATGCATGAATTTAACAAGTAAATGGTGAAAACTCTATTTTTTTCCTCTATTTGAATAAACCCTTCTTGTCTTTGATGAGTTTATGTATGAACACCAAGAATGATGTTTGTTGTTGCATGAGTTTCTAAATTGCAGGGAGACGTCATCTCATCAGCCTCAGCCAATCCATATCCACCCATGGTTTCCAAAATTCACAAAGCTCTCAATTCGAATTCTTGTCTTATGAGGAAAAATTTCCATCTTCGTTGAGAAAATGCAACAATATTAAAGCTTTGGCTTGAGTTCTAGGTAGGTGCTTACCACTCCCATGCCTTATTCCCTCCTCATTCACCTTTTCCAAGCTCCATCCCACCTTCTAGATCATTCCCCAAGCTTTCGATCTGTTACTGTAATAAAACAGGGGATCATGTACGTGAACTATTACTTCATGTAGACATCGTGTAGGAAAACCTATAGTAGCCTCTTTTGAGCCCAATTTGAGAAAAATCATCACTAAAGTCAAGATTAGGCCCCTAATTTCCCTCCAAACCATCTGAACCATTGCACTCCTTTTCCTCCACACCTGTCTCCCCTGCCAAAGAGCCAAGCAAGATTAGCAGTTAGATTTTTCAAGCAAAAAGATAAAAAGAAAAAGTTATTTTATATTTATTCTTGCACGCAGTAGTTAGCAATCTTTAGATCAGATTCCATGCTTAGACTAGTTAAAACCTAACACGTGTTAAAGTAGGATTCTTTTGCAAGGAAAGTATGTTAGCAAGTAGATAGAGAATTTCATGTTGTTTTGCAAGCAATTCTTTCATTCTTTCCTTCATGTAGTAGACAACATTTATTTTCTTCCAATTAGGGTAAATTTCCCTTCTCCGGGTTGGTAATCAAACTTCTTCTAGTCAATAGCAGGTTGGTTTCAGAAAACCTAGTGGTCTATCGCCCCAGCTCAGTAGTGACAAAGAGTAGAACAATTACATCTATTTGTGTATACAACACTATCACCTCAAAGTTTGTACAAACCCTCGGTTGATGAAGTAAAGTCGGTAGCCCCACGAGTTGGAGCATCCTTGTTGCAATACTGGTGCTCATCATAGTCATGGAACACACGATTCTCTGAAAGGTGAATCCACTTTGATTGTCACAGAAGATCATGATCGTATCCAACACGTGCTCAAATAGCTCACTAAAGAGCTTCCCCAACAAAATATCTTCACAACAGACCATACACGCAACGATGTATTCAACCTCGATGGCGCTTAAAGAAATAGAGTTTTGCTTCCTAGTCATCAAAGATATTGAAGCAGACCCCAAAGAGAACAAACACCCAGACGTGATATTATGATCCACGACACTGCCAACCCAGTTAGCATCAATATATCCATGTAGACTCAAATTAACACAGTATATCTGAAACCATAGCGGATTGTGCCCTAGGGATATCTCAAGAGATTCTTAGCAACAATCCAATGAATGTGATGAGGCTTGACCATAAATTGACTCAACTTGTTCAAAACGAAGCATATGTTAGGACAAGGGTTTACCAAGAACATTAAGGCCCCTACAAGTTGTCTATACTAGAATGGATTTTCCAATGTAGACCCAAGATCACTTCCACATAGCTTCTTGAAGTTGAGTTCCATCGAAGTAGAAACGGATCTGCAATATACCATGCCACATCTCTCAACTAGCTTCACAATTTATTTTCCTTGAAAAAGGAAAATATCACTTCGCTTTTGCTAGACCTCCAACCTTAGAAAGTAGTGCATCAGTCCAAGGTCTCTCATCTCGAATTTACAAGCCAACTCCCTCTTGCATTGATCAATGAGAGGGTCATCACCTATCAGAAAGAGATCATCCACATAAATTACTAGAATGAGAGGCATGTCCTTTCCAACCTTAAGTATAGGTTCGAGTCAACTTCAGTCCTTATAAAACCAAGCTTCATAATATGGTTTTCTATCCTCTGATACCAAGCCCTATAGTATTGCTTCAACCCATAGATGGATTTCTTTGACTTCCATACATGTGTCTTACAATCTTGAACTTCAAACCCATCAGGTTGTTCTATATACACTTCGTCCTTAAGCGGGCCATGTACGAAAGCAGTTTTGACATCCATTCGTTGTAGGCACGATCCTTGAGAGGTAGCAAGATCGATAATCGAACGTATAGTGGTATATCAAGCAACCGGTACAAATATCCCATCATATTCCACTCCTTCCCTTTTAGAGAAGCCTCGAGCAAGGCACCTGGCCTTAAAATTTTAGGCACTGCCATTAGCTCCATGTTTGATTTTGTTAAGCCATGTTGAAGTGACCACTGACTTTTCCTTGGGTCTAGGAAACACATCCTTAACATAATTCTTCATTATCAATTCATATTCCGCATTCACCGCATCCTTCCAAACATGGAGCCTCTCAGCTTATTCGAACATACATGGATTAGATTGAACAAGTGTACTCAAAGCAACTAAGTACCCTTGGTACCTATTCAACTTCTTTCTTTCACAAAATGGCCCCCTTGGTGCAACATGTCTTTCAGCATCTTCAAGAGTATCTTTGAGCGAAGAAGGTATTTTTTTAGAGGTAGAGGGCTCACGAGGAGGTGGATCAATGGGATCTATCAGTCCTTCAAGATTGGGCATCAACTTATTAGTTGAATATTCGTCCTCCTTTTCTGAGTCATCATCATTGTCCTTCCTAGGGATAGGAAGATCTCTAATTGTTTGAGGGAAGAATCTTCATCGAAGGTGACATCATGAATTATTTCCACTTCTCTTTCACGAGGAACATAGATTCTATATGCCTTTGAAGTTTCATTGTATCCCACAAAAGTGCCTTTCTTCCCAAATCCATCTAGCTTGTTTCTTTTCTCTTTCGGCACATGAAAATATACAGGACAAAAAAAATTCTAAAGTGACAAACTTCAGGTTTCTTACAGTGAAAAACTCTTCGGGAGTCTTGAAGTTCAATGCTTGATGTGGGCATCTATTCTAAACATATACAATGGTGTTGGTAGCTTCTCCCCATAAGAACTTCAATGGGCCTTGGTCATGAATCATAGCATGGGTAGCTTCTATGATGGTTCAGTTCTTCCTTTCAGCGACTCCATTTTGCTCAGGAGTATATCTAGCATTGGTCTCCCTCTTAATGCTAACTTCTCTACAATAATCATTGAATTCATTCGACTCATATTTGGTTCCATTATCAGTCCTCAATATTTTGATCTTATTCCCTATTTGATTAGTGACCAGGCCTTTGAAAGAGTGGAACCATTTGAATACTTCATCTTGTTTCTTCAAGAAATAGATCTATGTTTTGCAAGAGAAGTCATCCACAAAAATTGCATATTACAAGTATCCTCCTAAAGATGTTATGAGCAACATAACTGATAGATCAGAATGGACCAATTGAAGAATATCAGTATTTTGACTTTCGCTTGAAGGGAATGTTCCCCTTGTATGTTTTCCAGCTTCACAACCCTAAAAAAAGCCTTCATGACCTATGCTGAATTCAGGAAAACCTCTGACCATGTTCCTTACATCAAGTAAAGCTTTGTAATGAAGTGATAATATTTTCGGTGCCATAATTCAGATAGAAGAGAAGTATCACAAGTTATAGCTCTCAAAGGACTTCCTCCAACTTGATAGAGGCCTTCAACGCGAAATCCAAGTGTAAATGCATCCTTCGTGTTCCTTTTCCAAGCATGTACCTTCCCATGAGCGAATGTCACCTTGAAACCTTTATCTTCCATTGCAGAAATAAACACCGGGTTGTTTCTCAAATTAAGTACATATAATACTTGTTGTAGGTGATGTGTTTGACTTTAGTTGAAGTGAAGAGTGAAAATCCCAATCCCTTTCATGGGGTAGGTGGCATTTTCCCCAAGTATGATCTACGAATTTGTCTTCTTTTCAACCAAATTTGGGAGGGCCTCCTTGTACCCAATGAAGTGCCTTGAAGCACCACTATCAATCAACCAATGATCCAATGTATCAAGAGGAGTGTCAATGGTGAGGACAAAAATAAGATAAAATTATTTGTTGTTATCTACAACATTTGTTTCCTCATACCTGGAGTTTTTTGACCTTTCGGGAGGATGACCATTTCCATATCGAGGAGTGGGAGCATTCCTCTTTGCTTTGTAGTTGAATTTATTGTTCCTTTCATTTTGGTTTCCTATATGATTGTTGAGGTTGTTGTTGTCATCATCACTTGGAGTATCCTTCTTGTGAGGACACTCTCTAGCAAAGTGGTAAGACCTGTTGTAATTGAAGCGTCTTCCTTTTCTTCCTTCTTTGAATCCTGTCTTAAACCATTCAACTTGTATTCTTGGAGCAGCATTTCTCTTCCTTTTCACACGACCAGAGAAATCTGTAGGATTATTTTCATTTGATGGCTTATCTATTTCCATCATCCTTATTTCTTCTTGAGTGCATCTAGTTAATAACTCATCAAATCACAGAATCCTATCATTGTTGAGAATGGGAGTGTTAAACACATCCCATTCTGTTGTAAGGCCTCCAAGTGCAATAAGATTGAGCTTCATGTGACCAAAAACTTCTCCAATAGATAGGAGATCATTCTTGATTTTGGTAATCGTCATGGAGTAAGATTGAATGGACTCTCCTCTATCCATCTTGATGTCTTTCAACATATTCTTGAGAAGGAGAACTTGATGTCAATTGTTTACTTTGAACATCCCAGCCAGCTTTCTATACATCTCCTTAGATGTTTCCAAATAAAAAATATGGGCGACCAAAGGCTTGTCAATGGAATCAACAATAATTTTCTTAGCTTTAACCTCAAATTTATTGTACGTTGTTTCGCAACAGGGAGTGAATTTAAAGGAGGCTCCACCACTGTTCCTTTGACATAGTCCACAACATCATTCTCTTCCAAAGTCAAATCAAGAGATATCTTCCATGCATGATAGTCGTATTTGTCCTTAAAATTATCTTTGGATTTGAAGTATGATGTAGTCGTCATCGAGGCTAGCTTCAAATTCTTGTCCAAAAACTTTCCTTAGTGATTTTTTTTATCACTCTTGCTTGGGACTTTTCTTCACCTGAGCTCCGATACCATGTTAATCTTAGTTAACAATGGTATGTTCTATGCTTAGCGCATTTTACTTCAACATTCTTTAGTAGCCCAATAACAAAATCCAATTATTTCTAGCAGCAATCGTACTGACAGTAAATATAAATAGAAATAAAAGAACAAATATAGAAGAAAATCCAAGACAAGACGACACCAAATTTGGCAGATGTCAGGGAAAAACCCCAATTTGGGGAAAACCCTTAGATCACATCTTCTTATTATTATTTAATAGTTCAGCAGAGAGAGATAGGACAAAACTCAAATAGACTAGTCCAATACAAAGTCAAATGAGCCATGTCAAATCTTGCAGTCAATTGTAGTCAAAGTTCAGCCCTAACGCGAAAGTCAACGTTGGTCAAAATAGCAAATAGCAGCAAAACACTTCCTTTGAAGCTCGGTCAAAGGTAGTCCATTTCAATCTCTAGCAAAGGTCAAAGTGAACCCAAAACAGTCCCAACTACTTTGGTCAAACTTGGTCAAGCAACATTCATCCATGTGGTCAAACATGCCTATGGTCAACGCAGGTCGAACAACCCCAAAGTCTTCGATTTTTGAGCCAAATAATGTTGCCTAGAGAAACCGGAATTCTGCCCTCA
The DNA here is from genome assembly GCA_031772625.1 of Pinus tabuliformis. Taxonomy (NCBI): domain Eukaryota; kingdom Viridiplantae; phylum Streptophyta; class Pinopsida; order Pinales; family Pinaceae; genus Pinus; species Pinus tabuliformis. Next base: position 1,436,792,239 of record CM062820.1, on the reverse strand, counting down.
AAATTTTAGTGAAATTCGGTCAAAACAACATCGGTCAACGATGATCAATGATGGTCAAACAATCTTAAATTTCATTATGTTTTAGCCGAGAAATTTTTTCCTCCTAGCCACACCTATGCGAGAGAGAGAAGATGTCCAAGTCGTACGAACCAATCTCATGAAGAGAGAAAAGGATGTGTGAGTGAATGATATCCAAATGAGGTATGAGGTCTCTTCTATTTATACACTTTGTTTTGGGTGAAAAGACACATCCATTGGGCTTCTTGAGCCTCCATTAGGATGAAGGCGACTTGAACAATTTACACATCTGAGGGAATAAGTTCAAAATCACACTTCTTCTTGTCTTAATGAGATGATCTTTATATCAATCTTGCACCTCTCAAAAAGAACAATCCAATGCAATCATCATCTCTATGGAATGAGGTGTCCCAATGTGGAATTTAACCATAATTACCAATTTTAACAATCTACCATATAAATTATAATTATACAATTTAAATACTCTTTTTAATACATTTTTTTTCCTTGATACATATCAAGATCTTAAAATATAACCCTAATATATTTCTTATATAACATTTTTGTAACAAGGGCAATATGTTCTCTTCCCGTCAACCCCAATAAAAGTTGCATAAATATTTTACAACGACCTTTTTGGCAAACATATTATTGAAATAAATTCGAATTATAACATTGAATAATTTTGGATAGATGTCAGGGAAAAACCCCAATTTGGGGAAAACCCTTAGATCACATCTTGTTATTATTATTTAATAGTTCAGCAGAGAGAGATAGGACAAAACTCAAATAGACTAGTCCAATACAAATTCAAATGAGCCATGTCAAATCTTGTAGTCAATTGTAGTCAAAGTTCAGCCCTAATGAGAAAGTCAACGTTGGTCAAAATAGAAAATAGCAGCAAAACACCTCCTTTGAAGCTCGGTCAAAGGTAGTCCATTTCAATCTCTAGAAAAGGTCAAAGTGAACCCAAAATAGTCCCAACTACTTTGGTCAAACTCGGTCAAGCAACATTCATCCGTGTGGTCAAACATGCCTATGGTCAATGCAGGTCAAACAACCCCAAAGTCTTCGATTTTTGAGCCAAATAATGCCGCCTAGAGAAACTGGAATTCTGCCCTCAAAATTGCATTGAAATTCGGTCAAAACAACATCGGTCAACGATGATCAATGATGGTCAAACAATCTTAAATTTCATTATGTTTTAGCCCAGAAATATTGTCCTCCTAGCCACACCTATGGGAGAGAGAGAAGATGTCCAAGCCGTACGAACCAATCTCATGAAGAGAGAAAAGGATGTGTGAGTGAATGATATCCAAATGAGGTATGAGGTCTCTTCTATTTATACACTTTGTTTTGGGTGAAAAGACACATCCATTGGGCCTCTTGAGCCTCCATTAGGATGAAGGCGACTTGAACAATTTGCACATGTGAGGGAATAAGTTCAAAATCACACTTCTTCTTGTCTTAATGAGATGATCTTTATATCAATCTTGCACCTCTCAAAAACAACAATCCAATACAATCATCATCTCTATGGAATGAGTTGTCCGAATGTGGAATTTAACCATAATTACCAATTTTAACAATCTACCATATAAATTATAATTATACAATTTAATTACTCTTTTTAATACATTTTTTTTTTCTTGATACATATCAAAATCTTAAAGTATAACCCTAATATATTTCTTACATAACATTTCTGTAACAAGAGCAATATGTTCTCTTCCCGTCAACCCCAATAAAAGTTGCATAAATATTTTATAACGACCTTTTTGGCAAACATAGTATTGAAATAAATTCGAATTATAACATTGAATAAATTCAAGCTACAACATTTTTATAGCGACCTCTTTTAGACACTTGTATTGAAATCTTATAAAATCTTAATTAATCCATATTTAATAATTTGTATCTGAAATAAAAAAATGGCATTCATCCCAAATAAAAAACAATTGAATGTCTTAGAAGGAAAATCCTTCTATGAAAATGGTTGCGGTGGGCCAGTCAGTTCGAGATCACTGCCCAAGAGGCTTTGATGTCAACAATCCCCGATTGGTGCAGGGGATATAGTACAACTGCATCCTTATTGTTATTTCTGATAACCATGTCTTTCCAAGTGCAGACGTGCTCGATTGGAATAAAATCAGAGGACTAAAAACAAGTTTTTCAGGATATTGCCTAATAGACATATCAATCAGTGCTACAAAATTTAAAGTTCTTCCAGAAACACTTCCAGTGACATGAGAAGCATGTAATCTATTCGCAGTGGATCCAATATCTTCGAGTTTAATGAAGACAACTGAAACGTTAACCTTTGAATAAATTGAATCTTCAGAGGGTTACGATGGTCATGAGCTATTAGATTGAGGATCACTGCTTTTTTTGATATTCCAATTCCGATGATATTTTTATAAAGTGAGCTGAATTAGAACGTAGCATTAGCAGATGAACTACTTCATGAACTTTATCAATTAGAACGTAGCATTAGCAGATGAACTACATCATGAACTTCATAAAACAAGTGAAAGTATAGTGCAACTGTGAATAGGATTGCCCTATTTTGACTTCGAACTTTAGCATGAGTGGTTGATTATAATATGCTTGGTCTAGGTTACATTTTTGCAAAAGCTATGAATTATCATTAATTGGTTGTGATTATATATCTTTCTATTTTATATAGCATTAATTGTTCTACCAGTTTTTCCGTTGTAGAAAACAAACATGAAAATGTCCATGTAGTGCATTATTTATTTTATTTTTTAATAATAATTTTCTGTACTTTGTTGTCGATGTAGTGCTTTTCATGCACAATGATGTGTATATTTTGTACGGTTTAATGTATTTTGTGTGCTACTTTTCCTGTGTGAATTTATTGTATTTTGTGTGCTAGTTTTCATGCGTGAATTTATTTTTTTTTGCAAAAATTATGTAACAAGTTTGAACTTACGCATTGGGTTAGTTTTAATTATTTATTATATATTTTTTAATTTTCCTGCCTGCATTAAATTACGGTGCATAGTTTATTTTAAAATTTTTTTGCCTGCATTAAATTGTTATGCATAGTTAGTTATGCATAGTTGGTTTACTTTTAATTTTTCTAAGTAAAAAAAAAAAATTAATTTTGAGAAGTAACAAAATTAAATTTATTAAAACATTAAAAAAATATAATTTAAATAATAAAAATTATAATTTTATCAAAAGTTATAATATTAGTTCTGTTACTTAAATTAAATCATCACAGATTTATTTTAACCTCTAGTAACTTAAATTAAATCAGCATAGATTCATCTTAAATAGGGATCTAGTCATTTAAATTACATAGATCTATCTAGATCTAGTCATCTAAATTACATAGATCCATTTTAACCGCCAATCTAATATGGGCTGAGAGGGATCAAATTTATTGATGTGCAAATTTATTCTAGAGTGCAAAAAAACTATATCTAATTTTTTATTTTTTAAATTGTATTTATGAATGTTATAGAGATTAGATAACATGTGCATCAAATTTCTTCAGGTGCAAGAATTTTTAAAGTGAAGAATACAGTGTTATTTTTTATTGTTTAAGTTGTATTTTTAAATGCTAAATAGCGTATATGTATGATCAAATAAACTTTTTAACCATAAGAACATAATTTTTGATGAAATATATATGATTTTTTAAAAGTGGTATATACTATATACATAATTGACATTAAAATATTTTAAATGAAATGTACATTTAAATTAAAATCGTTTTTTAATATTAATATATTTTTAAGTATATGTCAATACTAATTAGTGTTAAGATATTTTATTAGTTAACATAGATCTTCAAATAATTTATTTAATTCTTTTGTTGAAATATTTTTGAAAAGTATAAGACTTAAACATGTTATTCACACACGTTTTGTACTTCTAATTACTTTAGAGCTTACTATTTTTTTTTTTTATAGCCAAAATTAATTTTCCTTTTTTTTGTAAGTCAAAAGTATATATTATAATACAAAATATGTTACAAAAAATCTGCCATTTCAGATCGAGGCCTGAGAAAGACAAGTTCACTCACACAAGATGCAAGCCCTGACCGTTCAGACAACAAAAACTACCCGCACACCACGCACGGTGGCCAGACTAAATAGCAATTACATATTACAAAGACACCAACAAAAACTTAGACTGCGACATAGATACATTAAAAAAGATTTCAGAAAAAAACTGCATTTGTCTGAATGCGGTAGATTAAACAGTGGCAAATTACTGCGGTGGCATCCTAAACTGGCTGACAGTGTCTAGACCCTGCTCCAAGACATGCTTATCTACTCTTGCCTGCATGGAATGATAGTCATGAAATTCCTTCGAAGTTGCCTGTTGTTGACCATCATATAGCGGAGGATCCGAGCTTAGCGTCTGCCTTAGAAGTTTAATGAGCAGAGTCAACTTTTTGTTTACGGACTCCGCCACCTCATGCACTGCCGAGATTTTGAGATCCAATGTCTTATAGATCTCGTACAGACTATTCAGTTGAGCCTTAGAGAGGGAGTCCTCCCTTTTAGAATGTTGCTTCTTTTCTTCCCTAGAGTCTAAGGCTCTCGCTAGCAGGGTTTTAATCCTCCAGCTTTCTGCTTGCGTACGCACGAACTGTGTTGCTCGCTTGGAGGCTGTGCCCGGGTCTTTCAGCCAGTCGACCTCCCCTGCAATGTCTTCCTCTGTGCGCGGCAATTCCTCCTCCTTAACCGAAGCTTCGATATCAGCAATCTTTCGCTTACTCTTCACCGCAGTTCGGGTCTCATACATCTTCTTCGTTGTTTGAAGCTCTCGGTTTGCAGTTAAACTTCTGTAGCTTCCCGTCTCCATAATGCTCCCACTGTCCTTCTGTTGATGACCAGATCGCAACCAAGAAATACAGCAACCCAGAGAGATGCCGGGAGAAAATGTAATGGATCCAGTGCCTTGGCTGGCTAATAAATAACCTTTCTCCGTTAGGTTGCTCATGATACGCTTGTCCTTTCGAAGCGAAGTGGTAGTACTATCACCATAAATCTTGAGGAGAGCCGTGAATCCCAAGTTATGCCTCCAGATTTTAAAATGAATGTTGTCATTTTCTTCCTGAGTGCGTTCGTGCCAAGTGTCCCTCCTTCTTGAGATGCGGCGGCGATTGGACTCTGCAGCATAACCTGTCATAAAACCATTCTATCTCCGCCTTTTGTTGCCATAAATGTTTCCGCTGCGCTTGTCCTTTCGTCCGGCGCCAACGATCATAACTCATCACATTTCCGGCCAATCCCATCCTGCGTTGCCGTGAATCCCTGCCCTTTACCGGTCACGCCCGGTCTATGTTGCCTAGGTCCTGGTGGGCCAGCTATAAGCACTTTTCCTTAAGGCTCGGACAGTCCACCTGTTGCCAACAGCTGTCCCATTCCCCTTCTTGGTTATCAATACCAAAGTTTGTCAAGTAATCTGCCAGCCCATTAGCTTTGCGTCTGACCACCTGAAAGACTAACCCGTTCATTCCAGCAATCAACTCTGCAATATTCTCCGTCACCTTGGCTAGCCTCCAGTGTTTCGTAGCTCTGCTTGCCTTAGTACCTCCATAGATTTTCTTTGCGACTGAGATAACCAACGACGAATCGCCTTCCACTATCGCCTTGCTTGTTTGTAGATTCTTTAGGATTCTTAGCCCCTGCTCTAGCGCCGTGAACTCCATCTCGTTGTTCGTGCTTTCTCCCAGCTCTCTACAATAGATATGAAGAATTTCGCCAACCTAGTTCCTTATAACACCTCCTATACCTGCCAGCCCGGGGTTTCCTCTGGACGCACCATCAAAATTCAGCTTCAAACCTCCCTCCGGCGGGCAGTTCCATCTATTGGTCTCTGGATTTGGTTGCTGCTGGTGTCTCGGCATCGTAATGCTGTGGATAGTTTCTAATTGAAAGCTCTTCAGGATAAGTAAGTCTCGATCTGATGGCTTTTCTTTAGGATCCACTTTACATTTTGTCTGAATTAACTGTTTGATGTTTGTTAATATAGTTTCTTTGGAATGCTCTGCATTTCTGTATTCATCCTGGAATATTCTTTTATTGCGTTCTTTCCATATTGTCTACAATAAGAAGCCTGGCAAAGTTTTCCAGATGCTGTTGACTCTTTGGTTATTGGAGAAGTTACTTTGCCAATTCAGGATGGTATTATGTATTGATCCTCTGTCTCTGTTGGAATCTCTTAGAATTCCCTCCATCCAATTCCATAGGTGATTCGCCCACTCACAAGAATTAAACAAGTGGTTTATTGTTTCTTCTTCGACTAAGCACATTGGGCATCTGGAAGGTCCATTGAATCGTTTTTTGCGTAAGTTATCCCAGGTTAGGGTTTTGTTTCGCATCAGAAGCCAAAGGAAAGTCTTAATTTTCGGCCAAAATAGGTTGTCCCATACCTTGTTGCACCAGGGCACTGCCTCCTCCTGTTCAGCCTTTTCTATTATGTCCCTTGCTTCTTTTAATGTGAAGTTACCACTCCCTTTCATACCCCATCTCAGCTGATCTTCTTCTTCTGTCTTCCGAATCTTTCTTTTTAGTAACTGATCATTGACTTGCTGTATGCTTTCATTTCTTTCAATGTTGTTGCCACAATTGAGTTTTATCCATTCCCTCCAGTTTGGATCCCTGTTGTTCTGATTCCAGTAATGGTGGACTCTGTACCTGCCTTCATTCCGGCTGAATAGTTTGAGAGAGGATAGTTCTGGGGTACCCAGTTTTGGGAGTTGCTGTTAGGCATCTTCCCAAAACAGGGCGAGCCTTCCATTGTGTATTTCCCAAAAGCTATTCTCTTGCACTAAGCTCTGGTTTTTTCTCGCGAGGTTCCAAATGGGTGAGCCCTCCGGGACCTCTTGCAGTCTTACAAGATCCTGATTGTTGGAGTCGGGAATGTATTTTTCTTTCCAATGTCTAGCCCACGGCAAATTGGGCTCTTTAATCCATCTCCACCATAATTTTGCACCATAGGTCATGTTGACGATTGAAGGATCCACAAGATTTAGTCCCCCCATAGATTTCGGCTTGCATAACTTATTCCAAGCTACCAGCGCCCATTTTTTCTTATCCCCATTACCATTCCAAAGGAAGGATCTCTGTATGGTTCTAATTTTCTGTAGAATCCCCTTGGGTGCTGGTAGCATAGATAGTAAGTACTGTGGTATAGCCTGTAGCACAACCTTAGTTAGGATTAATCTGCGAGCAAAGTTAAGTGCCCTGTGCATCCAGTGTTTACATTTTTTCTCCATGTTGGCTATAATCTTCTCCCAGTGCACTTTCTACCTAGGTTTGAGAGTTAGGGGAACCCCTAGATACTTCGATGGTAGATTGCCTATCCCGAATCCAAGAAGTCGAGACATATGAGCCTAAATATTTGGATGAGTATGGAAGAAGAAGATCGTCGATTTGGAGAAATTTATTTCCATTCCTGATGCTTTGCTAAAAAGATCTAAGATATTCCTGAATGCCAAGGCCTCTTTTACTGTGGGGATTCCATGTAACATGGTGCCATCCACAAACTGTTGATGAGTGGTGGCAGGTAAGGAACGTATTGGTTGAAGACCCTTAATAGTTCCTTCAGCTTTCTTCTTGGCTATGATTCTCCTGAGACCCTCCATGAGGATGACGAAAAGGAAAGGGGACAAAGGATCACCCTATCTTATTCCACGCGAGGGTGAGAAAGGTTCAGAGGGAGCTCCATTAACAAGGATCGAGAACCTTGTGGATTTGATGAGGGCTAGAATCCAGCTGATCCATTGCCTGCAGAAACCGAAAGCATCCAATATAGCTTCTAGGTACCTCCAGCTCACCTTGTCATATGCTTTTGAAAGATGGAGCTGCATTAACATCCCTGCTTCTTTCCTTGAGTGGAGGGTATGGATCATCTCCTGAGCAAGGAGGATATTGTCTAATATCTGCCTTCCCTCGACGTAGCCCGATTGCTCTGCTGAAATGATGCCTGAAAGAATTGGCTTCAATCTATTGGTTATGACTTTTGATATTATTTTATAAATGACATTGTAGAGGGCAATAGGTCTGAACTTTTCAGGGGTATTGGCTTCCTCAACCTTAGGTATGAGCGATATAAAGGTTGAATTAATGGATTTTAGAATTGTTCCAGAGCGTCTAGAGTCCTGTTGTGCCCTACAACAACCCCCCATTTCATATCATATTTATTTACTAAATCAATATATGAAATGGGTCCCTTTAGAAGTTAGTTGGTATCAATACTTCATTATTTGAAAAAGGTCCGCAAACCAAATGAAGACATTATATAAAACCTTTTAAAAACCCATTTTTGGTAAAATAAAACAATCTTTTATCATTGCGATAAAGCGATCGCAAGATCGCATATCGCAATGGCATAGAAAACACAAATAAGTGGCACATTGGTCTTTGCCGATGTGATATCGCTATCGGCTATCGGCAATACTCCATGCACATTTAAAGCGCCCCATGCCATTAGCCCCGACACGATGCGCAGTCAGTGATCGAAAATCGGCGATACACTATTTATGCACATTATGATACCCATTCACCCCGATGCGATGCGATTTCGCTATCGGCGATCAGGATTTCAAAATTGTCAACGTAAGGATTTAAGTGTTCCCGACGCTCGATTACGATATAACGCGGATTTCAAAAAAGCTGTTAAATGGAGGGATATTATGATTCATTCATATTTAAAGCTTGATCTTTTAAGCAATCATTCACCCGCGCTTAACCGCCAAAACGTCCACAGCATGCTTAAATGGGCCATTCGGCCGAATAATGGTATAATGAGAATTTAAGGGGTGGCAGGTCTTAAACGGCCATTTAATGTAATTGTAAGATCCTCCCATGGATTGTGTCTGCGCCCATTTTTAAAACTAATCCCTTATTATGCATTTCTCAATATTTCTCATCACTTGCAAGTTTTCGTTGCTATTTCTCTGTGTTATGTATATTTGCGCCTCTATGCAGAATTCATCCAAAGGAGAAAGCTCAAGCAAGATGGGGAAGAAATCCAAGAAGACTACAAGTGCTTCGGCTACACCAGCTGTAGGACAAGCTCTTGTGGACAAAAAGAAGGGCTTGATATCTGATACCACATGTACGGGTCTCGTCAGAGTTACTTGGCAAGGCACCTACAACCTATTTGAAGCCGAAGAACCAACAAGGACAATAGTCGAAGCTACTGTGGATCCTACTCGGAAGTTTGAATGTACTCTCAAGGATTTATCCGACTCTTTCCTTCACAGAATAGCGGCCAGGGAGCAAATTCTCCCATACACAGACGTAGTACGGTGGGCGATTCAAGAAATCCCAATCTTGGATAGAACTTTCAGCACTAGAGACGGAAGAATCTTCAGATCGTTCAGGGCGGATGATCTAAGGCAAATGTATCATTTTCCCGAGCCAGAAAAGATATATAATAAGGCGTTCCTGGAGAAATTTGCAAATGAAAATGAAGTTGAATCCAAACCCATCCGGGATTGGAGACAAAATTTGGCCAAGCACAAACACGAATCTTCCGGTAAGTACTCGGTTGATTCTCTGGCTTCTCCTTATTGCTATGCTGGAATAATGATGTGTAGATTATGGGGATTGCATGACTCTGCTAATTTTACCATAGAAATGGTTCCTCTAATGGAAGCAGCATGCAACAGTATAATTATGGATTGGGCCACCATCCTCTTTGAAAAATTAGCACAAGCTGTGCTTGATTTTAGAAATCAGACTGTCATCTCTGAAAGGAAAATTCCCCCATTCTATTACAGTGCATATATCTTAGATACATTATGTTTCAATTATGAATTTCCCGTGCTCGGCTGGAGGTGGACGCCACAAGATCCCACGGCTATCCACATATACCATCAGAAATTATGGAACTCCTCTTACAAGCACCATCTGTACCAAATCTGCAATGGCTTTATGGTGCCTATTCATTATTCTATTTTTGACAAACCCATTCCCAAGATTTCCTATCAAGATTCGTTTGATATAACAGCGTTAGGGAGTTGGTTTGGAGAGGAGAGATTTACCTACATAAGAGTTTTCGGCAGCCAAGCCAACTCACATGTTCTCCCTTTTTACATACCAGATAAACTGCTAGCAAGAGAAATCGTTTATCAGATTACTGCTGAGAGTGTTACACAGACTCTCAAGAAGGAAAAGAAGAGGGGTTGGCCCTCCTTTCCCTTGAGGTGTGGTGTCTATACTCTGGATGATCTTAAACATGCAGAAAAGGAAGCCACAAAGATTCAATCCTTGACTCTGGCGACTATCCCAAATAGGCCATATGATCCAAAGAAAGTTGCCTATAATGCACTAGAACAGGCCAAATTGACGAAATTTGAGCATAAAGAAGATACGTTTGACGACCTGTTCGTTTCAGACGAATCAATAGGTCAGGCTAAAGAATTCGCTAGAATGAAATATAATGATGAAGGGTTGACTGAGTTTAATAAGCTTAGAGAACAGAGGTTGCAAACTCTGCCTCTAGATTTACTAGCAACAACCCCGACGACATCATCAAGCGAGCCTGGTCGGCAACAGTCAAAGAAACCTCCGGTTGTAACAAAGGATCATAAGAAGGAACAGGAGGAAAGGCAGAGAAAAGAAAAAGAAGAAAGGCAGAAGAGAGCACATGAGGAGAAACAGAACAAAGAGAAAGAGGAACAGCAAGAAAAAGAGCGAGAGGAAAGGCAAAAGAAAGAACAAGAGGAACAGTAGAAGAAAGAGCAGGAAAAAGTGCGGAAGGAGTCCCAAGCTGAAAAGGAAAAACAAACCACCATTGATGTCAATATAGATACTCATATTGACCCTAAATTGCTCCAGGAGTGGAAGCAATTTGACTCTATCATCAGTGGGTTGGAATGTTCCAAGGATACAGACACTTCCAAGACAAACGATACACAGGACATCACTTCACCTCAGGTTCTAAGTGGAACCAGCGGCCCACCCATTTCTAAGGATGTTGAAATAATACCAAAAGACCCCTCTGACCAAATCATTCTCCAGGTAGAAGATATTCCTCCCCTGGATATTTTCTACAGCCCGAGGCATAAAGAAGTGGTAAAACGACAAAGGAAAAGAAGGAAGATTGATCAACCTCCCCTTTTCCCAGAAAAAACTTTTACGGCAGCGTGGTTTGGAAGGAGGAATTCGACCCCTCCGATGACCTGACAAAACTGTCACAGTATGCAGGAGCCTATTCGGCAGCGACAATCGATAAGGCATCAGAGGTAAGTCTTCTACTCAAAACCAAGGATCAAGAAATTTTCGCATTACAGGCAGAATTGACTGAGACAAAGCAGAAGGCAGAGCAGGCAGAGCAGCAATCGTTGACACAACAGCAAGTGAACAGTCAACTAACTCAACAATTGCAGGCAGAAAAGCAAAGGGTCGACCAAAGCGCGATCCAGAAACAGAAGGAATTATCAGAGGCATTGGCACAACTAAGGGCAGCAAACGAGCAAATGATGAAAACAAAGGATGAGCAAATCGCTCAATTGTCATCGCAGCTCGAAAAGATAAAGGGCGCTCCACAAGTGGCTGAGTTCAGAGCAGAAGCATTACAAATAAACACTGCATTAATATCTCAAATTATGCTTCTGTGTCAAAAAATCGCTCAGGTAGAGCCACTCTATGAATTAACGACATCCATAAATCAGCAGGTAAAAAAGGCCAGAAATGAATTAGATCAAGCCGAAGAGATCATAACTGCATTTCTTGACTGGCAAGATTCTGATCAAGGGAGAGAAGCAAATTTGCCCAAGATTTCAGAAACACATAAAGATATACTTTTCACAGAATGGCACTCTCAGATGATGAAAGCAGAAAGGGCAGCTTCAAGATGTAAATCAACTTCCAGCAATTTGGTTGAACTAGTTAACAACACTCTCTACTTATCAAATATGATTTCCCAATGTACACCAGGAAAGATGACAACAACAAACACATTGGAGCAATCATGCTATCCTGATTTAGAGGAAAAGGGGAGATTAATCGCTGGGATTAATAGTTTAACTATGGAAGCATATTGGCTCTTCCTAGTAAAGCCGAATACACAGAGAGCCACCCTTAAATGCCTAACAGATGCGATCGGGTATATAATTCCCGATATTCAGGATGCCACCTATGCCACCCAGCTCAGTTCACGCCTCAACAAACCTCCTGAAGTAGAGCCAATGCTTGCGATAAGTCAGCTCAGATTTAAAGGCAAGTAGCCTCCCTGATGAATCATGTCGCCGATTGCCAGATCGCTGAGAAAAATAGGATCAAAATTTATTGATACCGATTTAGTTGCATTTCAGTTTAATAGATATTTAGATTAATTTAGTATTTATAGACCCTTTCATTGTTTTGGAAAGGGTCGTAAAGTTTTGTACCAGACTTAAAGACTGAAGTTTGCACTATTGTGCTTCAGTCAATATTTTTTTTATGAAACTGGACCAGTTGTTCTTAATTCAACAAGGAGGCTTTTTATGCAATTGTGCACTATTGTCTTTGTTGAGAATGTTTATGCGTTGAAGAATGAATTACAAGTAGCGATTGATATCGGGAGTGTCAAAGCAGCTCATATGGTATTTCTATCTATGTCTGAATTCATTCCTGTTATGTGAATTGTTATTTGATTATCCTTGCTATTGTTGATTATATGCATGCGCTTCAACAGCAGATTTACATTCATACCACTATTGGATGTTTTATGATATGCTTTCCTTTTAATCATGTATATGTCGATAATATAAATGATGAGTGTGGTAATATCGCTATAATAATTGGGCTTAACTATTTAGGCACAGTAATCTTGAATGAATTAATATCTATGTCTGTTAGATGGAGTCATCTATATGCCTGTCTTTAGACACAGACCATCAAACGCTGCACTTTAAAGTTCAATAGATTCCTGGGATAGGTTATAGTTCTTGTATTCTTGTTAATAGTTTAGTTATTCGCTTACCGCTAGCTTAGTTTATAAATCATCCATTCATCCCGTTTATCCACTTTTGGGAGACTGGTGCCATTATCCCCAGTCGGAGCCACTATTCTAAACAGAAAAGGAGCTATACTAAGGTCCGGACCGGGTGGTTATTCTCGATGTTGTTGCAGCGATTTTCGAGGCTTCAACATTTTTGGCGCTAGAAGGAGGGCCATCAACTGTGAATGGCACATAAGGCAAAACCAATAAGCCATTCTAAGAGTAATCTTCCCCCCGAATCCCCTCGATCTTCCTATTTCCATACTGGTTCCCCGGTATCCAAACAAGAAGAAGAGGAATCAACTACCACTGCTCAAACCCAGCATACTCCAGAACAATTAAGTCTTGAATCACTTGAAGTCCAGTCTCTTATCCACAAACTTCAGACCTTCTCGATTTCACCACAGAAATCTGAGGTATCACAAAGCAGTGCGACTTCGCAGTTCAATTTACCTCACCCTCTCACCAGACTTCAGAGCGAAAAGCTCGGTATTGAACCCACTGAATTCCCTTTACCCAAAAGGAAAAAGGCGAAGAAAAATACTGAAGGATCTAACAGTGAAGAGATTTCATCCATATCCTCCATTGCATCTTCCCCTCTGCAAAGTCAACCATCCACTCCCCCATTACATATTGTTGTTCACCAAGAATTAGAAGCTTCAACATCCCAACCTGACCACTCCTTAGCATTATTTCTTTCCCATACATCTGGGATTCCAACAGTAGTATCAACCACTGTTGCTATTACAATGGCAGATCCATGGACCAGACCTGGTGCAGTCAATATGCCTGCGCCATTGCATCCATTACCAGATTATCCTGAAAAATGGCTACCCAAGTTTAATCCAGATGATGGAGCTCAAGCTGAAGAACACATCAATAATTTCATGTTAGCAGTCAACTTGAAAGGAGTAACAGAACAAGATGTTGTTGTTAGACTTTTCCCTTACACCTTACAAGGATCAGCAGGATCCTGGTATTTCTCTTTACCCTCTGGTTCCATTACCAGTTGGAACACTTGCCAAGAGCAGCTTCTTACCAAATATGGAGATGATAGGTCTTTGGCGACCTTAATAAACGATCTCTCCAATCTAAGAATAGAGCATAGGGAACCAATTAAGGAATTTAATGCTCGTTTCAGTAAACTCCTCAATAAAATCCCTACAGCTTCCAAACCAAGTGAACAAATTCGAAGCGAATGGTATATCACAGCCCTACCTGCCAATATAGCCATTTTTGTAGACAGGGCTGGGAAGCCTACCTTAGCTGAAAATATGAGAGAAGCACTTGCTGTGGAAAAACGCATCAATGCTCTAGAGAAGAAAGCTGCTCTGGAAGATAGAAAAGCCAAAAAAGTCTCTTTCAAAGATGACTCAAGAAAGAAAACCCCAAAAGACCCATACAACATGGAGGGTTTACAAAAAGTCCTAAAAACTTTATCAAATGAAATGGTTGAAATAAAGAAACAAGTGGCCGAAACCTCAACCAAAAGACCCTTTAGGACTTATAAGAAAAATGAATCAAAACCCCCAAATGTCATATCTAATGCAGACTGAGAGCAAGAAGAAGAAGAGGAAGAGGAAACAATCGCACCGATCGATGATGAAGAAGAAGTAGTAGAATGTCATGGAATATGGGATTTTATACTCCCCAACTTCGATAATGATAATGAAGAAGAAGCATTCCCAGTCACTACTAGGAGCAAAAGTACTTCTGAACCTGTTCAGGTATCATCAAAGAAGAGGAGTGCAGGTGCCGCCACAACCAAAGAAAAAACACCTGCAAAGAAATCACCTGCAGTAGTTCCCCAAAACCAGCCTTCAACTTCTAATACTCCTTCAACATCTAAAACATTAGTGGTATCCGATTCAATGGAATATAACATTGTTGATGACATGAAGAAAACTAAAGAAAACATCACTATGCTTGAGCTTAGTAAATTAAAGCATCAGCAGAAATTACTTCTTAAGGAATTGAATGCCATTCCTTCTACACCTCTTCCCAGTGAAAAAGCTGCTAATGATTGAGGCCAACCTCCTCCCGGTATGGTTGAAGCTACTGATTCAGTTCTAATTGGCGATAGATCAAATTCTCATACTCCACCTTTCCTTCTAACCTATGAGATTTACAACAGAAACCTGCACAACTGTTTAATTGACTCAGGGGCATCATCTAACATAATGCCAGCTTCAGTTTGCTCTAAACTGAACATTGAACCCGAGAAGTCTGCTATCCATATTGTAGAGTTGGACAGAACCAAAGTGCAGGTTGTGGGAGAAATTAATTCCGTAACTATTAGGTTGTCTGCTAATCCCAGAGTAGTACAAAGGATTGACATCCTAATAGCCGACATACCTGAATTTTACGGTTTAATTTTGAGTAGGGATTGGTCCGAAAAATTGCATGGTATATTTCCACTGATTGGTCACATATGTGGCTTCCCTACAAGGGCAAGCCAAATCAAATAAGGATCGATCGAGAGAAACATATGACCCATACAGTGACTGAATTTGAGCAAGAAAACCAACCCGTAGCATTCAACAACAACATTTTCGGCAATTATTCATCAGAGTCATTCTTTGGCAACTTTGTTGCCCAACCATCTCCTTTTTCAGTCAATCATTTTACATCTCAGATTGAGAATTTTTCACAAACTGATAGGTCTAGATGTTTCAATGATGCTGAGAAAACTGTAAATACATTTGTTAATACCTCTTTATTTTGGTCTTTATATTTTGATGGCTCTAAGTCCAACGAGGGCTCAGGAGCAGGTTGCATTTTGGTTAGTCCACAAGGTGAAAAGACAATGCTGTCATGTAGGCTGGAATTTGAATGCACTAACAATACAGCCGAATATGAAGCCTTAGTCCAGGGACTGTATAGAGCGATCGGTCTTAAAGTGCAATATTTGAAAGTATTCGGCGATTCTGAAATTATTGTTAAACAGGTGAGGAATGCAATCCATTGTCTTTCAAATCACCTCAAGCACTATCAATCGCTAGTACAAGAACTTACTTCGTAATTTTTCGCATTCAACATTTCCTCCATCCCCAGGTCTCAAAACTCGGCAACCGATCTCCTAGCCAATGTAGCTTCCAAGCTTCTACCTTCTGAAGACTACAGCCTAGATAGATTTTCCGTAGAATTGCTTTTTAGGCCTTCAATTCCTGACAATGTCACTAATTGGAGAGTATTCAACCATGATGAGGATATTTTACAATTTCTAACTTCCGAAAAGTCCTATGATGATAAAATTATTGAGGAAAATGACCATGATCTACAAATGAAAGAAACACCTCAGGAAAATTCAATTCCTAAGCCAGTGGTAAAGCTCGAAGATCTTTATGATATCAAAGACAGGTTTAAACCTGTAGTTAATGCAAAGCTCCAAAGTTCTACCCTTAGGTTTGAATTGATAAATTTAGGTACTGAGCATGCTCCTCAAAATATTAATTTAGGATTAGGACTTTCCTTGGAAGGGAAGGAGGCATTTATTAAACTGTTAAGAAAAAATAAATAGGTTTTTGCTTGGAAATATGATGATTTGAAGACTTATGATACATCCATTATCCAACATACCATTCCTATGCTTCCCGATCAGAAACCGATTCATCAGAAGTTAAGAAAAATACATCCAAATTTGGAGAGCCAGATAAAATCAGAACTTAACAAACTCTTGAAAGCCAAGATTATTTTTCCTGTCCGACACTCAAACTGGGTCTCTAATATGGTGCCAGTCAGAAAGAAAAATGGCGACATTCGAATTTGTATTGATTTCAGAAATTTGAACAAAGCAAGCTTGAAAGACAATTTCCCATTACCTACTATGGAGCAAATACTCCAATCAGTAGCAGGCTCTGAATTGATGTCCTTTCTTGATGGTTTCTCAGGATATAACCAAGTTCTGGTTCATCCTGATGACCAGCTTAAAACCACATTCAGAACAAAATGGGGAACATATGCGTATCAGAAAATGCCTTTTGGACTTATAAACGCAGGAGCGACATTCCAAAGAGCTATGGATATAGCTTTTAGAGGGTTGATTAATAGAATAGTAGTCGTCTATCTAGACGATATTACTGTATTCTCTAAGGAGAGGTATAATCATTTGCATGATCTAAATCAAATCTTTCAGCGTTGCAAAAGATATGGTATTTCTCTTAACCCTAAAAAGTATTTCTTTGCTCTTGATCAAGGAAAGCTCTTGGGTTTTATTGTGTCCAAACATGGCATTTATATTGATCCTGATCGGATCAAAGAAATCTCTGAAATCCCTTTCCCACACAATAAAAAATCGATGCAGTCATTTTTAGGTCAGATCAATTTTGTTAAAAGATTTGTCCCAGATTTTTCTCAAATTATTTTGCCACTTCAAACAATGATTAAGAAAAATTTAGTCTTTAAGTGGGGATCAGCAGAAAAGGAAGCTTTTGATCTAATCAAGCAATCAATAATCAATGCCCCAGCTTTAAATACTCCAAATTTTTCTAATCATTTTACATTGTATACCATCGCATCCAACGTGTCTTATGCTGCAGTACTCACGCAACTAAATGATCACAATTTGGAAGCACCCATTTCATTTTTTAGCTCAAATCTTCAGGGTGCTGAATTGAATTACTCCGATGTAGAAAAACAAGCCTTTGTTGTATTTAAAGCAGTCAAGCATTATAGACCCTTCCTTTTGAAAACTCACACTAAAGTTATAGTTCCTTTCCCAGCAGTTAGGCAACTATTAATCCAAAAAGAACTGGGTGAAAAAAGGGTAAATTGGGTCACAGCGCTTCAAGAGTATGACTTAGAAATTAGGCCAGCAAAGATTGTTAGGGGCCAAGGTTTTTGCAGGATATTGGCAGGAGCATCCAACATTCCAGAATCAAGCGATACAGAGCAAACTAAAGAAATCAATCAGATAAGTGTTACTGATTCTGAATCTCAATATGCAGATTTAATCTTTTATTTAAAGAATGGTTATGCACCTCCAAACCTATCTTACAAGAACAAAAGGGCCATTAGGTTGAAAGCAAAGAATTTTACAATTATTGATGATGTCCTTTTTAAGCAGAATTATGATTCCATCTTATTGAGATGCCTTGAGAAAACTGAAGCACAAAAGGTTTTGCAGGAGTTACATGATGGACCAGCGAGAGGACATTTTGGTGCTGATACAACAGCTCACAAAATTATTCATGCCGGTTACTATTGGCCTACTCTGTTTAAAGATGCCCACGAGTATGTAAGGAAATGCCTCAATTGTCAAACTTCTAGTGGAAGACAATGTAAATCAGCTTTCCCTCTGCAACTAGTCAACATTGAATAACCATTTGAGCAATGGGGATTGGACATCATTGGGGAGATTACTCCATCATCTTCCAAACAGCATAAGTATATCCTTACCGCTACCGATTATTTTACTAAGTGGGTTGAGGCAATCCCTTTAAAGACAGCAAATTCTGAAGCAATCATTGAATTCATAGATCAATTCATCATTACCAGGTTTGGTGTCCCAAATGCTCTTGTTTTTGATAATGCATCTTACTTTTCAGGCAATGCTATGTTTGATTTCGCTATTAAAAGAGGATTTAAATTAAAATATTCTGCTAATTACTATCCCCAGGGTAATGGTTTAGCAGAGTCTACTAATAAAAATCTGATCAAAATCATTAAGCGAACTATCGAACAGAATCATAAAAACTGGCACAAATCTTTAGTGTTTGCATTATGGGCTGATAGGATAACACATAAAGCTTCTATAGGATCTTCTCCGTTCAATCTTGTGTATGGAAAAGAAGTAGTACTACCCACAAATCTTGTTCTTCCTTCTTTAGCCCTAGTGCAGTTCATTGAGGAAAGTCCTTCCTCTTCTATTCAGCTTAGACATGACCAAATTCTAAAATTAGAAGAGGAAAGAGAAAAAGCCAGGGTTGTTCATGCCAAACATCAGCAAGTCATCAAGGCAGCTTTTGATTCAGTCTCATCCCGTTGAAAACAATTCCAAGTCGGTGATTTAGTTCTGAAATGGGACAAATCCCATGAGGATAAGGGTAAACATACCAAGTTCCAGAAGATGTGGCTTGGACCGTTTTAGATCTGTGAAAATATAGGCCATTCGACCTTTATATTGCAAGACTTATCAGGGTTGAAAGATTCTCTCCCTGTTAATGGCCTTATCTTGAAGAAATTCTTTAATTGAGGAGGTAACCCCTTCTCCTTCTAGTTTGATAGATTTTTGTAGTTTGTAGGATTTGCAGAAAATAATGTTGTAAGGTATCTACTATTGACCTTTGCTGTGTTTGAAAATTTGATCTACAGGAGTACAACGATATTTGCTTTTAAAATAATAGAACTCTTAACCAAAAGGGATAATTTCTAGGAAATTAGGTATCATTGTATTCTGAAACTACAGTTCAAGTTTTGTGAACTCCTTTCAAAGTTTAAAAGTATTGTAAATCATTCTCTGTTTTCAAATTGGTCTCAAAAGGTTATCAATATCAAGATAAAAGCCAATCCAATTTCAGCATCTTCAACTCTTACCCTGTCATCCATTAACTCTTAAGGAGAAGATTGTTCATCCCATTCACTAAAGTTTATGATTACTCAGAGTGTAATTCTAAAATATCTGATATTAAAGATAAGAGGTCTTATTACAAGCCTGCTTACCATGTTCATAGGGAAATAGTTTAACCGACATTACCAATACTGCATACCAAAACAGGGTAATGGCTTGAAATTATAAAACAAGGGGTCTCATCAAGAGCCAGCTTGTTCGGTTAGATTACTACCAGTGAATGGAATTGTCAATAGCTGGCCACCAAACCAGGACAATGGCTATTTATCTTATCAATAACAGAAAAAGGAAATGAAATACAAAATATGAAAACATGTTTTGAATTCATTCTGTTAATCACACTCTTAATTGGATGGAACAATGGACAATAGCATGGTTAAAAGGTATCCCTGTCGAAACTATGAACGTTTGTTGGCAGCAGAGGCCCTACCTATGACGGAGGAGTTCACTTTAAAACCTCATTTGGAAAGGTTTTCTGTTTTATCATTATAAACCAATAAAGGCCTATTTAAAACTTAGAATGTATTTATTTTCTTAAAAAAGAAAGGAAGTTAGCAAAATAGTTTCATCTTACTCGGAGTGCATATATACCTAGTTATATTAGAATCTTCCCCTTTGACTAGAACTCTGTTGTGAAAAAAGTTTAAGTATTTTTATGCATTCCAGAGATAACTGGTTCTTCCAGCGAATCGCCAATTGTTGTGCCCTACAACAACCCCCCATTTCATATCATATTTATTTACTAAATCAATATATGAAATGGGTCCCTTTAGAAGTTAGTTGGTATCAATACTTCATTATTTGAAAAAGGTCCGCAAACCAAATGAAGACATTATATAAAACCTTTTAAAAACCCATTTTTGGTCAAATAAAACAATCTTTTATCATTGCGATAAAGCAATCGCAAGATCGCATATCGCAATGGCATAGAAAACACAAATAAGTGGCACATTGGACTTCGCCGATGCGATATCGCTATCGGCTATCGGCAATACTCCATGCACATTTTAAAGCGCCCCATGCCATTAGCCCCGACGCGATGCGCAGTCGGCAATCGGCGATACACTATTTATGCACATTATGATACCCATTCACCCCGATGCGATGCGATTTCGCTATCAGCGATCGGGATTTCAAAATTGTCAACGTAAGGATTTAAGTGTTCCCGACGCCCGATTACGATATAGCGCGGATTTCAAAAAAGCCGTTAAATGGAGGGATATTATGATTCATTCATATTTAAAGCTTGATCTTTTAAGCAATCATTCACCCGCGCTCAACCACCAAAACGTCCACAGCACGCTTAAACGGGCCATTCGGCCGAATAATGGTATAATGAGCATTTAAGGGGTGGCAGGTCTTAAACGGCCATTTAATGTAATTGTAAGATCCTCCCATGGATTGTGTCTGCGCCCATTTTTAAAACTAATCCCTTACTATGCATTTCTCAATATTTCTCATCACTTGCAAGTTTTCGTTGCTATTTCTCTGTGTTACGTATATTTGAACCTCTGTGCAGAATTCATCGAAAGGAGAAAGCTCAAGCAAGATGGGGAAGAAATCCAAGAAGACTATAGGTGCTTCCACTACACCAGCTGCAGGACAAGCTCTCGTGGACAAAAAGAAGGGCTTGATGTCTGATACCACATGTACGGGTCTCGTCAGAGTTACTTGGCAAGGCACCTACAACCTGATTGAAGCCGAAGAACCAACAAGGACAATAGTCGAAGCTACTGTGGATCCTACTCGGAAGTCTGAATGTACTCTCAAGGATTTAGCCGACTCTTTCCTTCACAGAATAGCGGCCAAGGAGCAAATTCTCCCATACACAGACGTAGTGCGGCGGGCAATTCAAGAAATCCAAATCTTGGATAGAACTTTCAGCACTAGAGACGGAAGAATCTTCGGATCGTTCAGGGCAGATGATCTAAGGCAAATGTATCATTTGCCCGAGCCAGAAAAGATATATAATAAGGTGTTCCTGGAGAAATTCGCAAATGAAAATCAAGTTGAATCCGAACCCATCCGAGATTGGAGACAAAATCCAGCCAAGCACAAACACGAATCTTTCGGTAAGTGCTCGGTTGATTCACTAGCTTCTCATTATTGCTATGCTGGAATAATGATGTGTAGATTATGGGGATTGCATGACTCTGCTAATTTTACCATAGAAATGGTTCCTCTAATGGAAGCAGCATGCAACAGTATAATTATGGATTGGGCCACCATCCTCTCTGACAAATTAGCACAAGTTGTGCTTGATTTTAGAAATCAGACTGTCATCTCTGAAAGGAAAATTCCCCCATTCTATTACAGTGCATATATCTTAGATACATTATGTTTCAATTCTGAATTTCCCGTGCTCGGCTGGAGGTGGACGCCACAAGATCCCACGGCTATCCACATATACCATCAGAAATTATGGAAGTCCTCTTACAAGCATCATCTGTACCAAATCTGCAATGGCTTTATGGTGCCTATTCATTATTCTATTTTTGACAAACCCATTCCCAAGATTTCCTATCAAGCTTCGTTTGATATAACAGCGGTAGGGAGTTGGTTTGGAGTGGAGAGATTTACCTACATAAGAGTTTTCGGCAGCCAAGCCAGCCCACATGTTCTCCCTTTGTACATACTAGATAAACTGCTAGCAAGAGAAATCGCTTATCAGATTACGGCTAAGAGTGTTACACAGACTCTCAAGAAGGAAAAGAAGAGGGGCTGGCCCTCTTTTCCATTGAGGTGTGGTGTCTATACTCTGCATGATCTCAAACATGCAGAAAAGGAAGCCACAAAGATTCAATCCTTAACTCTGGCGACTATCCCAAATAGGCCATATGATCCAAAGAAAGTTGCCTATAATGCACTAGAACAGGCCAAATTGACGAAATTTGAGCATAAAGAAGATACGTTTGATGACCTGTTCGTTTTGGCCGAATTAATAGGTCAGGCTAAAGAATTCGCTAGAATGAAATATAATGATGAAGGGTTGACGGAGTTTAATAAGCTTAGAGAACAGAGGTTGCAAACTCTGCCCCTAGATTTACTAGCAACAACCCCGGCGACATCATCAAGCGAGCTGGTCGGCAACAGTCAAAGGAACCTCCGATTGTAACAAAGGATCATAAGAAGGAACATGAGGAAAGGAAGAGAAAAGAAAAAGAAGATAGGCAGAAGAGAGCACATGAGGAGAAACAGAACAAAGAGAAAGAGGAACAGCAAGAAAAAGAGTGAGAGGAAAGGAAAAAGAAAGAACAAGAGGAACAGCAGAAGAAAGAGCAGGAAAAATTGCGGAAGGAGTCCCAAACTGAAAAGGAAAAACAAACCACCATTGATGTCAATATAGATACTCATATTGACCCTAAATTGCTCCAGGAGTGGAAGCAATTTGACTCTATCATCAGTGGGTTGGAATGTTCCAAGGATACAGACACTTCCAAGGCAAACGATACACAGGACATCGCTTCACCTCAGGTTCTAAGTGGAACCAGCGGCCCACCCATTTCTAAGGATGCTGAAATAATACCAAAAGACCCCTCCGACCAAATCATTCTCCAGGTAGAAGATATTCCTCCCCTGGATGTTTTCTACAGCCCGAGGCATAAAGCAGTGGTAAAACGACAAAGGAAAAGAAGGAAGATTGATCAACCTCCCCTTTTCCCAGAACAAACTGTTACGGGCAGCGTGGCTTGGAAGGAGGAATTTACCCCTCCGATGACCTGACAAAACTGTCACAGTATGCGGGAGCCTATTTGGCAGCGACAATCGATAAGGCATCAGAGGTAAGTCTTCTACTGAAAACCAAGGATCAAGAAATTTTCGCATTACAGGCAAAATTGACTGAGACAAAGTAGAAGGCGGAGCAGGCAGAGCAGCAATTGTTGACACAACAGCAAGTGAACAGTCAACTAACTCAACAATTGCAGGCAGAAAAGCAAAGGGTCGACCAAAGCGCGATCCAGAAATAGGAGGAATTATCAGAGGCATTGGCACAACTAAGGGCAGCAAACGAGCAAATGATGAAAACAAAGGATGAGCAAATCGCTCAATTGTCATCGCAGCTCGAAAAGATAAAGGGTGCTCCACAAGTGGCTGAGTTCAGAGCAGAAGGATTACAAATAAACACTGCATTAATATCTCAAATTAGGCTTCTGTGTCAACAAATCGCTCAGGCAGAGCCACTCTGTGAATTAACGACATCCATAAATCAGCAGGTAGAAAAGGCCAGAAATGAATTAGATCAAGCCGAAGAGATCATAACTGCATTTCTTGACTGGCAAGATTCTGATCAAGGGAGAGAAGCAAATTTGCCCAAGATTTCAGAAACACATAAAGATATACTTTTCACAGAATGGCACTCTCAGATGATGAAAGCAAAAAGGGCAGCTTCAAGATGTAAATCAACTTCCAGCAATTTGGTTGAACTAGTTAACAACACTCTCTACTTATCAAATATGATTTCCCAATGTACACCAGGAAAGATGACAACAACAAACACATTGGAGCAATCATGCTATCCTGATTTAGAGGAAAAGGGGAGATTAATCGCTGGGATTAATAGTTTAACTATGGAAGCATATTGGCTCTTCCTAGTAAAGCCGCATACACAGAGAGCCGCCCTTAAATGCCTAACAGATGCGATTGGGTATATAATTCCTGATATTCAGGATGCCACCTATGTCGCCCAGCTCAGTTCGCGCCTCAACAAACCTCCTGAAGTAGAGCCAATGCTTGCGATAAGTCAGCTCAGATTTAAAGGCAAGCAGCCTACCTGATGAATCATGCCGCCGATTGCCAGATCACTGAGAAAAATAGGATCAAAATTTATTGATACCGATTTAGTTGAATTTCAGTTTAATAGATATTTAGATTAATTTAGTATTTATAGACCCTTTCATTGTTTTGGAAAGGGTCGTAAAGTTTTGTACCAGACTTAAAGACTGAAGTTTGCACTATTGTGCTTCAGTCAATATTTTTTTTATGAAACTGGACCAGTTGTTCTTAATTCAACAAGGAGGCTTTTTATGCAATTGTGCACTATTGTCTTTGTTGAGAATGTTTCTGCGTTGAAGAAAGAATTACAAGTAGCGATTGATATCGGGAGTGTCAAAGCAGCTCATATGGTATTTCTATCTATGTCTCAATTCATTCCCGTTATGTGAATTGTTATTTGATTATCCTTGCTATTGTTGATTATATGCATGCGCTGTAACAGCAGATCTACATTCATACCACTATTGGATGTTTTATGATATGCTTTCCTTTTAATCATGTATATGTCGATAATATAAATGATGAGTGTGGTAATATCGCTATAATCATTGGGCTTAACTATTTAGGCACAGTAATCTTGAATGAATTAATATCTATGTCTGTTAGATGGAGTCATCTATATGCCTGTCTTTAGACACAGACCATCAAACGTAGCACTTTAAAGTTCAATAGATTCCCGGGATAGGTTATAGTTCTTGTATTCTTGTTAATAGTTTAGTTATTCGCTTACCGCTAGCTTAGTTTATAAATCATCCATTCATCCCGTTTATCCACTTTTGGGAAACTGGTCCCATTATCCCCAATCGGAGCCACTATTCCAAACGGAAAAGGAGTTGTACTAAGGTCCGGACCGGATGGTTATCCTCGATGTTGTTGCAGCGATTTTCGAGGCTTCAACAAGTCCTCAACAACATCCCATACTTCCTGCTTCACAATTGAACCCATCCGGTCTTGGGGATTTGTCGTTTGGAATGCTTTTCATAGCTTCCTCCACCTCTTCCAATGTGATTTCCCTGTAGAGGGCCTAGTTCTGATCAGAGTTGATAGATTTGGGTATGGCTTTTAGAAGTTCCTTGATGGCTTCCTCTCTATTTATCTGCGGTTCCTGTGCTATGGAGTTGAAATGTTCTTGGAGCAGCGCTGATATATCGTGGTGGTTCTTCAGTGGCTCCCCATCTTTATTTTTTATCTCAAGAATTTTGTTTGCACTTCTGTAGTCTAGAGCAGATCTATGAAAAAATTTGGTATTCTGCTCTCCTTCTTTTAGCCATTGAATTCTTGATTTTTGTTTTCAGAGAATTTCTTCTTGCCTACATCTATTGTGCCACTGTTGAGTTAGAAATTTTTCCTGCTCCGCAGATTCCTCATTACTGTTCCCAGCTGCCCAGTCTTTGTGAATCTGTTCCAATTTCTCTTCTATTATGGTTTTCTCCGTAAAGATGTCCCCAAATACTGTTCGATTCCACTCTTTTATCTTATCTTTGATAATTCTTAACTTCTTCTGCAGATTAAACATTTTGGAACCTTTGCCTTCCAGGGGTTCTGACCACCATTTCTCCACCAGCTTGAGGAAGTTAGGGTGATCCAGCCAAAATTTTTCAAATCTGAATGGTTTATTCCTTGGAGTACCCTGAACCGCAACTGTGATCGAAATTAGTGAATGGTCTGATCCTCCACTTGGAAGGATGTCTGACTCTACGGTGATGCCATCCATTATGATATTTTCAGAAATAAAAAACCTATCCAAGTGAGAGGCAATCATCCTTTCTCCCCCTCTCCTGTTATTCCAAGTGAAGTTGCCACTCTTGGGGAGAATGTCTACCATTTTGACATTATCAATGAAACTTGTGAAATCCTCCGCATCCCTATTAAGTTTCCTTAGACCCCCTCTCCTCTCCAGAAGGGTTGTTATCATGTTGAAATCTCCCCCCAGAATACATTTGGAGATTGGATATCTAGCAATAAGTCTATATAAGGAATTTAAGAAACTTATTTTATCTTCTGTTCTTTGTGGTCCATATAGATTAACACATAAAATGATTCATAATTACCTGTGGGTTGAACTTCCACAACGATGAAGTGTTTGTTCGCTTCTACAGAGATCACATAAATATCTCTTGTGTCCCACAGCGTTGCTAGGCCACCTTCTCGGCCCTGACTTTCAACTTCTAGATAGTTTATGTTCCTTCCGATCTTCTTGCTTATCGTGGCCATGCTGGAGCTGCTGCATTTGGTTTCTTGTAAGAACATGATTTCCGCTTTGTATTTCTGAAATTTGCGCTTCAATATTCTATGCTTTGCTTGGCTGTTAAGCCCTCTTGCATTCCATGATGTGATCTTCATGACTAACTTCTGATTTTATTGATAGGTCGAGAAGGCGCTGAGCACCTTCATCTTCCCTGAGTTTATCATTATCAAACCTAACTCCTGCAAAGCTTCACCACTTGTCCTTCGGCCTCTTCTTTTCTTTTGTTTGGAGCTGGATGAGTTCCATAAAAGACTCTTTGAATGGATTCCATTACCTCTTGCTATACCTAGCTTCCTGTTCTGCCTTTCTAAATCTGCTTTCTACCGTGCTATGAACAAATCATTGACCTTCTTGATTTCTTCCTCCGGTACATTTTCTATGCCTTGAGTTTTCCAGTTCTCAGCTATAACTGGTAGATTCATCCCTTCCTTGGCTAGTACCTCCTCCAGCTCGAAATCCTCGCTTCCTCCATCGCTGGTTAGCATGTCTACGTCCTCCTCCGGCTCTTCTGGTCGCTCCTGCATTTGGACTTCGTTGGTGTTCTTGTCCTCTTCCGCTTCTTTCCTGGTTCGTTCTTCCTCTTCCTTACGCCCCTTATTTGATGTTAGGGTTCTGTGCCCATCCTCTGAGTCTGTTTCTAGATCCAAGATTTCAAAGGTATTACTGTAGTTGTTTCTGTCTGTTCCTGCTTTGTTTATTCTTCTTCTATTGGCTCTCTGCCTTGACTTTGGTGTTATGAAGTTATCTTTGCCTTTGTTTACCTGCTCTGTTTTAGTGTCTTCTTCCTTCCTATTCATTGGAGATTCCCTTATTAAATGTCCATGGTCATGACATTTACGGCATCGAAATGGGATCTGCTCATAGTCTATTTCCTGAAAGTAGTCTTCATCGATGTATTCGAGCCATAGCCCCTCATGCAGTGCCCTCGATACATCCATTTCTACACATATTCTTGCGCATGTGTTGTATTTCTTTTGCAAATTTGCCTCCGAGGCTTTGATAAAAGTTCCCAGCTGATCTCCAATTTGTTTTAGAGCATTCAGACCCCAATAATCTATTGGGAGAGAGAATAAATGAATCCACATTGGAACTTGAGTAAAGGATTCTTTTTCTGGAGCGAAGTTTGATTTCCATGGTCGCATGTACAGACCAACAAAAGCCATGAAATATGGGCCTCCATCAAAAATCCTATCCTTATCTTCTAGGTTGGTAAACACAACTGTGAAGAAACCTTTGGCTCCCAAGTGTAGTTTGACATCCCCTATGGGCTTCCAATGTTGTCTAATCCATTGAAATAAGGCCCTTTCAGTTGGCCACATACCCATAAACTGGCATATGACTGCATGTTCTGTCATGTGCTCTCGGTAATCTTGAATCTCCAGATCCGTGATTACAACCCTGAGATTGTCAGTTTTTATTGGTTTGCGGATCCCATTCGTTGTTGGTTGTCTATTGGGTCTCGAGCTTGTGTCCCCTTTCTTTTCTTTATTCTCCAGCTTGTTTTCTTCGTTCCCCCTACCTTCTTCTGATTGTCTTTCCTTGTTTTCTGTCAGTTTTTGTCCTGAAGTGTTTTTATTTTCACTATTTTCCAGACCCTCATCCTCTATTCCTTTGACCTCTGTATTGCTGTCTAGTTCATTGTCTTCCACTTGTTTTTTCTTGTTTGTCCCGCCACTCTGCTTGAAATCGTCATACCCCGAGATCCTGACTCCTTCCTTCACGTTCTTCCTCTGTTTCTGCATTATTATTTGTTTATACGTAGGGGTCCCAATGGACCCCTCTGCACCCATCCGGACGGTCAGCTCTTGACCCTTTCTGAACAATGCTGCTATCCAAGATCTGTGCACTTCCAGGTCTGAAGCAATTTCAGTGTTTCAGAAACCCTTGTTTCTAAAGTGACACAATGTTGAAAGGCTCTTCTGGTCGCTCCTGCATTTGGACTTCGTTGGTGTTCTTGTCCTCTTCCGCTTCTTTCCTGGTTCGTTCTTGCTCTTCCTTACGCCCCTTATTTGATGTTAGGGTTCTGTGCCCATCCTCTGAGTCTGTTTCTAGATCCAAGATTTCAAAGGTATTACTGTAGTTGTTTCTATCTATTCCTACTTTGTTTATTCTTCTTCTATTGGCTCTCTGCCTTGACTTTGGTGTTATGAAGTTATCTTTGTATTTGTTTACCTGCTCTGTTTTAGTGTCTTTTTCCTTCCTGTCCATTGGACATTCCCTTATTAAATGTCCATGATCATGACATTTACGGCATTGAAATGGGATATGCTCATAGTCTATTTCCTGAAAGTAGTCTTCATCCCTGTATTCGAGCCATAGCCCCTCATGCAGTGCCCCCGATACATCCATTTCTACACATATTCTTGTGCATGAGGTGTATTTCTTTTGCAAAGTTGCCTCCGAGGCTTTGATAAAATTTCCCAGCTGATCTCCAATTTGTTTTAGAGCATTCAAACCCCAATAATCTATTGGGAGAGAGAATAAACGAATCCACACTGGAACTTGAGTAAAGGATTCTTTTTCTAGAGTGAAGTTTGATTTCCATGGTCGCATGTACAGACCAGCAAAAGCCATGAAATATGGGCCTCCATCAAAAATCCTATCCTTATCTTCCAGGTTGGTAAACATAACTATGAAGAAACCTTTGGCTCCCAAGTGTAGTTTGACATCCCCTTTGGGCTTCCAATGCTGTCTAATCCATTGACATAAGGCCCTTTTAGTTGGCCACATACCCATAAACTTGCATATGACTTCATGTTCTATCATGTGCTCTCGGTAAGCTTGAATCTCCGGATCCGTGATTACAACCCTGAGTTGTCAGTTTTTATTGGTTTGGAGATTCCGTTCGTTGTTGGTTGTCTATTGGGTCTCGAGCTTGTGTCCCCTTTCTTTTCTTTATTCTCCCGCCTGTTTTCTTCGTTCCCCCTACCTTCTTCTGATTGTCTTTCCTTGTTTTCTGTCAGTTTTTGTCCTGAAGTGTTTTTATTTTCACTATTTTCCAGACCCTCATCCTCTGTTCCTTTGACCTTTGTATTGCTGTCTAGTTCATTGTCTTCCACTTGTTTTATCTTCTTGTTTGTCCCGCCACTCTGCTTGAAATCGTCATACCCCGAGATCCTGACTCCTTCCTTCACGTTCTTCCTCTTTTTCTGCATTATTATTTGTTTATACGTAGGGGTCCCAATGGACCCCTCTGCACCCATCCGGACGGTCAGCTCTTGACCCTTTCTGAACAGTGCTGCTATCCGAGATCTGTGCACTTCCAGGTCTGAAGCAATTTCAGTGTTTCAGAAACCCTTGTTTCTAAAGTGACACAATGTTGAAAGGGTCTTTTGGTCGCTCCTGCATTTGGACTTCGTTGGTGTTCTTGTCCTCTTCCGCTTCTTTCCTGGTTCATTCTTCCTCTTCCTTACGCCCCTTATTTGATGTTAGGGTTCTGTGCCCATCCTCTGAGTCTGTTTCTAGATCCAAGATTTCAAAGGTATTACTGTAGTCGTTTCTGT
Organism: Pinus tabuliformis; assembly: GCA_031772625.1. Taxonomy (NCBI): domain Eukaryota; kingdom Viridiplantae; phylum Streptophyta; class Pinopsida; order Pinales; family Pinaceae; genus Pinus; species Pinus tabuliformis. The sequence goes on along the minus strand of CM062820.1, from coordinate 1,436,762,151 downwards.
CTGTTCTTGCTTTTTTTATTCTTCTTCTATTGGCTCTCTGCCTTGACTTTGGTGTTATGAAGTTATCTTTGCCTTTGTTTACCTGCTCTGTTTTAGTGTCTTCTTCCTTCCTGTTCATTGGAAATTCCCTTATTAAATGTCCATGGTCATGACATTTACGACATCGAAATGGGATCTGCTCATAGTCTATTTCCTAGAAGTAGTCTTCATCCCTGTATTCGAGCCATAGCCCCTCATGCAGTGCCCCCGATACATCAATTTCTACACATATTCTTGCGCATGAGGTGTATTTCTTTTGCAAAGTTGCCTCCGAGGCTTTGATAAAAGTTCCCAGCTGATCTCCAATTTGTTTTAGAGCATTCAGACCCCAATAATCTATTGGGAGAGAGAATAAACGAATCCACACTGGAACTTGAGTAAAGGATTCTTTTTCTGGAGCGAAGTTTGATTTCCATGGTCGCATGTACAGACCATCAAAAGCCACGAAATATGGGCCTCCATCAAAAATCCTATCCTTATCTTCCAGGTTGGTAAACACAACTGTGAAGAAACCTTTGGCTCCCAAGTGTAGTTTGACATCCCCTCTGGGCTTCCAATGTTGTCTAATCCATTAACATAAGGCCCTTTCAGTTGGCCACATACCCATAAACTTGCATATGACTGCATGTTCTGTCATGTGCTCTCGGTAAGCTTGAATCTCCGGATCCGTGATTACAACCCTGAGATTGTCAGTTTTTATTGGTTTGCAGATCCCGTTCATTTTTGGTTGTCTATTGGGTCTCGAGCTTGTGTCCCCTTTCTTTTCTTTATTCTCCCGCCTGTTTTATTCATTCCCCCTACCTTCTTCTGATTGTCTTTCCTTGTTTTCTGTCAGTTTTTGTCCTGAAGTGTTTTTATTTTCACTATTTTCCAGACCCTCATCCTCTTTTCCTTTGACCTCTGTATTGTTGTCTAGTTCATTGTCTTCCACTTGTTTTTTCTTCTTGTTTGTCCCGCCACTCTTCTTGAAATCGTCATACCCCGAGATCGTGACTCCTTCCTTCACGTTCTTCCTCTGTTTCTGCATTATTATTTGTTTATACGTAGGGGTCCCAATGGACCCCTCTGCACCCATCCAGACGGTCATCTCTTGACCCTCTCTGAACAGTGCTGCTATCCGAGATCTGTGCACTTCCAGGTCTAAAGCAATTTCAGTGTTTCAGAAACCCTTGTTTCTAAAGTGACACAATGTTGAAAGGCTACTGAATTTTCTCAATATTTTCCTAATCATTCTTTTTAGCCAAAATTAATTTTATATTTACAACATAATTTTTATTTTTATTTTTTATTTTTGCTTTAAAGGGAATGGACAGATAAACATACTTACACATCCCCTCATAACGGGTTGTAGAATGAGCCTCCCCCCTCAATCAGAAGTAAATGATATGCATTAATTCATAACATGAATCAAAACACTTACTACATTGCTAAAATTAAAAAAATCATGAAAACTCACAAAGTTGTGAAGCCAGAAGGGTTTTTGATGCCGTGGGAGAGAAATTGTGACATGAGAAAATAATGCCAAACTAATTAAATTGCAGTTTTATTTTAAATTATTATTACTTTTAATTATAAAAATAACTAATATATAAATTAAACATATATGTTTAAAAGAACATTGCAGTAACCGTGGAGATTAACCTCCATTTTACTATAAGATTTTTAATTATAAATAAGACCAATACCATGATTTATCACTACCACATGCCCAAAAAACAAGTGAAGAAGGCATAACTACATGCCCAAAAGACAAGTAAAAAAAGCATATCTAATTTGAAAAGAAATCTCAACTTTTAATTTGTGTATATTAATATGAATATTCTAAAATATTTTTGAGAGGTTAAATATCCACTATCCACCTAATAATTATTAATATTAAATTAAAATTCCAAACTTATCCCAAAATTAACTTTCTTATATTTAAAAATAATAATTAAAAAAATCATAATTACAAAAGCTTATCTATTGAAGTAATGAGACATTCAATCCCACATATTTCACAACCCTAAACAAAAAAAACAAATACTTACCTATTAATATAATAATTAAATTTAATCTAGTGCACATAATTCATTTCTTGCTTTTTAGTATGGAGTTGTGTTTAGCTTTTTCCATATTATACCGTGACGGAATCTGCAGAAAAAATTGAGGTTAAATCTTGATTTGTATTATTTAAAATGGTTTGAAAAAATTGAGATTAAATCTTGATTTGTATTATTTAAAATGGTTTTTTAACTGCATATTTGGATTCAGCACCGTGAAAAACCTCTGGAAAGCTTTGGTTGTGCAGAAATTAGCTATTAAACTTGTATTTCAATAAATTGCTGCCCGATTTTGACTAAAAACCCACAGAAAAACTTCCAAAAAATCTTTTTAAAAACAACTCCTTTTACTATTGGGGTTGTGTCATCCACGTACAACTTCTTAGGATGTACCCAATGTGATTCGTGGTACTTCACTATTTCATGCGTGGAATATATATGTCAATAATTCGGCCATTTTCTTGTATGTCAATATAAATTTATCTAATGCGCCACACCATCAATAGAGAACCATACAATATAAAAATATTGTAACAGTATTGTTTGCTTTTTAATGCGCCACACCATCAATAGAGAACCATACAATATAAAAATATTGTAACAGTATTGTTTGCTTTTTCAGTGCGCAACCATAGAAAATATAATAATGTAAAACACCCAGTACGATCACTATCATACAGAGAGGGTTGAAGTGACGTTGACAAAAAAATAGACGAGTGACATTACTGAGTAGATTGAAGCTGTTGTTTTGTCTATTCCAGTGACCTATTTTCAATGACAAGAATAAACATCAATTTATTCTTCTTTTAACAGTTCTTGAGAGGTAGTTTATGCACATGAAATATTATAATTGTTTATGTCAATCCGATAAAATGGTTTATTAATTGTTGTGTATTCAGTGAAATATTGTTACTGTTACAAAACTATGGGTTTCATTTCGGCGCTCGCTGTTACAACTTACAACTACTGGAGGTTTCAGATCGGGCAGCTGTGGGTATATACGTATATGTTGCCTGCAATTTGTTGCGGTTATCAGCATATCTCCAATTCAAAACAAATTTTGCGGACGAAATTGTTGCGGTTGTTGTGGACGAGGAACAATGAGAAATATTACGGCGCCTTATAACGTGACTGCCACTTCAGCATGGAGGTCACCAGTTACGTTTCTGCTGGGTGGAGTGGCTCTCATGGTCGCAATGATAGCTTTTGGTAGCATGATTCTGGCTTGTTCCTATGTGAGGCATCCCTTTGGCTCTAATTCAGAAGAGAACGAGATATCAGAGCAGAGTGAAGAATCAGGTGCTGAGTATGGCTACAGGAATGAGACGATGAAGAATATATTGCCGTCTGATCGTTCAGAGGGAGCACACAGAGAGGTAGTTGTAATAATGGCAGGTGATGTCACGCCAACCTTCATCGCTAACCCAATCTCTGTCCGACAGTAAATCTGATCGACGGAGCGATGAAATCGATATAATGTGACAGATGAAGAGATTGAACTTGAATTATTATATATATATGCAGTACATCTACTCAATAGTACTTTAATGTTACAAAAATAGAAAGGAATACCAAAAGCTAGGTATTAGTTTGTGTATTATTCATAAAATTACCGTACTCACGCCAAACCGAGCGCCCGATTCCTTGGCCGATTGCAAAACCTCACAAGTTTGGTTGAAATTATTTGTCTCAATTGGGATTACCATTCAATGAAATTGTTTTAATTCTGCATCTCTCCGTGCATGTTGTTCTCAGATCTATGTTGTAGGACTTTTTCCTTATACTCTAAAATTTATATTATGCATTTTTCTTTGTTTTTAAACTTCAGTTTTTCTGTGGTATTTTACTTTAATATTTTCTTGTGTACATCATCTTTATCTAGTTTTTTTTTCTCTATACAGATGGTATAGAGGAATATTTGTCATTGGGAAAGCATTTCCATAGACTTTGTGTGAGGTTTACCAACAACCAAAAAGGGAGTGAGTAACTATTCTTTTATAGTTGACAACTTAATAAAATGGGCATTTTCAAGCCATATGAAAAGAGCATTATTGGGCAAGACAAAACAAACTTCATGATTACCTATTCTTTTATAGTTCACAAGCTTAGTAAGTTGTGAATTTTGAAGCTTTATAAAAAGAATATTAGTGGGGAGATAGAACAAACTTGTTCTTTGCTCATGTTTCAGTCCACTTTCAAATCACAAAGAACATCATTTGATATAGGGATACAAGGCTTATCAATGCATTTTAGACTACATTTGGAAAGAGATATACGCAAAATTGAAGAGGTATAAAACATTTCATCCATATAAAAATGTGAAAACAAAAATGGTAAGCATGATTTGATGTAGCTTTTAAGGGGCTACAATCAAGAGAACTTAAATACTTGGGGTGAAAATATGGTACATATACAATACTCTTATAACAAATTAGTGGACACTTCATGTAATTCACCATTTGAAACTTTCTTTGGATATTTTCCATCTTCACTTTAGATATTGCATATGGACAAGAAAGAGGAGCGAGGGAGGATATTACAATGGATGCCTTAAAGGAAAAAATAATTGCTGAGAAGATCATGCATATCCATTTATAGGTATAGGAGACTTGGTTGAAGGCAGAGGAAAAATACAAGGCTAGGCATGATCAACACAAAACATAGAAGCCATTTAGGGTGGGAGAGTGGGTATGGTTACAATTGAACAAGGATAGGTTGTAAGGTAGTAGGAAAAAAATGAAAGATCTACATTATGGTCCTTTTGAGATACTAGAAAAGGTGGGAGGGAAAGCATATGCACATAATCTATCCCCATATATAGGCATTACTTAGTGGTGAATGTATAAAATCTAAAACTCTATGGGCATTACATGCTACATTAGGAAGGGCAACAAGTGTTACCTTCTATAGAGGTTTTAGCATCAAATGTTGAGGCATAGTTGATAGAAGAAATAGTTTTGCAAAAGAGGTCCATAACTAGAAGAATATGACATTATGGTGTTTAGTAGATTGGGCTGAAAGGACATCTTCCAAGCAAGCCTCAATGGTACTCAAGGGAGAAGGTAGAGTAAAAATTTATTTACCTCACTCAATAAAACATTTTGCGAACCAAAAGACTCCCAAAATAGAGAGGCATGATCTAAATTGTATCATTATATTATTTGTTATCTATCTTGATAGTTTTAGTGTGGAAACATGGAGGAATCAACTGACAAGACCAATTTGCAGTGTGTCCTAGTTTGGTAAATTAGACACCAAGGGAATTATTCTACATGCATATACCTTTCCAACAGTGTTAGAAATACCTCAAACAAGGTCAATATCTAAAAGTTATGTCACTAGGAAGTTTACCTTCATGTTTTGACCACAATGATTCTAGAGGATTGTTGGGTGTGCATTAAATTCTTTATAGAACTATATTCATGCACTATACATTGCATTGGTTGTACTTAAGGAGTCACATGAGTGTCAAAACCCCCCTATGGACCAATATATGGGAAATAACCCAAAAAATAATTTTGTCCTAAGCTTTTTGCATATATTTTTTAGGAGTTTTTGATGCAAGGTTTTTTCTAAAGGATGTTTTGTGGTGCATTGTGGTTTTGCCCATGTTTTTTTGTTTTTGGATAAGGAACTATGATTGTATTGAAATCCATGGTAAATGGATTAGAGGTTTATGGATGTCACAAGATACATATTATATTATAATATTATACAGAAAGTATATTGAAAAATATTATTGGCTTTCTTAATATGTGTTCTAGGATAAAGCCTCTATGTGGATGTGCATGTTTTCCATTGCATCTTTTTTGTCTTATTAAGAACCTATTTGAAAAAATTACGTGTATAGTGTTAAAATCTAAAACTCATATCTTAATTTTTTGGCTTTAAGGGGATGCATTTATGGATAAGGGATTTGGCTTAGGCCATCAGTGAAACTTGTTGCCATGGAAAATCTATAGAAGAAATTCTTGTGCTGAAAGGAAATGGTGAGAAACTAAAAGATAGAAATTTACAAATTTAATAGCCTTAGTTTTGAGTTGTGGAAGTTTAAAATGAGTTCAAAATGGAATATTTTTTGGTGGACATAGGTTGTTAGGTCCCTATAATACTAGTGATTCCCCTATTACTATTGTCGTTGTATCCCTTATTATTACTGTTGTGTCCATATTGTCCCCATATTTTTATTATTGTGCCCCATAGAATCCCTCTATTGTTATTTTTGTGCCTTTATATTATTATTGTTAGGCCCGATTAGTTATATTGTGACCCCTTAGACTCCTACATATAGAAAGGAGGTTTTGTCATTTGAGTCATCTAAGAATTATTAATTTGTATAATGTAAAGGAGGTTCCCCCCCCCCTTATTTCTAAGGTGTTGATCTATCTTTTCTATCTTTTTGTGAGCTGGTTTCATAACATTTGGTATCAGAGATTTGGATTCTAGGGACTCAATGCTCCAAACAGTTCATCGTGGCATTTTCACTATAAAATTTTTTCTTCGATTTTTTTAGAAGATACAAAAAAACCCATTTGAGCCAAAATCATGCTAAACTTCGGTTCCAAATTTCAGAGTTTGTCACGCTATATTTGCGGAGATATGATCTGGGGAAGTTAGGGTTTTTGTAGACTCCCGAATCACATTCCAAACAGGTGACCTGGGGAAAATCATCATAACTTTTGTTTTGAGAATCATATTGAAATTTCGTAAGAAGTTTCATAAAGAGGACAACCTGTAGTTTTCTTTGTATTAATTTCAGGTACTAAGATCAAAACAGTGACACGTGGCACGTCATACAAGTTCACTATGCTAAACTAGTCTATAATGAGGTAATCGTGGGCGATTTGGCATAACTCTTTCTTGGAGAATCCAATATTGATCAGAATTGCAGGGTTAGAAATGGGACTCAAAGGGATACCGCAGGACAATATTTCAGGTATTTGAGATCCGCAATTACAAAGATACAACAGATTCAATATCGAGCTCTTACAAAGTGGAAAAAAAGGTGTGTATTTTTTTTTGTGCATAAGATTGGTTTGAAAAAATTAGTTTGAAGGAATTCAAAGGGAATAGTGAAGAATTATTAGTATTAATTAATGCCCTGAAGAAAAAGGAAGGAAACACCTAGTAAGCAACCTGAAATCTCTAGCATGACTCGTGAAGAAGAGGAAGAAATGCAACATGATATCAATATTACAAGACCAAGTAAAACAAATTTCACTCTCACTAAAGGTAAATGAAGCCAAGATGAATGGCGTGGAAGGTAATATGAATGGCATGCAAGTTAAGATGAATGGCGTGGAAGCTAAGATGAATGGCATGGATGCTATGATGAATGGCATGGATGATAAGATGGAAGAATTGAAGATAAATTTGAATAAGTTGCTACAAGAAATGGTCACTAATGGTGAAAGGGTAGTAAAGGAAACTCATGATGAAAACAAAATAAATGTTAATCATGATTTCATGGGCTCTAATGTTGGATTGAAGACCCACCATGTTCCAAAAATCGATATGAGGAAGTTTGATGGCAAGGATCTCGAAACATGGATACTATAGATGAACAATTTTTCAATCTCGATAATGTGCAAAACACACGAAAGGTACATATTGCAACTTTATATTTGGAACCAAATCAATTTGTATGGTATCGATGGCTTTTTCTCTCGTAAACAAATTGTCACTTGGGAAATTTTTACAGAATAAATGATAGCACATTATGAGGATACAAAAAGCAACACCTATATTAGCCAATTGATAAATCTCAAACAAAAGGGTTCAATGATGGAGCACATTGAGGACTTCCAAAAATTGAAAATAAGGGTAAAATATATTCTAGAGGAGCATAGGATTGATATCTTAATAGGGACTTTAAAGGATAATATCCACCATGAGGTTCACCTTTGGGAACCTGATTCATTGGAGAAGGCATTCAGGTTAGCAAGAAAAATGGAAAGCAAAATTATGGCAATCAGGAAGCCTACCACTCACAATTATAAATATGGAAGTGTTGTTGTGCCTAGCTTTCCACAACCTGCAAGGTTGACACCACAACAATTGGAAGAAAAAAGAGCAAAAGGGCTTTGTTACAATTGTGACAACAAATACACTAAAGGTCATAAGTGTGTTGAGAAGAAATTATTCTACATAGATTGTGAAGAGGAGGAATACAAGGAAAAAGAAATGACAAAAGAAGAGGATATACTCTAGGAACAAACCCTAGATAAAGAAGAAATGAATTTGACCATATCTTGTAATGCATTGGTTGGAATTACCACTCCTCAAACTATCAAGATAGAAGGACATATCGAGAAGAAAAAGGTAATAGTGTTGACTGAATCGGGAAGTACCCATAATTTTATTCATTGTAAGATAGCGAGGGAAATGAATTGCTTCCTATATCTAGCACCAGAGTGTCAAATGATGGTTGCAAGTGGAGGAACCATAAATTGTTTTGGAAAGTGACATAATATCAAATTATCCATGGGAGAAAATGTATTGAATAGCCCAATTCTTTCCATTCCAATGGGTACTGTTGATGTTGTACTAGGAGTCTAATGGCTACAATCCTTGGGTACAATAGCTTTTAATTTTCAAGAACCTTTCATGAAATTTTATGCAGAAGGAAAGGAAGTTGAATTAATGGGTGTTGTAAGGAAACCAGGAAAGGTAATCAGCTCTAATGGTATGACAAAGCTTCTAATGAAGGAACAATAAGGTGTAATTGTAGAATTATGTTCATTAGAGGTTCCCACATCAAAATCATCTATTTTTCCAGGCCTCCAAAAAGTCTTGGACAACCATTCCAAGGTATTTGAGACTCCCAAAGGTCTCCCACCTATTCGTGATCATGATCATGATATTCATTTGATTCCAGGAAGTATTCCACCAAACATCAGGAGGTACAAATATCCATATGCCCAAAAGAGTGAAATTGAACGTATGGTTTCAGAAATGCTAGAGGCTGGTATAATTCAACCTAGTCAAAGTTCTTTCTCTTCTCCAGTAGTATTGGTGCACAAGAAGGATGGATCATGGCGCACGTGCCCGGATTATAGGGAGATCAACAAGCTCACTATTACTGATAAATTTCCCATTCCTTTCATTGATGAATTATTAGATGAATTGCATGGATCAATTTACTTCACCAAGTTGGATCTTCATTCGGGATATCATCAAATCAGAATGAAGACTGAAGACATTCCGAAAACAACATTTAGAACTCATCAGGGTCATTATGAATTTCTCGTCATTCCTTTTGGCCTTACCAATGAACCTTCTACATTTCAAGGTTTTCTGAATTCCATTTTCAAACCCTTCCTTAGAAAATTTGTGTTAGTATTTTTTGATGATATACTAATCTACAACAAGTCTTGGGAGGATCATGATGAACATGTTGACAGGGTGCTCATATTATTGGAGGAGAAACAATTATATGAAAAAAGCTCCAAATGTTTCTTTGGAGTACAAGAGGTGGAATATCTTGGTCATATTGTATCTCATGAAGGTGTTAAGGTAGACCCTAGAAAAATTAAATCCATTAAGGAATGGAAAATCCCCACATCCGTAAACCATCTGCGAGGATTTCTCGGGTTGACAAGGTATTATCGCATGTTTGTTAAGAATTATGGGAGAATAGCAGTGCCTCTAACAACATTATTGAAGAAAGATGCATTTTCATGGACTACAAAAGCAACAAAGGTCTTCGAACATCTTAAAGAGGTAATGTGCCAAGCAACGGTCTTAGCTATGCCAGACTTCACAAAAACCTTTGTTGCGGAATATGATGCTTCAGGAAATAGAAATGGTGCTGTTTTATGCAAGATGAAAGACCCAATAGTTTCGAAAGTCATCCAATCAAGGGAAAGTATTTACAGAAAGCTATTTATGAGAAGGAAATGTTAGCAATACTACATGCACTTAAGAAATGGCGACCCTAGCTAATGGGAAGACACTTCAAGGTAAAAACGGATCACGATAGTCTTAAATACTTTTTAGAACAAAGATTATCCTCTGAAGAGCAACAAAAATGGGTCACAAAGATGTTGGGTTATGATTTCGAAATAATCTACAAAAAGAGGAAGCAAAATGTTGTGGCAGATGCACTCTCAAGAAAGAATGAGGATGTGGAAGCATTGTTGTTCGCATTTCTATTATCCAACCAAATTGGATAAACGAAGAAAGTGAGGAATGGAAGAATGACGAAGAAGTGTGGGTACTCATTAGAAAGTTACAACAAGATTCTAGTACATCTGATACATTTAGCTGGAAAAATCATTTGTTATGGTACAAAGATCGCTTATACCTATGTAATAATTCCCATCTCAAACAAAAGATTCATATGGAATTGCACACTTCTCCCTTAGGAGGGCACTCTGGATTTTTAAAAACATACCACAGGGTTAACAAGGAATTTTTTTGGGATGGCCTTAAATCAAATATTCAAAAGTATGTGGCGGAATGTTTTGTTTGCCAAAAAAATAAAGTTGAAACAATTAAGATGCTAGGTCTATCACAACCTTTATCCATTCCAAGCCAACATTGGGAGGAGGTTTCAATGGATTTTATCACAGGTTTACCTAAGGCCAAAGGAAAGAGTGTCATCATGTGGTAGTTGACAGACTTACCAAGTATGCACTTTTGTGCATTATCACATCCATTTAAAGCCAGTACAGTTTCTACTGCATCTATGGAAACAATTAAAAAGCTACATGGAAACCCAAAGATTATTATAAGCAACAGAGATCCCATTTTCACTGGAAATTTTTGGACATAATTATTTTCTTGTCTCAGTACTTAGTTAGCTCATATCTCACCTTATTATCCTTAATCTGATGGGCAAACAAAGATAGTAAACAAATTTTTGGAAGGATATCTTCGTTGCTTTGTATCAAATAAATAGACACAATGGGTCAAATGGTTGCCTCTAGCTCAATGGTGGTATAAAACTTCCTTCCATGCTGTAGCAAAAATGACCCCATTTATGGCACTTTATGGATATCATCCACCATCCATCACATCATATTTAAGAGAAAATTCTAAGGTTCAAGCAGTGGAACATCACATCGAGCATCAACAACAAGTTCTCCAACTCTTAAAGGATAACCTCACCTTGGCACATAATAGAATGAAACAACAGGTAGATCAACATCACAACAAAAGAATTTTTGATGTAGGTGACTGGGTATTCCTACGGCTACAACCATATAAACAAATTTCCCTCAACCAAGCTAATAAGGATAATAAATTATCACCAAAGTATTATGGTTTGTACAAGGTGTTGCAAAAGATTGGTACTATGGCATACAAATTGGAGCTTTCTGCAGCTTCTTGAGTGCACCCAGTTTTCCATGTTTCATGTTTAAAGAAGGTTATAGGTGATAAGCTCCCAGTTCAAACAATATTTCCAAAAATTGATGCGGAAGGAAAATTTATATTGGAACCAGAAGTAGTGATAGAAACAAGAACTCGACAACTACGAAATAGATCAATTTCAGAGTATCTCATCAAGTGAAAGAACTTATCCACTGAATATTCCACATGGGAGGATGAGAATCTTATACAGAAGCATCCAAAACTACTCAAGCATTGAGGACAACACTTTTTTGAAGGAGAGGGCCATGTTAGGTACCTATAATACTAGTGATTCTCCCATTACTATTGTTGTTGTATCCCTTATTATTATCGTTGTGCCCCTATTGTGCCCATATTGTTATTATTGTGCCCCATAGAATCCCTCTACTATTATTTTTGTGCCTTTATATTATTATTGTTAGATCAGCTCGGTTATATTGTGACCCCTTAGACTCCTATATATAGAAAGGAGGTTTTGTCAATTGAATCATCTAAGAATTTTTCATTTGTGTAATGTAAAGGAGGTTTCCCCCTTGAAGAGGCTTATTTATAAGGTGTTGATCTATCTTTTCTATCTTTTTGTGAGTTGGTTTCATAACATAGGTTAATGGATCACTATGGATTAGGGTTATTCATCAATGGGGATGTAAACAGAGGACTAGAAAGTTAGATCGAAAGGAAAAGAGAAATATGAACTTTACTCTCAATTCAATTTTAATAATTTTCTCATGGCAAGCTACAACAATGGAATTGCAGAAAAAGTTAGGGTCTTTGTATTAGTTTAAGCCATTGGGGAACAAATTGTTCTTACAGAAAAAGTTTTATAACATGAGGATGAAGGATGTAAACTTGGTGAAAAAGCATATAAACACTTTCAATACTGTGATAATTCATCCATTATTTATTGATACTAAATTTTAGATCACCATAATTAAATGATTTTGTTATGTTCTCTGCCTAGATAATGGGATAGTTAGGCTGTTTACATAGGGAGTAATGCAACTACTTGAAGATTAGACGAAGTAGTCTCATACTCGTTATTAAAGGCAATGGGGAGGAAAGACATGGAACTCTAGAATGAAGAAGGCTTGTTTGTAAGATGATGATCCTAGAATAAAAATAAAAGTAAATCCTCAAGTGAGATATCTAAATCTAGAGGTAGATATAGATATCTAGGAAAGTTCATAAAGGTATGTTGGAATTATGGAAACAGTGGAATTAGAACAAAGATTATACACGACCTTTCATCTCACCTTAAATTTCAACTTTCCTCGTGGCAATTGACCTACTTATGGCTTTTCATTCCTAAATGACCTTTATTTTCAAATTATATTATTACTTTGATTTCAAAAATAACTTTTTTTACCGATTACAAGGAATTTCAAAAGACAAGGTTCCTTCATGGAACCAAACTCATGATAGTCATATCAAGGACCTCAATGCTCAGGTCTTGTGTTGATTACATGTACCAAGTCTTATATTAGAAAGCGACAGATTTGACCTTTGAAAATTTAATTTCAAATCTTATTTGGCATTCTATAAAATCCGATGATAGATTCCTCATGTCTAAATATATTCGATATGGAAGTATAGATGTTTTAGTATGAAATTTTGTTTGTCATACAATATGATGCACAATTTATTCTTTTGTATGTTCTAATTTATCTTCAGCAACCACTTTCTTCATCGCATCTAATCTCTCTCGGACCTCCTCACAAAAGTTCCCCTTCAAGTATTATTACTACTATTCCACCAATAGAGGGTATTTTGTATTTCTCAATTATAGCCTCAAATTCAACATGTTGTTTTTGATACACATTTATCATTCTAGTCATATCTTTAGTCAAAATTTCATGTGATTGTATTAGCATTTTGATCCTTGCTTTGTTGTTTCCAGTGTTCATTTTATCTTTCCTTGGATGTCCTTGTAGTTCATTTGGATATTTTTTGTTTCATTGGAATATGTAATATGTTGATGAGAATAACTACCTTATTGGTGCCCCTCTTCCTTTTAAATCACCTTTCAATTATGATAGTGGAGATATTGTTTTATGAAGTGTTATCATTCCTTCATAAACTAGCGTGATAACCTCTTCTACTACTTTGATCTCCTCCAAGGTTGCTGCCTTGAAATGTTTTTGTGGGAACTTGAGTTTGAAATCATGTGGTTCTCGAAAGGCAACATGTCATTTTCATATTGGGCCCTTACAAAATTATGTTTTAAATACCATACTTCATCTACCAAAATTTGTACATTATGTGCAATGGTAGGAAGGAAAGTAGATCTTGCAAAAGCTATGCAAACTAGATTGACAATAGCGTCAACCACTATGACCCTCTCATTGGTAATTGATGTGAGCTTCTTTGGATCTCTTTCTAAGTGCTTTCGCCTCTCTTGATGTATCTTGTTCTAAATTGGTCAAATCTATTACATGATAGATCTAGTATTCACTTTTTTTCTTCAAAGTTAACGCTTGTTTCATCAATTAGAAAGTGTCCTCGAGTAATAGGCATGGGAGATTGGACATCCATACAGGGTGTTATTTCTTCTATATACAAATTATTTGAACTAGTATGTTCCTCTTATTTGTGAAATAATTATTAGCAAATTAATTCTTCCTCAAGTTGTTTGGCAAAATCTTCATCTTTCTTTAGCATCCTTTTCTTTGCTTTTCATTTCCTCTTCATGCTTATTCTTTTTTCTTTATAGAATATTCCTCTATATTCTTCTTTGAAACTTCTTCCCTTTTCTTCTTTAGTGCATCTTTCTTTTGTCTTTATTCTTCCTTTATGTTCTTCATCTAATCTTCTTCATCTTGCTTCTTTCTGGTTTCCTCGAATTGAAATTTCTTAAGGTCCTCTTCATCTTGTTTCTTGCATCATTGCTCATCCCTTTATTTCTTCAACCTTTTATTCCTAACATCATGCTCCTCTTTTCTCTTCAATGAAACCATCCTCTCCTCTAAATTCATGCTCTCCTTGAGTCTCCATCTGAGTGTTCAAGCTTGCCTAAAGGGTGAGAGATACAAATCCCTTGAGATGCTTCCAAGGATTTGGAGGTGTTGAATAACTTATTTACATTCTCCTCATATTCATAAGCAAGTCAAGTATATTCCCAAATATAATTGATTTATTTGAATAGTTTAGTGCTAATTCATTTGAGATCCTATTTGTGATAAGTCAATTCACCAAACATAAGGTATTCCAAATATTGGGCTTCTTCCTCTGCATCCTTGAAATTTTTAATACAATAGACCCTAATATACGAAGGAAATGTAGGTGATGGAAATTTCTTGTATTTAACCATTGAGCTTTTCCACCCTATAGTAAGTTGGTACGTGACTTCTTATAGTACCACTTTTAGAAAAACAAACATAGGTAATTGATGAGGGGGATTGTATACACTAAACACTAGAATGTACACAGCATCTCCAAGATTAAAAATAATTGCAATATCTTATAAGGATTTCCTGGTCCTATTTGACACAGAGTGAGGATCCGTGTCAAAATGTTTCTAATATATTTTTGAGATGAAGTGTTTAGTTATTTGATCATAAATACATTTATATCATGTTCCCCATAAGTTTTTATAATAGTGTTATGCAACCAGCTAAGAAAAAGATAGATCAATGACTTAAAAAGTATCTTCTTCGAGGGTGAAACCTCCTTTACATTACATAATTGAACAATTCTTGGATGATACAAAGGAAAACACCTCGTTTTATATATATGAGTCTAAGGGATCACAATATAATTAGAGCCTACCAAACAATAATAATATAAGGGAACAACATTAACAATAGTGGCCTTCTTTGCGGCATAACAATAACAATATGAGGGCTACATGGGAACAACAACAACAATAAGGGGGCTGCACTAGTATTATAAAGACATATCATGCCGCTCTCCTTCATAAAGGTATTTTCCTCAATTTTTGAGTAGTTTTGGATGATTCTATATAAAATCCGCATCCTCTCATGTGGAATCTTCAATGGGTAAGTTTTTCCACTTAATGAGATACTTAGAAATTGATCGATTTTTCAGTTGCCAATCTCTTATTTCTGTGACTAATTCAGGCTCAAATATGACTTCTCCTTCTTTGTCAAGTTATGGAAACAATGTTTGAACTCGAAGCTTGTCACCGAAAATCTTCTTTAGACATGAAACATGGAAAACTTGGTGTACTCAGGATGATGCAAGAAACTCCAACTTGTATGCCATAGTGCCAATATTTTGCAACATCTTATAATGACCATAGTACTTGGGTGATAATTTATTATCCTTCTTAGATTGCTTTCGAGGCATTTTTTTGTATGGTTGTAGTCGTAAGAATACCTAGTCACCTACATCAAAACTTCTTTCACTATGATGTTGATGTGCATGTTGTTTCATTTGATTATGTGACAAGTGAGGTTATCCTTTAAGAGTTGGAGAACTTATTGTTGATTCTCGATGTGATCTTCAAATTCTTAAACCTTAGAATTTTATCTTAAAGATGATGTGATGGATGTTGGATGATTTCCATAAAGTTCCATAAATGGGGTCATTTTTGTTACAGTGTTGAGGGAAGTGTTATACCACCATTCAGCTAGAGGTAACCACTTGACCTATTATGTTTATTTATCAGGTACAAATAACCGAAGATATCCTTCCAAACATTTTCTCACTATCTCACGATTCCCATTAGATTGAGGATGATAAGATGATGTATGAGCTAATTGAGTACCAAGACAAAAAAATAATCTTGTCCAAAATTTTGCAGTGAAAATGGGATCTCTATCACTTATTATAATATTTAGGTTTCCATGAAGATTTTGAATTGTTTACATAAATTATGTATAAAGTGTATTGGATTTAAAATGATTAGATAATGCACAAAAGTGTGCATATTTGGTAAGTCTATCAACTACCACTATCATGAAAGTATTTCCTTCAGACTTGGGCAAATGTGCGATAAATACATTGAGAACTCCTCCCAATGCTGACTTGGAATGGCTAAAGGTTGTAATGGACTCGGGGTCTTAATTGTCTCAACTTTATTTTGTAGGAAAACCAAAAATTCTTCCATAAAATTTTGAATATCATATTTAAGGCCATCCCAACAAAATTCCTTCTTGACCCTATGGTAAGTTTTTAAAAATCCTGAGTACCCTCTTAAGGGCGAGGTGTGCAAGTCAAAAATAATCTCTTGTTTGAGTTGGGAATTCTTGTAAATATATACGCAATCTTTGCACCATAATGGATTGCTTTTCCAGCTAAATGTATCAAATGTATTGGGATCTTGCTGCAACTTTTGTATGAGTGACGATACCTATTCATCATTATTCCATTCATATCTTGCTTCGGTTGTCCATTAAGGTTGGATAATTGAAATGAAGCAAAGCAATGCTTCCACATCCTCATCCTTTCTTGAGAGTGCATCTATAACAACATTTTTCTTCCCTTTCTTGTAGAAAATTTGAAAGTCATAACCAAACATCTTGTTCACCCATTTTTTATGCTCTTGTGAAGATAATATTTGTTCCAAAAAGTATATACAACTATCATGATTTGTTTTTACCTAGATCTGTCTTCCCATTAGGTAAGGTTGTCATTGCTTTATCGCATGTAGTATTGCCAACATTTCATTCTCATAAATAGGTTTGTGTAAATACTTTCCTTTTATTGGACGAATTTCAAAAGCAATTGTTCCTACTTATTGTATTAAAACAACACAAATTCAATTTCTTGAGGCATCACATTCCACACTAAAAACATTTGTGAATTCTGGCATAGCTAAGACCAATGCTTGGCACTCTTTAAGATTTTCAAGAGCTTTCATTGCTTTTGGAGTCCAACAAAAAGCATATTTATTCAGTAATGATGTTAGAGGTGCTCCTATTCTCCCATAATTCTTAAAAAACTTGTGATAATATACTGTCAACCTGAGAAATCCTTGAATATGGTGTATGGTTGTGGGGATTTTCCATTCCTTAATGGATTTAATTTTGTTAGGGTCTACCTTAACACCTTCATGAGATAAAATATGACCCAAATATTCCACCTCCTTTTCTCAAAATAAACATTTGGAGGTTTTTTCATATAATTTTTTCTCCTTAAATAGTTTGATAACCTTGTAACCATGTTAAACATGATCCTTTCAGGATTTGCTGAAGATTAGTATATCATGAAAAAATACTAAAGCAATTTTTCTAAGGTTTTGAAAATGAAATTCAACCGTGAAATGTGGAAGGTGCATTAGCAAGGCCAAAAGTCATGAACAAAAATTCATAACGATGCTCATCAGTTTTGAATGTTGTTTTTGGAATGTATTAAGCCTTCATTCTAACTTGATGATATCCTGAATGAAGATTGAGCTTGGTGAAGTAAATTTATACATGTAATTCATCAATGATACGAATTGGAATTCAGCTTTAATAGTGAGCTTGTTGAGCTCCGTATAATCGAGACACATATGCCATGATACATCCTTATTGTGCACCAATACTACTAGAGCAGGGAAATAAATTTGACTAGGTTGATTTATACAAACCTCCAACATTTCTACAACCATACGTTCAATTTCACTCTTTTGGGAATAAGGATGTCTGTAAGGCCTAATGTTTGAAGGAACATTTCATGGAATTAAATGAATAGCATGATCATGATCATGAATAGGTTGGAGGCCTTTGGGAGTCTCAAACACCTTGGAATGGTTTTCCAAGACTTTCTGAAGATCTAGATAAATAGAATAATTCGATGTTTGAACCTCTAGTGAGGATATTTGTGAAATTACGCCCTGTTGTTCTTTATTCAGAAGCTTAGTCATACCATTATATCTTATTATCTTTCCTAGTTTCCTTGTGATACCCCTTAGTTCAACTTCATTTATTTCCCAAATTTTTTTGAAGAAAAGCTCTTGAATATTGAACGTTATTGTCCCCAAAGATTATAACATCAACACCACCCATTGGAATGGAAAGAATTGGAATACTCAATACATATTTCCCCATGGTTAGCTTGATATTATGGCACTTTCCAAAGAAATTTACTGTTCATCCATTTTCAACCATCACTTGACACTATGGTGCTAGATATAGGAAGCAATTCAATTCCTAGGCTATCTTACAATGAATAAAATTGTGGGTACTACTTGAGTCAACCAACACTAATACCATTTTCAACTTGATATATCCTTGTATCTAGAGAGTTTGAGTAGTGGTAATTCCTACCAATTCATTACAAGATATGGTCAGATTCATTTCTTCTTTCTCTGGTGTTGGTTCCTATTGTATATCCTCTTATTTTGATGTTTCTTGCTCCTTTTCTTCCTCCTCTTCACAGTCTATATATAATAATTTTTTCTCAGAACACCTATGCACTTTAGTGTATTTTCTATCACAACTGTAACAAATAAATTTTTCTCCTTTTTCCTCCAATTGTTGTGGTGTAAACCTTGTAGGTTATGGAGTAACAACACTTCCATGTTTATAGTTGTGAGTGGTAGACTTCCTAGTTGCCATAAGTTTGCTTTCAACTTTTCTCTCCATCGTGAATGCCTTTTCTAATGAATTAGGTTCTGATAGGAGAACCTGATGTTGGATGTTATCTTTGAAAGTCCCTATGAATACATCAATCCCATGCTTCTCTAGAATATCAGTTACCCTAATATTAAATTTTTAGAATTCGTGAATGTGCTCCACCATTGAACCCTTTTGTTTGATATTTATCAATTGGCTAAAGAAGGTGTTTCTCTTTGTATCTTCATAATGTGTTATCATTTCCTCTTGTAAAAATTGATCCGGTTACAAGTGGTTTATGAGAAAAAATCAATATATACCATAAAAAATGATTAGGTTATAAATATAAATATGAAATACATACCTTTTTGTTAGGGTTTCACACTCTGTAGATTGAAATATCGCTCCATTTGTAGTATCGATGTTACCATATCCTTGAGATAAAACTTCCTCATATCTATATTTGGAATGTGGTGGTTCTTAAAACTCACATTTGAGTCTCTAAAATAATAATTTAAATTCCTTTTATCCTCGTCATGATTTTCATGGAGTACCTTGTCACCACTTGGGAGGCTTTCTTCTAGAAACTTTGCCAAACCTTGCTTCAACCTATCTATTTTGACCTTCATCATTTCTTCCATGTATGTTTTTAAACCCTCATTCAAAACTCCCATGTCACTTTTCATACAATCAATATTAACATTCATCATGGCTTCAAATTCATTTTGTTGTTACTTTTTCCGCGAGAGAAATTTGTTGCACTTGGTTTCGTAAATTTGATATATCATGTTTCATTTCTTCCTCTTCTTCGAGCGTCATAGAGCAGATTTTTGGATGTTTAATATGTGTGTCGATTTATTTGTTTCGAGGCATTCTGGAATCAAACAATGATATCTATGCTTCACTATGCCCCTTGAATCACTTCAAACTGATTTTTCAAACAAAAGTTATGGAATTAAAAAAAAAAAAATACATGCCTTTTTTTTCTTTTTTCTTCCACATTTCACTATTTTTGCCTTCGACCCTAAAATGTATACATAAGAAACTATAGTATTTTATATTTATATCACTTTTTACAAAATTCCAATCTCATTTTTGAACAGAACGTTACGATGATTTTCCCTTGGTTGCTCGTTTGAGACGAAATTATGGTTCATGAAAAACCCCTAACTTCTTTGCACCATATCTAGAAGCATATAGTGAACCAAGATATGAAATTATAATAAAAAGTTCACCAATATTTAGGATCCACATGGTTGTAATTTTAGCTTCTAACACTTATTATAAAATAATTTATAGCGAAAATTCCATGATGACCTGTTTGAAGCAGCGAAACCCTAGAATCCAAAGCTCTGAAACCAAATGTTATGAAACCAAATCAAAAAAAGATAGATAAACGACTTAAAACGTATCCTCTTTGAGGGTAAAACTCCTTTAGATTACATAAATGAACAATTCTTGGATGATACAAATGATAAGACCTCCCTTGTATATATAGGAGTCTAAGGGGTCACAATATAATTAGATCCTACATAATAATAATAATGTACTGGCACAACATTTACAATAGTGGGTTTCTATGGGGCACAACAATAACAATAAGAGGGCTACATCGGCACAAAAATAATAATAAGGGGGAAATAGTAGTATTATAGGGACCTAACAAATAAATATGCACATGTTGAATATCTTGATCGAAACTCCATCTCGATATAAGCCTCTCAAACTTGCATCTGACAGAAGGAACCGAACAAGTATGATTCCATGTAAAATTCCATGTCTCTTTATCTCGTGTATTATTTTCCATTTTCATATTTGTTTTAATAGATGGTGCCAAGATAAATTCCCAACCAAAAATGATTCCATTTGGGGCACATGCATAGATAATGGGAGCCTAACCTTCCTCAAAATGCCCTGCATTCATTTTTCCATAAATTTTGTAACACATGGTTTCTATCATTTGGTATACCTTTATAATTTATTTGGTCTTGAAAATACCATAAGACGTTTTCTTAAACTAACTTGGCTCTTAACACTGATATTTCAATATATCCTCTATTGGTTTGGTGAAGCTAAAAAATCATTTTGTATTAAGGATTTCATGATGTTTGGGAAACCTATAATACTCAGTTATATTGGACGTTGTGTAAGATGCTACTCATTTGTCAAGGTCACTTCTGACTATTGTGTCATTTTCATCTATGTGGTGGGTGATCCACTTAATTGTCTTAATACATGGAAAGAAAATTGGATGTGTTGCAGCCTTGCGAAACCATGACTTCTTAACATTAATGTACACTTGACGATCTTATTCATCTTGTGTTACCTCCCCTTTGGAAAAAGATCTATATATTTCTACCTAGGTTATCTTCACTATCATGTATATATCATACACATTACTTGTATATATGAGTACTTTCCTAAGGGGACTTTCCACAATTACAGTAAATCTACTTTTTTGTATATCATTTCTTGAGGTCCTTCTGGTTGTTGTTTCCATTTCACTTGTACATAATGAAGTGTTGAAACAATCGAGATCAATGGTACTTGACATTTCAAATATATTCATGTGAGATAAAAATGTTATGAAATCCAAAATATAAATTACTATTTAAAACTGAATCAGAAGTTGTGAGGTTATAATGTGATTACCTTAGTCACAAATTAAGAAAGAAAATTGTGGTTTGCATAGTTGCAAATCACAAAGACATGATGGAGAGGGGATATAGCCACAAGTCACAATGTTAGATCACATATGGGGTGGAAGCTCCAGGTTAGAAGGTTAGACTAGAGATGGTGTTTAACTATGGCCTACATTAGCGAATTGCAGTAATGGAGGTAGTTGTGCAAATGTTGATTGTAGATGAAAAATGTGCTGAGTTAGGAAGAATGAGATATCAATGGTGGGAAAATCATGTGAATTAAGGGAATCAATAATACCCTAGACTCTTTCTATGTGATAAGGTAGGGTGAGGCTTAGTTCATATTCTCATACCTTGAGAACTTTCGAGGAAAAGGAAGGTTGAATAGGGTTGTTAGATGGAAAGCTTTGCAGCACAACTTGAGGGAATGGTCATGGTTGTGTGAGAGTGAGAAAGTTAGCATGATAAGTATTGGGTATAGGTGTAATTCTATGTTTATATAGGTAGATACTAGAGGGATGTGAATCTTTGGGGAACTGGAATGACAAGGTAAGTCAAACAAGAGAGAATGGGAATAACAAAATCACAATCACATATTGAGAGAGAAGAGTGTGGTACTAACATGGGTCTTAGTGCTAGTCACAAAAACATATTGCAGAGGCATAATAGCTCCTTGTGTTGTGAACTGGCAATATCATAGTATAATTTAATGCACAAATGAATTTGGGAATAACCCCTTCATATACGTTTTACCACAACTGCAAGGAAATAGGTTACGTAAATGTGTGATCGCGGGAAAACATATAAGATGGAGTGAGGAAATGTTGTAGATTTCAATTACTAGAGACTGAGTCACTAGCTGCATCATCACAAATTAGTTTTTTCATTGTCACACGTTTGTTTGCAGGAGCACTCACTCAATCATAGATCACACCACCAGGAGGAAACTAGGTTTCTATTGTGATCTATTATAACAATTTGTGATAAGTTATTTATCAAATTTTAGCCTTATCTCATATCCACAACGTGAGTCAACGATGCACTTAATCGCAAAACTTTGTGACAAGGCTCTTTTGAGTATAATTTATAAGAGTAAAAAGACTTAGGAGATTCCTAAGAAGATATGGACCTAGCATAAAAGAATTAATTCATATTTTGAGTACTTCTAGATGAGGGGGATCGAAATTTCAGAGTGTCAAAAATTTGGAGGGCTATTGTAACTTGTACAATAGAATTATAAATTCAACTTAGGAACTATGCATGATAAGAATTTAATTTAAACAATCCACACTCAAAGATACAAAATTCTCATAGCACACATCATACCAAAACCAAAGTACATATGTATAAGGTGCGATGTGGTATCATATATTATGTCAAGTAATGGTGATTTTCAAGAATTGGCCAATGATTCCTATTATGTGTATGAATTCATGGATTGTTTTTGAGCTCATATGCCACACCACATTAGGGATATTCTGCATACAAATGAATGGCCACATTCTAAAAGGTTGATGGTTCTAGGGAATCATGTCATTACCAATAATTACCTCAAGACATAAAGAGTGAGTGATATCATGAGTTAATACAACTCCTTGAGGATTTGTATCAAAACATAACGGAGGTACAATGAACTCATTAAAAATGGGGTTGGGATTAGAAAATTTAGTGTCAATCCCTATACTATAAATCCAATGCTTGATTGAGTCCAAGGGTGTAACTTCATTGGATGAGACTCAAAAATCCCCTTGGGTTAGTTTAATATGTTTTTCCAAGTTCTACCATTTCCAAATTTGAGATAGTAAGGGAATAATAAAGCATTTCCTTCCTTGGATTATCAATTGAATTGATGCCCTCCTATATGTCTTATATTGAAGGGAACTTGGCATTGACAGAGTCATGTGAAATAGGTGGAGTGACACCATCTATGGTAAAAAAGTCATGATTATAATCCATATCAGGATGGACCTTTTAATTAGTTTCATGAGGTTTTGAAGGTCCACCAAAAAAATAAATCTCTTCCACTAAAATTTTCATGTTCTCACCATACAAGTCCACATCTGAAGAGTATGACACCATCTAAGTATCATTAGATCAACGTTATCCATTAGCGATGGAAGAAATCATGTGGATCTGATCAATAATAATAAATATAATATCAAGTTCTGGCATTGGGAAAATTCCTAACAACAAAAATTTCTTAAAGAAAATTGCATTGGCATTCACATATCCTAAAGGGTTGTCATGGACAAATGGAACTAAATCTCTCATAGATATTAATTTTTTTTATCAACATACAATATTCCAGTTGATTAATCATAAATGATATTTCCTTCATATGGAAAATGAAGAACAAAATAGAGATATGTCATGATAGTAGACATGGCATAAAACTGACTATGTCTAATGAGCAAATTATACTCAAGTGGGGCATCATGAACTTCCACATAAAAAACAATGGTTTGAACCCCAAGAGAAATTGAAAATGCAAGGAGAATCCCCCTAAGTAAGAAGGTGTAATCATGAAAGTCCTATAACATGTTGCTTGATTGAAAATGTTCTAGAGATCTAAGAGATTTCTATGATAACGAAGCCATGATAGAAGTGGATTTAAATGTCTCATGCAGAAGAGTACATTAAATATCCATGTTAAGGAAACAAAGTGAGATATAAAAAATGAATTGATGGGATAACTAATACTAACTTGTATCAACATCCAATTTTCCTAGATTAGACTCTAAGAGATAAACCCATAGTACAATTGTCAATAAGGTTCTACATTGCATGTAGAATTTTTGCAAAACATCTAAAGAAAATAGGACACATGGTGGTTGGGCTAGATCCTTGACAATATTGTAGTTTTGGGCATCCATGGAATTAGGATTTTGTTTCAAGCAACAGAGAACACCCTGGGGTGGTTGGATCATTGTCTCCAAAGTATTATCTATCATGATAGGTCCATTAGATTGAATTGGGATGATTGGGTCCTTAGAAAAATAACTACTATCTAGAATTTCATAGTTTTTTGTTCTCACAGTCAAGCTCAATGCATCGCTACACATAAGGATGTGTAATGAGCCTCCATGAATTTTTTTTTCTTTCATGTCCTCAAAAAGAGGAGGAGTTACAACCATTTGTTATTATGGTTAGGCGGGGAATGGATGTGTGGAAATATTATGATACTTCCTGGTAGCCATTTTTTATAAGAATTGATGAATCTCATTCATAAATGGGACTCATGCAGGGAAAATTTTAAGGATGGAAATTTACCTTAAACATTAGAAACCTTGGCGAATCTTACTAATCCATAATATGAAAACTATAAAATATTTCGTGATATTTTAGTTAAAGTATTCAAACTTCTAATTATTTATATAGGCTCTATAAAATTTTGGTGATTATTAAGGGAAAATAATGATTTCTAATAAAATTTGGGCGAATAATTTTTAGGAAAGAATCAGAATTGGCGAATCTTTTTTTGGAAAAAGCATGGAAAATTAGCCCATCTGCGAATATTAGCCTTTAAATTTTTCCATGGACTCATGAGTCAAATAATCACCTTGAAAAATATTATAATGAAAGTTGATATTATAGTTTTATTCAATTGTGCCCCCACCTACATTGAGTTTGGTTCATTGTGTCTCTTGAGCATTTTTAGAAGGGTTACTTTTCTTAATATTATTATTTTGACCACAAGGTTCATAGAAAATTTTAGGGGCGAATATTCGCCCTTTGGCGAAATTAAGGGGTTTTAAATTTTTAGTGGGCGAATATTTTGTATCATAGCACATTTTTACAAATCACCTCAAATAGCCCACCTTATTTTAAGGGAGAGGGTTGAAAAGGTAAATCTAGCCCTTGAAACTAGGAGTTACAACCTTCCATTCACCCATTTTCAAGAATAGGTTTTATTTAAGTGAATCCTATGGGCCAAATACCATATTTGTAAAAGAGGTATGGTAAATTAATAAAAATATGGTAAATTAATAAAAATATAATAAACGAGAGGTATGGTAAAAAAATAAAACATTTTTTTATATTTACTCCATAAGTCAGCTTATATTTACGAACACTCAAAAAATGCGTTATATTTAGGTGAAAACTATGGGCAAAATATTATGGGACAAATACCATGGACTAGATTGTTATTAATACCATGCAAAAAAACATTATTAACCCTAATATCAGTATTAATAAAAATAAAAATGGCACATGGTATTGACCCATGGTATTCACCAAAATGGCACATGGTATTGACCCATGGTATTCACCTAGAATGTAGCCTATTTAAATGGGGGAATTAAACCAGCATAGATCCATCTTTACTCTGGATCTACTAACCCCGGAGAGGTATCAAATATCATGATATGCAAACTAGAATAGAGTGAAAAATATTTGATCCCTCTCGAGGCTTGGTGGATAAGAGTAAAAATGGATGCTGTAATTTAATGTATGTTAAACATTTTACCTTGGTTAAAATAAAAAATAAAATAAAATTCAACTATTAATTTTATTAATTTTTATAAATTACTAATAGTATTTTTTAAGCTCCACATTTATGATAACCCATGGTATTGACCCATGGTAATACCATGGTATTCATGTGAGCATAGACTATTTAAAGTGGAAATTCTATCATCTTAGATCCATCTTAATTCTAGGTCTACCAAGTGCTCAGAGGGATAAATAGATTTCATCCCCCTAAGAGTGGTAGATGTGGAGTTAAGATGGATATAGGTTGGTTTCTATGATAATGAAGATATTAAATAGACTTAGGAAATTATATTGTAAAAAAATCTTAAGGTGAATGGTTAAAGAATAGAAATTGGACAAGTATATTTGTATACTTATGTTTTAAACTGAAACAAATCCAGGGCTAAAAGGAATGGATTGATTTCACTAGCCATCCTTCTATAACATTCCAACATATGCTGGAGTAAACAGATTGTAATTTGGGTAACTTTTGTAACTGCAAACAGGAACATACTTGTGTATTGGCGGGGTGGTTACGAGGTCCCTGGAAGTGATGAATTTGAATTTTTCTTGGTTTTATATATAGTATTAGGTTTTTTCTCATTCTTTTTGTGAATGACACGGGTGAACTTTATCCTACACCCACTAGGTTATCGATATGTAATTTAAGTAATTTTGATTTCAAAAGATATTTTAAAGAAATGTAATGATTTCATTTTTGTATTCAATAAACACAATATTCTAATGGAATTCTACATTTGTGGCTTACCTATATAGATTCCATGGAGAAGTGTTAGTGGTGTGACATCAATTGTCGTCAAGCAGAGGCTTTAGTTTTACTCTTTTTGGAAGCAAATACTTTCTTCCAACATTATTCAGTTCCATGAAAAATTTGAAAGTCCTAATAGTATTCAATTATGGGTTCAAGAGAGACATAGTATTCAATTATGGGTTAAAGAGATCCACACCGAATGATCTATCGGCCTTATCTTCACTTAGTTTAAGGCTATTCACTTGGAGAGCCTGCATGTGCCCCCACTTCAAGACCATAGTAAAGTCATGTAGAACTTAGAGAAGCTATCTTTAAGATTTTAGTGAAGAATGGAAAAATGTGTGGGTTCAATAACAACTAGTCGAGCATTAAGCTTCGAATAATGCTAGATTTTAACCTGGAGCACTTTTGTGATTTGTAGGAGATGCCCCCTCATATTTGTGACACATCTTCAGTTGTGAATTGGACTATTACTAACTTTCATTTCCTTTGAAAGTTACCTAATGACTTGGGGAACCTCAACTCTTTAAGAGTGTTAAGGAAGGAAACAAAGTACATTATGCTAAGTTCTCTTATGCTTTTCAAGTTTTTCTTAGATATCTACAACGTTTAAGGTAGGAAAGTACATTCTGTTAATGAAAATTTGTCTTGATAGAAAGGCCCAATTTCAAATTCTAATGCTTTAAAAAAACATTGTATAATTGTAATGTTTCTAAAAGGAAAGCATATTTTTTCAATTTAAGTATCATGATCCCATATTCCAACTTATTTCTCAGTAACCCATTAGGCTTTGTAGCTTTGAATAAATCCATGTCTTTTGATAAGATCCTCTTCCAAATTAGAACGTAGTTTTCTTTTGGCAATAACCACATACAATGTCTTGATTTTGTTATTTAGAAAATAGAGGTTGTGAAACAAGCTTGTGCCATACATGGACTTGATTCATTGATTATGTATCAATTATGGCTCTTGATGTAACAATGTCTTGATTTTTGTTGATTGAAAATAGAGGTTATGCTTTACTATTTCACAAAATTTCTTACAATCTTTCCATAAGTATTGATTTGTAATCTCAATCACTGAGGGATGACAGTAATGACAAAGGTAATATTCCATGGTTTGAAGTTACCCTCTTACTAAATATTTAAATATATCACCACAATTTAACTGTTAGTTAAAGGAATTGTATTTGATTTGTAAACAATTCATTGCTTGATTTATAGATTTTGATTTTTTCCATTTTTTTTTCTCAGATTTAGTATGAGATATCTTCCAATATTTGGGTTCCCTAGTTTCCGCACCATAGCTATGAGGTTCAGATGCTATAATTAAATATTCTCAGAATGTTACAACTTTTCTAGTAAGTGTACTTTGAAACATTGTTGTTGCTTTTCCATGGTGTTAATGCAAATAAGCACTACAACTAGTGCCATTATTTAGATTAAGTGCTGAAATCTAGGTGGTCTTGTAATGATGGAGTGATTTTTTTCTAGCTACTACAGCCATATGCATTTTTAGCTCTTATGTTGTCGTGAGATATTCAAATTCAGAATAAGGATTGAGGTCTCATTTCCACTGTAGATTGCAGTCATTTTCTTGAACATAATATATAGTAGATTATATTTTACTAATCAACTGCGGATGTGATCCCTCGCGGGAAAGGAAATTCAAAGTGACTTTGATTTCACATTTATTTGTCAAAACATCCACATAGGAAAGGAGATCCAAGGTGACACTGATTTCATACTGATTTGTCAAAATGGAGGCAAGAGAAAAGGAAACTTTGTATTCAACAATGCTCTTAATTTCATATGTACATGCACAGACATATTATTAGAAAACATTGAAGGGTTGCCTAAGTAATATTTTCCATTCCACTACATTCTTTACAACTTGTAAATAAATAACTCAGAACAATTCATTACACTACTTGTTATTCCTTATTAATCAGTGGTTAAGATTTTGATATTGAACTGGCTAAGATTTTTCTTCCTTATGTGAAATTGTGTGTTCTATAATGCTTCTTTTCCATTCACTATATATAGCATATAAAGTGTGTCTAATGGAGTAGGATATTGGAAAGTCTTGTGATCCTTGAACTATGTTACAAGGCAGAAATCCAACGAGGCAGGGTAGGTGCATCCCCACAAAGGGGTCACAAATACCAAAGTTGGTATTGGCTAGTGCCTTGAGCTAGAAAATTTTCTTTACCCTTGTATTAAAAGTGAATCCAGAGGGGATTCTAATATTATATTTATAAGATTTATATTAGTTAAGATTGATGAATAAAATTCATGAGACATGAGCTAGGATGTCCTTGCAAGGTGGTTGTTGATTATTGGAAGCTATGATGGCCAATATGTCAGGCTAGGTTGTCACACTCCCTTGATCGTGAGCACGATTGTGATCCAGATGGAAGACTTCATAGTCTAGATTGATTGTTTAGCAGTGATAATTAGTGGGCTCATTCACAAAAGCTTTTATTTCACTAATCCTTTTTATAGAGTATTTAGATTCAATTTCCAAAGGTTTTAATTACACTATAGAGTTGAGTTCTGAGAGAGTTGTGATTCACAGTGTTAAGTATAGCAGCTATAAGACTTGAATGAAGACAAGCATAGTAGATGTATCAGAATTTGTTATAAGCTTACCTGCATATCATAAGGGACTTGGTTGGATTTTTTATAATTTTATAAACAAGTTCCATTTCATGGAAATGTGAAAAAAACAGTGATATTTCCACCATGTGGCTCTTGTCATATATGGTTTTATACTTTTTCAAAAAATTCTCTAAGAGTTCACAATGCTAAGATTCACTAGGACCTTACAAAGTTTTATTATTTAGTGAAAGACCCACCAAGATCTTACAAGATTTTATAATTGAGTAAAATATTCGCCATGCCTGGTGACAAATTCACCAAAAGAATATATATACATATTATATTATTGATAAAATCGCCTTCCATTTTTCCTATATACCATGGAGATTCGCCCATTTATTATACATATAAATTTAGGGGGGGTTCTTAAAATTTTCCCTGACAAGGTTGCTGACAATGTTTTGGTTGCATGGATTAGACCATATGAATCTTAGTGGTATACTTAGGAGAATTTATTTGTTGAGAATTGGGTGTAGTTCCAATGACTTGAAATGTAACAATCAATTTCCCCAATTGCACATCCAACTGGATCATAGAATTAGTGGATTTGGAATCACTTACACCATTATAGTTTGATGTTTGAGTTATTACATTGTCATGTTCAATGCATAATTTTAGGGGCATCTTGATCAACGTTCATTGGAATAGATGAAACCTAACATTATCATTCATGAATAATTTGAAGAGCATTGTAAATTGTACATGTTATATACTAGGGGGATAATATGGGGTAGAAAGGGAGGTACCCAAGGTAATAATGTAATAATGGGATGGGCCATAGTAATAAATAAGGTGGTTAACCCATATCATGTAAGGGACCACAAGTAGTTAGTAATAATGTAATGGGCCCATGGTATTAGTTCGATGGTATGAGGGAACCATGGTGATGACCCATGGTATTCTATGTGTGATGCCTATATAGAGGCTAGAGACTCTACATGGAGAGATGTCGAGGAATATTGTATGAACAGACACATGGCTTGTGGAGTGTTCTCCTTCCTTAAGGAGTGAATGTATGGTGTTGTCGTACCTTAAGGGTTTGATATTAATAAAGAATCATTTCTATCTATTTCGATCTTTTCATTCTTGGGTTTATTTCTATTCTCATATATTTTTTGGGTTGGATCTATAACAAGTGGTATCAGAGCTATAACAAGTGGTATCAGAGCACTTTCTTGGGCAAAAGTGGAGAATTTTTTTTATTGTTTTGCAGGATTTCAGGGGCGGCGAGTTTGCAGATTAGATCTGTATGTTTCAGTGCAAAATCTACAAAATCTAATTGAAGATCTAGATTCTTTGTGAAAAAATACCTGATTTCAAAAAAAAATCGGCAGTCTGGATGAAGGAGATATTGCTGATCTAAAAATTAGTCGTGTTGTAGATATTTTTTCGGGGCAGTGAGTTTGCGGCACAGATCTATACGTTTTGGGGAAAAATCTACAAAATCTAATTGTAGAGCTAAATTCTCTATCAAAAAAATGCCAGATTTAAAAAAAAATCAGTCAAATCGGAGTTCGGATGAGGGAGATATCGCTGATTTAAAATTAGCTCCTTTTTCAGAAATTTTGGTGATGGCGGGAGAGTTGCAGCGTAGATTCGAAATTCTAGTGCCTGGATCAAGATTTCTATCACATGGGCAGATGCAGAATCATTGTTCCATTTCCAAAAACAGGTCATAATAGGGATTCTGAGCAATATTGACAGAATTGTGGCTATTTTAAATTTTCGCGAAATTTTTTTGTGATGGCGGGCCTAGATCAGAGGAACATCTGTAAATTTGATGGCTCTCATCCAGCCAGATGGCTAGCACAAATGGATGATGAGACTCAGCTGAGTGTGGGAAAAATGTACTTGGACAATGAAATATGGCAATGGTGGCAAGGGCATCAACGTTGCTATGGAAGGCCCTTCACTTGGGACACATTCAAAAAAGCTCTTATGGACGACTTTGACCGTAAATCTAATCTTGTGGATAAGCTCACAAAGACAAACACATAGCCTAGCAAAGATTTTATTTTTACAGGAAAGAAGGAAACCAAGAAACCTAAAGGGTTATTTTCTGTTGTTATCTCCTTATTGCAGCTTCATGGATTGATTTAGAAGGAGAAGATCATTGTTTCTATAAATCCTAGTTGCAAGAATAATTTTATCAATGTTAATTTGGCAAAAGAAATTGCAAGTTCCAGCAAAACACATTGAACACACTTAGGTGGATTGTGAGGATGTTCAAGTGTATAAGGATTTGAAGATTTCTATGCATAAGTATGTGTTAGATGGTGACTTTTATGCTTTAGAGATGGATAATATGGATGTTGTTTTGGGATATCCTTGGATGGAATCAGTGGGTACTATCAATATTAATGTGCAGAAGAAATTCCTGAAGCTCTGGTATAAAAAGAATAAAATTACATTACATGATATTTCCATCAATAAACAGGTAGAGTCCACAGAGGTTGACGCAGAAAATGTTCCAGGGACTGACATATCCAACGATGAGCAGTTGATGGTCGACAATTAAACACAAATAGAGGCTAAAGTCGAAAAGGTTACAGGTGTTGACACATCTGATGAGGGTTCAATGGTTGAAGTAATATTAAAAGATAA
Organism: Pinus tabuliformis; assembly: GCA_031772625.1. Lineage (NCBI taxonomy): Eukaryota > Viridiplantae > Streptophyta > Pinopsida > Pinales > Pinaceae > Pinus > Pinus tabuliformis. The sequence goes on along the minus strand of CM062820.1, from coordinate 1,436,730,066 downwards.
GACACCACAATGGGCACCACAACATGCACCAGATAATAGTCAGGCTCCAGTAAGGGGTGAATTAAAGAAAAAGACACAATGGGTTAAAACTTCAACATATCGTCACCCACATAACCCCGCAAGACAACAACCAACAAGATGGCAACCAATTAGCCACAAAGACAAGAATCCCCCATGACAGATAGAGTGAAGCGAAGATCCACCTACTAGACATCAACACAAAAGAGCTGCCATGGTCAATTTCCATCTCAAATGACCGAGGCACTAGCGAGATCAAGGGTTCACCTTTCTATTGGATGGCTAGATGCACGTGCAGGGTACCAGTGGACTACTCTTTTGAGTAGATCTTATTATTTGTGTTCTTCCCATGTTTCGGGGACGAAACATGCTAAGGGGGGTGGAATGTTATATACCTGGGGGGGATAATATGGAGTACAAAGGGAGGTACCAAAGGTAATAATGTAATGACGGGATGGGCCATAGTAATAAATAAGGTGTTTAACTCCGTATCATATAAGGGACCACAAGTAGTTAGTAATAATGTAATAGGCCCATGGTAATCGTTCGATGGTATGAGGGAACCATTGTAATGACCCATGGTATTGTATGTATGAGGGCTATATAGAGGCTAGAGACTCCACATGGAGAGATGTCAAGGAATATTGTATGAACATGCATATGGCTTGTGGAGTGTTCTCCTTCCTTAAGGGTTTGATATTAATAAAGAATCATTTCTATCTATTTCAATCTTGTCATTCTTGGGTTTATTTCTATTTTCATATATTTTTTGGGTTCAATATATAACAGGTGGTATCAGAGCTATAACAATACATTGGGGGAAATTTGAGGCCTAAAATGGGCCTCCTAAGTGTTATAGAAATTTCTAGGCACTGCAACTCAAATCATACATGTCCATAAACCAAGGGCTCCTAAGTCCCTAAAAGTGTTGCTTCACACCCTAAAGGAACAAGGTCAGCTAATTACATCATCTCCCAGAAATTCTCCACAGAAAAATGCCCAGAACTGGTCAAAGTTGGACCATACAGACTACCCAGTGCAGATGGTGCAGTGCATCTCACCTGCACAGTGTAAACGGTGTGATGCATACTGGAAAGCCCTTATGTATGGTACGATGGGCGAGAGTAGACAAATGGTAGAGATAGTTTGCAAGGTGGATTGTCATGGAATCTTCCTGAAAGTTCTCCTGTGACACGTTCCTCTCTGAATTCGCCCAGGGATGAGTAAGAGATCATCAATCTCCAAGCGGAATCAAGAACTATTAGAGAGAGGACACTATTCAAAATCTCAAAGCTGACTCACCCCCCTGCAATCATCTATATATGGATACCTCATCCCAGAGATCCATAGGTTGGAATTTTGTATCTTGTAAGGAAGTTTTGTTGGTTTCTTGGTGGAATATCATAGTGTTTGGTGATCTAAGCTTTTCATGAGGTGAATAAGGGCTTTCATTCTAGGAGGATGACGCTGGGTCAGAACAATTGGTTGTAATCCTCTTTGCTATTCTTGATTTTAATAAAGCTATTCAAGTTCTCCCCCACATTCTTGTATGTTTGATGATATATGCATTTGTGTGGTCAATATATATCTGGTCCTATATTGTTTATGATTGTAGATCTCTATTCTTCGATAGTATTATGCTACTTTGATTCCACAGGTGCTCTTTGAAGCTGGGCAGACGAAGAAAAAAGCGGCAAGGATCTGTCAGAAGGGAGAGGAACCAAGAAAGGAGCTAAGTGCAAGACTAAGGATGGTTTCCTTTGTTCCCCTCTTATCTAATTCTCATAAAGGAAAGCAAAAGTAGTTTTAGATAGTTTGTTTCTAAGATAGATACCAGTCTTAGTGGGACTAGCAGCTCCGAGTAGACACTAGATTTCCCGATAACAAAATGGCGACTCCACTGGGGAGCGAATAGGTTGTTTGCTTGTCTATATATTTTTTTTTATATACTTACATACGGGGCCTGAAGTTAAGCCAGCTCGCCTTTGAACTGCATTTTCTATGCAAGTGCAAAGTAGATCAATGTTGTTTCAGTCTATCTCCGGGTTTTGTTTATAAACTGAACAATCGATTTGCAAACATTCTGATTGCCCTAGTGGTGTCTCTAGTAACCTCATTAGATCAGCCCCTGTGATTTCTATTTACTGACTATCATTAGCTGAGCCTAAATCCCTGAACTAAGCTGCAAACTGTGACCTGGAACCAAGTTGAAGTCTCGTCCCTAGACCATCGCACTTTCTCCTCTTGGGAATCTGGATGCATCGCACCTCCCATCTGTAGTAGGTGCACTGCATCGCACTTTCCCTGTGTTCCAAGTGCACTGATCAGACAAAACCTCTTATGCTCTCATATTTTGGTTTCTGTGTTCACTCTCTTCAGCTTTATTTAGGAGTTTTGTTGTCTGTGATTAGTATACCGCTGTAGAAACTCCCTTCCTTTGCATGATTCCACCTCCATAGTACAAGGAATTGTGAATGTTTTTATGTGTTGTGTGCCATTTACAGTTCTCTTTTACAAAAAGTAGCATAACCAAACTGTTGTCTTTTGATTTGGAAGTGTCGTAAGTCTCATTTTCAGTCAAAGAAAAGAATTATATTGTTCTCGATGGTCGATTATACAATTACTCTTGTATTTTATTTGAATTAGTAGTTTTTCAAGTGTCGAAAGCAGTTTTCAATTCAAAATAGTAAAGTGTCGTCATTATCTTCCTCGTTTTTGAAGAGAAATTTGTTAGTACTGTCACTTTGAAAAGATAGCTCAGATTTGTACTTAGCATTCTTCTTGTCATTCACACATTAAGAAAGATGAAAACAAATACATGCATGTGCATTTGCGTTTAGACTGCTTGTTGGTTTGATTTAGGATAGTGCATCTAGTGTGTGCTCTCTGCTCTATGTTGAAAGAATGTCATCTCTCTTTCTTTACTAGCTAGGATTTTCATTTCGAAAAGAAGATTAAACAATTGTTTATCATCTTAGATTGCATTTTAGGAATTGTATATCTACGTCACGTGGTGAACCTGAAAGGAAAATTTATTAAGAAAGATCAATTATAAAATAAATACAATGAACATAAAAAAGCTTTGGAACCTAATGCACAACATCTAGAAGTCTAGGCTAGAGACATATTCCAGCGTTGTAAAGCCTGGTAACTGTCGCTTTCACTATTGGTTGGGTGATTCCTCCTCTTTGAGATGACAAGTGCCAGTACGGACTTGTGCTCTAATGTACTGTCGAGTATATATTGGGAGACCACAATAGGCTATATCCGTTATCCATAGGAAGCCGTGCCGGCCGCCCTATTGATCGCAATGCATTGAACACAACATTCGGGAAGATTGACTGCCGTAATGTAAAAAGTATTCTGCAGTTTTGCGATTGGTTTGGTAATCCCTCTATCTAGATTTCCAGAGTAGTCTCTTTCGTTCCTTTTTAGACTCCTTAAAGGAAAGGGTCCATCTGAGCACTTGTCACTTCAAGCTCATTAAAAATCGAAGGCGACTAGAGTCATGTTTTGTTTTTTCTTGACTCTTAAAAATTGAAAAAACAAGTTGTGTCAAAGTGTCTAAAATTCATTTAATTCGGAAACATTTTCCCCCATATATTTTTAGTTGATTGAGTAATCCGCAATCGTGGAGGAAAGTCAATCAAAACCCCGTCGTTCGCAGAGACTTATGAGTCAACCATCTTTATCCCCAGAATCAAAACTATTCTGGACAAAGCAAACTCGTTTAACTTGTTCAAAGTCCCTTGGTCTGGTTGGAACAAGTGTTCTGACGCCCTCAGAGACTCTGGTTACTCCAAACATTTCTGGTATCCCTGCCTTTGTGGAAGAAGTTCCGCAGCCATTAGAGGACAGTAGAACTGATCGTAGTGTCAGGGTAAACACTTCTATACCTGAACTGGATCCATCTACAGCTGAATCGGAAGGTTTTATTCCCCAAACATCTGTCGCTGCCGAATATATACCTTGTTTGGGACCGGAAATATTTTACGGAACTGACGGTCTACCTCTTCCACCCGGGTTGATTACTATAGAAGAGATTGTGGAGGATCCCCCATCTAGTACTCCATCGCATTTTGGAGTTGGGATCACTCTATATCCTTCTTTGTCAGAAATTAGTCTATCGTTATCAGAATTTCCTGTAGAATCGCTAGGAAATCTTTTGGATAGACTATATATGTTTGAACAACCATCAACATCTAGGATTGTGTCATTTGACACAGCAGCAGCAGAACTCCCTGCTACCACTCCAACATTGTTTGCCGGCATATCGTCTGTCACAAATAGCTCTCAATTGCTGGATGGAATCCATCCAGGGGCTGTTTCGACAATATGGTTTGTTCCCGTTCGTTCGTCTGGAATAATATCTAGAATCTCTTATGTTGAGTCTCAGCAAATTGATCGTTTGCAATGTCAATTTGGGCAGTCCGGTCCTCAAAGGAAAATCATTACCTTAAGCACCAGATTACCGCCATATGGGGGAATATGCCCTTTCATTGTCTCCTCCGAGAGGACAAACATACGATAGTTCACAACGGAATTCAGGTTATGCTGGAATTACATCTAGTATTTGGGTGCCAATATTGCCTCAACAACCAAGAGTTGTATACTCAATGCAACAAAGTCTGCCTATGTCAAATATCCCCACTACACCGGCTATTGTGATGGTGTTGCAAGTACAAGCATTTCCTGTTGTATGCCAACCTCAAGTCTCTCAGGTCGCAAATCAACAACCTCTTGTCTCTATGATGCCACCACAATCATCGATTAGTGGCTCCTTAACTGGAGTGACCCAGGCTCAAATGGGTACCATTACCCCTCATCTTGGTCAAACAGCAAGTATCAGACAACAACACATGGTCTCACAACCATGGCTGGTGCAATATCAACAACCACAATTCCAACAAGTTTACCAAGGATCTGAGCACCAAGTCTTTGCAAGTAATGGGCAGCCGTATATTCAAAATGGTCAACATCAACCAATTCATAATGGTTATGCCCATCAACCTTACCAAAGTTATCAGCATCAAATGCACTATGCTGGTATGCCAATACCCACTACCCAGGCAATCCCATCTTATCCTGGGTATGCTTTGCCGAACCTGAATCAACAGTTGCCCTTCATGGCAACTTTAGAGTTACCAGATCTAAATCGGCTAACAAACGATCCAATCGCTTACGCACCTTCGTGGCCAGCGATTCCTCATAAACTTCCGTCAGATATTCCTAAATTTAATGGAAATTCGGGTGAAGACCCATCGAATCATGTGATGACCTTTCATATGTGGTGTTCATCTAACACTCTAAATGATGATTTTATTAGGCATCGCCTTTTTCATCGAACATTAACTAGTCCGGCATCAAAATGGTATATCGAATTGCCTAGAGCTTCATTTTATAACTTCAACACCCTAGCCACAACCTTTTTAACCCATTTTCAGTTGCCCATAAGGTATGAAACAAGAACAGAGCTTCTAACCAATTCCAAGCAAACCACAGCCACTCACATATCCGATCATATTCATGAGTGTCGACGTCGTCGTAGAATGGTAAAAACATATGTTCCTGATCAGCTGTTGGCTGAATGGTTTATTAAGTCATTGTTGCCTTCTATTACGGAAGATGTGGAAAAGGGAGGAGTCGTCACTGAAGAGCAAGTCATTGCTCGTGCGCAATATTTATATTTGATCTATACTCAGTCTGGCACACTCTACGATAAAATCCCTGATGCTCCTAAACTGAAATTTTCCATTCCTCCCTCTCCTAAATCAAACAAAGACTCTCATGCTAGGGATGGCATGATAGGAATGACCAGCATGAAAACTGTAAAGGCTAAGTCGAGGAAGGCCCGTACAATTTCAGGTCAAAATGAAAATGAAGAACTTCTCACCTCGGAAGTAAACGTTGTATCGACTGACAAAGGCAAAGAAACCAAGAAACCAGGAGGCAAGAAGAAAAAGAAAGGGAAGAAGAAGAAACAAGAGGAGTCATTCCCTGAAAATTCTTCTGGAAACCCTTCTGGATATAGGAAATGAAATCGTCCATGCCTTATATGTGATGAGGATCATTGGACAAGAGAGTGTCCATATAAGGCTGAGCTTAGAAAATTCTTCAAGAATTCAAAAACCTCAGCGGTATTGACTGATCCGTTTCCAAATCTAGGAACAAATCTGGTTGCTAGTGACAATGCTTCCTTGTCCCAAGTGCTAATGTTGTCGGTTTCAAAGAAAAGAAATGATGCTTTGATATCAGCTAGGAATAAAGATTACGGGAATCCACAGCTGTCGGACAACAAGGCCAATGATCAACCTAGTAGTTCGAAAACAACTTCGACCGAAGTTGTGCCACCCATCATTCTTGAACTAATGATAAAGCTGCCAAAGGGAGTAGTACACAATTCGACATTTAATCCTCATGTTAGAGCAGCACAACATTATAATATAGTGGAGGATCTGGCCCAATCGCCATCTGCTATGTCGACACTTGAGGTACTGCAAAATTACCCCTCCCAAAAGCAGGCTTTATTATCAACGATAGGTGGGATTGACCCAACAGATTCCAATCTTGTGTCCTTTAATCACAAAATATATGACCCTTAGTTACCAGCTCAACTATCTTTCCTGATTCAAGTGAAAGCCCTCAACAAAACTATTCATCGAACAATTATTGATGAGGGGGCATCTACATGTATTATGTCGATGAGTTTTTGGAAAACTTTAGGATCTCCACCCTTGTCGCGATCTTTGACGACATTAAAAGCATTTGATGGACAAACATACACCCCATATGGGATTTTAAGTAACTTGCAAGTTGAAATGGGGGGCAAAACATTAGAAATAGATGTTGAAGTAATTGATGGAAACCTCGATTACAACATCCTACTGGGAAGGCACTGGATATATGCTATGGCAACCATTGTGTCGACCTAGTTCAGGAAGATTGCATTTCCCTTTCAAGGAGGAATTACAATCGTCGACCAACAAACATTTCTCCCCAACAGTTCACAAGTTATGGGAAGCATTCTGATGATCCACGGAAGCCCTCATTCGCTTCAAAATATTGGAGTAGGCCTACTAAAAGACCCTATTTAATGGGGACTTTTGCCCTACCACCTCTAATCAATCTGGCGGAAGTGGTGACGGTGGGAACCTGCAATATGATATATTCTATTCAAAATATCTCTGAAAATGATATTAACATGGATCATCTGCAGGTATTGCCTCCAAGCCCAATAGAAATCTTGTAGCAATCAATTTTTTCGGCATGGGAAGCAAACCCAAATCAATGCTCATCAAGCTTTTCGATGGATAGGTCTAAGGAATATGGCACCCCTTCAAATCCCTGGTCAAAAATACATTCTACATACGAAGGAATTTTTAAGTCAATGGTAATTGATGGGGCACCATGGGAATATTACCACCATCGTTCCCATCTTCCAGATTACAAGGAAGATACTCCTAATGACCTTCATCATCCCTCAGTTTTTGATTTTCTATCAAATACTGTAAACACGGTGGATTCTGAGTGAAACTTGTCCAATATTGAAGAGACTATCACCATAAATATCTCGACCGAAACAAATGTTGTAGAGAATATTCATGTCAGCAAATCTTGTTCTTCTTCAGAACTAGAAATATATCATGCTCTTTTTCGTGAGTTCAGAGATGTCTTTTCTTGGCCATATGATGAAATTCCAGGAATTGACTCAAGCGTAGTTGAACACGAAATTAAGATGTATCCAGATGTCAAACCAGTATGACAACGACTACGGCAGGTGCACCCAAAGAAAGTCGTTTCTATCAAGGCAGAAGTTGAAAAACTTCTCCATGTTGGTTTTATTTACCCAGTTCCTCTAACTGATTGGGTATCGAACATTGCTCCTGTAATGAAAAAACAAGGAATGATTAGAGTGTGCAACGATTATAGGGATGTAAATGAAGCTTGTCTAAAAGACAAATAACTGTTGAAGGCCCGAAAATCAGGTCTACAACAAGGGGGATACCCACCCGGTCTGGACCTTGGTTGGCAGCTCCTTATCCATTTGGTATAGCGGGTCTGACTGGGGATATGGGACCAGTTTCCAATTTCAGTGTGTGTGTGTGAGAAAGATGGATATTTCTGTTCTAAATGGAATACTTCTTCTCTAATTCTAATCTAATGATAAGGAAAATAGACAGAAATATGTAAATCTATGCTAACCCGAGGTGTGATCTTTCTTCTATGCGATCTAAAATGATTTCAAACAATAACTGGTAATAAATATCATTCAGCTATTATGAGAAAAGAATTTGATAAATATGAACAACTTCGTATAAAAAGTTAGACAAAACAGTTGTGAAAACATATCGCATAATGAGCTATTCATACGCTAAGCATAAATAAATAGCTATCACCATACAAAAGTGCCAAATGATAACTCAGGCATTCATACATTAATATATAAACAACTAAAACTGCATATCACTTTAACACATAAGCAGAAATGGTTAAGAGATAAAAGTACCATTTATAACTAGTCCTACTCATGAGCTTCAAATGACAATGATTTATCTCCTCTTGCTCTAACATCCACTAAGAGTACAAAAGTGCAACATCAGTAGCAGATATCAAATGCAAATATCAATAAACCTTGTTCCATTCATTCATCAAAACCTCCTTGGAGGGTGCAAAAGTGCATGTTCTGAGGACAATTTTTTGACAAATTTTTGGACCCTTCTCTAAATGCATGAGAAGGGTTTAAATACTACTAACTAATTCAAAAAATAATTTATTACAAAAATATAAAATATGGTTTAAATGACTGTCCTCTTTTTAGGAAAATAAAACAAAATTAGAGCTAAAATTGAACCTAAAATTAAACTACTTCTATATTTGGTCTTTGAAATCGCACGTATGCAGCATCTGTTTAAGGACAGTTGGCTGGCTGACTTCCGCTTTTAGCTGAGCTGAGAAAACAGAATCGACAAGAGCTGGTGCCATTTTTTCAGCCACTTTTATGATACACTTAACGGTCATCCACTGGCTATGTGGCTTCACCAAGTATGCCCAGTAATAATCCCAGTTTAACTTTCTTAGCCCTTGAATTGCTTTTGCCTTTCCTTGCGCTCTATGTTTCTAATCTGCCTCTAGTTGTTGTGCATTCAGTAAATATCTTGGAGTGGTCTCTAGGATCAAATTTTCCCTGGGCAAATTTTCATTTACACAATCAATAAGACTGCTTGCTACCGTGGCTGCTCCTTTTGTCGCTTGTTCTTCCTCCCTAATTTGTTCGTCCCATTTGTTAAAGAGCATTTCTTTATGGCTTTCATTTATCCTTGGTGCACCTACTCTTTTTCCCTCATCTTTTTCTTGCCAAGCCAAATATTCATTCACCCATTTATCAATTAGATCATAGTCACTTCGTAAATCTACCACTTGATTAGTGGTTTTATCACTAATTTCACAATAATAACTCCATTGTGATATCTTTTGGCCCAATGCTTCTTGCTGTTGTAGTAATTGTTCATTCAAGGAAATGGAATCCGCAATAAATTATGTAAGCTTATGGTTTTCTTTGTGCATCTTCTGTAAATCCTGTAACTGCTTTCCTTTCTCATCCAAACTTTTCTAATATCCTATCTGCATTTGCTGGAAGTCCTTCTGCAACCTCTCAAGTTGTTTCTGTGCATCATTATTGGTGTTATCTTGTTGCAACCGTTGTTGCAGTACTTGTATATGGTCCTCCCTTTCTTTTAACAATTGTTGTACCTCAGATGCTTTATCAATAGTTGCAAAGGCGTATGCTCCTGCGATCTCAGATAGTTTGGTGAGATTTTCAGTAGGATTGCTAATGTGATCTTTCCATAAGACATCTAATTGTTTTGCGTCTTGAGAGAGCATGTTTTCCAATTTCCTTTTCTTCCTCTGTCTTATTACCACTTCTTTGTGCTGTGGGCTATAAAATATATCTAGAGGGGGCATTTCTTCTATTTTGAGTATAAGCTCAGAGGATGGGGCAACAGGAATATGCTCCATATCTGAGACATCGCTGACTGTTCTTATGACTACTTCTTTTGCTACCTATTGTTATAGACATTTTTGGGCACTGCAACCCCAGTCATAAATGTCCATAAACCAAGGGCTCTTAAGTCCCTAAAAGTGTTTTTCCAACCTCTAAAAGAACAAGGTCAACTGATTACATCTTCTCCCATAAGTTCTCCATGAAAAACTGCTCAGAATTGGTCAAAACTGGACCATCTCACCTGCTCCATGGTCAAAGTGCGCTGCAACCCACCTAAATACACACGAGAGGTGCGATTCATCTTGAAAAGCCCTTCTATGGGGTGCGATGGGTGAGAGTGGACAAATGGCAGGGTCAATTAGCAAGGTGGAGGATCATGGAATCTTCTAGAAACTTCTCCTGTGACACTTGCCTCTGTACATTCGCCCTAGAATGAGTAAGAGATCATGAATCTCCAAGTGGATTGAAGAACTATTAGAGAGAGGACACTAATCAAATCTCAAAAGCTAACTCACCCCCATTGCAAACATCTATATATGGATCCCTCATCCCAAAGATCCAAAGGCTGGAATTTTGTATCTTGTAAGGAAGTGCTACTGGTTTCTTGGTGAAATATCATAGTGTTGGGTGATCTAAGCTTTTCATGAGGTGAGGAAGGGCTTTCTTGCTGAGAGGATGATGCTGGGTCAGAACAATTGGTTGTAATCCTCTTTGCTATTATTGATTATCAATAAATCTCTTCAAGTTTTCCTCCACATTCTTGTATGATTGATGATATATGCATTTATGTGGTCAATATATATCTAGTCCTATATTTCTTATGATAACAGATCTATGTTCTTGGATAGTGTTATGCTGCTTTGATTCTACAGGTGCTCTTTGAAGCTGGGTAGACGAGGAAGCGAGTGGTAAAGATCTATCAGAAGGGATAGGAATCAAGCAAGGAACTAAGTGCAAGACAGAGGTTGGTCTCCTTTATTCCCTTCTTATCTATTTCTCATAAAGGAAAACGAAAGTAGTTTTAGTTTGTTTGTTTCTAAGGTAGCTACCAGCCTTAACGGGACTAGCAGCTCTGCATAGACACTAGATTTCTCGATAACAAAATGGCGACTCCACTGGGGAGCGAATAGATTGTTTGTTTATCTATATTTGTTTACTTTATAAACTTACAAACGGAGCCTGAAGTCAAGCCAGCCTTCGAACTGCATTTGCTATGCAAGTGCAAAGTAGATCAACGCTGCTTTAGTCTATCTCCGGGTTTTGTTTATGAACTGAACAATCGATTTACAAGCTCTCTAATTGCCCTTGTGGTGGCTCTAGTAACCTCTTTAGATCTACCCCTGTGATTGATTTATTGATTACCACTTGCTCAGCCTAAATCCTTGAACTGAGCTGCAAACTGTGACCCGAAACCCAATTAAAGTCTCGTCCCTGGTCCATCGCACTATCTCTTCTTTGGATTCTGGATGCATCGTAGTTCCCAAGTGTATTCGGTGTGCTGCATCTCTTTTTCCCTGTGTTACAGGTGTGCTGATCAGAAAAGGCCTCTTCTGCTCATAGATTTTGGTTTTTGTGTTCACTCTTTTCAGCTCTATTCAAGAGTTTTGCTGCCTGTAGTTAGTACACCTCTGTTGAAACCCCCTTCCTTTCCATTATTTTGCCTCCATTGTGCAAAGGACTGTAAATGTTTTTATGTATTTTGAGCCATTTTCAGTTCTCTTTTACAAAGAAATAGCGTAATTGTACTGTCGTTTCTTGATTTGAAAGTGTCGCAAGTGTCGTTTTCAATCATAGAAGAGAATCCAATTTTTCTTGATAGTCGATTACACTGTTACTCTTGTATTTGATTTGAATTGGTAGTTTTTCAAGTGTCAAAAGCAATTTTTCAATTCCAAATCGCGAAGTGTTGTCATTATCTTCATTTTGTCTTGAAAAGAAACTTGTTAGTAATGTTGCTTTGAAAAATAATTCAGATTTTCGCTTAGCTTTCCTTTTATCATTCACACATTAAGAAGGCTGAAAACAAATATATGCATGTGCATTTGCATTTAGACTGTTTGTCGGTTTGATTTAGGATAGTGCATATAGTGTGTGCTCTCTACTCTATGTTGAAAGAACATCATCTCTCTTTCCTTAGTAGCTAGGATTTTCATTGCAAAAAGAAGATTAAATGATTGTTTATCATCTTAGATTGCATTTTAGGAATTGGACATCTACATCACGCGGTGAACCTGAAAGGAAAATTTCTTAAACAAGATCAACTGTAAAATAAATTTAATGAATCTAAAAACACTTTGGAACCTAATGCACAACATTTAGAAGTCTAGGCTAGAGACGTATTCTGGCATCGTAAAGCCTGGTAACTATTGTTTTCATTGATGGTTGGGTGATTCCTCCACTTTGAGACGATAAGTTCCAGTATGGACTTGTGCTCCAACGTACCGTCGAGTATATGTTGGGAGACCATAATAGGCTTTATCCTTTATCCATAGGAAGCTGTGGCTGCTGCCCTATCAATCGCAATGCACTAAACACAACATTCGGGAAGTTTGACTGCCCTACCGTAAAAGGTATTCTGCAGTTTTGCGATTGGTTTGGTAATCCCTCTATCTAAATTTCCAGAGTAGTCTCTTTCATTCCTTTTCAGACTCCTTAAAGGAAAAGGTCCATCTGAGCACTTGTCATTTCAGGCTCATTAAAAATTGAAGGCGACTAGAGTCATCTATTGCTTTTTCTCGACTCTTAAAAATTGAAAAAACAAGCTGTGTCAAAGCGTCTAAAATTCATTTAATTTGGAAACATATTTCCCCCTGATTTTTGGTTGATCGAGTAATCCACAATCGTGGAAGAAAGTCAATTGAAACCTCGTCATTCGCGGAGGCTTACGAGTCAACCGTCTTTGTCTCCAAAATAGAAACTGTTACGGACAAATCGAACTCGTTTAACCGGTTCCAAATCCCCTGGTAAAGTTAGTACAAGTGTTCCAACACCTTCGGAGACTCCGGTTACTCCAAACATTTCTGGTATACCTGCCTTTACAGAATAAGTTCAGCAGCCACCAAAGGACAATAGAACTGATCCTAGTGTGAGGGTAAACAATTGTATTACTAAACCAGCTCCATCTACAGCTGCTTCGGAAGGTGTTATTCCCCAAACATCTATCGCTGTAGATTCTATACCTTCTTCGGCACCAGAAATATTTTACGGACCTGACGATCTACCTCTTCCACCAGGTCTAATTTCTATAGAAGAGATTGTGGAGGATCCTCCATCTAGTACTCCATCGCGATCTGGAGTTGGGATCACTCTATATCCTTCTTCATCAGAAATTAGTCTACCGTGATTGGAAGCTCCTGTAGAATCTCTAGGCAATCTTTTGGATAGACTAGAAATGTCTGAACAACCGTTGACATCTAAGACTGTGTCATTCGACACAGTGACGGCAAAACTTCCAGGTGTCACTCCAACAATGTTCACTGGCATACCATCTATCCCAACTAGCTCTCAATCGCTAGAAGGGGCCCACTCAGGGGCTATTTCGACAGTATGGTACGTTCCTGTTTGTTCATCCGGAATAGTATCCGAGAACTCTTATGTTGAGTCTCAGCAAATTGATCCTTCAGGGTGTTAATTTGGGGAGTCCGGTTTCTCAAGGAAAAAAAATTCGTTTGAGTACCGAATTACCGCCGTATAGGGGGCAATATTCCCTTTCATTGTCTCCTCCGGGAGGACAACCATACGAGAGTTCACAACAAAATTCAGGTTATGTTGGAATTACATCTAGCGGTTGGGTACCAATACTGCCTCAACAACCAAGAGTTGTATATTCAATGCAACAATGTTTACCTATGTCAAATATACCAACTACACCGGCTATTGTGAGGGTGTCGCAAGTACAAGAGTTTCCTATTGTATGCCAACCTCAGGTTTTGCAGGCTGTAATGAAACAACCCTCTTGTCCCTTCGACTCAACCACAATTGCCAACTAGTGGAATGAAATAGGCCCAAATGGGTACAATTACCCCTCATCTTGGTCAAATGCCAGTATTTGACAACAAAACATGGCTTCGCAACCATGGCTGGTGAAATACCAACAACCACAATTCCAAAAAGTATACCAAGGATCTGAGCAACAAATCTTTGCAAATAATGGGCAGCCATATATTCAAAATGGTCAAAATCAACCATTCTACAATGGTTATGACCATCAACCTTACCAAAGTTACCAGCATCAAATGCATTATGCTGGTATGCAAAGACCAACTGCTCAGGCCATTCCATCCTATCCTGGGCATGCTTCGCCAAACCTGAATCAACAGTTACCCTTCGTGGAAACTTTAGAGTTACCAAATCTAAATCGGCTAACGAATGATCCAATTGCTTACGCCCCTTGGTGGCCAGCAATTCTGCATAAAATTCCGTGAGATATTCCTAAATTTAATGAAAATCCGGGTGAAGACCCATCGAATCATGTGATGACATTTCATTTTTGGTGTTCATCAAACACCCTAAATGATGATTCAATTAGGCTTCGCCTTTTTCAGAGGATGTTAACTAGTCTGGTAGCAAACTGGTATATCGAGTTACCCAGAGCTTCGTTTGAAAACTTCAGTGCCCTATCCAACCTTTTTAACCCATTTTCAGTTACTGATAAGGTACGAAATGGGAACATAACTTCTTACCAATTTCAAGCAAACAATGGCCACTCACATATCCGATCATATTCATGAGTGGCGACGTCATCGTAGAATGGTAAAAACGTATGTTCCTGATCAGCTTTTAGCTGAATGGTTTGTTAAGTCATTATTACCTTCCATTACAGAAGATGTGGAAAAAGGAGGAGTCATCACTGAAGAGCAAGTTATTGCCTGTGCGCAATATTTAGACTTGATTTATACTCAGTCTGGCATGCTCTACGATAAAATCCCTAATGCTCCTAGACCAGAATTTTACGTCCCTCCCCCTCCTAAATCAAGCAATGACTCTCATGCCGGCGATGGCATGATTGGTACGATAGACACGAAATCGACAAAGGCTACGTCTAAAAAGGCCCGTAAGATTTCCAGTCAAAATGCAAAAGAGGAACTTCTCGCCTTGGAAGTAAATGCCGTCTCGACTAATAAAGGCAAAGAAACCAAGAAACCAGGAGGCAGGAAGAAAAACAAAGGGAAGAAGAAGAAACAGGAAGAATCATCACCTTCAAATTCTTCTGCAAACCCTGCTAGAGATAGGAAACCAAAATGTCCATGCTTAATATGTGATGAGGATCATTGGAAAAGAGATTGTCCACATAAAGCTGAGATTAGAAAATTCTTCAAGAATTCAAAAACCTCGACGGTATTGACTAATCCATTTCCAAATCCAGGGACAAATCTGGTTGCTAGTGAAAATGCTTCCCCGTCCCAAATGTTGATGTTGTCGGTTTCGAAACAACAAAATGGTGCTTTGATATCGACGAGGAATAAAGATTACAGGAATCCACAATTGTCGAACAACAAGGATAAAGATCAACCTAGTAGTTCGACAACAACTTCGACAAAAGTTGCGCCACCCATCATTCCAGAGCTAACAATAAAACCGCCAAAGGGAGTAGTACACAAGTCGACATTTAATCCTCATGCTAGAGCAGCACAATATTATAATATAGTGGAAGATTTGGCCCAGTCTCCATCCGCTATGTCGACACTTGAAGTACTACAAAATTGCCTATCCCAAAAGCAGGCTCTATTATCAGCTATAGGTGGGACAGACCCAAAGGATTCTAATCTTGTGTCCTTTAATCACAAAGGATATGATCCTCAGTTACTAGCTCAACTAGCTTTCCTCATTTAGGTGAAAGCCCTCAACAAGACTGTTCATAGAACAATTATTGATGAGGGGGCATCTACATGTATTATGTCGATGGGTTGTTGGAAAACTTTAGGATCTCCAACCTTGTCATGGTCTTCGATGACATTAAAAGCATTTGACGGATGAACATATACCGAATATGGTATTCTAAGTAACTTGCAAGTTGAACTAGGGGGGAAAACAGTAGATATAGATGTCGAAGTAATCGACGGAAACCTGGATTACAACATCCTACTAGGAAGACCATGGATATATGCTATGGCTGCAGTTGTGTCGACCTACTTTAGGAAGATTGCATTTCCTTTACAAGGAGGAATTACAATCGTCGACGAACAAACATTTCTCCCCAATAGTTCCCAAGTTATGGGAAGCATTCCGATGACCCATGGAAGCCCTCATTTGCTTCAAAATATCGGAGTAGGCCTACTAAAAGACCCTATATTAATGGGGACTTTTGCCCTCCCACCTCCAATCAGTCTGGCGGAAGTGGCGACGGTAGGAACTTGCAATATGATATCTTCGATTCAAAAGATCTCAGAAAATGATATTAACATGGATCATCCGCAGGTATTTCCTCCAAGCTCAATAGAAATATTGTAGCAATCAATGTTTTCGGCATGGGAGGCAGACTCGAATCAACGCTCATCAAGTGTTTGGGTAGATAGGTCTAAGGTATATGGCACCCCTTCAGATCCTTGGTCGCAAGTGCATTACAGTGACGAAGGAATTATTTAGTCAATGATAATTTAAGGGGCGCCATGGGAAGATTACCACCATCATTCCCATCTTCCGGATTGTCAAGAAGATACTCCTGATGAACTTCATCATCCTTCAGTTTTTTATTTCCTATCAAATACTGTAAACACGGTGGATTCCGAGCGAAACTTGTCCAATATTGAAGATACTATCGCCATAAATATCTCGACCAAAACATATGTTGTAGAGAATATTTATGTTGGAAAATGTTCTTCTCCTTCAGAACTGGAAATATATAATGCTCTTTTTCGTGAGTTCAGAGATGTCTTTGCCTGGTCATATGATGAAATTCTAGGCATTGACTCGAGTATAGTTGAACATGAAATCAAGATGTATCTAGATGTCAAACTGGTACAAAAACGGCTACGGCAGGTACACCCCAAGAAAGTCGCTGCCATCAAGGCAGATGTTGAGAAACTTCTCCATGCTGGTTTTATTTACCCGGTTCCTCTAACCGATTGGGTATCGAACATTGTTCCTGTGATGAAAAAACAAGGAACGATTAGAGTGTGTGTCGATTATAGGGATGTAAATCAAGCTTGTCCAAAAGACAACTACCCTACACCCTTTATTGACTAGATAATTGATGAATGCGTCAGATGTGAAATCTTTTCATTTATGGATGGATTCTCTAGGTATAATCAAATTAATATATGCCCATAGGACCAGTCAAAGACTGCATTTATTTGTCCGTGGGGCACACTTGCATATCGCAAATTACCCTTTGGTTTAAAAAACGCGGGGGCAACATTTTAGAGGGCAATGAATTATGCCTTCCATGACATCAAAAACATCGTTCAACCATATCTCGATGACCTTCCGGCTCATTCACGAAAGCGGACCGATCATCCGCAGCATTTGAGAGCGATATTTCTACGTTGCTGACACTACAAAATCCGACTCAATCCACACAAATGTGTGTTCTGTGTCAGTTCTGGCAGTTTTCTTGGCTTTGTAGTCTCAAAGGATGGGATTCGTCTCGACCCATGTAAGGTTCAGGCAATCATAAATTTTCCTCCACCTTCAAATTTGCTTCAGATTCAGAAACTCCAAGGGAAAGAAAACTTTTTGAGGAGGTTCATTCCAAATTATGCCAAACTTGCTAAAAGTTATACACATCTATTGAAAAAGAAAGTGCCCTTCATCTGGGATTAGGTTGTGCAAGCTTCCTTTGATGCTTTAAAAGAATCCCTAATGAAAGCATCATTAATATATGCTCCTAATTATTAAAAAGACTTTAACGTGTATCTGGTTGCAGCAGATACAACCATCACAATGGTTTTAGTTCAAGAAGACAATGGAATTGAATATCCTATATATTATTTGAGTAGGAACTTAAATGATACAGAAAGCAAATATTCCTATGTTTAAAAGCTAGCTCTCGTAGCTATTCAGGCAATACAGAGATTTTGACACTATGTCCTCTTCCAAAAAACTACCATTCTGTCAGATTGCAACCCCATGACTTATATATTGTCACGAAAATTGTTGGGGGGCAAATATTCAAAATGGATAGCAATTCTTCAAGAGTTTGATCTGGAATTTATAAAATCCAAATCAAAGAAATCCCTGGTTTTCGCGGAATTACTATGTGATCTCCCATCATCGTCCAATGATGAAACATCCGAAGAAACCATCATGGATGAATCTTTGTTTCTAATATCTTCAAGAAATCCATGGTATGGAGATATAATCATCTATCTCCAAACCCAAAAATATAGGTCTAATACCTCTCACTTGGAACAATAATGTATTTGATACCAATCAAAAGACTACATGATCGTCGCTGATACACTTTACCGTCGTGGTCTCGATACAGTTCTGAGGAGGTGCCTCACCCACAAGGAGCCCGAGAAAGTCCTGAATGATTGCCATTCAGGCGCGTGTGGGGAGCATCAATCTGGTTACACTACAACACGAAAAAATTTACAAGTAGGACACTTCTGGCCAACAATGTTCAAAGATTGCATAACCGCAGTCAAAAGTTGCCATGCTGTTATAGACATTTTTGGGCACTACAACCCCAAGCATAAAATGTCCATAAACCAAGGGCTCCTAAGTCCCTAAAGGTGTTGTTCTAACCCCTAAAGGAACAAGATCAACTGATTACAGCTTCTCCCAGAAGTTCTCCACGAAAAGCTGCTCAGAACTGGTCAAAACAGGATCATTTCACCTACTCCATAGGAAAAGTGCGTTGCATCTCACCTAAGTACACTCTATGGGTGCGTTGCATTTCAAAAAGCCCTTCTATGGGGTGCGATGGGCGAGAAGTGACTAATGGCAGTGTCAATCCGTGAGGTGGAGAGGCATGGAATCTTCCAGAAACTTCTCCTGTGACACTTGCCTCTCTGAATTCGACCAAGGATGAGTAAGAGATCATCAGTCTCCAAGTGGAAGCAAGAACTATCAGATGGAAGACACTAATAAAATCACAAGCTGACTCATATCCCTTAGAGATATCTATATATGGATCCCTCATGCCAGAGATCCAGAGGCTGGAATTTTGCATCTTGTAAGGAATTGTTGTTGGTTTCATGAGACAACATCATAGTGTTGGGTGATCTAAGCTTTGTATGAGGTGAAGAAGGGCTTACTTACTGAGAGGATGATGCTGGGTCAGAACAAATGGTTGTAACTCCCTTGGCTCTTTCTTTATTATCAATAAAAGCTATTGAATTTTTCCTCCATACTCTTGTGTCATTTATGTTTTATGCATTTGTATGGTCAATTTACATCTGATCCTAGATTGATTATGATTATAGATCCATGTTCTTGTATATTGTTGTGCTACTCTGATTCTACAGGTACGCTGTGAAGTTGGGCGTACAAAGAAGCAAGTAGCAAAGGACTATTAGAAGAGAGAGGAATCGAACTAGGGGCCAAGCGCAAGATAGAGGTTGGTCTCCCTTGTTCTTCTCTCATCTATCTTTCATAAAGGAAAAAACGAAAGTAGCTTTACTTTATTTGTTTCTAAGGTAGCTACCACACCTTAGTGGGATAAGCAGTTCTGTATAGACACCTTTCCCTGTAACAAAATGGTGACTCCGCTGGGGAGCAACTAGGTTGTTTGTTTATCTTCCTTGTTGTTTATTTTATAAACTTACAGACGGAGCTTGAAGTCGAGCCAGGTAGCTTTCGAACTGCAATTGCTATGCAAATGCAAAGTAGATAAATGCCGCTTCAATCAATCTCTGGGTTTTGTTTATGAATTAAACAACTGATTTACAATCTCTCTAATTGCCCTTGTGGTAGCTCTAGTAACCTCCTTAGATCTACCCTTGATTGTTGATTTACTGATTACCATTTGCTCGGCCCAAATCCCTGAACTGAACTGCAAACTGTGACCCGGAACCCAAGAAAAGTCTCGTCTCTGGCCCAGTGCAGTCTCTGTTCTGTGAATTTGAAATTCAACACACTTCCCAAGTGTAGTAGGTGTGTTGCATTTCAAGTTCACTGTGTTATAGGTGCACTGATTAGACCAGGCATTGTTCCTCAGTTTTGGTTTCCGTGATTCATTCTTTTCAGTTCCATTCGTGAGTTTTGCTTCCTGTAATCAGTATACCTCTGTTTGAAACCCTTTTGCTTGCTGTTATTCTACCTCCATTGTGCCAAGAACTGTAAATGTTTTTGTGTATTTGTTGAGTCATTTTCAATTCTCCTTTGCAAAAAAGTAACGTAGTTGTACTCTCGTTTCTCGATTTGAAAGTGTCGTAAGTGTCGTTTTCAGTCATAGAAGAGAGTCTGATTGCTCTTGATAGTCGATTACCCTGTTACTATTGTATTTGATCTGAATTTGTAGTTTTTCTAGTGTTGAAAGCAAGTATTCATTTCTGAATCGTGAAGTGTTATGATTGTCTTCATTTTTTATTTTGAAAAGAAACTTGTTAGTAATTGTCGCTTGAAAAGTAATTCAAATTTGCGCATTAGCTTTCTTTTTATCATTCACATACTAAGAAAGCTGAAAACAAATACATGCATGTGCATTTGCATTTAGACTGTTTGATTGGTTTGATTTAGGACAGTGCATATAGTGTGTGCTCTTTTCTCTTTGTGAAAGAATACTGTCTCTCTTTCCTTAGTAGCTAGGATTTTCATTACAAAAGGAAGATAAAAGACTATTTATCATCTTAGATTGCATTTTAGGAATTGTACATCTACATCACGTGGTGAACCTGAAAGGTAAATTTCTTAAGCAATATCAACTATAAAATAAATTTAATGAATCTAACAACGCTTTGGAAGCTAACGCCCAACATCTATAAGTCTAGGCTAGAGACGTATTCCAGCGTCGTAAAGCCTGGTAACTGTTGTTCTCACTGATGGTTGGGTGATTCCTCCACTTTGAGGTGATAAGTGCCAGTATGGACTTGTGCTCCCACGTACCGTTGAGTATATTTTGGGAGACCACAATAGGCTTAATCCTTTATCCATAGGAAGCCGTGTCTGTTGCCCTATCGATCGCAATGCACTGAACACAACATTCGGGAAGATTGACTGCCGTACCGTAAAAGGTATTATGTAGTTTTGCGATTGGTTTGGTAATTCTTCTACCTAGATTTCCAGAGCAGTCCCTTTCGTTCCTTTTCAGACTCCTTAACGTAAAAGGTCCATCTGAGCACTTGTCACTTTAGACTCATTAAAAATCGAAGGCGACTAGAGTCATCTTTTATTTTTTCTCGACTCTTAAAAATTGAAAAAACAAGTTTTGTCAAAGTGTCTAAAATTTATTTTGAATGGAATAATCATCACCCTTTCCTACGTTGATCTTAGGTTGAGAAACTGGAATCCACCAACCAAGGAATTCCCCTTAGGGAAATCCTAGTCCCTTCTCCTCTTGGGGAGATGTTGGTGCACCCCATATGGCCACATTGTCGCTTCCAGGACTAACAATCAGCTTGCCCGTATGGCTCTTCTCAACCTCTGTCATTCATAACACCGCAATTCCTGAACAATCGAGTCAGAAAATAGACGATTCCAGAGTTACCCACCAACATTCTACTTCCTCCAATTCTTCCTCTGCTCCTTCCTCTTCGCTTGATGGGGCTGGTAAAGCCAGAAATCAAGTATCTGAGAAGAAGAAGGAAAAGAAGAAGAAAGAGAAGAAGAAGAAGGAGCCAAAAGCGAAAGGGGGCAACCAAGCATCGTCTAGCGAAAATCCACACACTACACCGACCAGGCCTAAATCGCCATGTGTCATTTGCAAAGGAGACCACTATCATAGAGATTGTCCCTCCATCCCTCGGATCTTAAGGGACTGGTCTCCTCGTTTGCACAACCCGGTGTCTTCAACCTCTGATGATCATGTTGAACACACACCATCGACTAGTGAAAGTTAAGCCCCACGACAAAAAGGAAAATATATATTTCCTTGTAAACTTTACGAAGGCGATCATGCCGTCCACCATTGTCCCTTCTTAGACGAGGCTAAAAGATTTTTGGATGATTGTCCGGTTTCACCGTTACGACTTCCTCCTGGATATAGAAACTCTCGCCAAGTTCGTCACTAGTTGAAAATCTGGCTGATCCATCCAGGTGGTTGGCCGAAGCATCTATCATTGAAGATGAACCATCTGAACCCATACCAGACAAAAGTCAAAAGGTCGAGGCAGCAGTTGACCAGGTCTTACCTTCAGAGGTTCCATCTTCAAATGATACAGTCACCAAAGAGAACAAGGATGGCACGATCCAAATTCTTTTCGTAAGCACAGACTCCGATGAACATGGGGGCAATTTACCCATTCCTTTACCATGGGAAGGAAGTTCGTCAGAGTCATACCCGACCGTCTATTCTGTCCCACCTCCAAGCAACCTAGTTGTTTCCTTTTTGACTGGAATCAACTAGGCAGACCCCGTTTACCAGCTAGTGTACCATTCCGAACCATTGCTTAAATATATAGAATGGTTATGGCTGGTACCATCATAGATGAAGGGGATTCTGTGATTATCCTTTCCTCGACTGCTTGGAAAGCGCTTGGTTCGCCATCGCTTTTGCCTGAGATGAGAAATCAAACAAGCTTTGACAAAGGAACCAGTTGATCGGTAGGGATCCTTCCCAATGTGCCCATAGCATTGAGAGGGAAAACCGTTCATATGAACGTAATGGTAGTCCAAGGACCCCTGGATTATAATCTACTCCTTGGACGAGACTATATTTATTGCATGGGAGCCATTGTCTCATCACTCTTTAGAATAATCTGTTTTCCGCATGAAGGAAGAGTGGTCAAGCTCGTAGACCAGCTTTCATTTCCCGGATCACGCATAGCAAATAGTCATATACCATCCCTAAATGGTCTTTTCACACAAGGAATGTCTCATCAATCTCTAGTCCATCCACCTGATGAGCGCGAGTGATTCGGGGGAAATGACTGAAACCCAGGGGGCATGCACCCTGGTCTGCTTCGGCAAGAAAACTTCGGGTATAGGGTAGGTTTCTACGAGAGATATATGACTATTCTGTACTCCCTTCTGTGATTGGAAAAGGGGATTA
Source organism: Pinus tabuliformis (assembly GCA_031772625.1). Lineage (NCBI taxonomy): Eukaryota > Viridiplantae > Streptophyta > Pinopsida > Pinales > Pinaceae > Pinus > Pinus tabuliformis. The sequence continues at coordinate 1,436,706,952 of CM062820.1, read as the reverse complement.
GATTGGAATAATATTCCCTCGTCAAAGTTATGTGAGTGGATTGTCTCACCTTTGTCTATTTCAATAGACATTGCCGAAGAAGTGTTTTGTTTGCGGTGTGAATAGAACAATCTTTGGTAACCTGAAAGAGGTAGACCTTTCCTGATAAAACAAATGTTTTGTCGGTACAATGAAAGGTGACCTTGAAGCTTTATTTTATACCTGGGGGCATGCAAACCTTTTGGCATGCAAGTGAAGAGCGACCATTTATTTATTAAATTTGTAGGTCCTCTAACCCTTTAAACTCATAGGATTGGTCGTTTCCTAACTTGCATAAAGAAACGATGTGTGGAAAAACTCAAAAAATTGCCATTTTCATATATGAGACATTCTTATTTTACGACTGGATTAATCGAGCAATTTTAGCACATAGTTCAAGCTCGTTAAAAAATTAACATAAGTCATGAGCAAATGTTTCTCCCCGCATTTAAGCTCATTAAAAAATGAACTATTTCCTGGTAAATAACCATCATGAATGTAGTACTTCAGCCTCTAAAGCCTTGGTCGTGTTCTCGTCATCACCTCCACTCTGTATTGGCCGATCATTCACCTCCATTTGATTGTTTACCCCTTTTTAGGAACAGCTGCGAAGAGTGATCCCACTAGCCATCCTTGTAACACTATCGTTATTCGAAAATTCCAAACCTTTCTTGGAATCAGCTGCTACCCAATTTTATCACTCGTTCCTCAAAAAACGAGTCTTCTTTAAGATCTTTTCAACTGACTCGTCAAATATGAAAAGGTTGCCAAGCCATTGGCCTCTCCAGCTCGTTAAAGGGACCAGAAGTGCTATCCCTCCTTTAGATTTTAATCTTTTTGGACCTGAGGGATTATTACACAAAAAGATCGAGCGCTTGTTTTGTTCGGCTCATTAAAAGTATCGAAAATCCATCCCTTCTGTATTGTTTTATACTTTTTTGGACTTAAGGGATTAGATGACGAAAAAGGAATTTTGGAGTTTCCTTTACGTCCATTTTCAGACTCTCTAAAATTGAAAAGGACCGAGTTATCTTTGTCATTAAACTCGTTAAAACCTAATAGCGACAAACTTGTCCATAGCAGACAAGAACGAGTTTCACTATTGCTAGGCTCGTTCAAACATAGCGATGGGTTTACCCGAAGGGAAAATTATAGAACAAGCATATGTTATCCTCCTCAAGCTTGAAAAAAGTAAAGAGGTACTGGTCAGCAATGATTGGGGAAAAATTGGGAAGAAAACTTGAAGAAACTTTGTTGGTAGGAATTCGCTCTTGAACATGACACTTTCACTCCCATCCAAGTCGGATTGGGTTGTTTCATTCACCGGTCACATCACCATGGTCCCATCACACCATCCACATTTGGGGTTAATGCTACCAATCCATCACGTCAGTGTCACTGATATGTTCAAGACAAGTCATTTAGAGAATTCACATGTGTCTCAGCCGCTACAATACATTTACACTCCATTCTTTCATGACCACCACCCTAAACCTTATATCACCAGATCGTTTTCACCTCCATTAAAATAATTTGCTCCGTTCCATGTCATTCATGTGGGATTCATTAAGGCCCTCCTATGACGGATCGCTTCTTGTCGACATCAGCTCATTATCCAAGAAGTCGATCTAGGAACACCCCGTTCAGTACTTTGAAGCTTGCATGCCTCAATGGCAAGTTTCTCACTCTCGGCGACAAGTTTACATCAATGACCTTCGACCGAAAGATTTTGCACAGTGTTCAACGCCAAGTCCTTTATTCACACCATGTGAATTGTATTGCAGTACCTTGAGGGTCATTATCATTATCGATGATTCCTCTCGCGCCTGTTAACAACTTACATCATTGGCTGGTAATCAGGCAATGTCTTTCCATGTTCGAATCCAGAACATCTCTCACATGGATAGACTTGTACTTCGAGTGAAGATCGAACGAGATTGAAGACCCCGGATCTAGTTTCATCCATCCGGGCTGCGATATATATTCAGGGAAATAAAGACATCAAATGTACATCATTGCTGCACAGATAATCATCCAATCAAAGGGATGATGGCTCTACCTGAATCATTAGTCTACACGGAGACGATTGTCTTTCCTATGTACATGAAAATGAATTTATAAAGCTGAGCATGGGAATGCCTGCCTCAGCTAGATCATGAAAAAATTATGAAGATAATATATTATATTGTATCTTATTACAGGTCTCCTCCCATCTTGAAAGAACTTTGGATCCTCATAATAAAGCATTTCACCTAACACCAAAAAAGATTAATGACCTCATGCTTTAGGGGGCAAATGTTATAGACATTTTCGGGCACTACAACCCCAAGCATAAAATTTCCATAAACCAAGGGCTCCTAAGTCCTTAAAAGTGTTGTTCTAACCCCTAAAGGAACAAGGTCAACTGATTACAGCTTCTCATAGAAGTTCTCCATGAAAAACTGCTCAAAACTGGTCAAAACAGGATCATTTCACCTACTCCATAGGCAAAGTGCGTTGCATCTCACCTAAGTACACTTTGTGGGTGCGTTGAATTTCAAAAATTCCTTCTATGGGGTGCGATGGGTGAGAAGTGACAAATGGCAGTGTCAATCCGCGAGGTGGAGAGGCATGGAATCTTCCAGAAACTTCTCCTGTGACACTTGCCTATCTGAACTCGACCAAGGATGAGTAAGAGATCATCAATCTCCAAGTGGAAGCAAGAACTATCAGAGGGAAGACACTAATCAAATCACAAGCTGACTCATCTCCCTTACAGATATCTATATATGGATCCCTCATCCCAAAGATCCAGAGGCTAGAATTTTGCATCTTGTAAGGAATTGTTGTTGGTTTCCTGAGACAACATCATAGTGTTGGGTGATCTAAGCTTTTTATGAGGTGAAGAAGGGCTTACCTGCTGAGAGGATGATGCTAGGTCAGAACAACTAGTTGTAACTCCCTTGGCTCTTTCTTGATTATCAATAAAAGCTATTCAAGTTTTCCTCCATACTCTTGTGTCATTTATGTTTTATGCATTTGTATGGTCAATTTACATCTGATCCTAGATTGATTATGATTATAGATCCATTTTTTTGTATAGTGTTGTGCTACTCTGATTCTACAGGTACTCTGTGAAGCTGGGCATACAAAGAAGCAAGTAGCAAAGGAATATTAGAAGAGAGAGGAATCGAATTAGGAGCCAAGCGCAAGACAGAGGTTGGTCTCCCTTGTTCTTCTCTCATCTATCCTTCATAAAGGAAAAACAAAAGTAGCTTTACTTTGTTTTTTTCTAAGGTAGCTACCACACCTTAGTGGGATAAGCAGTTCTATATAGAAACTTTTCCCTGTAACACATGCCTGTCAAATTTTCGATAGAAAAACTAGAAAACCACCCGCACCTCTGCAACTGATAGTTGTTGTTGGGCCATTCGCGAAACGGAGTATTGATTTCATGACATCTAACCCCACCTCGATGGGGGGCATAGGTATATCATAGTCGCATTAGACTATTTTACGAAATGGGCTGAGGCGATGCCTACATTAGATAACACTATTGAAACAGCTACCCTTTTATTTTTCAATCATGTAGTCGCCAGATTCGGCGTTCCACAAGCTATAGTTACAGATCATAGATTTCATTTTCGCAATCACATGATGGTCGAATTGGCTGCCAAATTAGGGCTGTCCCATGACAGATCTACTCCATATTACCCGCAGGCAAATGGACAAGTTGAAGCAATCGACAAAGTCCTAAAGAAGATGCTGCAAAGGATGATTAGAGTCCACAAAAGGAGTTGGCACCTAATCCTGTACTCAACCTTGTGGGCATACCGAACATCGGTAAGAAATGCAACCAAGTTTACACCTTTTCAACTGGTGTATGGTCTAGAAGCAATCTTACTAGTTCAGTGTGAAATCTCGTCCCTCAAACTCACAGTTGACCTTCTCCTTGGAACTTTAGAAGAGAAGGCTCGTTTCTTGGAACTAATCCAATTGGATGAAACCCATCACGATGCCTCTTTGGCTAACAAAGTCCATAAGAAACGAGTCAAGGCGTAGTTCGACAAGAATGTCAAACCCCGTGTCTTCTCAGAAGGTGACTTGGTCTTACTTTATGGCTAGGAATCCAATAAATTGGGAGTAGGTAAGTTCAAGTCTTTATGGATGGTCCCCTATATTGTTAAGCGATGTTAGCAAAAGGAGCCTACGAGTTAATGGATTATGACAGGATTCCACTGGCGCAACCCTGTAACGGGTTGTACCTTAAGCGTTACTACGCGTGATTCAGTGTGGTAACCCATATGCTTTTGTTACATTTTTGTTTTCTCTAAGATTAATTGTTTTGGTCAAGTAATCCCATTTTTACATTTGTCGCAGATGTCGAACCTATTGGAATCTTGTGTTGGATATGGCGACAGAGCAAGTCATAGTTCACGGAATCTATCTTCTGTGGCCTGGGCCATTTTTGATCCAAGCGGCAAGTTGGTAAGTTTCAAAGGGGTATGTATTGGTCGGTCAACAAATAACATCGCTGAATATAGCGCGTTGATAGAACTTCTCTCTGATGCCATCACACATGGCATAAGCCGACTTGTCGTCAGGTTAGGCTCACAATTCATCATACTACAACTCACTGGTATCTACTCCGTCCGAAATCCAGCTATTTATCGGACGTTCCTAAGGGTCAAGATTTCGGAAAGGCAATTTTATTTTATTCAATATCAACATATTTCCATAAACTTAAACACATTAACAAATTCATTGGCAAATTAAGTGTTAGATAGGAATTTGCAACATTTATAAAAAGAAGCATTTCATCAGTATTTGCATCAGGATCATGTAACTTAACCAAAATAAAACTCCGAAAGTCAAAAATATATATATAACTGTTTATGGTTTACACATAATTTTCTGTAACCAAGACAAAATTGGTCAAATGACCCAAAACTCAAAACGCTAGGGGCACCCTAGTCTAATGATGCTCGTGATAACAAGTCACTGCCTGTGCAATCATGCGTAAAAGCCTAGTCCATCGACTCAGCACGCCGGTAGTATGTCGCTGCAACCTCAGAGGCAGCGCGTCAGTCCTCACATCTGGAATACCAAGAGTGAGGCCTTCAACCTGATCCTGCAATGCTGAAAGAGTCTCAGCCACATGAACGTCGCGAAGGATAGCCCTTCCCACAGCCTCTCCTGCTAGGGCGGCAGCTGGCACTCTCAGGCATACTACTGGCCGAGCTGGTCCAACATCTACATGAGCACATGAGTTTTGATTAGTCTTGATAGAAGAAATCACAAGAACATTATAAAAGAAACGATAAACGGAGATATGGTTAGATAATTTACTGATGACACCCAACTGCTCGCGAGTACGCAGTACCAAATCCGAATCACCCCAGAAATCCATACCAGCATATGGATACTCGGAAAAAACCATCTCCTGACAGTTGAACCACTCGAAAAAGGTATCAAAAAAGGAAATCTAGGACTGACCATCATGTATGGACATAAGGTCAACCCATCTCTGCATCCGTGGCTCAGTCGGTGGAGGTAAACCAAGTGAAACATACTGCGGCAGCATCAGTGGGATCTTTTCCAAGGCGAAAGATGTCAAGATAGAACCATGTCCAAAGTTCTTCAATCTTCCATTTTTCACCCTGGTCAGCTATTCTTTCATCACAGAGAGTACTGCATCACACCAGTTGAACACCTTTGGTTCAAGGCATTCCAAGGCGTACTGCATATAAGACCTGTTGGCCACGTGAAGTGCCGCACTACCAGCCAATCTAGAAGAAGTGAACATAATAGTCCTCAAGGACCTGTTACTGACATCTCGGATAATGATCTTGCCATCCTTACTCGGCTGAGATCCCTCTCTGCAATACCTGCGAATGTAATCTCTCACAGATTCACCCCCACAGGCCGAACCTGATAATGAGATAGGGGCACCCCGCCTTGATAAGCCGATCAAAAAATAGATGTCCACGATAGTTAAGGGGATGGAATTGCCCCTAATCTGGAACTCCTGGGTGGTAGGATCCCATGCATCGAGAAAATATTGCAACAGGTTGATTTTTTGCCTCGTGCAAGAGATGCAGAAAAACTTGAACAGGCCACAGTTCCGCAGTGCATTTACCGTAACTAGATCATGTAAAGCAATCATGTCCTCTTCTTCATGCTTACATTCTCACCATGTAACAGGCATTTTACTCCAATGAGTCTCTGAAACAAACAAGAGAAGAGTAAAGATCCTGATTTGGTGAAAAACAGGCAAAACTTTCCATGAAAAACTGTGCATAAATTGCCCTCTTTGCACCCATCGCACCCCCAACATTGTTCTAGGTGGGATGCATGCTGACTGGCCAATGGCCAAGCCAGCATGCATTGCACCTTTCGATGTAGAAGAGGTGTGATGGAGCCAAGGTGAGCTTTTCAAACCCCAGAGGCTCAGAAAAACCAGAAAACATACGCAGAATTCAAAAAGGAAAGGATGAAATTAAAGAACTCAGGTTTAGCTCCTACCTAGTCCAGACGGCACCGAGAATCGCCCACAGAATCTCTCGGAATCAGATAGTGAAAATCAAGGGGGAAACCACCTCCAAAGCTCCAACAAACCAAATTTCAAATGAAATGGTAAAATGAGAGGTAAAAAGCACTTTTAAATTACTTTTCACGTAATTCAAGTAAAATATTAGTGTTTTAACTCATTTTTCAAACATGTATTGTTCGTTTCTAACAAGTTTGATGAACTAATTGAAGAGGCAGTACAACCTTTGAAGGAACAAAGCTGTCAATGGTAAAACCAAAATAATCAATGACCATTATATCGAGCAGTTTTAACGTGGAATTCAAGCTCGTTAAAAAATAAACATAAGCAATGAGCAAATGTTCCCCCAAAGTTCAAGCTCATTAAAAAATGAACCAATTTCCAGTAAATAACCATCATGAATGTATTATCATTAGCCTTTGAAGCCTTGGTTGTGTTCTCATCATCACCTCCACTTTTTTTTGGCCGATCATTCACCTCCATTTGATTGTTTACCCTTTTTGAGCAACAGCTACGAAGAGTGATCCTATTAGCCATCGTTGTGACACTACCGTGATTGGAAAATTCCAAACCTGACCTAGAATTAGTTGCTACCCGAATTTATCACTCGTTCCTCAAAAAACAAGTCTCCTTTAAGCTCTTTTCAACTGACTCATAAAATATGAAAAGATTGCCGAGCAATTGGCCTCTCCAGCTCGTTAAAGGGACCGGAAGTGCTATCCCTCCTTTAGATTTTAATCTTTTTGGACTTGAGGGATCATTACACAAAAATATTGAGCGCTTGTTTTGTTCAGCTCTTTAAAAGTACCGAAAATTCATCCCTTTTGTATTTTTTTATACTTTTTCGGAGTCAAGGGATTATATGAGGAAAAAGGATTATTGGAGTTTTCTTTACGTCCCTTTTTCAGACTCTCTAAAATTGAAAAGAACCGAGTTATCCTTGTCATTAAACTCGTTAAAACTGAATAGTGACAAACTTGTCCATACAGACAAGAATGAGTTTCACTATCACTAGGCTCGTTAAAACATAGCGATGGGTTTGCCCGAAGGGCAAATTATAGAACAAGCATATGTTGTCCTCCTCAATCTTGAAAAAAATAAAGAGGTAATAGTCAGCAATGACTGGGGAAAGATTGGGAAGAAGACTTGAAGAAACTTTATTGGTAGTAAGTCGCTCTTGAACATGACACTTTCACTCCACATCTGAGTCGAGTTGGGTTGTTCCATTCACGGGTCACATCACCATGGTTCCGTCACACCATCCATATTCGGGGTTAATGCTATCGATCCATCATGTCAGTGTCGCTGATATGTTCAAGAGAAGTCACTCAGAGAATTCACCTGTGTTTCACCAACTGCAATACATTTACGCTCCATTATTTCATGATCGCCACCCTGAACCTTATATCACCAGATCGTTTTCACCTCGATTAAAATCATTTGCTCCATTCTGTGTCATTGATGTGGGAGTCACTAAGGCCCTCCTATGACGGATCACTTCTTTTCGAAATCATATCATTATCCAGGAGGTCAATCTAGGAACAACCATTCCAGTACTTTGAAGCTTGCATGCCTCAATGGCAAGTTTCTGACGTCTGGCGACAGGTTTACATCAATGGCCTTTGACCAAAAGATTTTACGTGGTGTTCGACGCCAAGTCCCTTATTCACACCATGTGAATTGTACTGTAGTACCTTTAGGGTCATCATCATTATCGGTGATTCTTCTCGGACCTGTTAATAGCTTACATCATTGGCTGGTAATCAGGCGATGTCTTTCCCATGTTTGACTCCAGAACATTTCTCACATGCATTGACTTGTACTTTGAGTGAAGATCGAACGAAATTGAAGACCCAAGATCTAGTTTCATCCATCTAGGTTGTGATATATATTCAGGAAAATAAAGACATCAAATGTACATCATTACTACAGAGGTAATCATCGAACCTAAGGGATGATGGCTCTACCAGAATCATCAGTCTACACTCAGACGATTGTCTGTATTATGTACATGAAAATGAGTTTATAAAGCTGAGCATGGGAATGCCCGCCTCAGCTAGATCATGAAAATATTATGAATATAATGTATTGTATTGTATCTTATTACAGGGTGCCTTCCAGCTTGAAAAAACTTCAGATCCTCTTGATAAAGCATTTCGCCCGACATCAACAAATTAATGACCTCATGCTTTAGAGGGAAATTGTTATAGACATTTTTGGGCACTGCGACCCCAATCATAAATGTCCATAAACCAAGGGCTCTTAAGTCCCTGTTGTTCCAACCTCTAAAAGAACAAGGTCAACTGATTACATCTTCTCGCAGAAGTTCTCCATGAAAAACTGCTCAGAACTAGTCAAAACTAGACCATCTCACCTGCTCCATGGTCAAAGTGCATTGCATCCCACCTAAATACACACGGGAGGTGCGATGCATCTTGAAAATCCTTTCTATGGGGTTCGATGGGTGAGAGTGGACAAATGGCAGGGTCAATCTACAAGGTGGAGGATCATGGAATCTTCCAGAAACTTCTCTTGTGACACTTGCCTCTCTGCATTCGCCTAGGAATGAGTAAGAGCTCATGAATCACCAAGTGGATTCTAGAACTATCAGAGAGAGGACACTAACCAACTCTCAAAAGCTGACTCACCCCCCTTGCAAACATCTATATATGGATCCCTCATCCCAGAGATCCAGAGGATGGAATTTTGTATCTTGTAAGGAAGTGTTGCCGGTTTCTTGGTGCAATATCATAGTGTTGGGTGATCTAAGATTTTCATGAGGTGAAGAAGGGCTTTCTTGCTCAGAGGATGATGCTGAGTCAAAACAATTGGTTGTAATCCTCTTTGCTATTCTTGATTATCAATAAAGCTATTCAAGTTTTCCTCCACATTCTTGTATGATTGATGATATATGCATTTGTGTGGTCAATATATATATCTGGTCCTATATTGCTTATGATAGTAGATATATGTTCTTAGATAGTGTTATGCTGCTTTGATTCTACAGGTGCTCTTTGAAGCTGGGTAGACGAGGAAGTGAGTGGCAAAGATCTATCAGAAGGGAGAGGAATTAAGCAAGGAACCAAGCGCAAGACAGAGGTTGGTCTCCTTTATTCCCCTCTTATCTATTTCTCATAAAGGAAAATGAAAGTAGTTTTAGTTTGTTTGTTTCTAAGGTAGCTACCAGCCTTAGTGGGACTAGCAGCTCTACATACACACTAGATTTCCCGATAACACCTGTGCATTGCTCACACGTGTTTTTATGGCTTGTCCTTCAAGATTGATCAAGTCATTGAAGGTTTCCCATTCTTCGTCTAATTCGGTTATGACTGGCGGTGCTTGAATGATGAGAGGGGGAGGATATCTTTGTGGGGAGGCAATAACCTGCTGATGTAGAAGTTCCATTGACTGGGCAGTATCCTTTACTGTCCCTTCGCTCTTATCCTATTCATTTTCGGATCTTTTAGAGTGTTCAGACATTTCTTTTTCAGACTTGGATTTAGATCCATTAGTGCCTGAAATCCATCTAAGACTAACACTTGGAGTTCATTCTCTTGAGGGTAGGCATAGTTTCTCTAGAGGAATACTCACTAACCTTCTTTCTCTGTATATTTTGAACTTTTGGAATTCTTCTGGAGATAATTGCAATTGGGCTGCGTACAGAATTTCTTCAAGTGTACTTTTCTGTTGGAATATATCATCAAATAAATCCTTTTCTTCAGAGAACACCTTTATCTTTTTAGCAGTTGTGAAATTCTGGGCAACCTCATTAGGGTCAAATGGTCTTCCTGAAAATTTGAATAGCTATAAACACGTCATATTCTTTACTTCTATTAATGTGTGGCCTACATCAAATAGAAAAAAGGCCCCACAGGCTACTAGAAACTGTGCCCATATAGCCTTCTTTTTGTCCTTTATATCTTTAGTTAGACCACCTTCCCCACAGGTTTGATAGGAAATCTCTCGAGCTAAGAGTTTATCAGTGATATACAAAAGTAGGACATGAGGGAGTGCAGAACTTCTAAATACCCTGACATAAGTAAACAATTCCTCCCCGAACCATCTTGCGACAGGGAGGATGTCTACCTCTACTTCACGCGAGCACCTCGGGGGGTCTTTATCATACAACATTCTGTACAAGGGCAACATAATTCCATGACAAATCTGGTAAAAGTATGGAGTGAACTGAGATTCCCACAACTCTTTATGATAGACAGGGATGGGTGAGGGGTCTTGAGTTGTCCACTTCCAACCCATAATAGGAAACTTAGAAACATAACATATTGAATCCATTATATATGCAGATAGGTAAAAAGGAGGATAAATTCTCTGAGCCGCAGCTCTTTTGGACCAGTAATTGATAATTGCCGTGACTAGGTTATGAGATAAAATTTTGGCCGAATCTACAATAGTGGCATTTGTGGCAGCATCCAATAATGGTAGCAATTCGGATGAAAATTTGTTGATATCGGCATTCCAAATATTCTATAGAGCATGGTAGCAGCAAAGCAATATGGGGAGGTAAGGGAACCAGTACTGTACATACCATGTTTATCTTTCTTCAGCGGTTCGTCTCTCCTAGACCAGTCTTTGGTCGTTTCTGCCAGGTCCTGATTTTCCTTTACAAATTTATCCATAAATTGCTTGTTATAAGTTGCATGTGGCTCCGACAGATGATACATGAGCTTTAAATCCTGCACAGCAAATGAACCAATGAGTCCTTGACCATGAATTCTGAACTGTACATTTTTTATTTCTGCGCTATCCAATATCCACTTGACCATGTCTGTGTATGGGAGAATTTTTGGCCTTGCGGCTATCCGATGTAAGAATGAGCAAGCTAGCTCTATTAGGGATGCTTTAGAATGACTTTGTGAGCCTACAATACAATAACTTCCATTACTCTGGGATTCTCCTCTTTGAGCAGATTATACATGCCTTCCCACGTAGCTATTCCCACGTCTCTGTTACAAGCCTTGTTTGTATACAAAGGCGCCATTTCCTTTTCTTTGGAGCTCGGGGCTTTGCTTTTCTTTCCCATTTCAACCTACATATTTCTTTGTATCGTCCTCTGTTCTCCATTCTTGCAATTCACAAGTGAAGTAGAAATGAATGACAAGGAAGGGTGATGGGAGAGTTTTAAATGCCGCAGACATACCAAATACACCACCTTACCTGAAATGATTCTTCGAAAAGCACGCAGTCATATTCCATTAATAACTGACAACTAACTCCTTTATTAGCATTTAAAGCGCATAACCATGTGTCAGCTTATGGAAAATAGGTTTCTTGAATAACGTGCCCGAAAGATCTGCGATGGAGCAATTTTGCGATTTTCTTTGCAACATCGCAGATCGCAACATTGCAAAATCGCAGAATCACAAAAACACAACATCGCAACGTTGATCTGGCATGACATCGCAACATCACTTTATCGCGAAATCGTGATATCGCAATATCGCAGATCGCAGGAGTGTTATGTATGACAAATTTCGTTGACCTGTTTCTTGTGAGATGCGATCTTGTGATCGGCGTCATCGCATATCGGCAGATTTTGAAGTGTTTCATGTAAGCTATGCTGAATGCGACGCGAAATTTGTTCATTATCGCGATCTCACAAATCTTGGAATTGTGCTTGTAAGGTGGCATCCCGCTATCCTTTTGCGATGCGATTTTCCTAACTAAAGATTTTTACCTTATCATAAACTTAGATTTTAAGAGTTTCCAAGGAGCTTCCTAAGCTTATGATGGTAACTTTGTTTGCGGAAAGGAAATTTAAGCACTACTTTGATTTTCCTGGATTTTATAACTAAGGGTCCCCACACATTTAGTCTTACGAATAACACTAAATGAGAAGGGGGGTTGTTGCTCGCTACAACACTACCCTACACCCTTCACTGACCAGATAACTAATGAATGTGTCGGATGTGAAATATTTTCATTTATGGATTGATTTTCTGGGAATAATCAAATAAATATCCACCCATGGGACCAGTCAAAGACTGCATTTATTTGTCCGTGGGGCACATTTGCATATCGCAAGCTACCCTTTGGTTTAAAGAACGCAGGGGAAACGTTTCAGGGGGCAATGAATTATGCCTTCCATGACATCAAAAACATCGTTCAACCATATCTCGATGATCTTCCGGCTCATTCGCAAAAGCGGACCAATCATCCACAACATTTGAGAGCGATATTTCTACACTGCCGACACTACAAGATACGACTCAATCCACACAAATGTGTGTTTTGTGTCAGTTCTGGTCATTTACTTGGCTTTGTGGTCTCAAAGGATGGGATTCATCTCGACCCATGTAAGTTTCACACAATCATTGATTTTCCTCCACCTTCAAATCCGCTTCAGATTCAGAAACTCCAAGGGAAAGCAAACTTTATGAGTAGGTTCATTCCAAATTACGCCGAACTTACAAAAGGTTATACTTGTCTATTGAAAAAAGAAGTACCCTTGATCTAGGATCAGGTTCTGCAAGCTTCCTTTGATGCTTTAAAGGAATCCTTAATAAAAGAATCATTAATGTACGCTCCTGATTATCAAAAAGACTTCAACCTGTATCTGGCTGCAACGGATATGACCATCACAATGGTTTTAGTTCAAGATGACAATGGAATTGAACATCCTATATCTTATTTGAGTAGAAACTTAAATGATATAGAAAGAAAGTACTCCTAAATTGAAAAGCTAGCTCTCGCAGCTGTTCAAGCGATACAGAGATTTCAACACTATGTCCTCTTTCGAAAAACTACCATTTTGTTAAATTGCAACCCCATGACTTATATATTGTCGCGACAGTTGTTGGGGGGAAAATGGACAGCAATTCTACAATAGCTTGATATGGAATTTATAAAATCCAAATCGAAGAAATCCCTGGTTTTCGCTTATGCGATTTCCCATCATCGTCCAACGATGCAACATCAGAAGAAGCGGTCATAGACAAATCTTTGTTTCTGGTATTTTCAAGCAATCCATTGTATGGAGACATAATCATATATCTCCAAACCCAAACATATAGGTCTAATACCTCGCACTCAGAACAATGACGCATTCGATATGAAGAAAAAGACTACATGATCATTGGTGATACACTTTACCGTCGTGGTGTTGATACAGTTCTGAGGAGGTGCCTCACCCACGAGGAGGCCGAAAAAGTCCTAAATGATTGCCATTCAGATGCGTGTGGGGGGCATCAATCTAGTTACGCTATGGCGCAAAAGATTTTACGAGTAGGATACTTCTGGCCAACAATGTTCAAAGATTGCATAAGAGCAGTCAGAAGTTGCCATGCATGTCAAATCTTCGATCGAAAAACCAGAATACCACCCGCACCTCTGCAATGAGTAGTTGATGTTGGGCCATTCACCAAATGGGGCATAGATTTCATGACATGTAACCAAACCTCGGCCGAGGGGCATGGGTATATCATAGTCGCAGTAGACTATTTTACCAAATGGGCTGAGGCGATCCCTACATTAAACCACAACAGTGAAATGGCTGCCCTCTTCGTTTTCAGTCATGTAGTCTCCAGATTTGGCGTTCCATAGGCCATAGTTACAGACCATGGATCACATTTTCACAATCATATGATGGTTGAGTTGGCTGCCAAATTAGGGTTGTCCCACGACAGCTCTACTCTGTATTATCTGCAGGCTAATAGACAAGTTGAGGCAATCAACAAGGTCCTGAAGTGGATGCTGCAAAGGATGATTGGAGTCCATAAAAGGAGTTGGCACCTCATCCTGTACTCAACCTTGTGGGCATATCGGACATCAGTTAGGAATGCAACCAGGTTTACACCCTTTCAACTGGTGTATGGCCTAGAAGCAATCTTACTAGTTCAATGTGGAATCTCGTCCCTCAAACTTGCGGTCGACCTTCTCCCTGGAACTTCAGAAGAGGAGGCTCGTTTCTTGGAACTAATCAAATTGGATGAAACCTGTCATGATGCCAATTTGGATAACGAATCCCATAAGAAACGAGTCAAGGTGTAGTTCGACAAGAATGTCAAACCCCGTGTCTTCTCAAAAGGTGACCTAGTCTTACTTTACGACCATGAATCCGATAAATTGGGAGCAGGTAAGTTCAAGTATTTATGGATGGGCCCCTATATTGTTAAGCATGTATTAGCAAAAGGAGCCTATGAGTTAGTGGATTATTATGGGATTCCACTGGCGCAACCCCACAACGGGTTATAGCTTAAGGGTTAGTATGCTTGACTCAAGATAGTAACCCCTATGCTTGTGTTACATTTTTGTTTTTGCTAACGGTAATCGTTTTGGTTAAGTGATCCACTTTCACATTTGTTGTAGATGTCGGACCTATTGGAATCATTTGTTGGATATGCCGAAGGAGCAAGTCATAGTTCACGAAACCTATCTTCTGTGGCCTGGGCCATCTTCGATCCAAGCGGCAAGTTAGTGAGTTTTAGAGGGGTATGTATTGGTCGGTCAAGGAACAATATTGTTGAATACAACGCGTTGATAGAGCTCCTCTATGATGCCATTACGCGTGGCATACAGAGACTCATCATCAGGCTAGATTCACAACTCATCATCCTACAGCTCACTAGTATCTACTCCGTACGGAATCTAGCTATCTATCACATGTTCCTAAGGGTCAAGATTTTGGAAAGGCAGTTTGATTCTATTCAATATCAGCATATTTCTAGAAACTTAAACACATTAACGGACTCATTAGCAAATTATCTGTTAGATAGACATTTGCAACATTTATAAAATAAGAATTTCATCAATATTTGCATCAAGATCACGTAACTCAACCAAAATAAAGCTCCGAAAATTATATATATATATATATATATATATATATATATATATATATATATATATATATATAACTATTTATGGTTTATACATAATGTTCTATAACCAAGACAAAATCGGTCAAATGACCCAAAACTCAAAATGCTAGGGGGCACCCTAGTCTAATGATGCTGGTGATAACAAGTCACCACCTGTGCAATCATGCGTAAAAGCCTAGTCCATCGACTCGACACGCTAGTAGTATGTCGCTGCAACCTCAGAGGAAGATCGTCGGTCCTCAGATCTGGAATACCAAGAGTAAGGCCCTTGACTTGATCCTGTAATTTTGAAAGAGTCTCGGCCACATCAAGGTCGTGAAGGATAGCCCTCCCCACAACCTCTCCTATTGGAATAGTAGCTGGTGCTCTCATACATACTGCTAACCGAACTGGTCCAATATCTGCATGAACACATGAGTTTTGATTAGTCTTGATAGAATAAAGCACAATAACATTATAAAAAATGATAAACAGAGATATGGTCAGAGAATTTACCAATAGCACCCCACTGCTCACCAGCCGGCAGCACCAAATCCGGGTCACCCTAGAAATCCATACCAGCATATGGACACTTGGAAAAAGCCATCTCTTAATGGTTAAACCACTCGAAGAAGGTATCAGAAAAGGAAACCTGGGATTGACTAGCATGTCGGGCCATAAGGTCGACCCATCTCTGCATCTGTGGCTCAGTCGGTGGAGGTAAGCTAAGTGAAATGTACTGTGGCTGCATCAGTGGGATCTTTTCCAAGGCGAAAGCAGTAAAAATATAACCATAGCCGAAGTTCTTGGATTTTCCACTTTTTACCTTGGTCAGTTGTTCTTTCATCACAGGGAGTACTGCATCACACCAGTTGAACACCTTTGGTTCAAGGCATTCCAGGGTGTACTGCATAAAGGACCTGTTAGACACATGAAGAGTCACACTACCAGCCATTCTAGCAAAAGTAAACAGAATGTTCCTCAAGGACCAGTCAGTGACATCTCGGATGTTGATCTTGCCATCCCTACTCGGCTGAGATCCCTCTCTGCAATACCGAAGAATATAATCTCTCATGGATTTAACCCCACGGACGGATCCCAATAATGAAAGAGGGGCACCACGCCTCGATAAACGGGTCAAAAAATAGATGTCCACGATAGTCAAGGGGATGGATTTGCCTCTGATCTGAAACACCTAGTTGGTAGGATCCCATGAATCGAGAAGATATTGCAACAAGTTGATTTGTTGCCTCATGCTAGAGATGCAGAAAAGCTTGAACAGGCCACAGTTCCCTAGCACAGTTACCATAATCGGATCATGTAAAGCAACCATGTCCTCTTCTTCATGTTCACATTCTCACCATGTAACAACCATTTTTCTCTGATGAATCTCTGCAAAACATGCAAGAGAAGAGTCAGGGTCCTGATTTGGCAAAAAATAGGCAAAAATTCCATGAGAAAACAATGCAAAAGTTTCCCTTATCATGCCCATTGCACCCCAGCAGTGTATTGGGTGAGATGCACACTGACTGGCCATTGGAAAATCGAGTATGCATCACACCTTTCGATATAGGAAGGGTGCAATGGAGCCAAGGTGAATTTTTCAAACCCCGGGGGCTCAGAAAAACAGGGAAACATGCTCAGAATTCAAAAAGGAAGGAATGCAACTGAAGATCTCAAGTTTAGATCCTACCTGGTCCAGACGGAGCTGAGAATTGTCCACAAAATCTCCCGAAATCAGCTGGTGAAAATCAAGGGGGAAAAGCACCTCCAGAGCTCCAACAAACCAAAGTTCAAATGAAATGGTAAAATGAGGAGTAAAAACCACTTTTAAATTACTTTTCATGTAATTCAAGTAAAATATTAGTGTTTTAACTCATTTTTCAAGCGTGTATTATTCATTTCTAATCGTTTTGATGAAGCAATTGAACAAACAATACAACATTTGAAGGAACAAAGTGGTTAGCGGTAAAATAAAATAATCAATGATCGTTATCACGAGTAGTTTTTATGTGGAGTTCAAGCTCGTTAAAAATTAAACCTAAGCAATGAGCAAATGTTTCCCCTAGAGTTTAAGTTCATTAAAAAATGAACCAATTTCCTGTAAATAACCATTGGGAATGCATTATCTTCATCTTTCGAGCCTTGGTCATGTTCTCACCATCACCTCCACTGTGTTTTAGCCGATCATTCACCTGCATTTGATTGTTTACCCCTTTTGAGGAACAACTGCAAAGAGTGATCCTGTTATCCATCCTTGTGACACTACCATGATTGGAAAATTCCAAACCTTACCTGGAATCAACTGCTACCTGAAATTATCACTCGTTCATCAAAAGATGGGTCTCCTTTAAGCTCTTTTCACCTGACTCGTAAAATATGAAAATATTGCCAAGAAATTGGCCTCTCCAACTCCTTAAAGCTACTCGGAGTGCTATCCCTCCTCTAGATTTTAATCTTTTTGACCTGAGGGGTTATTACACAAAAAGATCGAGCACTTGTTTTGTTCGGCTTGTTAAAATTACCGAAAATTCATCCCTCTCGTATTATTTTATACCTTTTCAGACCTAAGGGATTATATGACGAAAAAGGATCATTGGAGTTTCCTTTACGTACCTTTCAGACTCTCTAAAATTGAAAAGGACCGAGTTATCTTTGTCGTTAAACTCATTAAAACCAAATAGCGACAAACTTGTCCGTATATACAAGAACGACTTTCATTGTCGCTAGGTTCATTAAAACATAGCGATGGGTTTGCCGAAAGGGCAAATTATAGAACAAGAATATGTTATCCTCCTCAAGCTTGATAAAAAAAAAGAGGTACTGGTCAGTAATGACTGGGGAAAAATTGGGAGGAAAACTTGAGGAAACTTTATTGGTAGCAAGTCGCTCTTGAACATGAAACTTTCACTCCACATCGGAGTCGAGTTGGGTTATTCCAATCACCGGTCATATTAGGGGTTAACGCTACCAATCCATGTCAGTGTCACTGGTATGTTCAAGAGAAGTCGCTCAAAGAATTCACCTGTGTCTCATCCACTGCAATACATTCACGCTCCATTCTTTCATGACCGCCACCCTGAACCCTGTATCATCAAATCGTTTTGACCTCCAAAATCATTTACTCCGTTCCATGTCGTATATGTGGGATTCATTAAGGCCCTCCTATGATGGGTCGCCTCTTGTCAACATCAGCTCATTATCCAAAAAGTCTACTAAGGAACAACCCTTTCAGTACTTTGAACCTTGCATGCCTCAATGGCAAGTTTCTCACTTCCAACGACAGGTTTACATCAAGGGCCTTCAAACGAAATATTTTGCGTGGTGTTCGATGCCATGTCCCTTTTCACACCACGCAAATTGTACTGTAGTACCTTGATGGTCATCATCATTATTGGTGATTCCTCTCGCGCTTGTTAACAGCTTACATCATTGGCTGGTAATCAGGTGATGTCTTTCTATGTTCGACTCCAGAACATTGTTCACATGGATCGACTTGTGCTCCGAGTGAATATTGGATGAGTTTGAAGACACCGGATCTAGTTTCATCCATCCAAGCTGCGATATATTCAAGAAAATAAAGACATCAAATGTACATCATTGTTGCACAGTTGATCATCCGAATCATCATTCTGCCACACAGACGGTTGTCTGTCTTATGTACATGAAAATGAATTTATAAAGCTGAGCATGGGAATGTCTGCCTAACTAGATCATGTCCCCTTCCAACTTGAAAAAACTTCGGATCCTCATGATAAAGCATTTCACCCGACATCAAAAGATTAATGACCTCATGCTTTAGGGGGCAACTGTTATAGACATTTTTGGGAACTGCAACCCCAATCATACATTTCCATAAACCGAGGGCTCCTAAGTCCCTAAAATTGTTGCTTCACACCCTAAAGAAAAAAGGTCAGCTGATTACATCATCTCCCAGAAGTTCTCCATAGAAAACTACTCAGAACTAGTCAAATCTAGACAATACAGACTACCCAGTGCATAGGGTGGGATGCATCTCACCTGCCTAGTGTAAAGGGTGCGATGGGAAAGACTAGAAAAATGGAAAAGACAGTTTGCAAGGTGGATCGTCATGGAATATTCCAGAAACTTCTCCTGTGACACTTGCCTCTCTAAAATTCGTTGAGGGATGAGTAAGAGATCATCAATCTCCAAGTGGAATCAAGAACTATCACGGAGAGGACACTAATTAAAATCCTAGAAGCTGACTCACCCCCCTACAATCATCTATATATGGATCCCTCATCCTAGAGATCCAGAGGCTAGAATTTTGTATCTTGTAAGGAAGTGCTGTTGGTTTCTTGGTGGAATATCATAGTGTTGGGTGATCTAAGCTTTTCATGAGGTGAAGAAGGGCCTTCATGCTGGGAGGATGACACTGGGTGAGAATAATTGGTTGTAATCCTCTTTGCAAGGTGGATCGTCATGGAATCTTCAAGAAACTTCTCCTGTGACACTTGCCTCTCTGAAATTCGCTGAGGGATGAGTAAGAGATCATCAATCTCCAAGTGGAATCAAGAACTATCAGGGAGAGGACACTAATCAAAATCCTAGAAGCTGAATCACCCCCCTACAATCATCTATATATGGATCCCTCATCCTAGAGATCCAAAGGCTGGAATTTTGTATCTTGTAAGGAAGTGTTGTTGGTTTCTTGGTGGAATATCATAGTGTTGGGTGATATAAGCTTTTCATGAGGTGAAGAAGGGCTTTCATGCTGGGAGGATGACACTGGGTTAGAATAATTGGTTGTAATCCTCTTTTCTATTCTTGATATTAATAAATTTATTCAATTTTTCCTCCACATTCTTGTATGTTTGATGATATATGCATTTGTGTGGTCAATATATATCTGGTCCTATATTGTTTATGATTGTAGATCTCTGTTCTTCGATAGTATTATGCTACTTTGATTCCATAGGTGCTCTTTGAAGCTGGGTAGATGAAGGGAAAAGCGGCAAGGATTTATCAGAAGGGAGAGGAACCAAGTAAGGAACTACGCACATGACTGAGGTTGGTATCCTTTGTTCCCCTCTTATCTACTTCTCATAAAGGAAAGCGAAAGTAGTTTTAGTTTGTTTATTTCTAAGATAGCTACCAGTCTTAGTGGGAATAGGAGCTCCGAGTGGACACTAGATTTCTTGATAACACTAAGGAAAATAATAAAATAATAGTTAAAATAATAAAATAAGGGTTCTGAATTTCTGAAGGAAAAAAGAGGAAACTACATTTTATTTTATTTGATTTCAATGTTATCTCCCTATACTTTCACTGTAATTTCAAGTGTAGACACATTTTGGATGCATAATCAAAGTCCACATCTAATGAGTACCACTATGCATACATCTAAATAGACCAACATAAAATAAAATGAAAATACATGAAAATTTTGTGTTGAACAAGCCTCTTTCATGTAGTTTCATTTTATTTTTTATGTGGGTCTACTAAAAAGAATGAATAGTGGGTACTCATTCAATGTGGAATTTGAGTTTACATCTAACAAGTGTCTACTCTTGACATAAGTAAGCCTTTAAGAAGATAAGCCAAAAATAAAATACAACAAAAATAGAATTTCTTCTTTTCCCTAAAAAATATTTACACTTGGGGATGCCATCAATATCTTGAATCATAATGGATCTTTTAAACTTATTTTGGTTAGTAAATTTTCTAGACCCATTTCCCCCTCAAAATTCCCTTAATGAGGTGATGATGTGTGTGTCTCAGTTCTCTCCTATTTTACATCAAAATTTTTTATATCATAATGTAAGTTTGTTAGGATATTCCTACACATAGGAAATAGTTAAGTATAACTTGGTCTAGTGTAGGGTTAGGTAAAGTGTGTTTCTTTATTATGTACATTTGCAACATACAATCTGATGGTCACGATATGTTCTAGACATGAAGTGATTCGACGGTTCATTTTCTCATTGCTATTACTGACACTTGATCTGTGGCTTAACACCTGATTGGTCCATGATCTCTATTTAAAGAGAATGGAGGGTCATTTGTAGGGTAACCATTCATGGGAGAAGCTTACGTAAATTTTCTTTCTTTTATTAATAAATTACTTGAACTGGCCACATTGGTTGAGGCCATGGATTGTTTCCCTCCTTGAGGGTTTTAACTGCGTCAAGAATATTGGTGCATTGATCTATGATCTATTTGTGAGTGGTGTCCTTTGGTGTTCTACCTGAGGAACATACACTGTAAATTCCTACATGGCATCAGAGCTATTTGAGGGTCACATCCATTGGTGATCTAAATATAAAGCTAGTGCAATTGCATCCGATTGTCGTTTCCTATATCTACTGTTTCTGGCTGCTTTCGGGCTGAGAGGATTGTTCTATTGTGTTAGGAGCATCTGCTCCACTGAGGAACCCCTATAGTTTCACGGTAAAATGTTTCTGGTAGTCCTAGCTATGTAATTTTTAAGATTTGGAGGTATAAAGTCTTTATTTGTTGTTTTAGATACTCATCTCTCTGTTTATTTCGGTTCATTTAGCTCTCTGTTTTTTATTACCAAATCTATACCTTTCATTTCTATGTATGCTCTTTGCCCCATGACTCTGTGCGATCTGGGAAAATCATAAACAAAAGGAAGAATTTTTCTCATGTGTATGCTCTTTTCTAGTGCACCTTAGTGTGATCTCGAAAAATCAGAAACATTGAGAAAAATATTTAATTTATGGCGAAAGCTAGCTTCGAGCCATAAGGTTTGGGTTTTTTCGCATGTCTATGTTGGGTTGTGTTTTTTTGTTCTGTTTTGTAGGACAAAAGATATTTTTCAAGTAAGCACACACCCCAAATCTTCAGTGACTAAAAAAAAAGGATCCTTTCTTCTTTTCCAAAAATTATTAACCTTTTAAAGTAGCTCACTTTGTCCAAAGCTACTTTATGAGAATAGAGGTCTTGGGTTCAACTCTTTCTTTTTTTTGAGTTACTTTTTCAAAAACCACATGTAACTTATGTTTTAAATTTACTTTATAAAAGTGTTCTCACCCATTATAAAAAGTGAGTCACTTATAATTCTAAAGTCTCTTTATCTTTTATTTAAGCTACAATTTAGTGAGTAGCTCATAAAGTACCATTGTAAAAGTGACTTTCACTTATTTATAAAAGTGGGTCAGATAAAATATTTCTTAAAGTGAGATAATTAGATTAACTTTGGAAGGGCGAAGGCAGGGGGGTTGGGGTTTAAATATAACATTATCATTCACTTCCACACATTCATGCACTGTGAAAGCACCTTCAACAACGTTTCTTCAAAAAGCCATAACTTCTTCATCCGAAAGCCACTTTTTTTTTAATTAGTGTAATATTTTGAGACCTTTCCATTGAAACATTTAGTTTCAACATCTACAACTTCAGCTTTTGTTAAAATGGAAAATGCATGCCAAGTTATTCTTGATAGTACCAACCACTTCCAATGGTGGTCATACATTGTGGATTTACTTAGAAGTAAAGGTCTTTACCGAATAGCCTCAGGCCAAGAAACTAAACCTAAAGATGAAGATAAGGCAGCCAAATGGGAAAATACGTAAGATCAAGCATGTGTGTTGATAGGGATGTCTATTTCTCCAGACCTTAGATTCGATATCACGGAACTTTATTCTCCTAATGAAGCAATGAAACAACTCACTAAATATTTTGGAATTAAAAATGAAATTAGATCCCATCAACTCGAAAATGAGTTGCTTACATTGGACCTGAACAATTTTTCTTCCATTGAAGATTTTTTGTCCAACTTCAAGACCCTTAGATTTCTCTTGGAAGGTGTTAAGGTTAAGCAAGAAGATTGTAGCCTTATCTATTCCATTCTTACTAAGTTGGGTCTAGCCTACTCTGTGATTGTTTCCACCTTCCGTTCTACTAGAGAATCCTTTATTTCTCAAGGAATATACTACAAGTCCCCCTCTTTTGATGCGTTTTGTGATTATTTAATAATAGAACAAGAAAAACTCTTACATCTTGGTCTTCTTAATACTGGAAACTCTTCTAAGAAAGCCTTAGCCACTGAAAAACAACCAAATTCAAATACTCCTAATAAACAATATCCTAAAAAGAATGGTCCTAAACCAAATAAGGGTCCTAAGCAATTTTAGTCTCAAAATGAAAAATCATTTCAACAAAATGATCAGGCAAATAAAAACAGAGGGAAGAAGATTGATAGACATTTCCACTTTTGTAATTGAGATAGCCACTTAGAATCCAAATGCTTTAAGAATATGGAAGCCTTGGAAGTAGCAATGAAGAAGCATAACATCCATTTGGAGAACTCTTAAACTTCAACTTCATCTTCACGAATAACACTTTTTGCATGTGGTTTCAATCATCTTGGTTTGGTTATGCACGAAATGTATCTTCTTCTTCTCATTCCCATGAGTGGCTCATTAATTTTGGAGCTTCTTATCACATGGCCAAAAACAAAGCCATGTTTTCTTCTTTAAATGGTTGTAACACCAACAATATATATGTTAGTGATGATAGATCTCTTAGTGTTGTAGGGACTGGAACCATTCATTTATACAATGGTCAATTTAATGATGTATTATGTGTTCCAACCTTATATTTCAACTTTCTATCTGCATATCAGATAACTCATTCAGGTGAAGGTAAAATCGTTGAATTTTCACCTCGCGATGTTGTAATTAAGGACCTAAGAGATCCTAGATAGATTTTACCTATTGCCATTGTTGATGATTCTAAAAGGTTGTATAAGTTCAACAACTTTGGGTCATCAAATCTTCCCTCAGTATTTGTTTCTCATAATGATGAAGTGAGCAAACTATGGCATGAGTGATTTGGTCACTTAAACTATCGCTCCTTTCAAAATCTATGTAAAGAAAATATGGTGATAGGTCTTTCGATGGTATCTTGCAGAGATGGTGTTCGTTTCGATGTGTACTTGGAAAAAATCATTGGGATAGTTTTGAAAAATGTGCCTCTTGGCACACCTCAACCCCTTTACATCTTCTACATAGTGATTTATGTGGTCCACTACGAGTTGTTTCACTCTTTAACTACAAGTATTTCTTAACTTTCATTGATGATTTCTCCATATGCACTTGGGTATACTTCTTAAAACTCAAGAGTGAAGTATTTAACATGTTCTTTGCCTTCAAGGCCTTTGTTGAGAAACAATTTGGACATCAAATTCTTAAGCTAAGATCTGATAATGCCAAAGAATATGTTAACAAAAAATTCATTAACTTTCGCACTAAGCATGGAATTCAAATACAAAATACTGTTCCATATACTGCACAACAAAATGTTGTAGTTGAAAGGAAGAATCACACCTTAAAGGAAATGGCTAATTGTATGCTTCAATCTAAAAGACTTAGTCTTAATTTTTGGGAAAAAGCAATTAATTGTGCAAATTACATATTAAATTGTACTCCTACTAAGGTTTTAAAGAATATAACTCCACAAGAAGCATGGATCTCAATTAAACTAGATGTAAGTCACTTTCGTGTTTTTGGAAGTGATGCATGGGCCCATATTCTAGTTGAGAAACATAAATATTTAGAACCTAAGAGTGAAGAATCTATTTTTGTTGGATATTCTAGAGATGTCAAAGGATATATACTTATTCCACTTAAGTCCAAAAATGTTATCATTAGAAGATATGTAAATTTTGTTGAAAATATATCGACCTACGAGCCTAGTTCGGCGGATGTGCCACCTCCCTCTATCCCTTCCACTTCTGAAAATATTTCTTCTTCAGATGATGAAAATGAGGATGAAAATCCCCTCCAACCTTCTTAGGATCCTCCTTCAGCTTCTCATCTTCCAAGATGGGTCTGTGCTACTCGGGATGCAGCAGGTGCTCTTGCATGTGATCCTATAGATCAACGACGTACACATTCTCAGTTCGATAGAGCCTCTTCTTTACTTGCTCAAACTTCAACGAATTATGATCCTAACACCTTTGCAGAAGCTTCGGGCCATCCAGATTGGGACACAGATATGAATGAAGTATAGCATTCATTATTGGAAAATGATACATGGGATGTTGTTCCTCTTCCAAAGGGATGAAGACTTGTTAGGTGGAAATGGGTTTACAGGATCAAGTATGGACCAAATGGAAAAGCTGATAAACATAAATCCCATCTTGTTGGTAAGGGTTTTTCACAAGTTGAAGGCATTGACTATACTTAAACCTTATCCCCTATATCCACCTTTTTCTTTCCCTTGTTGCCACTTTCAAATGGGAAGTCCATGAGATGAATGTTAAATATGCCTTCTAGCATGGGGACTTGCATGAAGAAATATATATGGAACAACCTACTGGCTTTATGCAAATAGACTCTAGCCTTATATGTTAGCTTAAGAAATCCCTTTATTGTCTCAAGAAATCCCCTCGGGCTTGGAATGCCAAAATGGATTCTTTTAGATATTGGCTTTTCTAGGTGTCATTCTAACAATATTGTCTACACCAAGAAAGTGGGTAAGTCTCTTATCATTATTGTTCTTTATGTTGATGATCTTATCCTTACTGGTAGAGATCACAACCTTATAAACCATGTGAAGTCTAGCCTTAAAAGGAATTACGAAATGATAGACTTAGGACACTTGCATTATTTTCTTGGTCTTCAAGTCTTGCAAACAAAGGAAGGTATTTTCCTTTCCTAGTCCAAGTATGTCTGTGATCATCTACGCCAATTTCACATGGAAGACTATAAGACAACCCCATCTCCCTTTCGGTATGGAGCCAAACTTTCAGTCACTTGTACTTACCCTGAAGTTGATGCTACCTTATACCATCAGCTTGTAGGAAAGCTTTTGTATCTAATCCATACCCATCCTGACCTTTCCTTTGTTGTTTGCCTTATTGCTCGGCTTATGCCAAACCCACATGAAAATCATTGGAAAGTAGTCAAAAGAATACTTCATTATGTTTGAGGTATAGTTCAGTTTGGGATTCATTATAGTGCATAAGCATCTCCTCTATTGTTTGGCTTCACTGATTCCGATTGGGCTCGTGACCCCGATGATCGGAATTCTACTGCAGGTTATGTCTTCAGTCTTGGTTTTAGACCTATTACATGGGCTTGCAAGAAACAAAGTGTGATTTCTCTTTCTTCAGTAGAAGAAGAGCATCGTGGTGTCATAGAAGCTAGTACTGAAGTCCTGTGGCTTCATTAAATCCTGTAAGACTTTTGCTTTCAACGGTAGCATTCGACTACACTTCGGCATGATAATGAAAGTGCCATTCAACTATGCAAAGATATAATCCAACATAAGCACAGCAAACACATTGGACTACACATGCACTTCATTAGAAAGCTCATTCATGACCATGTTCTCGAAGTGCAATATTGTTCAACCACTGATCAAGTTTCATACATATTTACAAAGCCTCTCACAGAGGCAAAGTTTACTAATATTCGATTTATGGTTGGAGTTCAGGAAGTTGTCACTAAGGGTTGATAGGCTCTAGTGCCTCCTTCCTTCTCCTACTATGTCATATTTGTACATCCTTCAATCCTATCCCAAGTTGTTCTTAAGGGGGGATGTTAGGATATTCCAACACATAGGAAATAATTAAGTATAACTTGGCCTAGTGTAGAGTTAGATAAAGTGTCTTTCTTTACTATGTACATTTGTAAATTACAATCCGATGTTCATGACATGTTCTAGACATGAACTAATCTAATGGTTCATTCTCTCCTCGGTATTACCGACACTTGATCCATGGCTTAACAATCGATTGGTCCATGATCTCTATTTAAAGAGCATGGAGGGTCATTTGTAGGGTAACTGTTCATGAGAGAATATTATGTAAATTTTGTTTCTTTTATTAATAAATTTCCTAAAGTGGCCACGTTGGCTCAGGTAGTGGACTATTTCCCTTTTTGAGGGTTTTAACCACATCAAGAATACTGGTGTATTGATCTGTGATATGTTTGTGAGCGATGTCCTTTGGTGTTCTATATGAAGAACATACCCTATAAATTCCTACAAATTTGACAGGAATAGGTGGCCACTGAAGGTTGTGGGAAATGGGCTCATTTTTTAGTTTATCCAAATTTGTAAAGTCAAAGGATGCTGAAAATCAAATTCAATATTGGTTAGATGGGTTTATACATAAATATGGAACCACATATATACCTTGCAGTCTCTCCATAACATATTTTTTGGATGAAGGAATGCTACCAAATGGATTATTACGTTAAATTTATTCAACCCCTGGAGCAATTGTAGTAGAAAATGGATTATTTCCCCAAAGCGGATTGACCTAAGGACAAAGGAACTCCATATGGCA
Source organism: Pinus tabuliformis (assembly GCA_031772625.1). Lineage (NCBI taxonomy): Eukaryota > Viridiplantae > Streptophyta > Pinopsida > Pinales > Pinaceae > Pinus > Pinus tabuliformis. The sequence continues at coordinate 1,436,679,306 of CM062820.1, read as the reverse complement.
TTCCTTCTAATGTGATTATATATAGTATTAGAAGGATGACCTCCTAATACGAAATCACTACCATAAGTAGGAACATTTGTGGGGAATGTTGAACCAGAAGGGATGTTCTCCCTACATACGTTATCGCCTCCAAAGGAATTTGGACCTTTAAAATAAGGAACTCGGGATATCCCGGAACAAACCTAAGGATTGAGTGATCCTCCAAAAATGTTTTTGGCCCTAAAATGGATAAGAATAAGTGTTGAACCCCTTAGAATATTCTGTCAACATGATTGTACCAATCTAGGGATAATGACTAGAGGAATGGAATAACTACGTGGAAACCACCTAGCTCAATAGGTGGTATCTATCTTATCCCTGTACCGAACTCAAATATGATAAGAGAATGAGACACTCACAAACTTAGGAAACTACTTAGGTTGTAGAAATAATCTATAGTACGGCACCAGCCAAAATGGGAGGCCTAGTCAAAGTGACATGATTAGACCCTATTATATTAATCGAGGGTGAAGGGACGTGATAGAAGAAATCCACGAGGTATATTGTCAAGAAGATCCCACATCTCCTATCACATACCAAGTTCCCTCAATGATTTACATAGGTTACAGGTTATCCAAAATTTTCCCTTTTGTTTCACTAGCTTGAAAATAAGCTATGACACCACTTTGTCACATAGCGCTACTAAATTTATGATATCCACACTTGAAAAACCTTTATGTTCATCTCTCATACATTTTTTCAAAAATTTTATATGTAAGCATTCCTTCAAATACTTTGTATGCAACCAATTGAGTAGTATTTTTCTTGTATCCATTTTTCTAAACATTTCATATGAAATCAAACATGAGACATTACTCTAATTCCACTTGTGACACACTAGAAAAAATGTACTACCCAATCTCACAACATTTGTTTTTTTCTTTGAGGTATTCTATCAAAACGTTTGTATGCAATTTGTAATAAAACACCTTTAACACATTTCCCCAAATTATTTACATGGAAATATGCATAAAACAACTACAATAGTGATATCTTACAACAATGCTAACATACATAAATACTATCCCCATTCACAAAACAACACTTTTATTGCGGAATTTTATCAAATAGTTTATATGCATTGAATGATTAAAGCAGTTAAGCATTTCTTCAAACACTTTGCATGCAAGCTAATTTACAAACTTCCTCAATGAATATTTATATATTATAGGAGTCCAAGTTTTGAAAACTAAATCAAATAATCAATTGGAGTTCCCCTCACTATGGTCCAACTTTCAGCCTCTAGAACCTCCCAGAAGATAGAATAACTAGAAGCTTAAAGACCAAAAGGAAAAATGCCATGATTGTTTCTCCCTCTTATTTTTATAATCACACCTTTACCCTTCATATTTGAAATCTTTTTCTAGAAGCTTATTCCTAATACCAACCATAACATCAAAGGAAAATAGTATTTATTCAAGAAAGGCTAGAATTTCTCTTACCCCACCATGCATATCTTCCTCCCTAGTTAAGTTTCCCCTTCCATAAAGAATTAGTATCTATTGGTTTCTCCCTTGCTTCAACTCTAGAATTGTTATTAATATAATATAACAATAAATCCCATAACAACGTATATTTTATAATATATATGATGGTAACCAAACATTAGAAGTACTTAAGCACATACCATTATTTTGGGAAATAAAATGGGGGTGTCACAATCCCATCCCCTTAAAGAAACATCATCCTTGATGTTATCATCAATCCTAGACCTTCCATGGATGCCTTATACAAGATCAGATTTTCATAGAGTAAATGTATTAATAGTGTTCAATATTGTGGATTGAAATCATAACTTTTATATCTAAAAACCATTGTGCTATTGCATATAGCCCTAGCCACACAATGCATCTATGCACTTGTGTATAAACATGCTTACTTCCAGTAGTGTTCCATTTAGTATTATTGTAGCGGCTAAAATGACCCTCAAAAAATTTGATTTTTCTTCATTTTGGAGCCTCCCTACCAACCATCCTTAGCAACATGTCTTCCACTATCCAATTACATATGATTTATCTGAGTTTCAGTGGTTTACCAGCCTATGCTTTCCATCTTGTTTTCCACCCACCTAGAGGCTTACATTCCCGAGCTTGGTCATTTTCGTGTTGTTCTGATCACGTGGAAAATTGACCAAATCTTGATGCGAAACATCTCTCCTCTCCAAAATTGTGCTCTAGGATGCCTGCTGCTCTCTAGAAATGTGTAGAACAGCTAGGCAGCCTTCCCTTAGGAAATTGCATAGATCATCCCATCACTGGGCTTGCTCTAAAAAATTGTGCAATTCTGGCTAAAAACCAAGGCCTTTGTCTAGAATTTGCGCAAAGCTTGAGGGACAACTAGATTTGCTTAGCCCAAAAATTGTGGAAAAGTCACTCCAAGGCTTGCAGTCCATTACATGTGCTCTGAAATTGAGTGGTTCCCTCCAGGACTGAGAAATATTGATTTGCATGCATGGGTTGCTTTTCCCGAAAAAAAGAAGAGAAAAACATCCCTAGATTTTATGGATCCATTTTTAGTAGTTGTATGTTATGTGCAAAAGCCATTTTAGAAGCCTCCTGCCAAGTTCCACTTTTTCCTATATTTGTGGAATGTTCGTCATCCACCTCGATATTATGAAAAGTATTTATTCGATGCTTTAGAGCTCATTATTTACATCAATGTTGGATTTCTGACATCCGACATCACATCTAGGAGCATTCGACACACTTAGCTCAGTTTTTTTCTGGGTAAGTCGGTGTTTCCTATCTTTTGCTCCTTTTCTGTCACTTTTTATTTTAGTTTATGTGAGTTCTCTTTGCTTGGCTTTTTTGAATGCTTGGTATCATTTTAATGCATGTTACCTCATAGAAGTATTGTTTCAAGTTTTCCATTGCATCTCATTGTTGTCACATGCATGACACTATTTTTGCACTGATGATCGTCGTTGCGGTGACTCGCTTCACACAATTACTTGTTTTCCCATCTTATGAATCCTACACTCATGTTTTTCATGCATGATCATTCAATCTTGCTTGCACTCAGTTTCGCCATGCATTCAACCTTCTTATGTTTTTCAATCCCCTTTCGGTGGGTCTACGATGCCTTGGCCAAGACATTTCCTTACCCGACTTGCATTAGGCATTTATGAGAGTGAAGGCTCCTCCTTCCTTCTCAAAATTGCACAGAGCTAGCCCAAAAATGGATTTTGGGCTTCCTCTGTGCAATTCTAAGAGGTAGTGGCCTACTAACCCCCAAAATTATGCAAATGAAATTTTCTAGGTTGCAGTCATTACTGATTGAAACTACGCATTATGCAATTTTAGTCCTCAGCAGATCAAGTTGGACTGTAATTTGTGTATTTTTAGCAGTCAATCAGCTTACTGATAATACAGAAAGTGTTATGCATAGTTTTGCCAGTAGGTCTCCTAGGGTCCCAGTAAAAAATGTGTAATCTTTCTAGTCAGTCACCCATGTGTGTTGCATGTCACTCCTCATGTTTCTTTTGGTTTTCAACTGACAGATTGCTTGCCATCAGTGTTGCTCTATCTCTAGCTATCAGAGGTGTTTTTCCATCTCTCAGAAGTTCAAGTACAATTGCTTCCAAGAGAGAAGCCTGAAAGGACACCGTCGAGAGTGCAACTGGAGATGCATTCGAGCAAGTGTGTATGATCTTTCCCATCAATGAAGACACCAAGTTGTTCATAGACAAGGATATCATGATGAAATGGCAGGACACTAATGACACCTTTTAAGGCACATTTTTGGAGAATCTGGAAGACCAGAGGGTCTATGTCAATATTCAAAAGTTTGGCTTATACCGGATTGCATGTAGGTATCCTACGTTTCCATAGGTGGAAATGATCCACTAGATTATCTCGCATATAAATCAGAGACGATGGTGTTGACCAGTATCAGTGGAACAAAACTTGCTACCTTTAGAGCGAAGGACTTTGAGGAGATGTATCACTTGCCACGCTCAGTGATCATAATGGATACACCCTCACTAGACCCAACAACAGTGCAAACTCAAGAGACATCTTGAAGAGCTATGTCAAAGAGCCATCCAAGTTCAGGATAATACCCAACCATGTTTACAAGACAAAGATACTGCAGAAGGCATATCAGCTCTTGGTCATCTTCACATGTTCCTTATACAGCCAATGGAGCACACAAACCTTACTGCGGAGTTTGGTGATTATGTTGGATCAACTGGAAGAAAAGGAAGACCTTTCAACTCATTCGATATGTTGGCTCTTAGGTTGAAGGAATAGGTAACCAAAACCTGACATCTGCCGAAGGGTCCGCAAGCGAAGCTATTCATGTCTAGTTACATAATTGATGCAATTTGTGCCTGTCATGAGTTCCCTGGGTTGGGTTGGGTATGGACACCTTCGGAAACATTTATGCACACTTATTGTAGGTTGTTCTCTGAATGTAGCTTCCATGGAGTTATAATTTAGCTATCAAACCACTTCGTCGGTCTTGTATACAGGATGATATTTGAGTAGGATCCACCTTGCATATCACAAGTAGCGATGGATGCATTGATTAACATACCAGATTGGTATGCCTCACCCCTTATCACCTTCATATGGATTTACAGCACGGAGAAGGCTCTACCTGTTTTATTGAAGTTTGCATGGATAAAATGGTCATGCAATAAGTGTCATATGACATCTCGACAGGGTTGTCAGTGTGACTACATAGGAAGAAGAAGGCACCTTATCTTGCTCTTTGATTGTAGATCGGGTTGTATGAGATCCAGAATCTCAAGCATGTTTAGGCCGAGAAGGAGGAATTCAAAAGGTTCACCTTCAGCACCAGGAGTTTCAATCTGTATGACTCGCACTACGTAGTAAAGGACCACTGTGCGAGAGTGCGTCATCCTTGGATCCACAAGGCATGTCATAGGCCTAAAGAAGACCCATGGAGATACTTCTATCTCTTCTTAAGGCTCAATGAACTAGTCAACATAGTTGTAGAGTGGTTATCAAAGCATAAGGTAGCAACATCCTAGAGAGAAACGTCATCAGTAGCGACAAAGGGCATCCGACCTGCGCTTGACAATGGTAAGCGGAAGGTTGGAGAAAGCACGTATGCAGAGCAAAGTTTCCAGTTCAAAGTATATCCACTTGTGTTGAGAGTAGCTTTGGAGATTAAGGCTAAGAAGTGACAATGTGACAGAAGGATCGCGCAAAGGCAGAGGGAGAAAAAGAAGTTGGAGGAAGCAGAAAAGGAGTTGTACGAGTTGCAACTTAGGGAAGAACATGAGTTGTGCAAAAGAGAGAAAGAAGTGCATCAGGAACAAGAAAAATGGGAGGCGCAACATGAACATGTTGATGAAATTGTACCCATACAAGTTATTGACTCATCCAAACAACTGGCATGGACCAGACAGGGTGAGCAATCACAGGAGCAAGACTTTGCTCAAGTAATTGAACAAATGCTAGAGAAGATGAGCGTAGATGTGGTTTAGCCAGAGTTAGATCATGATATTCACCTCATGCCTTGAGACCAATACATAACTCGATTGAATTTACCAAATCTGGAAGTAGAGAATGTCCCAAGCGATCACAGAGATATTGAATAATTCGAAAGTGGAGATGCACAACATATCTTTCAACGAGTCACAACACAAAGTTGTGTAGTCCTGCAAAGTGCCTACTCTAGATTTCCATGCATCTCCTGCATAGTTTGAATAACAAGTGATCGTGTCTGATGTGCGCAGACATCCAAATACATTGGTCAATTATACCAAAACGTATGGCAAAGCCACCAGCTCGAGTGTTAGATTCTTGATAGCTGAGAACGAGTGCATGGTTAAGGAGTTACAAGTGGCCAAGAAGGGAGGAGAGAAAGTTACAACATATGTGAGAGGCGAGTTGAGGAGAGCGATACTGGATGAAGTATTGCTTGTTCAGACAGTCGTGCACAAGTTGTACTTCATATTCTTCACTGTGCATAAGTCAGTTGTCCACCTAAACGGTTCGCAGCAATGCTGTGCTAGGAGATCACGCATCTTGTCAAATCTTCACACTATTGTCGATCCCATCCAAATATGGACAATGAGGTACAAAGGAGACCCATTTCACTTGCCAAAGATGATGAAGCCAAAGGTGGTAGAGTTGAAGGCATGCATCCGATGTCAAATATGGAACTATGAGGAACTACCACAATTCATCACTAGTTTGTAGGGTTCACATGCACGGGTTTTGAGGAGCATGGATGTCATTGTGCACATGCATGTGATCCGATACATTAGCACACTCGCTGAGGTGAAGTCAAAGAGCCAAGTCTGAGTGGAGCTGGACATGTAATTTGATCAGTTTATGTGTGTAGCCACCAGTGTAGACTTTCATATGAGCGCATACACCATGCATCAGTATGTTGTGTGCCCGCCTGCACAAAAGACTATGATATGAATGTTATTTGATGAGTTGGACATAGGTTCCAAATCAATGTACCTAGATGCAACGAAGGAAAGTGTTTTCTTTCAGAAGGATGTCACCACATGGTACACAAACACCATAACAAAATACCAAGCTTGGCATTAGTTTGCCACCATCGACCATCGCAAGGATGTCGAAGAGTTAGTCTTACTATAGCTGTTCGAGTCTTAGCAATGTCTTGCATGGATTAATGTAAACATGTTGTCAAAATGAATGATCAAGTGTCGATAGTAAAATGTAATATTCATGTAGTAATTGAAGAGTCATGAGGGTAGGTGAAGAGTCACAAAGGGGAGTGTGAAGGGTCACCCCACTGTTTTCTATTTATAGAACCACATAACTCATTGTATAGGATTTTGGGAGCCAAGATTCCTATAGGTGTAACTTAGAGAAATCTTGGAGTGTATTGTAGTGACCGTCGACTTCTCCACAATGTAGTGCTAGTAGATATATTTGGAGGAGTTGGCGACAATGACTATAATGTTTCACTATCAGCGCTAGTGGAAGTCATGGTTGTATGTATGATTGGATCTTTCACTATTTTAATAAAACAAAGACAACATGTTTCTTGCATATGTTGTTATTGTAGTTTGGCTATCCTGGTTACTCTAATGATGTATGTCGCTGTTATTTACGCATGTACGTATGGACTATTATGTATGTGTCTGTATGAATCTTACCAAAGCATTTTGTTGATATAATCCATCACCTTGGATCATCAACTATCATGCTTTCCATATCGTGATGTCATCATACTCACGTGTTCCCTTTCAAGTTGCGTGCTATCACGGGATTCTAAGGGGCACACACTTCCCCCCATTTGTGTGTTAGACCCTTTCTTGCACCTTCCTTGACTTTCTGCAAGGTCATACCCTTGCTACCAACAAGGACATCTTACTTACCTCTCCACACAACCATATTCAAGGCAATACCATACTACCCAATGTTAGGAATCCTACCCCAAATGGTCTGCGGTTTAGTTGCAATTTCTTAACGAGGAGATCCCCTGACATGTTGGCGGCTCGAGCACCATCAAAATCTCTGGTGCTAGATGGAGGGAAAAATTACAAGTTTAGTCCTCACATCCTATTTTGAAACTTCATGTGTCTATCATGGTCTTGGGCATGGAATCCCCCAAGGCATGTTTTGGGGATCAAAGCCCAAGTTTTGACCCGATATTGTTGTAAAGACTCTGCGGATTGATGGCGCAGAGCATGAAATGTATCATAGAGTCACAGGGTTGTCCGCCCTAGTCTTGTAATGTAAGCTCGACCTACCCATGGTCTACGGACCATGGGATTGTATAAATAGAGCGAGGCTCTAAGTGTAAAAGAGAGAAAAGAAGTAGTAGAGAGAAGAAAGAGTCTAAGTGACTAAGTGTGTCTTGGGTCTTAGAGTAGTAAAAGGCTTTGCAGTTGAGTGCGCAGAGGCCTAGTAGTCCGCAACTGAGTGCACAGATCCCTGCAGCTAAGTGCGCAGGGCAGAGTCAAGTCTCTAACCGAAGAAGGGATTAATAAAGATAAGTATGATATCAATTTGTGTATTTGTTCTTGGATTAATGCATGTTTGCTATAAATTGAAAATATACCATTTATTTACTGTGTGCACCTGTATGAATGATTTATGTTGTTAAATATAACTTAAAGCATGCAAGTAGAATAAAATAATCAACTAACATTGGAATACTACTAAGGACATGGGTAATAAAAGCGTTCGGCTCCTGAGTAGGGCTGCTCGAAGGCAGCATCTCAGGCTACAAGGTATAGGAAAGTGCGCCTAGTGACGTGTGTGCAGGGTCGAACCGCGAAACACTTGAACTCATCAGACATCTCAAGGGTGCAAAAACCTAGTTCTAGCACCCTCCTATACTACTTCGAGTGAGACCTCAGTCCGCACTCCACGGACTGTTATCGAAAGGGCCAATAGTACCGAGATTTGTTTGGCTAAGTCAACTCTAAACCTCAGTTAGGCCGCAATAAGCCAACAAATGGTTCTATTTCTGGGACCAGGATCTGCATATGAAATGTTTGATGTCGTGTAACTGGAATCCAACAAAGAAAGAAATTGAAAAGTGGTTGGATAGGAAAATTCACAAGTTCGCGGTGTAGGAAAACAAGTATCTGTGAGTATCGAAGGAAGAGTGGTTAGAGTGATACTTATATACGGAAATCGATGAAATTTTCTTTGCATCCTTCCGCTCTTAGTTGTAGGAGTGGATCGCAAAGCTAGCAGATAGTCAAGGAATGTGTAGGCTTGAAAAACCTATTGTGTGGTCTCCAGAGTTGGTGAGAAAACTAGAAGCATCAGAAGATAAGATCGCACGCGTTGTGGTCCATTGGCTTGATCAGATTATAGGAGGGTTTATCACCGAGTTTGTGGTAGATAGTTAAGTCAACTACAGAGAGGCGGAGTGACACTTCCTCAAAGGACCACGAGGTCAGTACGTTAAATCTTTGAACACTTGGATTAAAATACTACTGTGTGAAAAGTGGGTTATGTGAATAAATTGATGTTTGGGGTTACAGGAAGTGGGAGGATCTATAGAAATTAAGGTAGCACAGAGATAGAAACCAGCCTCTTGATTTCACCTCCGTGAGAAAGAGAGGAAGAGCTTGCGAAAGCTTCACTGAGAACTGCGATTAGCTTAATAAGACAACAAATTCTGTGAATACCACTTCCACCTACACCACCACCAGTTTCACCATCTTCACCCCCATATTCACCCACACCAGCTCCACCACCACCACTGTTCAATATGGAAAGTGCAATAAAATTTCTCGTGTTCAAAGGACTAGGGAATGAAGATCTAGACCAATTTTGGTTCGTGGTAAAGGCCGTATCGGAAGCACAAGGAGTCACGAATGACAATATAAAGAAGGAAATGTTGGTGAACATGTTGCAGGATCGTGCACTGACGTGGTACATTAAGTATTCAAATGACAATCCAAATGCATGGATCACGAATATCCAAGCTACACTAAATAGGGAATTTAGCAGGCCTAAATCAAAGACAGTCAATTATTAGATTTAAGGAAATCGTGATGCTTGCAGGTGAGACCACCTAGGAGCTAGATCAGGGACTAAAGTTTATGATTCATGAAGCCAACATGACCTTGATACATGGGCAACATGTCGCATATATGTAACACATTATCGAAACAAAATCTGTCAACTCACGCTGATGCCTTGTAAATCGCAATGAGACTGCATGAGACCTCGATACAAGATCCTAACCTAGGAGTCCAACATATCCAAACGCAGTTGAAAAACTTGTGTCTTGAGATGCAGAGTTTGAAGCAAGACAAGAAAAATCTCCTAGAAGCATGCGAGAAGGTATGGTGCATAAAGTGCAAGGGCCAAGGACATGACAAGGACCATTGTCCAATCTTCACGAACTAGCTGGTGGGAGGAGGGTCAATGCCATTGAGACCAGAGGCACAAGAAGGACCGAGCGCGACAACTGCATTTTGGTGCATGATTTTTCAAATAGGAGGGAAGCATGCTACATATAACTTCCATCTATTATAGAAGTATACACATATGTCCCATTAGTTGTTTTGTAATTTTTGTAGATTAGTAAGCCCTGATGAACGCACCTATAGAAGTTATGAACTGATGATGGATCAGACTCCTACCTACAGAGTTCAGACCAAAACATGAGCTCTTGATAAAAATGCAGAGATGGCACACACTAGATTTCAAGAGCACGGATGCAGTTGAGGAGGAATGGGGCCAAGAAGGGGTCCCAGACCGCTGATCTATTACAATTGCGGAGGGCTAGGGCATTATGCCCACGATTGTACAAATCCAACGAGAGCATCATGTTTATATTGTGCCCAGTTTGATTGTGAGATGGAGGACTGCCCCACACTGATAATGATGTTTCGCGATAAAGGAACACTCGAACCTCCCCCAACTCAGAACCTCCAAATGATGGGGTCTGAGCTGCACAAGGAGGACCCAAATGTAAACATCGTGCTCCGAAGCGGTATTACAATAGGAGATGACAAGTGAAAACAACCCAAAAAGAGTGCCTGGGTTCGGAAGGCTCCAATAAAGGAACCAAAATTTGATTTGGAGCGCACAAAGGAGACATTCATGGAAGCTAAGAGGAGCTTCATGGGGGCCTCCACTTTAGGTAGTAAATATAAACTAGAACTAGAGATGGACCCATCAATGCTCACTACCTTCCTGGAGACAAGCATGAAGCTATTGCGTGAAAACAAATAGGTGAAGGAACTATAAGAAATCATCACTAGATGTGCTGGCCTAGGAGAACTGCATGTATTCTGGAAGCTCGGAAGACACACAATGCAAACTGGAAGGGAGCTGAGATTTACTGCACAAATCAGAGAATATGAGATGGATCAAGTGATTTTGGATCTAGGATCGGACGCGAATGTCCTCCCAAAGCAGACATGGGAGCACATGGGCAGGCCCGCTTTGCAATGGTCTCATATGCAATTATGAATGGTGAACCAACAAAAGATCCTACCAATGGGAAGATGACAAGAATAATAGTAGATATCAAAGGTGTGAGTGCGCTTGCAGATTTCAAAGTTAGAGATTGCTGATGACAACAATCCCTATCCCACGCCACTGGTAATAGATTGGGCGACTGACATGAATGGAGTGATAAACCTAAAGAAGCGCAAGATCATTTTTGAGAAAAAGTCACTGCACGTAGTGGTACCTTTAGACCCTGCAAAAGGATTACATAGAGATAGTGCACAACTACGACAATGATGATGATCTAGACTGTATCTACAACATAACCACACGAGAGCAAGATTGGGTGAATCGAACAATGGATGACAGGATTTCGTGGGAGTGCGAAAGCTCCTACACCTCAGATTCGGACGAGGAGATAGAAAGATGGCAAAACTAGTTACAAGAGGTAACGACGCTTAACTACAACATGATGAGAAAGTTGTTATGCTATGTAGCAACGAAAGTAAGAGATCTGCCTATGTATGATGGGTTGAACGAGGTGGATGATTTTCTGAACAAATTTGAAAGTGAAGTACCGGAACAATAGAGTTTTGACGCTCTGAAATGGCACTGCGTGCTACACTCCAAAGGTGGTGGGGTACGCACCAGCAGAATTTTGAGGACTGACAAGAATGCAGAACAATGATGCGCCTATGATTTGGGAAACCTCAAATGTGGCTAATAGACTAGTACGATGAATGAGATGAACCACGTGGGAACCTCTCGAAATGGAGCAAGGTCTACGGGGAAGATCCACAACCTGAGTGGGTGCATCTATAATATCATACCCTGGATATCATACCCATGAATTGGTATACTTAGATGGAGCTCCACCATGGAACGAATGAATGGGATATCTTGCAAAAAGGATTCCTATTAACCTTCACGTTTGAGGATTGTTGGTGAGATACTGTTGATGAGGCGCTGCAAGCAGTAAAACCAGTTGTCTTCAAAATACTCTAGGAGCCAATGGAAGCGCTTCATCCAGAATGGGCAACCCAGCTGAGCTATGCGCTGAAGTGTTACAATGAAAATATTGAGGAGGATGATGAGGATCCACAGAAAATTAATATTCTAGAAACTGAAGGTTGTCACGTGGTTCGAGGGCCATTGGTTGAAGGTCCTAAAATCACTGTGCTACTAAAAACGAAGCAAGTAAACATTAGGACGGAGACTGAACCAAAATATGCAACGCTCGATGATTATTGGGATGATGCCATGGTGGATAAGGTCGCTGAGTTACTCCGTGGGTACCAAGACTTATTCCCGACCAAGATTACGGACTTAAAAGGGATTGTTTACGACTTAGGGATCATGAGGATCACCCTAAAAACCGACACGAAGCCGGTTATGCAGAGGGCTTATCACTTGAATATGAATTACAAGGAAAAGTTCCGTGTAGAACTAGAGAAAATGCTTGCAGTCGAATTATTGAACCGGTGGAAGAATCCGACTGGGTGAGCCCTATGGTAGTGCAGGAGGAAAAGTAGAAGGGCGAGATAAGAATATGAGTGTAGCTTAGGAGGTTGAATGATGCCTGTGTACACAACCCATTCCTGACACCGTTCATAGATGAAGTACTGGAAAATGTTGGTGCGCAAGAAGCATACTCTTTCACGAACAGGTTCTCAGGGTACCACCTGTGGAGTACTAAAAAGGTATGTTTTTGATGATCATTTCAATGGCTTTTCAGTGGGACTTGTGAATATTTTTACATCATGGACGTGGAAAACAATAAAGAATTATAACAAAACATGTGGAATTAGTATGCAAGACTTAACCGTTGATAGTTGTCATTCTCCTCTGCAGGAAGGGGTAAAAATGAGGAGCTGTTGTTCCAAAGAAAAAGACAAGAACAGGGTAATTGTTGTCCCTTTAACGAAGGACCAAGTGCAAACGAGGCTAAGCAGGTTGAAGCAAACCGGTCCGGAAAAGGAGGAGAAGGCACTAGCTCGGCGGAGGAGAAAAGAAGTGATTAAGGATTAACAGTTTGACGAATCCCTCAAGATCTTCGATCCTGAGGGATCGCTTCTTTATTTATCTTATTGCTTAGACATCTCCGTCGTCACCCTTATATAAAGGGATGGCACTGTTAGCTTTAGGGGGGATTATGCTTTTATGTAACTTTCTGTTAAAGATTGAACTTTGATCATCGAGTCTCGTTGAACTTGGCTCACTGTACTTTTGGTTTTGATGCATTAATATAAACATGGTGATTATCTTATCTCTGCGTCTGGATTAACTTAAAGCGGTGTACCCTTGAGGCTAAGGGCCCGGCCCTGGAGGACACTTGCTTCTGTATCACTATGATTTGATTTCTACGTGGTTTGCTTACTGTCATTAGTTGGTAATCTAATATGCTTTATAAGTTACATCCTATGCTCTGTTAAGATTCGTTCATTAAGGTTTTTACAAACAATAACTGTTATATTGACTCTGAATTATATCACCAATACTTTAAGAGTTGATTGAATATTATTAGACTTAATTGAACATTGTTACTATTTTGTTACAGAGCTCTTATGCTGTATATTCGTGTTGTGGAATTTATCTGAAAGTTGTGTTCTTTATGATTCAGGAGTAATGCTGTTCCATTTTGAAACGCAGTTGTATTCCTGTTGATGATGATTGGTGCTAAATCAGATTACTCTTCCAGTGTGTTGTGTGTGTGTATGATTTCCAAACGTTGTTCCATAACTTATTAGTAATTAATGTTGTTCCATTAGTGCGTGTTGCTTGATTTGCCTAGAGAATGACATATTGATGTTTGATTACAATGAGTGCATTTGAGTTGATAGGATAAAGCTTGATTACTGCTCGCGAGCTTTAGTTATTTGATTGGTGTTCCATTTCAGAATTGCTATTCCATTTTAGCATTGCTGTTCCGTTCCAGATTTTCTGTTCTATTTCTTATTTGTTGTTCCATTTTTACCCGCTATTTCATTTATCCGCATTTGTTATTTTGGTGTGAGAGATGATCTGTGGCTGTAGTAAGCCTCGGAATTTACTGCCTCGCTCCCAGACCCGTGGACCATGCTCTAATTTCCTTTCCATCAGTTTCCAAAGGGATGGGCTATTGTTGTCGAACCCTTGACTGATAAAGTTGCCTAGCTTTAAGAATGTGTGATTTAGTCATTTGAAGTAACTTAGTTATAGAAAAGCATCCGTTTACTCTTGTATTTTTGTTAAACGTTGTACTACTAGCATTACTCTGACAAATAGGCTCGGATTGAGTCACTCTTTGAAATAACAAAATGCTCCCGGATTGACATATTAATGTGAGGTAATTAGAGGTGAAAGAGACCATTTTTATAGCTCTACATTTTGGCGCAGTTGCCGGGGAAAGAGTGTAGCCATTTGTCTTTTTCAGAGTAGTGTACGAACCTGCTAGGGAAGAGTTGGATCTTAAAAATGGAAGGTAAGAACCTGCATGTGGAGCATGTAAAAGCCCTGCTCCACTGCCCACTTTCCTAACAGATTTGATGTTGCTTTGTTTGAATACAATTTAGTAGTTCATTTGAGTGCATGACTAAGCAGAAAAAACTATAAAAGAATATTAAGCTTCCATCCAAACCCGAAAAAGCTAAGGGGTCGGTGACCCTTGGACGAACAACATTCATAGACGAAATCTATAAGAAAATAGAATCTTAGCCATCAGTAGGCCCCAAGAAAATCATTTCTAAATAACCTACTAGTTCCCTTCAGGCCAAAGCATCACCATCTGTAGCCTTTGCTGAGGTGCATATTCAAACTGAAGAGTAGGACTTTCAAGAAATTGAAAATTCTACTCCAGAACTATTGCAGGAAGGGATTTTCAGCAACTTTTGTGAAGGAGAAGGAGAAACAGGGGAAACTGAGGAACCAAAATCTCCCATTGGAACAGATTAGCCATTAAACAGCCCAGATAAGGGGAGCGCTGCGAAAATCATCGTTGAAGGAGTCCAATCTCCTCAGACATCAGGTATTCCCATTATCCCAGATAAAGGAAGTGTCGTTAAAACTATCCCTGTTAAAATCGTTCCCTCTCAACCTAGGAATACCCTCCTAGATATCCCAGAAGGTTATTGGCATATATTCGATCCTATGGCTCAAAACCAGCCAAATACTCAAACCTCTACATTACAATATCCTATAGTGCATTCTGTAGCAAATGCGCCCATGAAAGTATTCCTCTTCGACATATCCCTACATTTCACGGTCTCACATCAGAAGATCCGGATGCATTTTTATACGAATTTGATGTGTTGTGCAGGGTATATGATTACACCACCGATCCCCAGAAATTGAAATTATTCCCCTCCACATTAAAGGGGGCTGCTTTAAGATGGTTTATAGGACTAGGTGGTGGGGTCATGAACAATTGGGATCAAATGAAAGAGTCCTTAAAAAAATATCAGGATTATTGTAGGTCTAGAGAATTGAAAGATGAAATATTCCAAATGACAGCCAAACCAAGCGAAACATTAGAAGAATATGTGGAACGTTTTCAGTACAATTTACAAAGATCTCCTTACGCATCACTACCTTTACCTGATAATGTGTTAAAAACTGCATTGATAAGGGGCATGAAGGAACAGTGGATTGAAACATTAAACATCATGGGAAAAGGCGATATTTATAAAGAGAATTTTGCTGACATTATTGATTTATGTATCAGGAGTTCGAGAGGCAGCACTGTTGACATTATGAGATAAGTGTTGTCCTTGATGGCAAACCTCACTGATGACAAATCATAGTACAGAAGGTCAACAGCAAGGAATTGATGATCAGACTATAAGAAGAAGAGAAAGTTCATACACGCAGGTTCGTTAAGCCCAAGTCGCGTGTACACGCAGGTTGGCTTCAGTAAAAGCGCGTGTATGTGGAAAAGTACCTTTGGTCCATGGCGGTTATTCCTTGGAAGTTGTGCCTATGGTTTTTGGACCTTGGTGTCTCGGCGGACGTGTTGATCCCTAGTTTTGAAGTTGATGGTATTGGATTTCTATGGTTTTGGCTCTTGGTATTGAACAAGGCCTAAGGCTATATAAAGGGAAGGAAATCATTAGGCAAGTGTATCTGAAATGTCTTGAATATCCGATGAAGCATTAGATCCAGTATGCAGGTTATGGGTTGATGATGCATTGCTTGATCTGAGCTAAGGAGAGATCTCATCGGTTGATGGAGAGCAAGATCTAAGGAGAGATCGGGATCAAATGGTTTGAAATGAACTATCTTTATGATGCTTATTCTAGATCTACATACTGACGCATGTATTGTTCTATAAGTATTATGAGTATGATTGATGTCTGGTACAGCTGCAAGTTATGAGAAATTATTTTTAGATCTGTACGCGGGTTGTCTTTGGCGAAAGCGCGTATACACGCGGGTTTGATTCATCGAAGTAGCGTATACATTGTAAAGCTTGATACTTGAAGTTGCAGATGGGTCTGATGGTTATTACAGAGTTCTGTGTCTGCTCTGTGTTCTGGTGACGGTGTTGTTAACAGGGTTTCAGTGATTCAGAGTTTGATGATTGTTTTGAGCTTCAATGATAGTTATGGGTCCAGTATGAAAATTGGATGAAATGTGGCCTTTCAGATTATGTGTTGTGCTTCAGTGTATCTAGTCTAAAAATTGATGAAACGTGGTACCTGGAGGAGAGAAGATTGTAGGCAAGCACCTACGTACTAGTATCTAAGCTAGTACAAAAGCTAAGGGAGATCTTTGGAGCATTGTAGCAGGTAGCAGCCTGTGTACTAGTAAATGGATCGGCTAGTACAAAAGCAAAGGGGGTTGTAGCTCCCGTACTGGTATAAGACTGCACCAGTACAAATATTGTAAAAGTATTTTCTTATTAAGAAGAAGATTGAGATGACTTGCAGCAGGTGGTTTTCACCCACATTGGGTTTCCACCTTATATCTTTGTGTTCATGTGTGTGGCTTTTGTGTGATGATCTGTTCTGTTATACTGCACCTGTTTACTGTTAATATGGTTAATAATGTTCTGATGCATTTACTGAAGATAAGCTAACTGAATCATAAGATTTCTGGATATACGCTAGTTGCTTTAGACACAGCAGCGTGTACACGCGGGTTCACTTAACTGAAGTAGCGTATATGTTTTTGAGCATTGAAAAAGTTTTATTGATCTGATAATACTGATTCACCCCCCCCCTCTCAGTATTATTATCACAACAATTGGTATCAGAGCAGGTCCTTTGATAGAAGCTTGATCGCTTGAAGGAGATCCGTGGAACAATGGGAAAGAAGCTTAAGAAGAAAGCTCATAAGAAGAAGAAGACATCTCAGAAGGACTATGACAGTGGGAGAATCGATTGGGGATTAGGTATAAGAGGCTCTTCAGATTCAGAATCATATTCAGAATCATTATCAGGTATGAATGTGTTATCCTCTAATGTTCCTTCTATATTTCCTTGTGAAAGTGATGGAAGTGATAGTGAAACTACTGAACATGCTTTTATGGGTGAGCAAGAAAAGTATCAAATAGAGGCAGTATTTAGAAGGCTTACAGACAAAGTTAAAGATCAACAAGATCTATTGAACAAAAGGGAATGTGCTTTCAAAGAAGAAGTTACCAAACTAAAGGCCCAACTAGAAGAAGGAAACAAGGTAAGAAAGCTACTCAAGGACAAGGAAGACCAATGTCAAAAATTGCAGCATGAAGTGACATCATTAAGAAAAGAAGTCAACGAAAGAAGCACAACCATCAAGAAACTCAAAGATAGATCCAGCTACTATGAAAATCTTGAAGCTACGATCCTCTCACTAAAGGAAGATCTTGAAGAATCCAAGAAGCAGAATGAAGATCTACACCAAGCAATTGAAAAACAAGACAACGAAGTCATCAACTTAAAATCACAGTTGGAATGTGCCTTCAGAGTTCGTCAAATTCAGCAGGATCTGTATGAAAAGCAAGAAAAGGAGATACTCAATCTAAGGCAACAAATGGAAGAAGGAAGAAAAGATGGAGAAGACATGAAGAAGCAATGTCTAGAAAAGGAGGAACAACTTCAAGTTAAGGTAAATATCTTGAAAGGTAAATTAGAAGAAAAGGATAAACTTTTGAGATTTCAAGATAGTACTAAAGCCTTGGATGATATTCTTAGTAGTCAAAGGTCTCCTGCAATCAAGACTGGTCTTGGTTTTCATGAATCTGTTGAAGGTGAATCTAGCTCACAAGGTGAGGCAAGGAACTCTAAAGAGAAAACTAAAATGATCAAAAGGGAGATGAAAGGTCAACCCCATCAACAATCAAGGAAAGAGACTCCTCAAAGAAAATCGTTTACTCCTCCTATGAATAATGTTGAATGTTATGTATGTCATAATCTTGGACATGTTGCAGCTAGATGTGGAAGAAGAAGGGTTCAAGACCATCATGTAGAAAGATCATCACATTCAAGGTACTTTAATGGATATTGCTTTGCTTGCAATATGTTTTGTCACAAAGCTGCTGATTGCTACAGGAAGAATATGAAATATGCAAGATGTTATGCATGTAACACGCTTGGACATATAGCAAAGGAATGCAGGAACAAAGGATGGACATCACACCAAAAGGAGAAAACCTCATCACACTTGAAGATATGGAGGAAGAAGGAAGTACAGTCAGCACAATGTACTGAGACACAGCACAGCACAGACATATCAGACTCGGGGGGAGCTGAAAGTGTAAAACTTCAGTGTCCTGAATCTCATATGCAAGTTTCTTAAAGGGAAGTCGCGTATATACGCGAGTTAGACACTGAAAAGTTGCGTATATATCAGTCTGAGGAAAAGCAGTGGGGACAGGCTCAGAAAAGGGATCTGACATGATTCAGTCCATTATTTGCTCTATTGGTTAATTGTTACAGTCTGTTGAGGATGTGTAAAAATGTTTTGATACCTGTAAGATGTCTAGAAGTGTTTTGATCCTAACTTGATGATGATGATGCCTTGATGCTTATTGCTGATATATGCATGATCAGATCTAACAGATGGCACGGGTTGAGGGGGAGCATATGCCTTTAATAATTCATTGTTGGCATATTCCTTGGTGATGATTCTTATATGGCTAAATGATATATCTTGCTATGATGTGGTTGTGAGTTGTCTATGATAAAATCTCATATGATTCTTGGGGTTACATAGTTGATGATCAGATCAGATTTATGGTTGATTCTTTGATGATGCATATATGGTGCTTACATGGTGATCTTCATAAGGACAAGGAGAAGTACAAAGCTTGAATATACATTTTCCTCACTTGATGATGGGTCACTCATATATTGCTGTTGTCATATGCATAAAAATCATACAGTTATGATGCAGGCACTCTTGTGGATAAGGATTGTTGCTGTTGATGATATCAAGAAGTTTTGTCAAATGAGCTTGAGCTCAAGATACATAATGCTGATACATGGATGACTACTCAAAGTTGCTTTATTGGAGACATGGTGATGAGTTCTTATCTATATGATGATAGGTTGATACTTACGTATGTTAATTGATGCAGATGTTCCCAAGTAATGATACTTGGATCATGTAGATCTTGACGTTGATGTAATGGCTATGGTGGTTTCACATGTAATGTGAATGATTTCATGATGATGTTTAAAAGGAGGAGTTGACATCTATGTTCAGACATACCTTGCTGCAGGAAATTTACAGGTTGCTGATATGAAAATGGTTGTACGCGAGTTTCATAAGGCCTATCCGCGTATATACGCTTGTTTATGTGGATGAAGACGCGTATATGGAATTTTGAAGGAAATCAACAGGGACAGATGTTGGTTGCAGAAAGTCTAATATGGGTCTGACAGAGATCATCTGGCACAGATTCAGGGGGAGAAGATAATCTTCCAATGATGCATTGTTGGCATTATCTTAAAGCTTTTGGTTCTAGTTCACATTTGTTGTTGGTTTCAAGTGGAACAAAGGCGAAAGGAGAACAGGAGGATCTCTTGGTTGCTGATCTGAATGGTGATTATCAAATGCTGCTAGTGACTTTCATAAGTCTTGGTCTAGTTCTTTCGTCTCTATGTCATATATCTCTTTTGTGGTATCTCTTTCACGGTGTCAAGGTCATGTAACGGCCTATTTTGGTTTCCCCACTATGCCTGGGATGATTGATGCAATATGATTGGTTGTCATATGTAAACTTTTAATGTATCCCCACTTGGTTGGGTGGATGAGTCAATTTTTGTATATCCTCACTTAGTTGAGAGATGGATGTATGTATGAGTCGTTGATGATAGGAAGGTCTTTTATGATGTATAGAGTCATGTTCTTTTTGAAGAACATCTTTTGCAGATCTTGCCTACAGTCAGGAAGAGCATGTACAACACACTTCAGCGGTACAGAGATTCAGCATGTACTCAGGGGGAGCATGGACAGATTGGTACACCTTGGCATATACAAAGGGGGAGACTATTCAGAGATTTCAGCAGATACTCAGGGGGAGTATGGACAGTGGAATGATTCACTAAAGGAAGAGAATATCTTGGTCCACCCTTTGCCCTTGATGTCAAAGGGGGAGAGTGATTTGGTGTTGTTGCCATCAAGTCCAAAGGGGGAGATTGTTGACATTATGAGATAAGTGTTGTCCTTGATGGCAAACCTCACTGATGACAAATCATAGTACAGAAGGTCAGCAGCAAGGAATTGATGATCAGACTATAAGAAGAAGAGAAAGTTCATACACGCAGGTTCGTTAAGCCCAAGTCGCGTGTACATGCAGGTTGGCTTCAGCAAAAGCGCGTGTATGTGGAAAAGTACCTTTGGTCCATGGCGGTTATTCCTTGGAAGTTGTGCCTATGGTTTTTGGACCTTGGTGTCTCGGCGGACGTGTTGATCCCTAGTTTTGAAGTTGATGGTATTGGATTTCTATGGTTTTGGCTCTTGGTATTGAACAAGGCCTAAGGCTATATAAAGGGAAGGAAATCATTAGGCAAGTGTATCTGAAATGTCTTGAATATCTGATGAAGCATTAGATCCAGTATGCAGGTTATGGGTTGATGATGCATTGCTTGATCTGAGCTAAGGAGAGATCTCATCGGTTGATGGAGAGCAAGATCTAAGGAGAGATCGGGATCAAATGGTTTGAAATGAACTATCTTTATGATGCTTATTCTAGATCTACATACTGACGCATGTATTGTTCTATAAGTATTATGAGTATGATTGATGTCTGGTACAGCTGCAAGTTATGAGAAATTATTTTTAGATCTGTACGCGGGTTGTCTTTGGCGAAAGCGCGTATACACGCGGGTTTGATTCATCGAAGTAGCGTATACATTGTAAAGCTTGATACTTGAAGTTGCAGATGGGTCTGATGGTTATTACAGAGTTTTGTGTCTGCTCTGTGTTCTGGTGATGGTGTTGTTAACAGGGTTTCAGTGATTCAGAGTTTGATGATTGTTTTGAGCTTCAATGATAGTTATGGGTCCAGTATGAAAATTGGATGAAATGTGGCCTTTCAGATTATGTGTTGTGCTTCAGTGTATCCAGTCTGAAAATTGATGAAACGTGGTACCTGGAGGAGAGAAGATTGTAGGCAAGCACCTACGTACTAGTATCTAAGCTAGTACAAAAGCTAAGGGAGATCTTTGGAGCATTGTAGCAGGTAGCAGCCTGTGTACTAGTAAATGGATCGGCTAGTACAAAAGCAAAGGGGGTTGTAGCTCCCGTACTGGTATAAGACTGCACCAGTACAAATATTGTAAAAGTATTTTCTTATTAAGAAGAAGATTGAGATGACTTGCAGCAGGTGGTTTTCACCCACATTGGGTTTCCACCTTATATCTTTGTGTTCATGTGTGTGGCTTTTGTGTGATGATCTGTTCTGTTATACTGCACCTGTTTATTGTTAATATGGTTAATAATGTTCTGATGCATTTACTGAAGATAAGCTAACTGAATCATAAGATTTCTGGATATACGCTAGTTGCTTTAGACACAGCAGCGTGTACACGCGGGTTCACTTAACTGAAGTAGCGTATATGTTTTTGAGCATTGAAAAAGTTTTATTGATCTGATAATACTGATTCACCCCCCCCCCCTCTCAGTATTATTATCACAACAAGCACAAGAGTAAAACCGGCAGAATATGATCGGTTTGCAAGAGACAACAAAATATCAACAGAAGGAGTAACACGTGTGGAGATTGGAAATTTATTAGAAAATTTTAAAACTGATATTCTAGGGACACTAACTACACAACTTGATATTATGCAGGCCAAACGGAAGAAGATGGAGGCAGAACAGAATTTGGCAATCTTCTGCCCCAGATGCAGGAAAAAGCATAATCATAAGGAGTGTCCACTAGATACAGTCCAAACATGTGCCATATGTACAAAAGATCATCTGACGGAAAGCTTCCCCTCACTTCCTGGATTAAAAGTAGTATATAAGGAAGCAGAAGAAGAACCAGAATTGGTGTACTTGATCAACCAGCACCGCTAGTGGCAGCCGAGACAATCTGGTATGTTCCAAGACCCAACCTCTTCTTTTCAGCCTCCACAATATAATGCTCAAAAATATAATATGTGGCAAAGTCAGTCCCAGCCACCATTTTCAAATTGGTCACCACCGTCGTTTCCTTGTTCAAACCCGTGGCTGAATCAGGCAAGCCAATCTGGTTGGCCGAATTTCCCTTACACTCCACCATATTGACAAAATAGCCCATATCCTCCATAATGGACTCCCCCCACTTCACAAAGTTCACCCTGGCAGACAAACTAGCAAAGACCGATGCAACAGCCAGTAGGAACTATTCCGCTCCCTCAACCTACTCTGCCAGCTTTAAAAAAAAATCCCCAGTCTAATCTGAGACCGCAACTCCGAGCCCAACCCAACCCCAATCCAAATAACAGACCGGTCCAATCTCTTCAAATCATAGAATCACCAGAAATAGGACCCGACCTGCGGGAGTGTAACGATCTTCAACTACGATCTGGACGTATCATTGATACTGAGGTAGATAAAACAGTTCATATTGAAGATCAGTTATCAAGAGAACATCAATTGCAACAAGAGGATGTAAATAAGCAGCAGACTCATAATCAAGCAACCACATCCTCTCCTCCATTGCCAGAACGATTAGTCATACCTCGACATTTACAGTATCCTGACTTTGACATTCTGGGAGAATTACAAAACTTGTACATAAAAATCCCATTCCTCCAAGCCATTCAAGGCATTCCTATATACACAAAAACTATCAAAGAATTGTGCATAAAGAAACCAAGGAGGAATATAACAACTAATCCAAGAGTCCAAGTAGTCGGTACTTTATCTGATTTATTATCCGGAAAAGAAACACCCATTAAATATGAAGACCCAGGAAATCCAATTGTAACTGTTCAAATTTATGCTCAGACCCTGTCTAATGCCTTAGCTGATCTAGGAGTTGCAATCAATATTTTAACAACCACTACCTGTCAAAAGCTCGGCGTTACATCTGTAGAACCCACCTCTACTTTGTTAGAATTGGCTGACCGATATGTGGTTAGACCAGAAGGTACTCTACATGATGTCATGGTCTCTGTAGATTCCTGGGAATATCCAATTGATTTCCTGATAATTAATCCAAAAACCCGACTTGATGGACACCCATTAATCCTAGGTAGACATTGGCTTGCAACTGTCGATGCTTACATTGGTTGCCGGTAAGGAAATATGACCATAACCAAAGGACCTGATATCAAGAATTTAGTTCTATACCCTCCAGTGCAGCCAAGTGTCACAATAATCAAAGCTAACAAGTATCCTATATCATACCTTATTGACAACATTAGATCTCCATTGACTATACAAGAGGCACTTGATTTTAAAGATCAAACAGAAGATGATGCCATTAACAACTTCATTAGTCAAACTGAATCCGGATCCTGCACACAATGTCACATGATAGAAGCAGCATTTGATAATGATTTAGAAGAAGATCCTCTGAAAGACACACATGATCAAACAATACCTGTTACTTCTGTCGCAAATAGTAAAATTGTGGAAATTGAACCGAGAAAAACTTTAAATATCAATGCCAACCTCACACCTAAACAAGAAACGAAGCTCATCCATCTATTACGAAAATATCAAGAAGTATTTGCATGGGATTACCCTAATATGAAAGGAATCGATCAAAAATTGTGTACACACCACATTTATATAGAAAACGATGCTAGACCTGTCCGTCAACCGCAAAGAAGACTCAATCCTCATCTAAAGGATGTGGTAAAAGCTGAACTGCAGAAACTTTTAGATGTCAATTTTTTTACCCTATTTCTTACAGTAAATGTGTCTCTCCACTTGTGGTGGTACCAAAAAATAATGGGAAATGGAGAATTTGTGTGGATTACAGGGAACTCAATAAAGCAACACAAAAAGACCACTTTCCTCTCCCGTTCATAGACCAAGTGCTAGATACTTTGGCAGGAAAGAAATTATTTTCTTTCCTAGATGGCTTCAGTGGAGACAATCAGATTTAGGTTGCCCCTAAAGACCAAGACAAAACTACTTTTACTTGTCCTTGGGGAACGTTTGCCTACCAAGTTCTACCTTTTGGCCTATGTAATGCTCCTGCCACATTCCAAAGGGCTATCCTTAGCATTTTTGCAGATTTAATAAATGATGGACTTGAAGTATATATGGATGACTTTACACCATATGGAGATGATTTTGATCCAGCACTAAACACCCTATAAAAAGTCCTACAATGCTACATAGCTACCAGGCTTTGCTTAAACCACGAAAAATGTTACATGATGATGACGGAAGGACTTATTCTAGGACACTATGTTTCAGCAGCTGGCATTCAGGTAGACCCGGCCAAAATCCAAATACGTTTGCTTATTCCCACTCCTACTACTCAAACAGAGGTACGCAGCTTTCTTGGATTTTCTGGTTATTATAGACGATTTATAGAACATTATTCACACATTGTTGCCCCTTTATATGCACTAACTGGTAACGTTGATTTTCTTTGGACAGAAAAATGTGAACGTGATTTCAAGGATTTAAAGAAGCTCGTATCCACAGCCCCAGTCCTTCGAGGACCAAACTGGGATTTTCCATTTCAAATATCATCTGATGCCTTATATATAGCCATTGGCGCAGTCCTTGGGCAGGAAGAGGATAAAAAACCATACGCTATCTATTACATCAGCAAAAATTTATCCCCTGCTGAATTAAATTACACTATTACTGAAAAAGAATTCCTAGTTGTAATACATGTCAATAAGTTTAGACATTATATTACAGGCTATTCTGTTATCTTGTATACGGATCATTCCGCCATAAAACATTTAGCAAATAAGCCTCTCACAAATGCCAGAATAACTAGATGGTTGATCTTATTGCAGGAATTTGATATCACAATCAAGGATCGGCCTGGCAAAGAGAACCCTGTAGCCTATTTTCTCTCAAGAATGCCAAAGCCAATTGATGTAGCAGCAGTTGAAGATCGATTTTTGGACGAACAACTATTTGTTGTTGCCATTCGAACACCCCGGTATGCTGATGTTTCCAATTACCTTGCCATAGATAAACTACCTAAACACTTAACCCCTAATGAACGAAAACATATTATTCAGAAGAGTACTCGATTCTCCTGGATTGGGGGCTATTTGTTTCACACAGGGGAAGGCATGCATATCAGGAGATGTGTTCGGGAAGATGAAATCTTTGACATCCTAAAAACTTGTCATGACGGACCATGTGGGTGACACTTCGCTGAGTGTAAAAGTGGACACAAAGTATTACAGACAAGATATTATTGGCCCACGATTTTCAAAGATGCAAAGAAATTTGTCCAAGCCCGTGACAGCTGCCAGCGAGTAGGATGTCCTGGTCAAGCTGATGAGATGCCTCTGAAACCACAGTTAGTCATCGAACCATTCGAGTGATGGGCTCTTGATTTCGTTGGACCCATCAACCACTCATCAAATCAGAAAACATATATCTTTGTGGCAACAGAATATGTCACCAAATGGGTTGAAGCAGAAGCATTGCCAAGAGCCACAGAGGACTCTGTCATACGGTTCCTATTTCATCTATTTGTATGTTATGGCCTTCCAAGGGAAATAGTTACAGACGGAGGACCACAACTTGCTGGCAATAGATTAGCCACAACACTTAATAATTATCATGTCCAGCATAAAATCACTACTCCATATCACCCACAGGCGAATGGACAAGTAGAAAGCAACAATAAGGTAATAAAATCAATCCTAACGAAAACCATTGCGTCACATAGGCGTGATTGGGCTGCCCGACTACCTGAAGCACTCTGGGCCTATAGAAAAACATGGAGAAGCACCACTGGTTACTCACCTTATCAGTTAGTGTTTGGAAAATAGCCCATTTTTCCTATAGAATTTGAAATCAAAACATTACGAGCAACACAGGAAGTTGGCTTAGATCTAACCGAGGCACAGATTAATCGACTACAGCAAATCAATGAATTGGACGAAATTAGGCTCTCTGCACTACAAAATATAGCATTGATTCAACAACAGCGAGCTAAATGGCATGACGTGCTCATAAAAAACAAAGTCTTCCACGAGGGAGACTGGGCTCTGTTATACGACTCTTGGTTTTAGGACTTCCCTGGGAAACTCCAGACTCGTTGGTTGGGACCATACGAAATCGAGAAGGTACATGACAATGGGACCATCACTTTAATCACCATTGACGGTTTTGGATATGCCTTCAAAGTAAATGGCCACCGAGTTTGTCTCTATCGTAAACCACTCACTCGGGAATCCTTCTACCAACAACTACGCAGAGACACTGATATGGAGATTTTAGGAGAGGAAGAGAAGTTTTCCTCACCTGTAATTCATTAAGGAATTCATTTCTTTTTACAATTTGTACATAATTTCTTTTCTTCAAGTCGTTCGTGTACATATGTTTGAACTAAATTTGTTCTTGTCATTTTTTTTGCTCAAAAATTTCGATTTTTGCCGTTCCTGAAACAAATGGCATTTGCGTGTTTCTGTTGTTCCTTTTCAAAAGGAACAACACTTTTGATTTTTCAATTTTTTTGCTATTCCTTTTCAAAAGGAACAAACGTTCTTGATTTTTCTGTTGTTCCTTTTCAAAAGGAACAACACTATTGATTTCTGCTGTTCCTTTTCAAAAGGAACAACACTCTTGATTTTCTGTTGTTCCTTTTCAAAAGGAACATCACTCTTGATTTTTCTACTGTTCCTTTTCAAAAGGAATAACACTCTTGATTTTTCTGCTGTTCCTTTTCAAAAGGAACAACACTCTTGATTTTTCTGCTGTCCCTTTTTCAAAAGGAACAACACTCTTGATTTTTCTGTTGTTCCTTTTCAAAAGGAACAACACTCTTGATTTTCCTACTATTCCTTTTCAAAAGGAGCAACACCCTTGATTTCTGCTGTTCCTTTTTTAAAGGAATGACATTTGCTTGTTTTGTTGTTCCTTTTCTAAAAGGAGCATCATTTGATTTTTGCTATTCCTTTTTCAAAAGGAACAACACTGCGGTGTGTTTTTTGTCCCTTTTTCAAAGGCACAACATATTTTTTTCTGTTGTTCCTTTTTCAGAAGGAACGTTATTTTGAGTGTGTTGTTGTCCTTTTTTTCAAGAAAGATAGCATTTTTTTTATTTTATTTTCTGTTGTTCCTTTTTCAAAAGGAACGACATTGGTTTGTTCTGCTGTTCCTTTTTCAAAAGGAACGGCATTTGCACTTTTGAGACCTATGCTCCTCTGTTGTTCCTCTCTCGAAAAGGAACACTTCTAGCATACTTTTTCTCTCCTTGTGAAACAACTTATCCCTTTTGCTGATCTAAATTGAGGATGCTTCTTGCTCCTGTTCTTTCAAAGTCTTTTAGGGACAGCTATGCACTTATGCAATGAACACAAAATCGCAACATACTGAAATCAGAAAATTATAAATCGCTATCTTTATAAGGCTTTGTATTGGTAAGAGGACAGAAGGAAGGACATACTTATCTTTTGTTGTCATTGTCTTAACTAATTTTTCCTTGATTGGTTACCTTTATCATGCCATTCTTTTTAATCCCCTTTGTTTTTTGTTTAGGAATAAGAGCAAAGGGTTTATTTCTTCCTATTGAGATGATAAGACTTATTCCACCATTCCTACTCTTAAGGAGTGTTGAACCACCCTTTGTGTATAAATAAAGAAAAGTGCTTTATGAAAAAAGAAAGTAAAAAAATGAATTATACGTTGTCAAATGCAGGATAAGGGGTCTCATCAAGAGCCAACCTACCATGATCATGAGGATGGAAGTGAAGTGGCATTCCCACTATGGCCACCACACCAGGGATATGGTCCAAAGGTATATCAAATAAATAAACCTTGGAATAGGAGGTCTCATCACGAGCCGACCTGCCCACTCTTCGCCCCCTCCTCGTGGATGGCATTATGGCGAACTGGTTACCAAGCCAGCATAATGGCCTACACTTTGACATTACATTCCTTAATATGCACACAAAGGATCATGGTTCTAGGGGTGAGATAAAGAACTCTGCCAAGGTTATGGACACCTGTCGGCAGTACTGTTAATGGTATTGAAGTCACATTGATTACACCAATAGGTGGGATACTAATACTCTTTTGTTTCTTATATCCTAGGCACTAATCATATATTATTTCCCGACTTATATATCGCATGAACATTTATTACCACCAATCATGGCAAAGGAGGTGACAATGACCACTTGAGATTTGGCAAGTATGACCGACGTCCTATCCCCCGACCTCGCATCATATCACAACAACCTCTTATGTAATACACGATCCAACTTCATGCCTCGATTTCGGTAATTCATTGTTTTTCTAAACATGGCATGTTTTCATACGTTGTTCCTTTATGAATTGGTTGCAGATCGGGTGCTACTCCTTTCTTTGATGGCTGGGACAAGCTATCGCATTGTGCGGGGGGAGGTTAACCTCATTATTCCCCGGGTTATGTGTAAGCTCACTATTCGGGAAAGATAGTGTACTAGGGAATGGCACAGCTTGACGGCATGATATTTCTATTTTCTACACAAGTTGTTGTTCATAAGCCATTTTTGTTGCATACTCTGTGTTTTTTTCAAAATCTTGCGATTATTACTCCCTCTGTGTTTCAAACAGCACAAGCAGTTGTTGTTCCATTGAGAATCCACAGTGAAACCATGGGAGGCAGGGAAATTTGAAGTGAACCTCAAGAGTTGACAGTCTCCGCTGCTGCCCGGGAGATCTTGGAAAGAGCAAGATGGCTGACTTATCTCAGTCGCTTGCAGGAGTCTAATGAAACAGTGGCGATGGAATTTCTGCAGAACCTGCAGGAGGATCACTCCACAGTAAGGGGGAAGTGGATAGTTGTCACCGACGATATAATCGCTGAAGTCTTGGGACTACCAGCCACCGGACCTGTATGGACACTAAAGAAGGAAAGATTAATGAAGATCATGGAAATTTTCCAAGATGAAGGCCAGAGCTTGACGATTAAGGGGAAGGGAGTCTTGCCAGCAATGCTAGGAGAACCCTAGGCAGAATTAGAAAGAACAGTGCAAAGCTATATCACCTGCGAGGGGAGGAAAGACGTGGTAATACCATGACATCTTAAACTCTTAGATGTTTTAAAGCAGAAATGCTCTGTAAATCTGCCTGAACTTTTGAATTCATTACTTCATGACGTCGCACGAAGCCTAAAAAAGGCACATCATGTAGAGTCAGTTGTCAGCCACCATGGATTAATTTGATTAATAGTTAGTCATAGCCTCACCCAGTAGCAAAGCAGCTGGGAAGATCTAATTGAAATAATTGAGGGGAGGGCGACAACACCATCCCCAAAACATAAACATACTACAAGCACACCAGAACTTCCAGAGAAATGCGGAGAATTAGTAAAATAAAAACATGTTGCGAGCACATCTGAACGACAAGAAACACACTAGGAATCAACAAAGCATAAGCATGACACTGATACACCTGAACAGCCAGAGAAATGCAGAAAATCAGTCTGTTAGCCCGGATAAGAGGAAGGATGGAAAAGCTCCAGGAAAGCACCAACCAGCAAGTGGTAATTGAGGACAAGCAATCCTCATGGCTAGAAGTAGAAGAAGAACAAGCTGAAGGAGAAAAGAAAGGAGAGGCCGAGGAGGCCGAGAAATCCGAAGAGGAAAATGAGGAAGTAGCTGAGCATTCGGAAACAGAAGCTGAGCATCCTGAAATAGAAGCTGAGCATTCCGAGGCAGAAACTAGAAAATCCAAGTAGGAGGAGGAAATGGGACAGCAGGTAGGTAGCCCACCACAGGACATAGTGGGAGAAGATGAATTGGCCGCAATATTGGCCAATATGGGTGAGTATGGCCAGCCTTCCACTCCATCATACCTCCACGGCACACCCCAGGAAGAAGATGCATCTGAAAAACCACATGCAGAAGAGGGAGAAGAAGGAAATCTGCCTGTTCATGATGAAGAGGAGATAGGAGACACTAAACGGGAACAATCTATTCCCAAGGCACGAGAGAAAATTCTGGAGGAAGTAGGGATAGAAAAAGAAGTCATGGAACCAGTTAGTGTTCCTACCCCAGAACAGCCAGCACAAAACAGTGAAGAAGCACCCCAAGAGAAAGATCCAGGGACTAGTCACGGCCCAGAACGCAGCAGAAAGCCTGTTGTTCCTTCTAATAAAACACTGGAAATTAGGGAATTACGAAAGGAACAATGGAGGTTATTGAGCATAATAGCCCAGCTCCACCAGCAGATCAGGATCCTGAAAGCAAGGCAGAGGGTAAGGAAGACTGCAGGGAACAAAAAGATGACCACTGTAGTAAAAATCCGCAAGATAAAAAGGCGGAGGAACACAAATCGCCCTGCTGTTCAAAACCCTGCTGAAGATCCAGCTGTTGTTCCAAATGATGCTGAAGATCCAAATGTTGTTCCAAATGATGCTAAGGAACAGATTGTTGTTCCATTTGAAAAGGAATAGCAGCAAGCTGATATTCGTGTTAAAAAAGAAATGGACAATAAGAAAATTCAGATGAAGGCACCACCCTCAGGAGTGATAAGGGTTTTGAACTCGAAACAACGCAATAAGAAAGTTCAGGTAAAAATCCCGACCTCCACTGCTGCATGGAGAAGAGATCCAAAGAGAGTGACCTTGTGCAAGGGATTGAAACAGGCTCAGCAAGAAGCAGAAAGGCTTAGAGAGTAGACGGTCCCTCGCGAGAATTATGAAGAACTACAACAACAACTAAGGAACATCAATCAATTCGAAAGCCAGGCCTTTGAAGGGTGGCGAAAGGAACAAGAGAAAGTTGCAAAGGTAACTCGTAGGCTAGATACTGTTATCAAGCAGATGGATACCTTGCGTTCTTTATACAATGACGTTTTAGCATGTAAGGCCCCTGCCAAAAACTATGCTCTATTTTTACTGGAACGGTACTTACAATTAAAAATAAAAGCTGTTAAAGGAGGCACCCCGATACAAATTAACACTGTCCATGACTTTATAGACTATTGTAAACATTATGGGGTGAAGGTCCAGAGATTGCTATGTGAATTCTATCTGCATAACCTCGTGCTAGACCGGGAGACTGAACTGAACCCTGGCGCTTTTGTTGGAGACATCCAATTGCAAGCATTTATCTCGTTCGGGGTTAATCAGATTAAATGGCTCAAAGCCTATAACACTTTCCAGAGGCAGGAAAATGGCCTAGACTCGTGGGTAAGGGCTGAGCCTAGGGACCCAGTACGGTTGTGGAAAGCACATAGAAAACTCATGAGAACTCCGGGTGTCATCGAAACGTTAGGACCCATGCACAAGGCACTCATTCGACAAAGTTTAGAATATTTTCTTCCTATCAAAGACCTTGCCATTGATGCAGCCAAATTTTTCTACTGAATCTCTAATCCAAACATCCAGCTCAGGGAGCCATTTAAGTATGAGAATTTTCAATTATTTGCCAACCGTTTGAACCTCTATGGCGAAAGAATTTTAAGGGCAGGGCCATCCTGGTTAGGATATAGATTCCACAGTCCAATTATCTGGCACCCTGTACCCGGATATCAAGCCCTATATGAGATGCCTGAGGGTCAAACAGGCCAGCTCTTTGACTACCTAGTCACTCACCATGGTTGTAGGTCTCCGCATGAGATTCCTTCTCCACCCTATTCTCTCGCTTCTTTGCATGTCAACTACAACGTTTTCATGAGGGCATGAAATAGGGTAAGTAGGGGGGTGTTTGGAGTACTAAAAAGATATTTTTTTTATGATCATTTCAATGGCTTTTTAGTGGGACTTGTGAATCTTTTTACATCATGAACGTCGAAAACAATAAAGAATTATAACAAAACATGTGGAATTAGTATGCAAGACTTAACCACTGATAGTTGTCATTCTCCTGTGCAGGAAGGGGTAAAAACGAGGAGCTGTTGTTCCAAAGAAAAAGACAAGAACAAGATA
Source organism: Pinus tabuliformis (assembly GCA_031772625.1). Classification (NCBI taxonomy): domain Eukaryota; kingdom Viridiplantae; phylum Streptophyta; class Pinopsida; order Pinales; family Pinaceae; genus Pinus; species Pinus tabuliformis. Next base: position 1,436,646,927 of record CM062820.1, on the reverse strand, counting down.
ATTGTTGTCCCTTTGACGAAGGACCAAGTGCAAACGAGGCTAAGCAGGTTGAAGCAAACCAGTCCAGAAAAGGAGGAGAATGCACCAGCTCGGCGGAGGAGAAAAGAAGTGATTAAGGATTAATAGTTTGGCGAATCCCTCAGGATCTTCGATCCTGAGGGATCGCTGCTTTATTTATCTTATTTCTTAAACATCTCTGCCGTCACCCTTATATAAAGGGATGACACTGTTAGCTTTAGGGGGGATTATGCTTTTATGTAACTTTCTGTTAAAGATTGAACTTTGATCATCGAGTCTCGTTGAACTTGGCTCACTATACTTTTGGTTTTGATGCATTAAAATAAACTCGGTGATTATCTTATCTCTGTGTCTGGATTAACTTAATGCAGTGTACCCTTGAGGCTAAGGGCCCAGCCCTGGAGGACACTTGCTTCTGTATCACTATGATTTGATTTCTATGTGGTTTGCTTACCGTCATTAGTTGGTAATCTGATATGCTTTATAAGTTACATCATATTCTCTGTTAAGATTCATTCATTAAGGTTTTTACAGACAATAACTGTTATATTGACTCTGCATTATATCACCAATACTTTCAGAGTTGATTGAATATTATTAGACTTAATTGAACATTGTTACTATTTTGTTACAGAGCTCTTATGCTGTATATTCGTGTTGTGGAATTTATCTGAACGTTGTGTTCTTTATGATTCAGGAGTAATGCTGTTCCACTTTGAAACGCAGTTGTATTCCTGTTGATGATGATTGGTGCTAAATCAGATTACTCTTCCAGTGTGTTGTGTGTGTGTATGATTTCCAAACGTTGTTCCATAACTTATTAGTAATTAATGATGTTCCATTAGTGCGCGCTGCTTGATTTTCCTGGAGAATGAAAGATTGATGTTTGATTACAATGAGTGCATTTGAGTTGATATGATAAAGCTTGATTACTGCTCGTGAGGTTTAGTTATTCAATTGTTGTTCCATTTCAGAATTGTTGTTCCATTTTAGCATTGTTGTTCCATTCCAGATTTGTTGTTCTATTTCTTATTTGTTGTTCCATTTTTACCTGTTGTTTCATTTATTCGCATTTGTTATTTTGGTGTGTGAGACGATCTGTGGCTGTAGTGAGCCTCGACATTTACTGCCTCGCTCCCAGACCCGTGGTCCATGCTCTAATTTCCTTTCCATCAATTTCCAAAGGGATGGGCTATTGCTATCAAACCCTTGACTGATAAAGTTGCCTAGCTTTAAGAATGTGTGATTTAGTCATTTGAAGTAACTTAGTTATAGACAAGCATCCGTTGACTCTTGTATTTTTGTTAAATGTTGTACTACTAGCATTACTCTGACAAGTAGCCTCGGATTGAGTCACACTTTGAAATGAAAAAACGCTCCCGGATTGACATATTAATGTGAGGTAATTAGAGGTGAAAGAGACCCTTTTTATAGCTCTACACCACCAAATCAAAATCGCACCAGAAGATAGGATCAAGATGACCTTCACAATAGAATGAGGCTACTTTCAGTACACCGTTATTTCATTTGTGTTGAAGAATGCGCCAGCCATATTTTCGCGCATCGTTGTTGCCGCATTCAAAGAATACATCCACAAGTTCCTAGAGGTCTATCTGTATGATTGGACTATCTTTTGATTGGTTAAGCACCACATATCCAGCTTATGCTTGATGGTGGATACTTGCTGACGACACCAGATTGCTTTGAACCTTAAGAAGTGCACATTCCTCATTCCCTTTGGGAACCTGTTGCGACATGTCGTCTACAAATAGGGACTGATGGTGGACCCCACGAATATTGCAGTGATTCTAAATTTGGAAGCACCGTGAAGTGTTAAACAACTGAACACTACATTGGGACACATAGGGTACTACAGGAAGTTCATCAAAACCTATGCCCAAATCACCACGCCAATGGAGAAACTATTGAAAAGGGATGCCACATTTTGCTAGAATGATGGTTGCATGAAGAGCCTGGATGTCCTAAAGGGGAAATTGGCTTCCACTAAAATCCTAGTCTTCCCAAAATGGGATGTGGAGTTTGATGTCCATGTTGATGCATCATGTATCACGCTGGGAGCAGTGCTCACACAAGAGGGCGGAGAGGGCTTGGATCACCCTATCGCGTTTGCAAGTCTTAGATAGTCCAATGTCAAGAAGAATTATTCCATAGCTGAGTGCAAGGGGTTGGCGATGGTGTACATGCTCCAAAAATACTGGCACTATTTCCTAGGAGGACATTTCAAGATGTATACAGACCATTCCATGCTAAAGTACTTGGTCAATAAGCCTGTGTTGGGGGGGGGGGCACATATGTAGGTGGCTCTTATTGTTCCAAGAATATGACTTTGAGGTCATGGTAAAACCTAGATGTTTGAAAGCAGGACTGAATCACTTATCGCGTACTGAGACAGGAGAGAAACCTACTAGTTTGGAGGAAGGATTACCTGACGCACAACTCTTTGTTGTGCGCATCGCGGACGGACACTATTACGACTCCAAGAAACTCTCCTAGGTTATAGATCGGAGATGCCTGGTAACACATAGTCTTCAATATTGTTCTCCGAACTATTGGAATAAATGATGGTTTGGATCAAGTCGTATAACCATTTCAGCTCTATTCTCACTCAAAACATGCATGAACACTCTCACCAATACAAGGCTTTAGACCACTAATTCTCAATAATTTCTAGATTCAATGGATTTATGGAGAATACTGACTATACCAAACAATTACATACATAAAGATAAATGAATGGCTAGCTATAGGTAGCAAAAGAGAATACTGACTGTATCGGTAGATGCATATATGACCACATATGAATGACTAGCTACACGCAGTAAATGAAGCTTTCAAATATAGTTTATCAATGCAAAGCTAAGATGATAGTTATCTGGCATTAGACACAAAAGAAAACATTAATAACCTATTCATGTGCAAGCATAGAACAACAAAAAAATGGAATTGAACATGTAAAAACAAAAGAAGCTTATATTGCTAGAATTAAGATGAGAATCTTGAAGGAACAGAGGAGGAATAATCTCCAAAAGTTGAACCCCTATTACATTTTTATTTCAGATATTTATAGCTCTTTACAATGATCCTCAGTGTTTTGAGGCTTCAGAGGTCATAATCTATCCCTCTGTCCCTTCAACTGATTGATTCCCTTCATAGGAAACATGGTTCGAAGGTTTCTTCTTCTAACAGAAGAATAACCACATTCAGATATTTTGGGTAACTTGCTATAACGTCTCGGAGCTCTCTCACACCAGAGATGCTCCATAATGTTTGTTGGTGTGGCTGTTGCATTGTTTGTGCTGTTGATGCCCATGATGTCTCTGTTTCGGGTGAGTTGTGTGCTATGGCCTTTCTCTTTCCCTTTCTAACCCCTGTTCTCGGCAATATGTTTCCCGGGCTCTGTTATATGGTGGAATGTGTTTTCGGGCCCTTGTAATCCCTTTAAATGGCCACTTTCTGTTAATACATTACTGTTTTCTGTTTTAAATAGAAAATGGAGCAATACTAAGACATCCTGCCACTTTGTGTCCTTCTCGGACTTCAAAAATCCTTAGATATGGCTTATTTTCCTCTTGGGCCTGCCCTTGCAGTGATAACACATCTCCACTGTTGATCTGGGAGTCCTAGATCCAACAGTGATAATCTATTTCGGGCACCTCTTTTGTACTGGAGTTAACCACCAAATGAGGGCAGTTTTCTCTCTCCTTGTCTTGGACACGTGACAGTTGCTATATGGAATTGGGCAGAACTCGGACTAAACCGCTTACCGCCCATGGCCGGCCCAAAATCCTACCTGTTTTGCAATTTCTTTGTGTTTTTTTGAAATGCGATTAAGACATTGAAAATCATTATAAAAGGACTTTGGCGGACTTGAAAAATTATGTATTTCACTTCATGGACCTTTCAGGAACGGGACTCATCGCAATTGGTGTTGGCCAAAGGTTTCCTTTGTATTTCGTTGAAGCAACAAAAATACACAGAAACATTAAAATATGATCATTAGCGGAACTGAAATCATATATATTTTGCTTCCTGGACCATTTCAGGTTCGGGTCTTATCGCATATCGCAAACCAAGCCTCCCTTTGTATTTTGTTTATAGAACAAAAAAACACAAAAAACCATTGAAAACAGCTTTGACACAGACCTCAAATATTATGTATTTCATACTCATAACGTCGATGGGTCTAGTTTATCATGTCACGCATATACATATGCATAGGTCCCAGCCCATGGTGATCGTTGATGTGAAATAGCGATGCGATAAATCACATGTCGCTCCTGCCAGAGTCCTTCATATAACATGGCATATGCTTCCCGCCGATCCGATCATTGGAAATCACTGATCAGCAATGTCATGCGCCCAACTTTAAATTGTCCCTTCTGCTAAGCAAATTGTGATTAGCCGCTTAGACCTAGACCGTTGATCAGACAGATCTAATCGAAATTGTGCGTTGCTACGTTTATGCTTGCAATACTTTGTATTTTCACTGTTTTGGAGTGTTTTAGCATCTCGATACTGTATTTCCTCCCTACGAAGAGCTCTCCTCTTGCATCAATCTTCACCCTTGGATGATTTTTTAGCAAATGTTGAAGATTTTAAGAGCATATATGGATCCCATGGGATGATTTTAAACAATTTTGGAAACTTTAAGAGAATATATGGATCAAATTTTGGGCCTTTTGCTAGAGAGGCTAACACTGGCTCCTTCTTGGGATGAAATACTCCCTGTGAGGTTTCAAGGATCATAGGTTAATGTGTTTCCTATAAAATAAAAATTAAATCTTCCTTCTAGTGTTCCATTGGGCATGGAGTCTATTTTGTAATGAAAATAAAGACTAGAAAAAACATATTTACAATGACAAGGCTTTAAAGCCTTAAATGAAATAAAGTTTCAAGAACCACCCATTTACTGGGCTACCAAAAGTATCTCCTCCTTCCAGACTATACAGAATGAATGTATTGTTCTGTTGAACTTGAGCGATGACAAAAGGACCTGTCCATAAGGAGTCAAATTTGCCATGATTGCTTCTCTTTTCCTTAAATGCATCCCATTTAAGCACCCAATCACCAACTTGGAAATTTTCCACTTTTGCCTTTCTGTCAAAGGTTTCTTTGATTTCCTTTTGATGAGCCTTTGAACTCTCAACCAACTGCTCTCTGATCTGTTGTAGTTTGACCATGTTATTCATTCTTCTTACCAAGTCATTATCTTCCTCTTGTTATTCTTGCAAGAATTGAGCCACAGGGAGAATCAGCCGGATAGGGAAAATAACATCAGCACCATAAACCAGTTTAAATGGAGAATTCCCCATGGAATTTTTGATGCTAACTCTATCAGCCCATAGTGAAAACTTTAACTTGGAATTCCGGCTCTTTTTGTTGTCCTCTAACATTTTTTTGATTACACTTACTATACTTTTGTTAGATGATTCTTCTAGGTCATTTCCTTGAGGCTAATATGAGGTAGAATGCACTACTTGAATTCCCATGGATTCGATCATGTCCACCAATTATTTTTCCTTGAAACTTGCTGCATTATCAGTGAGTAGTTTGGTTGGGCAACCAAATCTAGTGAAAATATTCTCATTCAAGAACTTTATGACAACTTGATGATTGGCATTCTTAGTCGGTATAGCCTCAATCCGCTTGGTGAAATAATCAGTGGCTACTAAGATCCATTTGTGTTAGCCGCTGGAATGTGGGTTGACCTCACCTATAAAGTCCAAGCCCCATTGCTAGAAGGGACCATTAACATGTATTGGCTTTAAGTGCAGAGATTTTAGTTGTTTCCTTCCTGCAAACCTCTGACACTTATCACAAGCCTTTACAAAATAAAACACATCAGAGAACAGAGTAGGCCAATAATATCCAGCGCTCAACGTTTTCCAATAATGATGCCCTCCATAAATGCTAGAACGGAACTAGTGTATGACCTCCATAGATTGTTCTTTATCTAGACACCTCAAGAGGATTCTTGATGGGTCTTTCCAATAAAGCAGACTTTTATTAATGTAGAATTTGGCTGATCTGACTTTAATGGCATCTGCTTGACTTAAGCTAAGCCCTGGAGGGACTTCTAGCTTTTGCAAAAAATGAACTATGTTGTAATACCATTAACATGTGGCTAGAATTTCAGCCAAAGACTGATTCTGTTTTTTCTCTTCTACTACTCCCTCTATCTGTTGATCATCTAAATTTAGACCTGTGGAATTTATGTTTAAAAAGCTGCAATTTTCTTCATCCATAAGTCTAGCTAAGCCCTAGCCTTTGACAAGCTTAGTGGGTTTCACCACTATGTTAAATTCTATGAATTTTGCAATCCATTTAGCTCTCTTCCCATAAATATCTGGCTGAGTTAAGACATCTTTTACTGAGGCTGAAGGTACATATGCAACTACTTTGGAATGCAAAATATAAATTCTGAATTACTTTAAAGATTTTATGAGAGTATAAGCTTGTTTTTCAATAAGGTCATACTTTAGTTCAACATCCCTTAAATTTTTGCTGAAAAAGGCCATGGGGTGCTATATGCCTTCATCATTTTTCTACAAAAGAACTATTGCAAGTGTATCATAAGAGGCAAAAGAGAAGATACAAAACTCCTTAGTGTAATCTGGGTTGATTAGAGTGGGAGCTTCCATGATAGCTTGCTTGATGGCTTCAAAAGAGCTTCTTGAAGCATCTGTCCATTTTATTTTTTATCCTTTCTTTAGCGTGGAAGTGATGTGCTTTACTAACTCTGCAAAGTTTGGAATGAATCTCTTTACAAATTTTATCTTACGTAGGAAGGATTGAATGTCCCTTTTTGATCGTGGGATGGACGATGTCCGAATGGCTTGAACCCTTGTTAGATATATTTTTACACCCTCAGCAAAAACCATATGTCCTAAGAGTTTGCCTTCTTCTAGAGCAAACTGTGACTTCGTTGGGTTCACTGAAATTCCAAACTGACTGCATTTTAGGAAGACCTTCTTCAAATGCTTTAAATGGTCTTTGTGGCTGTTGGAGAAGACTATTATGTCATCAAGATAAATAAGGACAAACTTGTCCTTCTCTCCCACAAAATCTATGTCCATGGCCCTCTGAAAAGTAGCCCCATTATTCATTAGTCCGAAAGGCATCTTGGAGTACATGAAACTGCCCCACGGAGTAGTGAAGGTTGTCTTTTCCTGATCTTCATGATGTACAAAAATCTGATTGTAACCTGAAAATCCATTTGAGAAATATATGACTCTAGCCCCTGAAACTCTTTGTAGCAAGTGTTCCATATTAGGAAGGGGATAGTTATCTTTCTTAGAGCACTTGTTCAGATTTCTGAAGTCAACACAAAGCTTGATTTCTCCATTTTTTTTCTCACTACCACAAGGTTAGCTATCCGTTTTTCATACCTTAGGGGAACTATAATTTTGGCATCCAACAACTTCTTGATCTCTTTCTCAATCAAAGGCAATAAGAGAGGGCTGATAGGCATTAATTTATGCTTAAAAGGGGTAGTGTTCTTTTCCAGTGGGATCTTGTATTAAATGATGTTTGTATCATAGGTTTTAAGATCACTGTATTCCTAGGAAAAAATATTAGTGAATTACTTCATGAGAGTGCAATACTCGGAATTCTCAGCAAAAGAAAAATGAGTGGACAAATTGATGAATTTCGGATTGGCTCGGCTACCTGTATTATGTTTATAGACAACATACTCATTCTCTGTTTTGGCCGGCTTATAGGGCACGTCGTTATGATCGAAAAGCTTCTCTATAGGCACCAGTCCTTTTGGTATGAGGTTACTAGGTAGCTGGACAATGCTTCCTCAGCCGATCTTGCTTTTTATCTTGGACTAGCTTCATTCTTTGATGGTTTCATTTTCTTGGTCGATGTTCATTTCAACAAATTCCCCAACAACTTGTAAAAACCTGTTAATTTCCTCATCATATTCAAAAAATCTCCAATATTTGACATTGTTAGGTAGAGACGGTCTATATTTAACCTGAACTTCATATGTCAATTTAGGAGGCAAAGGAGGAATAAACATGCTAGCAGACATAGCAAGGGAGTCGGCAAGTTGGTTCTTCATTCTCGAAATATAAGAAATGTTGTTCAATCATTAAAAGAGTTCTTGAGCCTCCATACCTCATCCCTGTATGCTTTCAGCCTTGGATTCTTTGCTTGGAACACTTTGTTTACCTGCTGAATGATGAGGTTTGCATCTCCAAACACTTTGAGGCCTTTGATACCAATTTATTTAGCAGCGCTTAAGCCCAAAATCAAAGCTTCGTACTCCACTATGTTGTTTGTGATCTGAAAGGTTAATTTGAAAGATAAATGAATGTATTCCTGTGTTGGGGAGATGAGGACTACAGCTGCCCATGCAGCTTCTTTAGAGAAAGCCCCATCAAAAAACATATTCCACATCTGTGGGTTTTCTTCCTCTGCGATCTGACAAACTGGTTTCTTGAGCTGCATGGAGGCCAACTCGCATTTTCAATATGAAGAATACAAGCTCCAAAATCAGTGTGAACATCATATATGGGATGATTGGTGGGATTCTTTTCATAGTTGATTATATAAGCCGACTGAGCTTCTCTGTATAATCTCTTGCTCTCACCTTTGAAAACTGGGACAGTAGCATAGGACAGATCATTTTGTAATGATCCACCTAATCTCTTGATCCAATCTCTAGAAGATAACATGCCAAACTTGGGAGGTACATCTGCTACCACAATATCCAGCATCATGCTTTTCATAGGCAGCTGAGACAAAGTGATGGCTAGGTCCTTGATTAACCCTAGACACTTCACTATTTTAGAGTCAAAAGAGAATAGGTCATGATAAGGCTTGGTGATGCCTAGACCCAACTCATCCATGACAGCCTTGGGCATTATATTATGGTTGGCTCAAGTGTCCAAAAGGGAGTTGTGAAGGATTTTTTGATGAATAGTCAGACAGACATAGAATGATGGGGAGTTGTCTTCACAATTTTCAATCATTGGGTGGAGACTAATAGTTGGCTTGTCATCTTGCAGATTTACATGGTCAGTGGAGGCTTGGATGGCTATAGGCTCAAGGACCTCGAGAATGGATCTTTTGAAGGAATCATTCATCACTAGTTCAATCAGAGGCATAGGTATTCTTAGCTTCTGAATTTCTAATTGAAAACTGAAAGGAGAAGGAGACTTGTCAAGGCCTCTTACCTCATGGGCTAGAGCTTTGAGGATGATGGGATCAACTGCTGGTTGATTTTTCTTATTAGCTTGTTGTACCACATGGACAACAGCTCTTTGAATAGGAGTTTCCTTGGCATTATTTATCTTTGACCTCAAATTATATCTTTGCTGATCTACAGTTTGTAGAATAGCTTTACCATCCCATTCTGAGCTGATTTAGTCATTGCATAATGACTTTTCATAGGTAGCTGAGGTAAAAAAAGGATCATTGCCTTTTTCTTCCAGACAATGGATCTCATCATCATCTTCAAACTGCTCTTCTTCCATGGCTGCATTTTGAAAAGGAGCCTTCACCCTTTGGTCTTCATTAGCATCTTTGTTTCTTTGCAAAATCTGTAACTGCTCATTTGTTTTTCTATATGGATTGGATTCACATTTCTAGGAGAAAAGGTATTAGGCACTCTTCCTTTCCTCAGGTGTTGCTCAACCTTTAATTTGGAGATTTCAGAGGCTAATGACTCGATCATTTTGGTCATTTTATCTATCTTAGGATCAGAGGATGATGAAGACTCGCCCCTCTATCTTCTTCTATCAACATTTCCCTTGAGCTTCTCTGCAGCCATGATGTTTGATTCCACTTCCAAGGCTGCATCCTGCATGTCAGCCAAAGTAGCACATCGCCTCTCCCTCAACAACAGGTAGAGGTTAGAATAAAAAGCACTGGCATAAGTGAGTTTAGTAGAGGTAGTAGTGGGCTTTACTTCAGCTGGTATCTTGCTATACATACGGTTAAACCTCTTATTAAAATCAGACAACAACTCACCATTTTCGCTCTTTATGTTCCCAAACTCATTGTGGTAGTAGAGGAGATCCTTCTTATCCCCCTAATGCTTTAGGAATGCATCATCTAAAGCTTCAATATCTGTTATAGATCTTGTGGTTAGTTCTCTAAACCATTTACTAGCCTCTCCATCTAGGCTTTGGACAAAGACTCTCATCCACACATCATCTTCACTAATGTCCAGATTATCAACATAGCTATAGAATGACTCAAGATGTTCTTCGGCAGTAACACCTTCAGTCCCAGTGAACTTAGGCCTATATTTTCTGATATTCTCGAGTAGGCATGGCATTCAAAAGAGTGGGTAGTATTAGAGGTCCATACCAAGCAGCTATGATTCTTTCCATTTTGGTAGGTGCTTATGGACCTGCCATAGCTGTGGTGGTTAAAAGAGTACTGGCAGTCTGAATGATAGAGGGCTGAGGAGTGACTAACAGGACTAAAGGATTATGATGGATAGGAGGTGAGGTTTCCTTTGGGCTTACAACAAAAGGGGAACCTAAAGAATAAGGAGCTTTATGAATCTCTGGGAGTTTTTCTTCACTGCTAGTATTAGATGCTATACTCTCAACATGTATTTGTTTTATTACAAGCCTTTCTTGAAGAGATATAGAAGATTGTTTAGGTTTACCTGATCCTGAAACTCCTTTCTGCAATACCTTTCTCTCTTTGATGATTTTTTCAGGATCGCGGATTGGGTCAGCTTGTAGCTTCTGAGGATTTCTCTGAGTATGCCTTACAAACTAAGCTAGAACTATGAAGTGGAGTCGCCAAGAGCTTCAACCTCCAGTAGAGTCGCTAGATAGATGATTACAACCAAAAAAGTGCCCAGACATTGTCTATCATCAAATCTGGATCTATATCATTTCCCAAGGAAGCTGAGCTTTAGTTTCCTCTCCCTAGCAATGGTGCCAATTATGTTATCACTCGAAGAAACTCTCCTAGGTTGTAGATCGAAGATGCCTAGTAACATATAGTCTTCAATATTGTTCTCTGAACTGTTGGAATAAATGATGGTTTGGATAAAGTCAGATTCCCATTTTAGCTCTATTCTCACTCAAAACACGCATGAACACTCTCACCAATACAAGGCTTTAGACCACTAATGCTTAATAATTTATAGATTCAATGGATTTATGGAGAATACTAACTGTACCATCGGATCGCATACATAAACATAAATGAATGGCTAGCTACAGGCAACAAAAGAGAATACTGACTGTATCGGCAGATGCATATATGACCACATATGAATGACTAGCTACAGGAAGTAAAAGAAGCTTGCAAATCTAGTTTATCAATGCGGAGATAAGATTACACTTATCTGGCATTAGAAACAACAAAAAACATGAATAACCTATTCATGTGCAAGCATAGAACAACATAGAAAATGGAATTGAACATGTAACAACAAAAGAAGCTTATATTGCTAGAATGAAGATGAGAAGCTCGAAGGAATGGAGGAGGAATAATCTCCAAAAGTTGAACCCCTATTACATTTTTCATTCAGATATTTATAGCTCTTTACAATGATCCTTAGCTTTTTTAGGCTTGAGAGGACTTAATATATCCCTCTATCTCTTCAATTGATTGATTCCTTTGATAGGCAACATGGTTCAGAGGTGTCTTCTTCTGGAAGAAGAATAACCGCATTCAGATATTTTGGGTAGCTTGTTGTAATGTCTGGGAGCTCTCTCGTGCCAGATATGCCCCATGGTGTTTGTTGGTGTGACTGTTGCGCTGTCTGTGCTGTTGATGCCCATGATGTCTCTGTTTCGGGCGAGCTACATGATGTGTCCTTTTTCTTTCCCTTTCTGACCCCTGTTCTCGGCAATATGTTTCCAGGCTCTGTTATATGGTGGAATGTGTCATTGGGCCCTTATAATCCCTTTAAATGGTCCCTTTCTGTTAAGACATGACTGTTTTATGTTTTAAACAGAAAACGTAGCAATACTGAGACATCCCGCCACTCTATGTCCTTTTCGTACTTCAAAAATCCTTAGATATGGATTATTTTCCTCGTGAATCCACCCTTTAGTGATAACACATCTCCATCGTTGATCTGGGAGTCCTAGATCCCGCAGTGATGATCCATCTCAGGCACCTCTTTTGTACTAGAGTTAACCGCCCACTGAGGGCGGTTTTCTCTCTCCTTGTCTTGGACACATGGCAGTCGCTGTATGGCATTGGGTAGAACTTGGATTAAATCGCTTACTGCACATGGCCTGCCCAAAATCCTACCTATTTTGCGATTTTTTTGTGTTTTTTTAAAATACGCCTAAAACATTGAAAATCATTAAGAAAGGACTTTGGAAAACTTGAAAAATTATGTATTTCACTTCATGGACCTTTCAGGTCCGGGACTCATCGCAATCAGTTTTGGCCAAAGGGTTCTTTTGATTTTTTTGAAACAACGAAAATACACAAAAACATTAAAATGTGGGTTTTAGCGGACCTGAAATAATATATATTTTGCTTCCCGGACCCTGCCTGGTCCAGGCCTTATTGCATATTGCAAACCAAGCCTCGCTTTGTCTTTTGTTTATAGAACGAAAATACACAAAAAACCATTGAAAACAGCATTGGCACGAACCTCAAATATTATGTATTTCATACTCATAATGCCGTCAGGTCCAGTTTATCAGGTTGCTCATATACATATGCATAAGCCCTGCCCCATGTTGATCACCGATGCGACATAGCGATGCGATAAATCGCAATCATATGTTGCTCATGCCAGAGACCTTCATATAACATGGCATATGCTCTCCACCAATGTGACCCACTGATCCGATCATCGACGATCATTGATTGGCGGTGTCATGCACCCAACTTTAAATTATCCCTTCTGCTCGACCGATTGCGATTATCCACTTAAATATGGGTCGTTGATCAGCCAGATCTAATGGTAGCTGTGCATTGCCATGTTTATGCTTGCAATACTTTTTTTTTTTCACTATTTTGGAGTGTTTTAGCCTCCCGATAGTGTATTTCTGCCCTTCGAAGGGCTCTCATCTTGCGCTGATTTTGACCCTTGGATAATTTTTAAGAAAATGCTGAATATTTCAAGAGCATATCTGGATCCCATGGGATGATTTTAAATAATTTTTGAAACTTTAAGAGCATATATGGATCAAATTTTGGGTCTTTTGCTAGCGAGGCTAATGGACACTTCGAAGATATAACCACTTTCTGGCAATAGGGACCGCGCCGAAGCAATACTCCGTCCAACAAAAGAAGGAATTGGTGGTGCACGTGGCGAATTTTTCTTTCATCGCTGGGGACCTATATAAAATATGCAATGATGAAATATTGTGAAGGTACATACCTGAATTTGAATGAAGTCAGATTCTCGTGGAAGCACATGGGAGCGCTATAGGAGGACACTATGCAAGACGAGCAACCGCACAAAAGATTCTTCGAGCAGGGTTGTGGTGGCCAACCCGTCACCAGGATTCAAAAGCACACTTTAAGGCCCGCGACATATGTCAAAGGACCGGAAAACCATTGTGGAAATATGAAAAGCCGTTGAATCCACAAATGAAACTACAACCATTCAAGAAATGGCCAATTGACATTGTGGGACCTATCGAACCTCGGGGAAAAACGGGCGCGTGCTTCACCATCATCGCGATGGAGTACCTAGCATGTTGGGCGGAAGCGCAGCCAATCAAAGACTGCACGACCGCTATGGCTGCGAAGATTTTATTTGAAAATGTGTTGACCTCATTTAGCGGTCCAAAAATCTTAATGAGTGATCATGGTACACATTTCTTGAACAAAACCATCAGCACGCTTGTAGAAGAGTTCCAGGTGTATTATCAGAAAATCACACCGTATCACTCACAAGCCAATGGGACAGTAGAAGCATTCAAAAAAATATTTCACACTGCACTGACCAAAGTGTGCAATGCACAACGAAGTGATTGGGACTTGTGCATACCTACGGTGTTATGGGCTTACAGGCAACATGCAAGAAACTAACGGGACAATCACCTTTCTCGTTAGTTTATGGCGTGGAAGTTGTCATTTTGATGGAATATATCGTACCTAGTTTGTGCATAGCAATGCTCACAGGGATGACGGACCGCAAAGCTCTGGAAGAATGGCTCACGCAATTGGAAGAATTTGAGTTGGAACGGTTCTTTGTTGGTTTTCATTAGCAGGTACAAAAGCAGCATGAAAAGGCCTCACACGATCACCATATTAAGTTGCGCACATTCAAGGTAAATGACTTAGTGCTACTATATAGCAATAAGTTTGAAAAATTTCCGGAAAAATTTAGAATGCATTGACTCGGACCATACGTGGTTAAGGAGGTCACAGATAGAGGCACGGTCTAGCGAGTCAAACTAAATTGAGAACTCTTCTAAGGGAAAGTAGATCGCAGTCACTTGAAGCCATACATGGGTGGGCTGGCTATCTGATTAGCTGACAGAAGCATAGTCTTCACACTCCAAGGAGATGGACAAAGGCGGGGGACTATAAACATATGTAGGAGATACCGGTACAGATGTATGGAACCAGTTCAGACACAGAGGTGTCGGAACAACGGATGTAGCAGATCCAACAAGCAGCAACTCAGTGCGTTGTTGACCTCGGCACAGTTCGAGAACAGTTGGAGAGACTCCGCACAAAGATCATCACGCCAACAGAGTGACTCGAGGGCGAGTCAGGATGTTTGTGTTGGGAACCTATTGGGCATGGAATCCCCCCAAAGCATGTTTGGGTCTCAAAGTCCAAGTTATGACCCAATATTGTTGTAAAGACTTCGCGAATTGCGGGCGCGGAGTGCGAAATGTATGATAGAGTCACAGGGTTGTTTTCCCTAGTCATGCAATGTAAGGTCGGCCTACCCATGGTCGATGGACCATGGGATTGTATAAATAGAGCGAGGCTCTAAGTGTAAAAGACAGAATAGAAGTAGTAGAGAGAAGAAAGAATCTAAGTGTTATAGACATTTTTGTGCCTTACAGCATTGAGCATGAAATTTCCATAATCCAAGGGATCCAAAGTCCCTAAAAGGGTTGTTCGTGCCCCTAAAGGAACAAGGTCAACCAATGACAGCTTCTCCCAGAAGTTCTCCACCAAAAACAACTCAAAAACAGTCAATTCAGGATCAATTCAGAAGCTCTTCTAGCTACCTGCGTTGCAGTGCACCCCAGTACACTAGCTGGGTGCATTGCAACGCACCTAAAAGCACTACCAGGGTGCGCTGAGTGGGAAATGACAAATGGCAAACTCATTCAACGAGGTGGAAAGACCCTCGAAGCTTCCAGAATCTTCTCCAATGACACTTGCCTCAATGAATTCGACTAGTGATGAGTAAGAGGCTCTTAACCTCCAAGTGGAAGCTAGAACTGACAGAGAGAAGCCACAAGTCAAAACATAAGCTGACTCATCCTCTCTGCTTACATCTATATATGGATCTCTCACCCAGAGGTTCAGGAGGCTGGAATTTTGTACTTTGCAGAGAATTGCTGTTGGTTTGAGATTGAGATTAGTACATTGGGTGATTTATGGTTTGTTGGAGGAGAGGAAGGGATTCCTTTGCTGCGAGGTAGATGCTGGATCGGAACTCACTTGGTTGTATCTCCTCTTGGACTTTCTTATTCTATCAATAAACTATTTGAGTTTCTCCTACATGCTGTGTACCAATGATGTTTTGTTATGCTTACATGTTTAGCTTAATCTGATCTTGAGCTTTTTATGAATGTATATCTATATCTTCGTGTAGTTTCTCTCTCTTGTGATCTTGCAGGAATTCGGTGAAGCTGGGCCGGTGAAGGAGCAAGGAGCTGAGAGCCACTGAAGAGAGGAGTGATTGGATCAACAAACTAGCGGAAGACACAGGTTAGTTACATCCTTTCTCCTCATTTACATTTCATAAAGAAGAAATACTCAATTAGTTTTCCTTGTTTGTTGCTAAGGCACTATCACACCTTAGAGTGGGATAGGGGCATTCCGAATGGATACTTTTCCCAACAACACTAAGTGACTAAGTGTGTCTTGGGTCGTAGAGTAGGAGAAGACTCTATAGCTCAGTGCACATAGGCCTAGTAGTTCGCAGCTGAGTGCGCAGACCCGTGCAACTCAGTGGGTAGAGTCAAGTCTATAACCGAAGAAGGGATTAATAAAGAGAAGTTTGATATCAAATTGTGTATTTGTTTTTGGATTAATACATGTTTGATATAAATTGCAAATATATTGTTTATTTTCTGTGCGCATGTGTATAAATGATTTATGTCGTTGAGTATACCTTAAAGGACGCAAGTAGGCTAAAATAATCAACTAACATTGGAATACTAGTAAAGACTTGGGCCCAAATAGGGCTGCGCAAAGGTAGCATCTTAGGGCGCATGTGTATAAATGATTTATGTCGTTGAGTATACGCAAGTAGGCTAAAATAATCAACTAACATTGGAATACTAGTAAAGACTTGGGCCCGAATAGGGCTGCGCGAAGGTAGCATCTCAGGTTACCAGATACCGAAAATGGGCGAACAATTTACCATATAAATTACAATTATACAATTTTTCAAATATTTAATAATAATTACTCTTTTCAATATTTTTTCCTTAATACATATCGAAATCTTAAAATATAACTAATATATTTGTCATGTAACATTTTTGTAACATGAAGATTGCCAGACAACGGGAATAACAGTTGAATAAATATTTTATAACGACCTTTTTGGCAAACATAGTATTGAAATAAATTAGAATTATAACATTGAATAAATTCAAACTACAACATTTTTATAGCGACCTCTTTTAGACACTTGTATTGAAATCTTATAAAATCTTAATTAATCCATATTTAAGCATTTGTATCTGAAATAAAAAAATGGCATTCATCCCAAATAAATAACAATTGAATGTCTTAGAAGGAAAATCCTTCTATGAAACTGGTTGCGGTGGGCCAGTCAGTTCGAGATCACTGCCCAAGAGGCTTTGATGTCAACAATCCCCGATTGGTGCAGGGGATATAATACAACTGCATCCTTATTGTTATTTCTGATAACCATGTCTTTCAGGATATCGCCTAATAGACATATCAATCAGTGCTACAAAATTTAAAGTTCTTCCAGAAACACTTCCACTGACATGAGAAGCATGTAATCTATTCGCAGTGGATCCAATACCTTCGAGTTTAATGAAGACAACTGAAACATTAACCTTTGAATAAATTGAATCTTCGTAGGGTTACGATGGTCATGAGCTATTAGATTGAGGATCATTGCTTTTTTTGATATTCCAATTCCGATGATATTTTTATAAAGTGAGCTGAATTAGAACGTAGCATTAGCAGATAAACTACTTCATGAACTTTATAAAACGAGTGAAAGTATAGTGGAATTGTGAATAGGATTGCCCTATTTTAACTTCGAACTTTAGCATGAGTGGTTGATTATAAAGATGCTTGGTCTAGGTTACATTTTTGCAAAAGCTATGAACTATCATTAATTGGTTGTGATTATATATCTTTCTATTTTATATAACATTAATTGTTCTACCAGTTTTTCCGTTGCAGAAAACAAACATGAAAATGTAAGCCTCTTCATTATTTATGTTATTTTTTAATAAAAAAAATTCTGTACTTTCTTCTCGATGTAGTGCTTTTCATGCATAATGAAGTGTATAATTTGTACTGTTTAATGTATTTTGTGTGCTAGTTTTCCTGTGTGAATTTAATGTATTTTGTGTGCTAATTTTCACGTGTGAATTGAATATTGACCGTGCAAAAATTATTTAACAAGTTTGAACTTATGCATTGGGTTTGTTTTAATTATTTATTATATATTTTTAAATTTTCTTGCCTGCATTAAATTGCTATGCATAGTTTATTTTTAATTTTTTCTTGCCTGCATTAAATTGTTATGCACGTTGGGTTTAATTTTAATTTTTCTAAGTAAAAAAATAATTTAATTTTGGCAAGTATAAATTTATTGAAAAATTAAAAAATATAATTTAAATAATAAAAATTATAATTTTATAAAAGATAATAATAGTTCAGATATTTAAATGAAACCATCATAGATTTATCATAATCACAGATCTAGTAATTTAAATTAAATCAGCATAGATCCATCTTAACCCTATATCTAATCATTTAAATTACATAAATCTAATTTAACCACAGATTTAATATGAGCTGAGAGGTATCAAATTTATTGATGTGTAAACTTATTCTGGACTGCAAAAAAACAATATGTAATTTTTAACTTTTTAAATTGTATTTTTGAGTGTTATAAAGATTACATAACATGCGCATCAAGTGCAAACATTTTTAAAGTGAAAAATACAATGTTATCTTTTATTGTTTAAATTGTATATTTAAATTCTAAATAGAGGATATATATGACCAAATAAACATTTTAAAAATAAAAACTTATTTTTTTCATGATATATACATAATTTTTTAAAAGTGGTATATAATATATACATAGTTGACATTAACATATTTTACATGACATGTACATTTAAATTAAAATATTTTTTTATTATTAATATATTTTTGAGTATATGTTAATATTAATCAGTATTAAAATATTTTATTCGAACAATTTTTGTTCATATATAAATATACATGAAGTTGATATCTACATAAATTAGTTAAGATAGATCTTCAAATAGTTTATTTAAATCTTTCCTTCAAATACCTTAGAAAAGTATAAGACTTAAACATGTTGCTCATAAGTTTTGTCCTAATTATTTTAGGGAATACTATTTTATTTTTATTATAGCTAACATTATTTTTCTATTTACAACATAATTTTTATTTTAAAGGGAAGGAACGGATAGATAAACTTACACATCCCCTCATATTGGGTTGCATAATGAGTCTCCCCTCATAATGGGTTGGAGAATGAGCCCCCCTCAATCACAAGTAAATGATATGCATTAATTCATAATATGAATCAAAACACTTACTACATTGCTAAAATTAAAAAAATCACCAAAACTCACAAAGTAGTGAGGCCACAAGGGTTTTTGATGGCGTGGGAGCGAAATTGTGACATGAGAAAACAATGCCAAACTAATTAAATTACAATTTTATTTTAAATTATTATGATTAATGTTAATTATAAAAAGAACTAATATATAAACTAAACATATATGTTTAAAAGAACATGGTAGTAACCATGGAGATTAGCTTCCATTGCAATTTTATTCTAAATTATTATTACTATTAATTATAAAAAGAACTAATATATAAATTAAACATATATGTTTAAAAGAATATGGCAATATCTATGGAGATTAACCTCCATTTTACCATGAGATTTTTAGTTGTAACTACGACCAATACCATGATTTATCACTACCACATGCTCAAAAAACAAGTGAAAAGGGTATAACTACATACCCAAAAGACAAATGAGAAAAACATATTTAATTTGAAGAGAAATCTGAACCTTTAATTTGTGTATATTAATATGAATATTCTAAATATTTTATAGAAGTTAAATATCCACCATCCACCTAATAATTATTAATAATTAAATTAAAATTCCAAAAATAAATTTTCCTATATTTATAAATGATAATATAATATAATTGAAAAAAAACATGCCGACAAAAACTTATCTAATGAGACCTTAAGCCTAAACAAAAAACAAATACTTACGTATTAATATAATAATTAAATTTAATCTAACGTATTCCTTTCTGCACACAGTTCATTTCTTGCTTTTTAGTATTGACGTTGTGCCATCCACGTAGAACTTCTTAGCATGCACGCAATGTCATTCGTTGTACTTCACTCTCTCATGCGTGGAATTTAACATATAAGTATAAATTTATCAATAAATTCAATATCCAAATTTACCTAATCCACAACACCATCGATAGAGAACCATACAATATCAATAAATTGAATATCCAAATTTACCTAATACACCACGCCACACCATCTACAGAGAACCATACAATATCAAAATATTGTAACAGTATTGTTTGCTTTTTCAGTGCGCAACCATAGAAAATATAATAATGAAAAACACCCACTACGACCAACATCATACCGAGAGGGTTGATGTTTGCTTTTTCAGTGCGCAACCATAGAAAATATAATAATGAAAAACACCCACTACGACCACCATCATACCGAGAGGGTTGAAGTGACGTTGACCGAAAAAGATTAGAGGAGTGACATTACTGAGGAGATTGAAGCTGCTGTTTTGTCTATTCCAGTGATTTATTTACAATGGCAAGAATAGACATCAATTACTTCTTTCTTTTAACAGTTCTTGAGAAGTAGTTTACGCAGACGGAATATTATAATTGTTTATGTCAATCCGATAAAATAGTTTATCAATTGTTGCGTATCCAGTGGAGATATTGTTACTGTTACAAAACTATGGGTTTCATTTAAAACTACTGGAGGTTTCAGATCGGGCAGCTGTAGGTATATACGTATATGTTACTTGCAATTGTTGCGGTTATCAGCATTATCTCCGATTCAAACAAAATTTTGCGGTTTTTGTGGACGAGGAATAATGAGAAATATTACGGCGCCTTATAACTGGAGGTCACCAGTTACATTTCTGCTCGGTGGAGTGGCTCTCATGATCGCAATGATAGCTTTTGCTTGCATCATTCTGGCTTGTTCCTATGTGAGGCATCCCTTTGGTTCGAATTCAGAAGAGAACGAGATATCAGAGCAGAGTGAAGAATCAGGTGCTATGTATGGCTACACGATTGACACAATGAAGAAGATAACGCCGTCTGATCGTTCAGAGGGAGCACACAGAGAAGTGGTTGTGATAATGGCAGGTGATGTCACGCCAACCTTCATCGCTAACCCAACCTGTGTTTCTGCAATCTGAAAACCTTGAATCTCCAGTCGAGATAAACCACAACGTCTTTTCAAAGCTGTTTGATAGACAGTAAATCTGGTAGAGGGAGCGATGAAATCGATATAATGTGACCGATGAAGAGATTGGAGTTGAATATTATATATATATATATATGCAACACATCTACTCAACAGCACTTTAATTATGTCACAAAAATAGAAAGGAATTCCAAAAGCTAGGTATTAGTTTGTGTATTATTCATAAAATTACCGTACTCACGCGAAACCGAGCGCCCGATTCCTTAGACCGCAAAGCTCAGGAGTTTGTTTGTAGTTGTTTGTCTCAATTATGCTTACAATTCAATGAAAATGTTTGTGTTGTTTTTCTTCCACATCTCTCCGTGTAGGCTGTCCTCAGATCTAAGTTGTATGACCTTTTTGTTTCTTATACTCCAAAATTTATATTATTCATTTTTCTTTGTTTTCAAGTTTTAGTTTTTCTGTTACATTTTATTTCAATATTTTTTTGTGTTTATCATCTTCGTCTAGTTTTTCTTTCTCCATACAAATGATATAAAGTAATATTTGTTTTTGGAAAAGCATTTCCATGGACTTTGTGAGAAGTTTACCAACAATCAAGGAGGGATATGACTAATTATTTTTGTATAGTTGACAAACTCAGTAAGTTGTGCATTTTCAAGCCCTATAAGAAGAGCATTATAGGGCAAGACAAGATAAGCTTCATGACTACCTATTCTTTTATAGTTGACAAAGTTAATAAGTTGTTCATTTTCAACCCTTATAAAATAGCATTAGTTCGCAAGACTGAACAAACTTGTTCTTTGCTCATGTTTCTGTCCACTTTGGAGTCCCAAAGAACATCATTTGATATAGGGATACAAGATTTCTCAATGCATTTTGGACTAGATTGTGGGAAGAGATGGACACAAAATTGGAAAGGTAAACAACATTTCATCCATATACAGATGTGAAAGCAAAAATGGTAAGCATGATTTGGTGTAGTTTTAAGGAGTTACAGTCAAGAGAATTTAAATACATGGGTTGAAAATATGGTACATATACAATACTCTTATAACAAATTGGTTGACACTTCCTGTAATTCACAATTTGAAACTAGCTTTGGTTATTTTCCATCTTCATGGTTAGATATTGCATATGGACAAGAAGGAGGAATGAGGGAGGATCTTATAAGGGATGCCTTAAACTAAAAAATAATTGTTGAGAAGATAAGGCATATCCATTTATAGTTATAGGAGACTTTTGAGAAGGAAAAGGAAAAATACAAGGCTAGCCATGATCAACACAAAACATAGAACTCATTTAGAGTGGGAGAGTGGGTATGATTACAATTGAACAAGGATAGGTTGTAAGGTCCTAATAAGAAAATCAAGTTGTACAATATGGTCCCTTTGAGATACTAGAAAACTTTGGAGGGAAAGGATATGCACATAATCTAGCCCCATAAAAAGGAATTTACTTAATCTTGAATGTATAAAATCAGGAACTCTATGAGCCTTCAATGCTAGATTAGGAGGAGCAACAAGTGTTATCTTCTGTAGAGGTATTAGCATCAAATGTGGAGGCATAGTTACGAGAGGAAATAGTTTTGTGAAAGAGGTCCAAAACTAGAAGAATATGGCACCATGACCTTTAGTAGGTTGGGTTGAAAGGAAATATTCCAAGCAAGGCTAAGTGGTACTCTAGAGAGAAGGTAGAGGAAGAATTTCTTTACCTCAATCAATAAAATATTTTGGGAACGAAAATCCTCCCAAAATACAGAGGCATGATCTAAATTGTATCAATATATTATTTATTATCCATCTTGATGCTTTTAGTGTGGAAACATGGAGGAATCAACTAACAAGACCATTTTTTTCCACTGTGTCATAGTTTGGCAAATTATGGTTTTAAATTTTTTGAGAGGCATCGTGGATGTTTTTAGGGTCCAAATACTTGCACTTGCAGGGGACACCAAAAGACAGATAACTTTCCAATAGTGTGAGATACCATTCTAATAGTGTTAGAAATACCTCATTCAAGGTTAGTATCTAAAAGTTATGCCACTTTGAAGTTGACCTTCCTATTTTGACCACAATGATTCTAGAGGATTGTTGGGTGTGCATTACATTATTTATAGAACTATATTCATGCAATATATATTGCATCGGGTGTAATTAAGGAGTAACACTAGGGTCAAAACCCCCTATGCACGGGTTCATGGGAACCCAAAAATTAATTTTCTCAGAGCATAATTTTTGCTAAAGGATGTTTTGTGGGGCATGGTGGTTTTGCCCATGTTTTTTTATTTTTGGATAAGGAACTACTATTGTATTCAAATCCATGGTACATAGAAAAGAGGTTTATGGATGTCGCAAGATACATATTGTATTATAATATTATACAAAAAGTATATTGAAAAATATTGTTAGCTTTCCTAATTTGTGTTTTAGGATAAAACCTCTACGTTGATGTGCATGTTTGCCATTGCATCATTTTTTCTTATTACGAACCTATTTGAAAAAATTAATTGTACAATGTTAAAATCTAGAACTAGTATCATAAATTTTTTGGCTTCAAGGGGATGCCTTTATGGATAAGGTATTTAGCTTAGGCTTTTGGTGGAACTTGCTACCATGAGAGATCTATGGAAACAATTCATGAGGTGAAAGAAAATGGAAAGAAACTGAAAGATAGAAATTGGCAAATTTAATAGACTTAGTTTTGAGTTGTGGAAGTTCAAAATAGAATTTGTTTGGTGGACATAGGTTAATGGATCACTACGGATTAGAGTTATGTATCAATGGGGATGTCAATAGAGGATTAGATCAAGTTTGATCCAAAGGGAAAGAGAAACATGAACTTTCCTCTCAAATTCAATTTGAATAATTTTTTCATGGGAAGCTACAACAATGGAATTATGGAAAAGGTTAGGGTATTTATATTAGTTTAAGCCGTTGGTGAACAAATTGTTCTTGCAGAAAAAGTTTTATAACATGAGGATGAAGGATGAAAACGTGGTGAAAAAACATATAAACACTTTCAATACTATGATAATTCGACCCTTATTTATTCATATTAAAATTTAGATGTGGATAATTGCATGATTTTGTTATGTTCTCTAGCAAAATAATGGGACAGTTAGGTTGTTTACATACGGAGCATAGTGAAACTACTTGAAGATTATATGAAATAGTCTAATCCTTGTTATTAAAGGAGATGGGATGGAAAGACATGGAACTATAGAATGAAGATGCCTTGTTTGTAAGATGATGATCCTAGAATAAAAAAAAAGTAAGTCCTCAAGTGAGATATCTAAATCTAGAGGTAGATATAAATATCCACAAAATTTCATAAAGGTATGTTGGAGATATGGAAACTAAGGGAATTACAAGAAATATTGTACATGACCTTTCATCTCCCCTTAACATTCAACTTCCCTCATGGCTCTTCACCTACTTCATGACTTTTTATTGCTAAATAACCTTTATTTTGAAATTATTATTACTTTAATTTTTAAAATAACTTTGTTTACAAATTACAAGGAATTTGAAAAGACAAGGTTCCTTCATAGAACCAAACTCATGATAGCCATATCAAGGACCTCAACTTCTAGCTCTTGTGTCAATTACATGCACCAAGTCTTATATTATAAAGTGACAGATTTGACTATCTTTGAAAATTGAATTTCAAAGCTTATTTTGCATTCTATAACATCCAATGATATAATACTCATATCTAAATGTGTTCGATATGAAAGCATAGATATTTTATTATGCAATTTTTTTTTTCATGCAATATGATTCACAATTTATTCTTTTGTACGTTGTAAGTTATCTTGAGAAACCACTTTCTTCACCGCATCTAATCTCTCTTGGAACTCCTGCCAAAAATTCCCCTTCGGGTATTATTACTCCTATTGCACCAATAGAGGGTATTTTGTTTGCTCAATGAGAGCCTCAAATTCAACATGTTCTATTTGGTACAAATTTAGCATTCTAGTCATATATTTGATCAACTTTTCATGTGATTGTATTAACATTTTGATCCTTCCTTTGTTGTTTCCAGTGTTCATTTTATCTTTCCTTGGAAGTCGTGCTAGTGCATTTGGATAGTTTTCGTTTCATTGGAAGATGTAATATGTTGATGAGAAGAATTACCTTATTAGTGCCCCTCTTCCTTTTAAATCACCTTCTAATTCTAATAGTGGAGATACTACTTTATGAAGTGTGATCATTTCTTCATAAACTCGCGTGATGACTTCTTATACGACTTTGATTTCCTCCAATATTTCTATATTGAAATGTTTGTGTGGGAAATTTAGTTTGAAAGTGTGTTGTTCTCGAAACACAACCTATCATTTTTCTATTGGGTCATTGTAAAATTACCTTTTATCTACAATACTTCATGTACCAAAAGTTCTACATTATGTGTACTGGTAGCAAGGAAAGTAGATCATGGAAAATATATTGAAACTGGATTGACCATAGTGTCAACCACTATGACACTCTCAGTGGTAACTGATATGAGCTTCTTCGTATCACTTTATAAGTGCTTTCACCTCTCTTGATGTATCTTTTCATTGAATTGGTCAAATCTACTATATCGTAGATCTAGTACTGGCTCTTGTTCTTCAAAGGTAACACTCATTTCATCAATTAGAAAGTGTCCTCCAGTAATAGGTGTGGGAGGTTGGACATCCATAGAGGTATAATTTCCTCTGCCTATAGATTATTTGGCCTAATCTCTTCCTCTTCTTTTTTAACTAATTATTAGGAAATTAATTCCTCTCAATTTGTTTGGCCAAATATTCATGTTTCTTTAGCTTCATTTTATTTTCTTTTCATTTCCTCTTTCTTCTTATTTTTGTTTTTTTTTTTATTCTTCCTCCTTCTTCTTCTTTGACACTTATTTCTTTTGCTTCTTTACTTCTTCTTTCTTTTGTCTTTCTTCTTCCTTTATTTTCTTCATCTAATCTTCTTCATCTTGCTTCTTTCTAGTTTCCTCCTTGAATTGACATTTCTTAATGTCCTCTTCATCTCATCTCTTCGGTCCTTTCTTGTCCCTTTGTTTCTTCGACCTTTCCTTCTTGACGCCCTACTCCTATTTTCTCTTTAGTGGAATCCTCCGCTCCTCTAAATTCTTTCTCTCCTTGAGTCGCCATCTGAGTGTTCAAGGTTGTATAAAGCATGAGAGATACAAATCCCTTGAGATTCTTCGAAGGATTGCGAGGTGTTGAATAATTTATTTACATTCTCCTTATTTCATCAACAAATGAAGCATATGACGGAATATAATTAATTTTTTGCAATGTTTAGTGATAGTTTGTTTCAAATCATTTTTGTGATAACTCAATTCATCAAACCTAAAGTATTCCAAATCTTGGGCTTCCTCCTCTTCATCCCTGAAAATTTTAATATAATAGACCCTAATATATGAAGGAAATGTAGGCCATGGAGCTTTCTTGTAATTGACCATTGATATTTTTCAACCCTATAGTAAGTCGGCACACAACTTCTTATAGTACCACCTTTTTAACAACAAACATAGGTAATTGATGAGGGGGATTGTATGCACCAAACACCCCAATTTATGTAGCATCTCCAGGATCTGGTCCTATTCGACATAGAGGGAGGATCTATGTCAAAATGTTTTTGATATATTGTTGAGATAAAGTTTTAGTTATTTTATCATACATCCATTTATACCATGCGCTCCATAAGTTTCTATAATAGTGTTATGGAACAATCTTTGGAAAAGATAGATCAATGACTGAAAAAGTATCCGCTTCGAGGGGGAGACCTCCTTTACATTACATAATTGAAAATTTGTTGGCTGATACAAATGACAACACTTCCTTTGTATATATAGGATTCTAAGGGATCGCAATACAATTAGAGCCTACATAACAATAATAATGTAAGGGAATAACATTAACAAAAGTGGGCTTCTATGGGGAACAACAATGACAATATGCGGGCTAAATGGGCACAACGATAAAAATAATGGGGCTACACTAGTATTAGAGATACATGACATGCCATTATCCTTCATAATGGTATTTCCCTCAATGATTGAGTGATTCTCGATGCTTCTATATAAAATTTTCATCCTCCCATGTGGAATCTTCAATGGGTAAGTTTCTCCACTTAATGAAATTTATCGATTTTGTAGCTGTGAGGTTCTTGTTTTTGTGAATGCATCAGGCTCAAATATGATTTTTCCTTCTTTGTCAAGTTCTAGAAAAATTATTTGAACTAGAAGCTTGTCACCAACAAACTTCTTTAAGCATGAAACACTAAAAACTGGGTGTACTCGGGAAGATGCAAGAAACTCCAGTTTGTATGTCATACTACCAATCTTTTGCAGCATATTTTAAGGACCATTGTACACGAACGATAATTTATTATCCTTCTTAGATTTATTTAGAGACGTTTGTTTGTATGGTTGTATCTGTAAAAATACCCAGTCACCTACATCAAAACTTATTTCACTGTGATGTTGATATGCGTATTGTTTCATTTGATTATGCGCCATAATGAGGTTATCCTTTAAGAGTTGGAGAAATTATTTTTGATGCTCGATGTGATATTCCATTGCTTGAACCTTAGAATTTTCTCTTAAAGATGATGTAATCGGTGGTGGATGATATCCATAAAGTTCCATAAATGGGGTCATTTTTGTTGTACTTGAACGATTAGTTTGTTGAACGAAGATATCCTTCCAAACATTTGTTCAATGTCTCAGTTTTGTCATCATATTGAGGATGATAAGATGAGCTATGGTATAATTGAGTACCAAGACAAGAAATAATTCCGTCCAAAAATTTACAGTGAAAATGGGATCTCTGTCACTTATTATACTTTGGGTTTCCATGAAGATTTTGAATTGTTTCCATAAATGAAGTGGCAAATGTTTTGGCTTTAGAAGGATGAGATAATGCACAAAAGTGTGCATATTTGGTAAGTCTATTAACTACGAGCATGATGACACTCTTTCCTTCAGACTTGGGTAAACCTGTGATAAAATCCATTAAGACCTCCTCCGAATGCTTACTTGGAATGAATAAATATTGTAAGAGACATGAGGTCTTAATTGTCTCAACTTTATTTTGTTTACAAACCAAACATTCTCCCACAAACTTTTGAATATCATATTTAAGGTCATCCAAAAAAAAATCCTTCTTGACCCTATCGTAAGTTTTTAAAACTCTCAAGTGCCCTCTTAAGGGAGAGGTGTGCAATTCCAAAAGAATATTTTTTGAGTTGGCAATTCTTACAAAGATATATGTGATCTTTGTACCATAATTAATCATGTTTCTAATTAAATGTATCAGATGTACTAGGGTCTTGCTGCAACTTTTTTATGCGTGACCATTCCTCTTCATCATTCTTCCATTCATACCTTGCTTTGGTTATCGAATCAGGTTGGATAATAGAAATGGCACAAAGAAATTATTTCATATACAACAACATTTTTCTTCTTTTTTTTGTATATTATTTCAAATTTATAACCCAACATATTTGTCTCCCATTTTTTATACTCTTCTAAACATAATCTTTGTTCCAAAAAGTAAGTAAGACTATCATGATCTATTTTTACCTTGAAGTGTCTTCCCATTAGGTAAGATTGTCATTTCTTTAACACATGTAGTATTTCCAACATTTCCTTCTCATAAACAAGTTTGTGTAAATACATTCCTTTAATTGGGCGAGCTTCAAAATAAATTGGTATTCCTTCTTGCATTAAAACAACACCAATTCCATTTCTCGAGGCATCACATTCCATAATAAAAAAAATTGTGAAGTATGCCATAACTAAGATCGGTGCTTGGCACATTGCCTCTTTAAGATGTTCAAAGGCCCCAAAAAAATGCACCTTTCTTCAGTAATGATGTTAGAGGTGCTTCTATTCTCTAAGAATTCTTAGCAAACTTGTGATAATACCATGTCAACCCGAGAAATCACCAAATATGCTTTATGGTGGTGGGTATTTTCCATTCCTTAATGATTTGATTTTGTTAGGGCCTACCTTAACACATTCCTCAGATACAATATGACCCAAATATTTCACCTCCTATACCCAAAGAAACATTTGGAGGTTTTTGCATATAATTGTTTCTCCCCCAATAGTTTGAGAACCCTGTAAACATGTTGAACATGATCCTTCCAGAACTTGGTGTAGATTAGTATATCATATAAAAATACTAACAACAATTTTCTAAGGCTTTAAAAATGGAATTCATCAAAACATGAAATGTGGAAGGTGCATCAGTAAGGCCAAAAGGAATGAAGAAAAATTCATAATGACGCTCATCATTTCTGAATGTTATCTTCAAAATGTATTTAGTATTCATTCTACTTTGATGATATCATGAACGAAGATCGAGCTTGGTGAAGTAAATTTCTCCATGTATTGCATCCAACAATTCATCAATGACATTAATGGGAAATTGATTTTTAATAGTGATCTTGTTGATCTCCCTATAATACAAACATATATGACATGAACCATCCTTCTTTTGCACCAATACTACTAGAGCAGAGAAATCAATTTGACTGGGTTGAATTATACCAATGTCTATCATTTCTGTAACCATACGTTAAATTTCACGTTGTTGGGCATAAGGATATCTATAAGGCCTGAGGTTTAGAGGAACAGTTCCTGAAATAAAATGAATAACATGATTATGATCATGAATAGGTAGGATGCCTTTGGGAGTCTCAAACACCTTGGAATGGTTTTACAAGACTTTTTGAAGATCTGGAGAAAGATAATATTTTGATGTTTGAACCTCTAGTCAGGACATTTGTGAAATTACGCCGCATTGTTCTTTATTCATAAGCTTAGTCATACCATTAGAGATTATTATCTTTGATGATTTCCTTTGAAACCCCTTAGTTTAGCTTCCTTTCCTTCCCAAAAAAATTTCATGAAAAGTTCTTAAAAATTGAAAGCTATCTTCCTCAAAGATTGTAACCATTGGACTCCTAGTAAGACATCAACACCATCCATTGGAATGGAAATAATTGGACTATTCAATATATATTCCCCTATGGTTAGCTTGATATTATGAAACTTTCAAGAGGAATTTACAATTTCTCCAATTGCAACCATCACTTGACACTCTAGTGCTAGATACAGGAAGCAATTCAACTCCTTGGTTATGTTACAATGAATATAATTATATGTACTACTCGAATCAACCTACACCATGACCTTTTTCTTCTTGATAATTGTTTCTCCTCCAATAGTTTGAGAAACCTCTCAACATTTTGAACATGATCCTTCCGTGGCTTGTAAATTAGTATATCATAAAAAAATACTAAGACAAATTTTCTAAGGCTTTGAAAATGGAATTCATCAAACCATGAAATGTGGAAGGTTCACTAGTAAGGCCAAAAAGCATGAAGAAAAATTCATAATGACGCTGATCATTTTTTAATGCTATTTTCATAAACTATTCATTCTTCATTCTAATTTGATGATATCGTGAACAAAGATCGAGCTTGGTGAAGTAAACTTCTCCATGTATTTCATCCAAAAATTCATCAATGACATGAATGGGAAATTTATCTCTAATAGTGATCTTTTTGGGCTCCCTATAATACAAATAGACACGTCGTGATCCATCCTTCTTGTGCACCAATACTACCAGAGAAGAGAAATAAATTTGACTAGGTTGAATTATACCAATAGCGTATTTTTACAACCATACGTTCAATTTCACTCTTTTGGACATAAGGATATTTGTAAGGCTTGAGGTTTAGAGGAATACTTCTTGGAATTAAATGAATAGCATGATTATGATAATGAATAGGTGGGAGGCCTTTGGGAGTCTCAAACACCTTGGAATGATTTTCCAAGACCTTTTGAAGATCTGGAGAAATATAATATTTCGATGTGTAAACCTCTAGTGAGTATATTTGTGAAATTACGCCCCATTGTTATTTATTTAGAAGCTTAGTCATACCCTTGTATATTATCGTCTTTGATGGTTTTCCTGTGAAACTCCTTAGTTCAACTTCCTTTCCTTCCCAAACAAAATTCAAGAAAATTTCTTGAAAGTTGAAAGCTATCGCCCCCAAATATTGTAACCATTGGACTCCTACTACAACATCAACACCACCCATTGGAATGGAAATAATTGGACTATTCAATATATATTCCCCCATGGTTAGCTTGGTATTATGAAACTTTCAAGAGAAATTTATAGTTTCTTCAATTGCTACCATCACTTGAAACTCTAGTGCTTGATATAGGAAGAAATTCAATTCTTTGTTTATCTTACAATGAATAAAATTATGTGTACTACCCAAATCAACCTGCACTATTAACTCTTTCTTCTTGATATATCCTTCTATCTCGAAATTTTGAGGAGTGGTAATTCCTTCCAATGCATTAAAAGATATGGTTAGATTCATTTCTTCTTTCTCTCGGGTTAGCTACTAGTGTATATCCTCCTCTTTTAACGTTTTTGTTCCTTTTCATCCTCGTCCTCATAGCCTCTGTATAATAATTCATTCTCAACACACCTATGAGCTTTAATGAATTTTATATCACAACTGTAACAAAACCTTTTTGCTCCTTTTTCCTCCAATTGTAGTGGTGTCAACCTTGTAGGTTGTGGAGCAGTCAAAGTTCCATCTTTATAGTTGTGAGTGGTAGACTTCCTTGTTGCCATAACTTTTCTTGTGACCATGAATGCATTCTCTAATGAATTAGGTTCCCAAAGAAAACCTCATGTTAGATGTTATCTTTGAAAGTCCCTATGAATACATCAATCCTATGTTCCTCTAGAATATCGTTTATGCTAATATTCAATTTTCTAAAGTCTTCAATGTGCTCTAGAATTGAATCCTTTTGTTTGAGATTTATCAATTGACTAAAGAAGGTGTTGATCTTTGTATATTCATAATGTGTTATCATTTCGTCTGTTAAAATTAACCAGGTGACAAGTGTTTTACGAGGAAAAAGCCATGTATATCATACAAAATTATTAGGTTCTAAATATAAAGATGAAATACGTTCCTTTTTTTAGGGTTACACATCTTGTAGATTAAAATATTGCTCCATCTATAGTATATATGTTACCAAATCCTTTCCATCAAACTTCGTCATATATATAACTGGAATGTGGTGGTTCTCTAAACCCACATTAGAGTCTCTAAAATAATAATTCATATTCATTTTTTCCTTATCATTATTTTCATGGATTACCTTGTCACCACTGGGAAGCCTTTCTTCTAGTAATTTTTCTAAACCTTCCTTCAACCCCTCTATCTTGATATTCATCATTTATTCCATGCTTTGTTTTAAACCATTATTTCAAACACCCATGTCCATTCTTATACCATCTATATTAACATTCACAATGGCTTCAAATTCATTATTTGTTACTTTTTGTGCAAGAGAAATTTGTCGCACTTGGTTTCATAAATTTTATATATCATGTTGCATTTCTTCCTCTTCTTCATGCGTCATAGAAGAGATTTTTGGCTGCTTACTAGGTGTTTTGTTTATTTTTTTCAAGGCATTTTGGATTCAAGCAATGGTATTTATGGTTCACAATTCCCCTTAAATCACTTCAAACCGTTTTTTCAAAAAAAAAATTATGCAATTAAAAAAAATACATGCCTTCTTTTTACTTCTACGTGTCACTATTTTAGCCTTCGACCCTAAAATTGATACACAAGAAAATATGGTTTGTTCTCTTTTTGTCACATTTTACAAAATTCTAATTTGATGCTTGAAGGGAATGTTATGATGATTTTCCCTCAGTCGCTCCTTTGATATAGAATTATGGATCATGAACACACCCTAACTTCTTCGGACCATATCTCATAAAATATAGTGAACCAAGTTATCAAATTCAGACAAAAAGTTCACCAAGACGTAGCATCCAAGTGGTTGCAATTTTAGTTTCTGATGCTTATTAGAAAAAATTTATAGTGAAAATTCCAGGATGACATGTTTGAAGTAGTGAAACCCTAGAATCCAAAGCTCTGAAACCAAATGTTATGCAACTAGCTCACAAAAGGATAGATCAATGGCTTAAAAAGTATCATTTTTGACAGGAAAACCTCCTTTACATTACATAAACGAACAATTCTTAGATGATACAAATCGCAAGGCCTCCTTTGTATATAGGATTCTAAAGGGTCACAATATAATTAGAGCATACATAACAATAATAATGTAAGGGAACAACATTAACAATGATGGGCTTCTATGGGGCACAGAAATAACAATATAAGGGCTACATGGGCACACCAATAACAATAAGGAGGATATGCTAGTATTATAGAGACCTGACAAATAGATATGCACAAGTGGAATGTCCTAATCAAAACTCCATCTCGATCTCAGCCCCTCAAACTCACATCTGACATAAGGCAGCCAACAAGTATGGTTCCATATATAATAACAATTTCTCTCTCTCTCTCTCTCTCTCGCTAACGTATTATTTTCCCTTATGATATTTTTTTTCAAAAGATGATTCTAAGATATACTTCCAACCAAAAATGATTCCATCAGTGGAAAATGCATAGATCATGGGAAATCAACCTTCCTCAAAATGCTCTCCATTTAGTTTTCCATAAATTTTGTAACACATGGTTTCTATCATTTGGTATACCTTTCTAATTTATTTTGTCTTGAAAATTGAATAATACACTTTCTTAAACTAACTTGGCTCCTGACACTAATATTTCAAGATATCCTCTTTCAATTTGGTGAAGCTAGAAAATCATTTTGTATTAAGAATTTCATTATGTTTGTGTAACCTATAATACCCAGTTATATGGATGTTGTGTAAGATGCTACTCATTTATATGGATCACTTTTGGCTATTTTGTCATTTTCTTCCATGTGGTGGATTATCCACTTAATTGTCTCCACACATGAAAACAAAATTGGATGTGTTGCAACCTTGTGAAACCATGACTTCTTAACATTAATGTACACTTGATGATCTTCTTCATCCTATGTGACCTCCCTTTCGGAAACCAATCGCTATATTTCTACCTAGGTTATCTTCAGTATGTTGTCTATATCATACACCTTACCTATGTATATGAGTACTTTGATGAGGGGACTTTCCACAATTACCTTAAATCTACCTTTTTGTATATCCTTTTTGGACCTCTTTCTAGTTGTTGTTTCCATTTCACTAGTAGATGATGAAATATTGAAAGAATCGAGACCAATGGTACTTGAAATTTAAAATATATTCATGTGAGATGAAAATATTAGGAAATCCAAAAGATAAATTACTATTTAAAACTGAATTAGAAATTGAGGCTAAAATGTGACTACCTGAGTCACAAATTGGAAAGAAAATCGTAGTTAGCATATTCGCAAATAACAAAGACATGAGGGAGAGGGGATATAGCCACAAGTAATAATGTTAGATCATAAATGTGGTGAAAGCTGCAGATCACAAGGTTAGACTCATGATGGTGTTTAACGATGACTTGTACTAACGACTTACAGTAATGGCAATAGTTGTGCAATTGTTGATTGCAGATGTAAAATGCACATATTTAGGAGAAAGTAGCTATTAGTAGCATGAAAATCATGTGAATGAAGGGAACATATAATACCATAGACTCTTTCTATGTGATAAGGTAGGGTGAGGCTCAATTCATATTCTGATACCTTGAGCACTTGTGAGGAAAAGGAAGGCTCAATAAGGTTGTTAGCCAGAAAGGTTTGCAAGGCAAGTTGAGGGAATGTTCTTAGTTGTGGGAGAGTGAGAAAGTTAGGATGCTAAGTGTTGGGTATAGGTATAATGGTAGGTTTATATAGTTAGAGACTAGAGAGAGATAAATGTTTGGGGAGATGGAATAACAAGGTAAGTCAAACGAGAGAATGGGAATAATAAAATCACAATCACAGATTGAGATATAAGAGTGTGGCACTAACATGGGTCTTACTGATAGTTTCAACAACAAATTATAGAGGCAAAAGAGATCCTTGTGTTTTCAACTGAGAAGCTCATAGTAGAATGTAATGTACAAATGAATTTGGGAACAACCCCTTCATACACATTTTACCACAAGCACAAGGGAATATGTTTCGTAAATGTGTGATCACGGGAGAACATGTAGGATGCAGTGAGACAATGTTGCATATTTCAGTTACTAGAGAATGAGTCACTAGTCGCATCATCACAAATTAGTTTTTTGGTGTCACAATTTTCTTTACGAGAGAACTCACTCAGTCATAGATCACACCATCGGGAGGAAAGTGGGTTTCTATTGTGATCTATTATAGAAATGTGTAACAATTTATTTATCAAATTTTAACCTTATCTCATATCCAAAAAGTTAGTCAATGATGCACTTAGTCACATAATTTTGTGACAAGCCTCTCTTGAGTAGAATTCATAAGATTAACAAGAGTTAGGATGTTCCGAAAAAAATATACGCTTAGGCTAAACATTGTAATTCATATTTTGAGTACTTCTAGATGAGGAGGACCAAAATTTTAGAGTGTCAAAAAATAATATGACTATTGCAACTTCTACAATAGAATGATAAATGAAAATTAGGAAAAAAGCATGATAAGAATTTAATTGAAACAATTCATTCTTGAAGATACAAAATTATCACATCACACATCATATCAAAACCAAAATACATATGTATAAGGTGTGATGTTGTATCATATATTATGTCAACTATTGGTCATTTCTAAGCATTGCCTAATGATTGCTATTATGTGTATGAATTCATGGATTTTTTTTTGAATTCATATGGAACACCACATCATGGCCATTCCCCATTCAAATTAATGGCCACATTCCTAAAGGTTGATGATTTTAGTGAATCATGTCAATATTAATAGCTACCTCAAGACATAAAGAGTGAGTGATATCATGATATAATACAACTCCTTGAGGATTTTTATCAAAACGTAATGGAGGTACAAGGCACTCATTAAAAATGGGGTTAGAATTAGAGAATTTAGTGGCAATCTCTATACTATAAATCCAAGGAATTATTCAATCCAAGGGTGGAACTTCATTGGATGACCCTCAAAAATCCCCTTGGGCTAATTTAATATGTTTTTCCGAGTTCTACCATTTCCAAATTAAATAGAATAAGGGAATAATAAGGAATGCCCTTCCTTAGATTATGAATTGAATCAATGACCTCCTAAATGTTTGATATTGAAGCGAACCTGACATTGATGGAGTCATGTGAAATAAGTGGAGTAACACCATCTATGGGAAAAACATTATGATTATAATCCACATCAGGATGGACCTTTTCATTAGTTTTGATGAGCTTCTGATAGGTCCACCAAAAAAGAAATATCTTCCACTGGAATTGGCATGTGCTCACCTTATAGTCCACATCTAAAGAATATGGCACCACCTAAGTGTCGTTAGATCAACATGATCCCCTACTGATGGAATAGATCATATGGATGTGATCGATATGAATAAATACAATAGCAAGTTGTGGGATTATAAAAAATGCTAACAACAACAATTTCTTAAACAAAATTGCACCATTCACATATCCTAAAGGGTTGTCATAGACAAATGGAAATGAATCTCTCATAGATATTAATTTTTTCATCAACATGAAATATTCGAATTTATTAATCATAAATGATCTTTCGTTTATATGGAAAATAAAGAACAAAATAGAGATATGGCATGATAGTATTCATAGCATAAAAACAACTATGTCTAATGAGAAAATTATACTCAAGTGGGGTGTCAACAACTTCTACATTAAAAACAATGGTTTTAACCCTAAGCCTAATTCAAAATACAAGGATAATTCACCTAGCTAAGAAGATATAATCATCAAAGGCTTGTAACATGGTGCTTGATTGAAAAGGTTCTAGAGATCCAAGAGATTTCTATGGTGATGAAGCCATGATAGAAGTGGATCAGGATGTCTGATGCACAAGAGTACATTAGATTTCCATGTTAAAGAAACAAAATGAGATCTAAAAAATGAATTGATGGGATAACTAATGTTGACTTGAATTAACATCTTATTTTACTACATTAGACTCTAAGAGATAAACCCATCAGACAATAGTCAATATGTTTCTACGTTGCATGTAGAATTTTTGCAAAACATCTAAAGGAAATAGGACACATGGTGGTTGGGCTAGATCCTTGACAATATTGTTGTTTTGGGCATCCCTGGCATGAGGATTTTGTTTCAACCAATAGAGAACAACCTTGGGTGGTTGGATCATTGTCTCAAACAAATTATCTATCATGATAAGTCCATTGGATTGAATTGTGATGATTGGGTCCTTAGAAAAATAACTACTCTCCAGAGTCTAATAGTTTTTCGTTCTCACAATTAGGCTCCATGCCTCACTACGCATAAGGATTTGTAATGAGCGTCCATGAAAGGTTTGTTCTCTCATGTTCTCAGAAAGAGCAGTAGTTACAACCATTTGTTATTATGGTTGGGTGAGGAATGGATGCATCAAAATATTATGATTCTTCCTAGTAGCCATTTTTTCTAAGAAGTGATGAATCTCATTCATAATGGCACTCATGGATCAGATGATCCCATTGAAAAATATTATAATGAAATTTGATATTACAGTTTTATTCAATTGTGCTCCCGCCTACATTGATTTTGGTTCACTGCATCTCTTGAGCAGTTTTAGAAGGGCTATTCTTCTTCCTTTGACCATGAGGTTGTAGATAATGCTTTGGTTGCATGAATTACACCATATGAATCTTAGTGGTATGCTTAGGAGAATTCATTTGTTGAGAACTGGGTGCAGTTGTAACGACTTGCAGTGTAATAATCAATTTCCCCAATTGTGCATCCAACTCGTTCATAGAAAGAGTGGATTTGGAATCACTTACAACATTAGAGTTTGATGTTTGAATTAGAACATTATCAAGTTCGATATATTAGTTTAGGGGCATCTTAATCAACATTCATTGGAATATATGAAAGCTAATATTATCATTCATGAATAATTTGAAGAGCATTGTAAATTAAACATGGGGGCAATTTTTTGGCCTAAAATAGTCCTCCTAAGGAAAATAATAAAATAATAGTTAAAATAATAAAATAAGGGTTGTGAATTTTTGAAGGAAAGTAGAGGAAACTACTTTTGTTTTTCAATGTTATATCCCTATAGTTTCACTCTAATTTCAAATGTAGACACATTTTGGATGCATATTCAAATTCCACATCTAATGAGTACCCATTATGCATACATATTAGTATACCCACATAAAAAAAATGCAAATACATGAAAATTTCTGTTGAACGTGCCTCTTTCATGCAGTTTCAAAGTTTTTTTATGCGAGTCTACTTAAAATTATGCATAGTGGGTACTGGTTCAATGTGGAATTTGCTTTTACATCTAAAACATATCTACACTTCACATAAGCAAACCTATAAGGAGATAAGCCAAAAATAAAATAAAATATAATTTTCTTCCTTTCCCTCCAAAATATTTACTCCTTGGGATGCCATCAACATCTTGAATCATAATGGTTCCTTTAATGTTATTTTATTAGTAAATTTTCTACACCCATTTTCCCTTAAAATTCCATTAATGAGGTGATGATGTGTGTGTCTCAGTTCTCTCCTAGTTTACATCAATTTTTTTTTATATCATCAAGTAATTTGGCAGGTATAGGCGGCCACCGAAAATTGTGTGAAATGGCCTCATTTCAGATTTTATCCAAATTTAGAGAGTCAAAGGATGCTACAATTCGAATTCAATATTGGTTAAATGGGTTTATAGGTAAATATGGAACCACATACAAACCTTGCAGTCTCTCCATAACATATTTTTTGGATGAAGGAAAGCTACCATATGGATTATTAGGCCAAAAGTATTCAACCCCTAGAGCAATTGTGGTGAAAAATGAATTATTTTTCCAAGGGGGTTGACCTAACAAAAGTGGAATTCGAGAAGGCATTCCTCCTAATGTGATTATATCTAGCACTAGAAGGATGACCTCCTAATATGAAAGCACTACCATAAGTAGGAACATTGGTGGGAAATGTGGAACTAGAAGGGACGTTCTCCATACACATTCTATTCCCTCCAAAGGAATTTGTGCCTTTGAAATAAGGAACTATGGATAATAGAGAATGAACCTAAGGATTTAATGATCCTCCAAAAATGTTTTTGGCCCTAAAATGGCTAAGAATAGGTATTGACCCCCTTATAATATTCCCTCAACATGATTGTACCAAGCTAGGGATAGTGACTATAGGAATGAAAGAACTATGTGGGAACCACCTAGCTTAATAGTTGGTATCTATGTTGTCCCTATAACAAACTCAAATATGATAAGAGAATGAGACTCTAACAAACTCAGGAAACTACTTAGGTTATATAAAAAATATATAGTAGGGCACCAACCAAAATGGGAGGCATAGTCAAAGTGACATGATGAGACCCTATTACATTAATCGAGGGTATAGAGGACATGATAGAAGAAATCCTTGATGTATATGGTGAAGAAGATACAATATATCCTATCACATACCAAGTTCCCTCCATGATTTACATAGGTTATAGGTTATCCAAAAATTTTCCTTTTGTTTTACAAGCTTGAAAATAAGCTCTGAGACCACTTTGTCACATACCCCTACCAAATTTATCATATCCACACTTGAAAAACATTTATATTCATCTGTCATACATTTTTTCAAAAATTGTACATGTAAGCCTTCCTTAAAATACATTGTATACAACTAATTATGTTGTCTTTTTCTTGTACTCATTTTTCTAAACATTTTGTATGAAATCAAACATGGGACATTACTCTAATTCCACTTGTGACACACTAGCAAAAATGTACTACTCAATATAGCAACATTTGTTTTTTTTCTTTGAGGTATTCTATCAAATAGCTTGCATGAAAATTGAAATAAAACACCTTTAACACATTTCCCCAAATGATTTACATTCAAATAGGCATAGAAGAAATACAATAGTGATATCATACAAAAATGCTAACATACATAAATACTATCCCCATCCGCAAAACAACAATTTCATTAGGGAATTTCATCAAATATTTTGTATGAATTGAATCATTAAACCATTTAGGAATTTCTTCAAACACATTGCATGCAAGGTAATTTAGAAACTTCCTCGAGGAATATCCATATATTATAGGAGTCTAAGATTTTAAAACTAAATTAAATAATCAATTGTGGTTCCCCTCACTATGGTCCAAGTTTCAGCACTAGAACCTCCTAGAATATAGAATAACTAGAATCTTAAGGACCAAGAAGAAGAATGCCCTGATTTTTCCTCCCTCTCATTTTTATAATCTCAACTTGACCCTTCATCTTTAAAATCCTTTTTTATAACATTATTGGTAATACCAACCATCACATCGAAGGAAAATAATATTTATTCAAGAAAGGCTAGGATATCTCCTACCCCACCTTGCATCTCTTCCTCCCTAGTTAAGTTTCCCCCTCCCCAAGGTATTAATATCTGTTGGTTTCTACCTTACTTCAGCTCTAGAATTGTTATTAATAAAATAGACCAATAAATCACATAATATAGTATATTTCATAATATAAAAGATGGTAACCCAACATTATAAGTACTTAAGCACATCACAATTTTTTGGGAAATAAAGTGGAGGTGTCACAATCCCATCCCCTTAAAGGAACATCATCCTTGATGTTCTCGCCGATCCTAGACCTTCCGAGGATGCCTTACACAAGATCAACTTCTCATAGAGTAAACTATATTACTAGTGTTCAATATTGTGGATTGAAATCATAAGTTTTATATGTGAAACCCATTGTGCCATTGCTTATAGCCCTGGTCACATAATGCATCTATGCTCTTTTGTATCAACATGCTTACTTCCAATAGTGTTTTGTTTAGTACCAACACAAAAACATAAACACCAACTATGTGTTACAATTCATTTTCATGCTCAACCAGTAATACTTATATAGGAAGCTTGGAAATTTGGAAGAAATAAGTTGAATTCCTAACAATTAAGGGTTTATAACAATACTTATATGTATGGTTATTATTTTCCACCTTTTCCTCCACTATTTGTATTCAACAAGCCATCTTATAATCATATCCTAGTGAGTGTGTGACAAATTTATTCTCCCATCAGTTACTCACCCTTCTAGGTTGTTATAGGTCAATTTGGGCACATCAGCCCCACCTTCCAGATCTGTATTATTATGGTCCATCAACACCTAATTTAGTTGTTTTCATTCCCTAGTGAAGTTAACCTACATCATGCTTGCCTCCCAAGAGTTTCATGTCACCATTCATACAAAAAATGCCCCTAGAGATATCAGCGCAAGACCCTTTATCAAGCTGCATTGCAATGCAGGAATTGCACTGTCTAGGTGCACTGTAGCACAGTTGGCATTTTTTCACCTTCCTTGAGTGAGACTCATTGAATTTTTGAAATGAATCCATTGGATTCCTCATCCAATGGATTCTTCTGGGAGTTTCCGGATGGATTTAGGTTGCTTTTGGATGAGGAAGAGGATGAATGAACCTTAATCTATTATCCCTTCCTCCATGGAACCACTTCCCAATTTCTTCAAAGCATTCATGAGGTCCATTAATGGCTCAACCTCCTCCATTCAGCTATAAATTGACCATGCATTCAAAGGTCGGTCTAGGTTGGAATTTCTTGAGCTAAGGAAATGTTGTTTGAATGAGATTAGTAAGAGTATTGTAATGATGTTGAAATGTTGCTTCACAAGGAGAGAAGGGTTTGAAGCTGGAAAGATGAAACTAAATCTAGCATGCATCTACATGGGTTGTAATCTTTCCTTCTATCAATTAAGAATTCTAAGCTTTTTCCATTAAAGTTTGTGAATTCTTGAAAGGAATGGTTTAGGGAATTTCATCCAGTTTGTGCTCTTTGTTTCTTGTTCAAAAATTACTTGTATGCTCTATCCCTCATAGATAGGATTTTCATTATTGAAATTAAATGGAAAGAGTGCTTCTCATTCTAGTTGCATTCTTAGGAATTTCGGAAACATCTTGTGGTGAACCCTCAAAGGAAAATTTTAAGCAAGATCAACTTAAAATTTACATAAATTAATCTAATAACGCTTTGGAACTTAATGAAAACATCTAGAGGTCTAGGCTAGAGATGTGTTCCAGCATCTTAAAACCTAGTGGCTGTCATTTTCATTGAGGTTCGGTGATTCCTCCTCTCTGATTCGATAAGCACTAGTATGGACTTGTGCTCCCTGTACTGTCAAGTATATAGTGGGAGACTCTAATAGGTTGAAATCCTTTATCCCTAGGAAGTCGAGTCTACTACCTTACTGATCAC
Organism: Pinus tabuliformis; assembly: GCA_031772625.1. Lineage (NCBI taxonomy): Eukaryota > Viridiplantae > Streptophyta > Pinopsida > Pinales > Pinaceae > Pinus > Pinus tabuliformis. Next base: position 1,436,604,764 of record CM062820.1, on the reverse strand, counting down.
AATGCACCAAACATAGCATTCGAAAAGACTGACCATTGTACGGAAAATCCTTGGTAATTTCTCTTTCATTTACCACCAAGTTGTATATTGCAGTTTTGTGATTAGTTTTGTAAACCCTCTTGTCTAGTATCTCCAGAGCAATCACTTTCATTCCTTTTAGACTCCTTAAAAGAAAAAGTTCATCTGATCACTTGTCCTTTCACGCTCATTAAACATCGAAACTGACTAGAGTCATACTTTGTTTTTTCTCAACTCTTTAAAAATGAAAAAGAAAAGTTATGTTCCAATGTCGTAAAAATTAATCGACCACGGATGACATCCTCCATGCTCACTCCTTAGTTGATATCAGGTTGAAACATATGGTGACAAATCTGGAGTCAACCAATCAAGGAATTCCTTTTAATGGAAATCCTAGTCCTTTTCTTCCATTTTGAAATATTGGTGCTCAATATATGGCTACATTAACCATTGGCTTTCTAGTATGGTTGTTTTCAACCTCCTTGGTTCAAAATGTCATGATTTCTCCATAGTCGAGTACACCTCCAACTGGACAAAATCAACCTCCAGTTGATCCTAAAGTTTACCCTTTGCCTTCTTCCTTGTTTGTTTCTTCCTCCCCTTCTTCCTCTTCGCCTGGTGAAAGTATTGGTACTAGTAACTAGGTGACTAAGAAGAATAAGAAAGGGAAGAAGAAGAAGAAGAAGAAGAAGAAAATTCAACAGAAGGACGACAAAGAAACCATTGCTTTGAATGCATCACCTAATGAGAAACTGTCCGTCAAGCCTCACAAAGCAACCATTGCTTTGAATACAACATCTAATGAGAAACATTTGCTCTTCTTTCTCTTATCTGTTAACTAAAGCGATGAATTACTTTTTCTATTGTTTCTAGACTAGCTATAAGTCTAAAGGGTTAGTTGTTTGAGGAAACACTAAATTTGCTCAAAACATAGGCGTAGGTCACCCCCATCACCGTCTGATATAATTATCGCAGGGATTTCCTGTATGGGGTTATTGAAAATATTGCTATATCCTTATATATTAGTACCCTTCTAGCATGCTCTAACACAAATTATACTACATTTCACACAGAATCTTATAGTCAAGGTGGCCTCCATGAGTTACTCCCATGAGGTCCGCAAAGTGTGTCGGAAGGATGTGATGTCAAACAATGACCATGTTCTTGGGTTCTTTGCTTCATCATTTCTTTTATATCACATTTATTTCCCATGAGATATACTAACAAAATTTAATTTCCCATATTTTCTTCATTTAGAAGTCAAATCTCACAAACATGAGACTTTTAGTTATGATGTTGGGATCCTTTGCAGGTGGTGATATTTTTATCTAGCATATAGGATTATATATGGCACTTAATTCTATAAATCTACCTAATATATCAAATTTCAATCAACCAAACAATGGTAATTATTCACATATAAAATATTTTCATTGCAAAATTTAGAACATCTCCTGAAGTGATCTCCTAACTATTATACAAATAATAATTCTATCACTCTTAATTGATTTCATATCGAATGAAATTAAATTGTTATTTTGTTATATATTTGCATATTCATCATTATATGAATTTCGTAATGCAATCAAACATTTATTCCAACAATTAAAAGGGTCAAATTTAAGATTTTCGTAACCACCTTCTCCACAAAGATATATATATTCAAATTCACGAGTAATTAGTTTTCACTTTCTTTTGCAGGATGAGGGATTCATGCCACTCATGCACTACTCACGATTATGTAAAATTATTATAAGTTACTTCCTTTCATGACATTCAAACATTCAATTGTTTGTACCATACAAGCATGCATTCACTTAGTGCACTAATCATATGTACCATCATGATTCATAATATGAGTGCCATGAAAAAAACATATAATGATTCATTAATGCACCAAAAGGAATCTAATAATATTTTCACATTCAATGATCCTTTTATTTTTCATAACCAACTATGTATTAATGACAAACTTTCTTTAAAATATCAACAAATTCCATAGAATTCTCACATTGACTAGGAAAAACCAATCCTTCAATTCCATGTTCCTTAGCAGCAAACTCAACATTATATGATAGACTCACTTATCTGAAGATTAGAAGCTATTCGGCCAATACTCTTAGATTCATGAACACACTACCAAACATATTTGATCCCCTCACTATGTTATTCATTCATTTAATTACTTGCATTGAAAATCAATCCATGCACATATTATTAATATTTTACTAGGCATCCATGCACATATGCATTAATTTGAATTTTTTTTTATCAAATTCAGTTAAAAGGAATTCTTACTCAATTATTTCTTACTTTTGCTTACTACTTTCCCCAATTATTTTCAAGGATTTTAGTTGGCTTCTTAGCATACATGATGTTGCAACATTCAAAAACCACTGAAATGATCTCAACCTTGCATATTAGTCACAAATCTATCATTTCATCTCCTTACACGCAAGATCAAATGAATATTCATAAGGGGCATTTTCACTATGTATCTGATTTACACATTTTAACAACACCTTCAATCATGCACCCAAAAATGTGCATATACATCATGTCATGCTTGTGTCATCTGTGCACAGATTACATGCTATTCATATGCATTTAATTTTAAATTTACTTTTCATCATCTCTTGTTTTCAATCGTTCACATGACAAGTCTCATAAGCATAATAATACACACAATCACATTGATTTCTCATTTGGTAGTTAATAACAAGATATCACTATGGAACACACTTCATATGAACATTCCATGTGACATGTAATGCAATAGGTAATCTTACTTTATTACACAAAACATAGCAAGTATCGGTTCCTATTTTCTTACCATTCATGGATTTATATTAGTTTCGTAAATAAAACATATCAACCAAGCACAATTAAAGTTAAGGGAAACCCCCTTAAACTATTTTCATAGTGATGACTATACTATCCATATAGTGCATATTGACCCAGTCAAGCCATACTTGACTGATCCTTTTATCCTCATCTTCCCTCTAATGCAAACAATTCCAAATTCCTTCCTTGTAACCACTATGGCATCCCTCCCACTTGAACTACTAGGAATATCATCTTTCTCAACACATGTTATATCAATACAATTTTCTTAGAACATGATCATTCTTCCATGTAATTACACAAGCATATACACATATCATGCACTTAATCAAGTATTCAAACAATTGTCTAAGTATGCATAAAATTACAGAGTCATAATCTATTATTCTTAATATATTATTATGAGATAAAGTTAACTTGCAACAAGCCTCTTAGTTTCTATTAGCCATAGTCTTTGTTTCCCATTTCCTCTTCAATTATGGGACATTCTTAGGATGGACCATGAATCCACAAAGACATAAACTTAACAAGATCCAAGTATTACACATAATTATTATTGAAAACAAACAAGGCCAAGGTACCAACCCTGACATCCTCGGACCAATAGTCTCACACCACCCAATCAACCCACTCAACCCAAGGTAGTGCACTTCCCTTCTATGATCATAGAAGTCCCTTGGGGTATGCCCCTATCCTACCAGAGTCTCTAACTTGGGTTTTCCAATGATGTCTTAGAGGCTTGTGGCTTACGGGTTTCATCTTCCTTTATGGATCTAGGTGATATAGAGACCACACACATAGACACTTGTACATATTCTCCTCCATCTAGGGTCCAATAATTCCACAAGGAAGGATACAAAGAAGTGCACTCACAACACTATCACAACATTAACATCAACATGGATAAGTTCCACTTACGTTAGTGTTAAAATTCATAGCAAGTAAGCCCAAAAATGATTCACTTAAGTTGTTGGTGAAAGAAACCATAACAAAAACAATGAAAGTTGCAATTTATCTTTATATTTGAAAATTGAATATTAGAAACCCTACAAAACGATATATCATACAAAAAAAATAATAAATATCAGCATGTAAAATGATAAAGGCCCAATGGAAAAAGGAACGATTTTTATTATTATTATTATACAAAAATTTTACACCTAATGAGGAGTGATTATAGACTTATGCCTATAAATTCCCCTTTGTTGGATGAGTCCTTTGATGTCCATGTGCTTAAGTTCTTTCTCTCAAATTATGCAGTGGGAAAAATATGGTGATAGAGGCATGAAATCAAAGTGAGAGCTCAAAAGTCATCGGACAATAATGGGGATGATGAGAGTGGGCAGAGTAAAGAATGAGGAGAAAACCCTTCTTTTTATAACAAAATATTGAGATAGATTGAGAATGAGATTTAGAACATAATAAAATATTATAGATTAAATAAAAATCTATTTGTTGTGAATATTTTGCTATTTTTTTAGAGGGAAAGGATATTCGAAATGGCCAAATATATTAATTTAGAAAATGATTAAAGTAATTAAAAAATAAAAAATTCTTTATTAATTACATTATGGTGATTAAGCCAAAATTGAATTAGAAACAATTATTAAATAATTATTTAATAATTTTTTCATGAGAGAAACAAGGGAATAATAAATAAATAATGATTTATTTAATTATTCCTAAGTGGTTAAGTAAAAAATTGTTAGAAATAATCATTAAATAATTATTTCGAGAGAATAAAAAAGAAATAGTGATTTATTTAATTATTCTCATGGGGATTTTGGATTTTAATGAGGAATAATTTAGGAAAATAGTTGAAAAAATTATTTCGTAGAGTGAAATTGGATTTTAATGTGAAAAAACTCATCCTACATGTTGTATTTCAGTCAACCTAGTAAGACATGGTTAGGAGATATTTTTTTGGGTGATATCATATTCCCCCCCAACATAAGAGTCTTAGCAGCACATTGTATGGATGAAATACGTTCTAAGTTACCTTTCACAAGACATTGAAGGGGAGGGCGGAAGAGGGAGGGGGGGGGGGAGACAAAGAGACAGAGAGAAAATGGGAAGGACTAAAATTGAAGGGAGCAGGACCTACTCATCTGATAGAAGTCTCCTTGTATTGTACAAGATCTTCATGACGCGAGGGAGGCATAGCCATACCCGCTAATATGACTAGGTACAAATGATAATGGTTTGCCCAACAATGTGAGTTTGAAGTACAGACTACATGATAGATGATATACTAGAATCAATGGGGCAAAACATGATACAATGATATAATGAGTCTCATATACATAATTTTCTGGAATACAAAAGCAAGGAATGATACAATAAACTTTGATGATCTATGTAGATAGGACATGATTCCCCCAAGCTGACTTGGTGGGGAAATCACAACCAAAGAATCCTTGTTGAAGAAGAGAGGGTTGTAAAGATTTGAATGGCCCATATGAAAGACAAGTGCATGTTGTCGGATTTACAATCATTGGAAACAAAGTCAGCAAATATACAAAAGTACATGTGAGGGTGGATTAAAATATTTTATCATCCAGACATGTTGGAGTTACCTAAAGAGCTACCCCTTGATTAGGTTTGGAACATGGCACACACACATGAGAAAGGCTAGCATAATATGTTGGATCATTGGACCATTAAGCATATGATTCTCAATCATTCGGTAAGGAGTTGGAGTTGAGCATGCAAGAAACAACAAAGTGAAAGGTACAACGTACTCTAGACCACTCTCCTTGAAAAGATATGTTCAAGTCTATAAAAGAGGGGCCACCAACGTTGAGGCACTGAGGATCCCTCAACAAAGGCACAAGGATCATAGTTGTGACTGATATAGACTGACACCGGGGATGATGATGGAGGACTACGGGGATTGGTGGAATTATTACTTCTCATGCCAAATCATAATATGGATGGTTGACCTCACAGTGACTGATACAGTTCCAAAGGGGATGGTCAATGACTGAGACAAAGGCTTTATAAAGACAATTCATTATAGCTAGAGGAAGAATATGAGTGAAACGGGATGGATGTGATGCAAAAAGGAATAATATACTACAACATGACTAAATTGGACTCTGAATAGCTCCATGGATGTAGGGGTGACTCATCTTAGATGCTTTGAACAATGGTGACTCCGTGATGCTGCCGCATGGGAATGTCACAAAGGGGACTATAAAAACATGAGTAAATAATGGTTACTCATGACAAAACTCCACATATAAGTTGACAGGTACAAATAAAAAGTCATGCCAGAGGAAAAGTGACTCAAATGAAGAAATTTGATTTTAATACGCGTAAAAGTGAGACCTCATGGAAAAATGGCTTCCCGAAGAAGTTTTCATTGGGATAGGGTTCCTAGGGTCTTCTCTGGGGTTAGTTAACCCCAGTTTTGTATAAATTTTTCTAAAATATGTAAAGTCTCTGTGAAATGTGGATGCGGATCGCGCAAGTGGATACGAGTGAAAAGGGTCTTATCCCCTTGTTTGGATAAGTCAATAGGTCGGTTTTGAGACTCACACATGGTTTGCGAACCATGTTATTGTATTGAGAATGATATATATATTTGAGTCATAGCGAGTCTAGAGGGAGTAAGAAAGTAGGCTAAGGAAATATAGAGACTATTTTGGGTGAGTGTTAAGGAAGGAAGGCTCTTCTTCCTGTTCTTGGGCAAGAATGGGAAGTCCCTTATAGCTGAGTGTGTGAGAGGCCTTGGTAAGTCCCTAGCTGAGTGCGCGGACCCCTACAGTTGAGTGCGCATGGTAGAAGAGCCTATAATATGAACATTGAAGATCAATAAATACTAATTTTGAAGAATTACAGTGAATTTATGTTGATCTTGTTAATGATATATTATGTCACTCAGTGATATGTTTTCAAGAAATAATGTATGAATACTTAAAAAAGCTGTTGAATCTATCTTGTTTCTGCATGCTTTAAGTAATTATATGTGTTCGTACTATTTCGGGAAGTAGAAATGAAGACCCTGGATCTAGTTTCCACCATCCAGGTTGCGAGGAATTTTGTATTCATTATATTGTGGACTATTCATAAATAGATGGCTGCGTCCATACTGTGTCTACATGTGTCTATACTTGTGATGTATTACAAGATCATTCCTATATCAGAGCAGTAGTTAGTTTTCTAGTCAGTTTTTATCTGAGTATGGGAATGCCTACCTTAGCGATGATATGATATCATATATATATTTTGCATTTAATGTTTTTACAGGTTCCAACTAGGCTCTCCACAAGATGATCCTCGAAATGATAAAGTACTTCGATCTTCCTAAATGATAAATGAAATCCTCATCTACTATAGAGTTTGGACTTTAAGGGGCAATCTGTTACACAAAAATATCGTCACCATGATTATTTGCAGTCAGTATGGGTCTATCATCACCTGTACTGTCCTCCTAAGCAAGTCTCAGACCTCATCTCTTCAAGTCAGGTTTTGAAAATGAGAGAAAGACATTGAAAACCAACAAACCTCTGGTTTTGAACTTTCTCTCACTATTGCCTGCAGTCCCGCACCCTCTGTTCACATTACCTGCGGACCTGCCCACTCCGTTCTTAAAGGAGTGGGTGTGGACCCCTGTGAAAGTCAAAAGGGTGCAAGTTTATTCTAAAAACTCACTTTGGGTTAATTCTAGATGATTCTAGAAGGAATTTCGACGTGGATTGTTCGCTCTTAGGTGGTTCATGCATCCCAAAAGAGAAGGAGCTAATCCCTTGATGAGAGGAGCTATCCGTTTGAAGGAGGGCTTTATCCCTTTGAAGGAGGACCTGGTAACTTCCCTCCATTGCACTATAAATTAATGCATTGGGCTGGTTGTTAGAGAGGTTAGAAGCTGAACATTTTGAGGGTAAATGCTGGTGTAATTGAGACTTCCTAGTTAAGCTTGAGAGGAAAGATCGCATACCTTTTTGGCTTCATTGGGAAGAGAGTGAAACTTGTTAAAGTAGAGGAGACTTCTTGTTGGACCCTGGGAGGAGCTTGTACATCATCAAGGCAAAGGTTGTAAAGTTCTTCTTTCATTTGAATTAATACAATCAGATTCATTTTTCTCAACAAATTGTCTTATGTCATTTGTTTCATGAATTCCTTGATTATCATGATAAGTATGCTTTATGATATTGGCTCTCCAGGTGATATTTAATTTGTTTGCTTATTTGTGTTTGCAGATTCGCTACAAGGGAGCTCATTTGGATCAAAGGAGCGAGGCTTCCACAAACTTGCATTGGACCCAAGGTAGGCCTAAAACACTTGTTTTCCTTTGTTTATAATTTCATATTTAGAGAAAAATAGTTTTTGATTGGCTTGCTTGTCACTAGATATCATTAGATTCTAGGAAGGTCTATCTTATCCGCCAGATCGAATCATTCCGTGTGACATGATCATTTGACTGTGATCCTTTAGGGTATGAAACAACACTTTTAGGGACTATAAATCCCTTGGTTTATAGACAAATGAGTTTGGGGTTGCAGTGCACAAATATGTCTATAACAACTGCGGAGAACCTAGACCTTTCCAAGAAGTTGAGGATAGAATACTAAGATATGCTTAGGACAACCATATTATAAGCCTGTAATATAATTTGGAAAGGCACATAAGATGGAAGATGATATCCTGCCAGTTGACTCCAATCAAAATAAGTGACTAAACTACTCGGAGGGGGTGTGGTAGGAAGTCAAGATCTACCCTCTTGCACTATGGGAACAAGAGAAAATATCTCATGCACCTCAAGAACGGGTGGATTTCCTTCCAGTTCATTCAAAACTGAAGAAACTAGAAGAACCTCATGCGTACGAGGTTCACTCTCCACCAGAAAGGTATGGTTAACTGAAAGTGGAGCCAAGTCTACTGTTTGCTCAATCAATGTTTGGTCGAGAATGGAATCACGAGACTCACTTTCAGAGAGAGAGGATTTGACCAAAGATGGCTTCCATTCCATTGCTTGATCAACTAGATAAGGATCAGCGTAAATCTTCTGATAACCAACTGAAATACGAGGCTGGAAGTTCTAACTCTATCCAACACTTTTGAGTCTTCATCCATACATCGACAAAGGTGAATAGGATGATGCCATTCACATAACATAAAAGGAAATTTGACTTTTCCCCTTTCTCTATGGGCTTTATCATCACTAGTTGAAGGTTTATTATCGACATGATCTCGAGAGGTAGATGACGAAGGTCGATGTGAACTTATGGACCACTCTTATAAGAACTTGGGAATAGGAGGACAATTTCGAAGAAGATGGTCACCCTTACATAACATGCAAGGGAATTTTACTTTCTAAGGCTTGTTGGAATATTCTTTTACATTAGTTACATCCGTAGTAGTGGATTCTTGGTTGCCCCCTTGCTTACTTTTCTTCTTCTTAGCTTCTTGATTACTAGAATCCAGACTTTCACTAGATGAAGAGGAAGAATAGGGTGAAGAAATAGGTCAAGAAGGTGAGGGGTCAAATTTAGGATCAACATGAGGTTGATGTTGTTCAGGTGGACGAGAACTCCATTGAAAAGAATTTTGGACACTCAGAATTATCGAGGTAAAAAATAAACAAACTGACAGACCAATGTTCAATCGAGAAAGGGACAACATTGCCATATAGGGACCACCAAAATTTCCAATAGAAGGTAGAGGACCAGGATTCCCATTAGAGGGGTTTACTTGAATAGTAGACTCAAGAATTTTTTCCATCAATATCGACCTAAGATCTACTAACGAGTATTTCCATAGGAAGGTTGTCGTTCAATAGTTAATTAATTTTAGAAATTAGCAACAAAATAAAAGAGGGGTAAGCTAGGTAAGAGGGTTTACCAAGTATCTGTGAACCGAAATATAAACCTTAGCTGAAACTAAGTACTTAACATACAATGATCAATATCCCTAAATTTTATATTCGGTGTATCACATTTATAAGGCCGCTGACTCAGTTACCTGTGGCTAAAGGATAACAAGCTAGTGGGGTATCCCAATATATACATGGTGGTACGACGAGCACAAGTCTATGTTAGTATTTTATAATGCATTTACCGTTTGATGAGAGCGTTCCCATATACTTGCCATATGTGGAGTGCCATCGATATACCTGAGAGTACTGGAGAACAATCCTATATACTTTGGCACGTGGAACGCAATTTCACCCCCGCGATATAATGTAGGCAGTTAATGATAGCTGATAGGTTTATAGACGTCGGAGCAAGTCTCTACCCTAGACCTCTAAATGTTTGTGTTAAGTTCCAAATTTTCCTTAGGTTAACTGAGTAAATTTTAACGTTGTTGAAATATGTTTCAATTTTGGACTCAAAAGGATTTCACCTGAATCCCTAAGATGAAACTATATGAGAAAAGGAAAACTTTTCATTTCAAAGAAAGCTAGAGTAATCAAGGGAAGAAATCTCAATCAGTAATGAATCAAACAAAATGCATCAAACAACATTCCTTCCACTATATTTCACTTTCTCTTTCTAAATGCAATGATCAAAAGCATAAACAATATTCACTTTTCACAATCCTAACTGCAACTTTTCAAAAGAAAAATGATCTTTACGTTTAATAAGATGCACTCATATAAATGATATATTTCTTTGATTCATTTTAATTATCTAATGCAAGTAAAGCATCAATCTAAATAAAAATGAAATTTTGATTCAAATTCCTCCAGTGCAACTAATGCATCAATCAATGAAACACCAATTCGAATTCAAAAACGCTCAAATGAAAATAAATTTGACTTTATCCCTTTTGAACAAATGAACATTGCACCCTTTTTAGTTTTTGGATCGAACAATGTAATCAATGCTTAATAGAGAACATATATGGTTTTCAAATGCAAGATGACCTAATTCAATCAAAAGGATACTTTGTAAAAGACAAGCTAAAACCAATGCAAATAAATGTTTTGAATGAAATTCTTCAGAAAGCAAGATCTAATCAGCCAACAAATCAAGATCTTAGTGATACTCACAAGCAACAAGTGATAATCAAATGACCTAAAACCCTAGAATCAATCTAATTACATTCCAAACACTTGAAATCTCAAGAGACAAGAATTGGCTAATCAAAGAAGATAATAAGACAAAACACCAATTAATCCAATCAGAATGGACAAGAAAAAGGACATCAGGGGCTAATACACACAACATTTTGAGAGAGAAACCCTAATCACCAATCTCCAAGATCAGTGTGGCTATAATGGCCAAACTTGTGGTGAACAGGGGTTCAACATGACTATTTTAAAGGAAATCGTGCTAGTAGCATGATTGTATGAATCAAAAATTCTTTGGGTGAGAAATAAGGGAAAAAAAAAAGATTTCAGTAAACACTCGAGACTCAGCACTGTAACGTAGTAATCAATGACTGTGCACATCTATATATGCTCAGACTAACTGATAACTCAATGGTCAGTCAAAATGATCAAGAGATGAGATCAAAAAAGATATTGAAGAGGCTATAGCTTCCCTAGTGGAGTTGTCGTTTTGTTGTGAAGGAAAATCTCTTCTATGGATAGAGGTGATCTCTCATGCCCAATGAGTGGGTCTAGCAACAAACTAAAAAATCTAACATACACTTTCCTAGATTATGTTTAACAAATTTAGAGAGAGAGTAACCTACCTCGCTCTGATGCTAATTGCTCAATCCTTTAGAAATGAATTTGATTCCTTTGCTTCAGGGCCCACTCATTACTTATATACCCACAAGAAAGATGAAAGACCAATACAAGGTACAATATCATATATGACATATATCAAACATTATCTACTTAATAGATCAAGGAGTATTAAGCTAAAAGCAGAAACATTGATACAATTATTGAAAGTGAACATCAGATGTATATATTAATAAGCTAAAAGGGGAAGCCTACAACCTATGCCTTCATGTTGGAGACCTCCTTTTGGTGGATGTCCAAGTCCAGGAAAATACTCTTCAAGAACTCCTTCTCCAAGTTAGGATGGGCAACATTTGGGCATAATAGCACTATAGGGATGTAGGCAATCAATGACCAACCATTTGGGGATGGAAGGGAGTTGATTTATAGGAAGGGAGACAGAGTTAGGGATCCAAAAAAGAGGGAGGGAGGTCAACATTTCAAGGGGAAGGCCCATAATGATAAGATCAAGAGCTACAAATGGGAGAGCTTGACCATATCTACAACAACCAATATCCAACTTATTTTTTACGAACTTTCTAACCTACGAAGCTTCTCCCACATTTTGGGAAAACTTGACAAAAGATATTTAGTGTGGGTTTTCATATCAAAACCCACACTAGCAGTGCTAAGTTAAAGCAGTGCAACCCACCATGAGCACCGATAGTCAATGGAGCAAAGAGCGTTGGACCTAAAAATTAGGATTTTAGCTAACCTTCTTCAAAATTGACTCAGGGCAGTTTTCCTTTGGTTTTTTTAGAGATGTTTTTGTCTATGTATCATGATGTATATACTTTAGATTTGTCAACATTTTGGCATTTCTAGATATGGAATAGGAGGTGAACATGAGATGTGACAAAACACTATGTAACATACACTCTACTTCTTCTTGTTCCTCCTTTCTTGTTTCTTCAAAATACTCAACTTCATATTGAAAACTAGTTTGATTAGGTTGGCTGATAAACCTTGGCTACTTTCTTTTGAGTGGAAACTTTTCATCCAAACTTATATCAATATCATCTACAATCTTGCATAATTTTTTATTCTAACATTTGTACCCTTTTCTCTTTATTGAATATCCTAGAAATGTCCCTTCATGAACTCTTGCCTCAAACATAACAAGATTTTCATTATTATTCTTGATGTAGCATTTGCTACCAAATACTTTGAAGTGCTTTATTGTGGCTAGTTTTCCATGTCGCATTTCATAGGAAGTCTTGTCAATTTTTGGCCTAAATTGAGATTTATTTAACACATGGACTATTGTATGAAAAACTTGAGTCCAAAATGTGTTTCGAATATTTTTCTCATCCAACATTGTTGTTGTCATCTGTTGTATTGATTTATCTATCCTCTCAACACCACAATTTTTTATGGGTTGTTTGCAATGGTGAATTTTCTTCTTATTCCATGTTCCTCATAGTAATCATCAAAATCATTTGACGTAAAATCCCCTATGATTTCTGATGTTAGGAATTTTAATTTGCATTCAGTTTCATTTTTTATCCATGAAATTGAAAATCTTGAACTTTTCAATTACTTAAGATTGTTAGAAAACAAGGAAATATTGAGTGAGGTGGGTGGTGAATCAGTATTATATAAATCTTAATAATATTTAATATTATTTATATTACCACTAATCAATCACACCACAGTGCCATAAATCAAATATCATACACATATGAGGCAGATGTCTTTACACGGAATCCCATAAAGGGCGAAAACGATGAATTTTATTACTGTTCATAATCAAAATGCAAGCTCTAACATACTATTATATAAACTTTATTGGCATCAACGATAATGAGACACCCATCCCCTAACTTATAAGCATTGACTTCCTTGAAGCACCAACTACAATTATTTGTAGGTACCAACCTACTAGAGGAACCAACCACCCTAACCTTTATAGACACCAACCTTAAGGAATAACCCACTCCTTGATATGGAGGAACCAACTCAATTTCCTTTCACATCATTCTTTCATTTATTTTCAAACTCAAACTCATAGTAATATTATTTTCAATTTAAACTTCAAACTTTTAACATTCTCATTTCTTTAGCTATGACTCTGATAGTTGTTCAATTGTAATACATAGATACTCAAACCAATGAATCAAATATGCTCTCATATCTATAATTATTATGCTCATCCTTTAAATATTTCTTATCAATTTCTTCTCCTAGATACATAAGGTCATGTTATTACAATCAAGTAGCTCACACACATATGTTCTGCATCTCACATTGTGGCTTTAATTATGTTATTATTCTTCCTCACAATGTAACTTTTACATCACTAGAATTCCAATTTTTAATCGTAACATCTAATCTTCTAATGTTTTTCTCTTATGCTTTATAGGTTCAACACTGCAATTACCAAGGGAATAAACCCATGGTATTTACACACTAAAATCCTCCTTTGATTGTATGAGATCCTGTTACTGTTGAACTTTTCGATGGTGCAAGACTTCAATAGTTCCTTTTCATTTGGAATTTGTATTTATGTGAATAAAATATAGAACCGTCAACTTAAATCCCAAGGGAAATTAGCCTCGGACCAAATCAATTCATCAATCATTGAACATTTAACACCTTCCATAGTCATGAAAATCGCTTCGATTAAGATTAACAGAAAAAACTTCATTCCATCCCACCTCCCACAAGTAACCAAACATTAACATGGGGGGGGGGGGAGTAGGGTGTGGGCGTTAATTTTGGTCGTATGTAAAACTAAATCAGGCCAACCTTATCATTATGCATAAGGTGATCCAATATTTTGTTAAATTTCCAATGGCATCAAAGGCACTTTGGGCAACCCCTAACTCTCTAAGATTCATTGAAGGGGTGGGGGGGGAGTCCAATAATTTTCATATGTTTCCCCTCATGTGATGTGGCACCATGTAGAATAGACAACCATCTAAAAACTTCCTAAGCTCCAATTGTCACTTCATGTCTGATTTGCCAATTTTCTCCACACTATGAAAACTTACAAAAAAACCATTCCATAAAGTGAATCCTAGGATATACCATGTCATCACCTTATGACACTTAGAAAATGGCCATTTAGCCACCCAAAAATTCTAAATATACATGGTACATGTCACAATAATATAGTTCCACAACATCACCTAAAATTACCACGTCATTGGTTTGTCACCTGTATCACACTGATTGTCTTGACATTGGAAAAACAAACATTGTATAAATTCACCTGTGAACCTAAGAGTCTAACAACCATGTCACTGTGCCATGTGTTTTCAATTTCTATTCCAGCTATATGCCAACTTGTATTTCCATTTTGTTACTGCCACATGTATCGTCCTTTGAATCTCAACGTGTAAAAGAAAAATTGTGTTCATAATTCATATAGAACCCGAGGGTCTAATGACCACATGAATAGACCACATGTTTTCCATCTATATTCCACCTATGCACCAACTAGTATTTCCATGTTGTTACTGCCGCCTATATCAAGATTCAAAACTCAATGTTGTCAAAACAACATTTCTGCAAAATTCCCTTGAGAACCTAATGGTTTGGTGACGACATTACCATTCCATGTACTTTCCATCTCTAGTCCACCTATGCTCCATTTGGTAATGTACATCATGCAATCTATAACCCATTGCTAGCTACTCAAATCTGTTGTATGAACTTCATTTATCCTAATGATCCGATAAGCCCTTTGGTGCCTAGCTCAATTGCCTTGTTACCAAGGGATGTGAAAGGGACCCTTACCAACAACTAATCATTGCTCATTGTTCGTTCATTTCGGTGGACACTAACTATGTTCTATTTTGTTATAAACGCACATAATATTACCACACAATAAAAATAGTAGAGTTGGTTCTATCTGACTTGAATTATTTGAGTTTCTTGAGAATAGAAGATTAAATAGACCCAAAAACATATGGAGAATGCCCTAGAAAGATCATGGAGAATCTTCTAGAGAGTTATTTAGAATGTCGATTACGGCTATGCTAATTTGATCTTACACATGCATGATTAATTGTTCGTAAAATAAAACTCTATAAGAAACTACTAGAAACCTATAATTGTGAGTAACTCGAAATAATTAATACATTCTAACAAATAAAAATAGATAATTATATATTTTATTCAGATAATGACTAACTACTATAGCCATATAAATTAAATCATTGATAAATGTAGACATGTAGTCTCAATAAGCATCAAAACACTTACTTCATTATACATCTCACCTTGCTAAAATTGCAAAATTATAAAAAACTCAGTTATAACTATATTGTATTATATAAGTTAAACATATATAAATTTAGAAAAATGTAGAACAAGCTTCTTATACATGGATATGTATCCATACTTTACCATATATATTATTAAAAAAGGCTTTATTACAATATCAGGGGACAATAACATGTCATATCAATACCACATGCTTTAAAAACTATAAGTCACTTCATATGACTTCATATTGATATTTTTAAAATTAATTAATTTAACTAAAAAGAGAGCATAACAGCTTTGGAGATAAATCTCAATCACTAATTTGTGTATACTACTATAGATATTCTCAATTTTCAATAAAAATTAAATCACTACTAATTAAATTAAAATACTAAAAAATCTATTCAACTTAATCAATTAAGTGATCAGTATACCCATTTTCCCATTATTCTCTTATTACTTAGAATTTGTTCTTTCTCTATAGAATATTTTTATTGCAATTACATCTACGACCATCAAATTTCTCCTCCTCTCTAACTTCAAACTTGTGAGCTTTCACAAAGGGTTAAGGAATCAGGTGCTCCGTTATTATTATTATTATTATTATATGAGAGAATATATTGTGGGAAATAGTATTATTAATCATATTATTAATATTTATAACATTAATAATAGTAGTATTAATATTAATAGCTTGATTTATAATAATATTTGACACATATTAACAATATATATATAACATTAAAATTTTAATTTCACATTAGTAGCAACATTAGCATGTTAATGTTAATGTTAAAATTATTCTTAACACTAGCCTAGATCCATGTTAACCCCAGATCTATCAATCACTAAGAGGGATCAAATCTCTCCAAGTGAAAACCTCTTTTTGCAGAAGAAAACTTGAGGAAATGTTTGCACGTTGAGAGATCTCTATCGGTGCTTGATAGATTTGTTGTTAATATGGATCTAGGCTACTTTCAGTCTTATAGGGTCACAATTTTTTTGAACATCTAATTATTCTAATCATTTAAAATATGATAAATGTATATAATATTATTATGATCATTTTAATTTTAAATTTACTCAGTGACCTTATTTTTTTTAGATGATAGAGACAGTTAATAACTTGAATGAGGAAAAATGATGAAATAAAAATATTGAATGCAATGTAACAATGTAAGAATATTGAATGATAGAATATGTGATTAATAAGAATATAGTAAATTACATATAGTCTTCGTGGTCATCATTCTCAAACTCTTTTATTCTATTGATGTTATTGTCACACTTGTTAGCTTTTTTTACATATCGATGATATGGAAAGGGCAGTTGAAATCGTAAAACATTCAGATATTTAGGGAACTATTTTGGTAAATGACATACCTTGTCTCTCTTACTCTTCGATATTAATAGTAGTTTTCTACAATATTAATCATTGTGACATATGGAGTGTTACGCCCCATGTAAGTTTCAATGGTACTTTTTTTCAATTACCCTGTTTGAATGCAAAGTAACTAACAATTTTAAATGATGGAAAATGGAATAATAAGAATGTAGTGAATTATGTATAGTTTACAGTTTCAACAAGAAAAAAAATTAGGTATGTAAACATTTTATTTAATATGAAAATTCAAGTATTTTATTTATGGTTAAATTATTGTAACGTAAAAATCAATGCACGTCATCAATAGTTTTTTTTTGCTTACAGTAGAATACATGTGCATTATTAATGTAATTACATTGAAATTAATGTACATCATACATATAGTTACACCAAATATTAAATCAACATTTACACTAAAATGAATGCATCTAGTGCAAACAATCAAATAAGATTATAAAACAACATCTACACTAAAAGAAATGCATCTAATGCAAGCAATCAAATATGATTTGAAATTAATGTCTACACTGAAATAAATGCATCTAGTGCAAAACGTCTAATAGGATTAGAAATCAACATCTACGCTAAAATAAATGCATCTATTTCAGTGAAAAACTAAAATATCCATGACTTTCTAAATCTAACTCCTTTTAGCTTTAGTAAAAGCCTTACATTCTCTTTATCTGTGTTGTAGTGGCTACACCCACCCTCCAAATTTGTTCCTTAGCACTTTTCACACCAACTTGCCTTGCTTCGTCAAGTTCAAAATATTTTGTGTTTTTCTTGCACAAAGGAAGCTTGTCGATCACAACTCGATGCATTCCCTTCAAAGATTGATCACTCGGACTTGGTCCAGCTATAGGCTGGGAAAATCCCTCAATAAATTGCACAATTCTAGTGGGCAACCAACCTTCCCTTCAGAAATTGTGCAATCCTGAATAGCAGCTTGCTCAGCTCTAGAATTGCACAATTCTAGAAGTCAACACTCATAGTGAAAATTGCACAATTTTCCCTAGCAGGGTTGCTTAGCCCATAATTTGTGCAAATATGGGTAGCAGCCAATTGCTCTACCTACAAATTGTGTAAATCTATTGGGCAGCCATCCCAGCTCATAGCCAGAAATGTGCATTTTCTCCCAACAGTCGAGCAGTCTCTTGCATGTGTAGCTAAGTTGACCAGTTCCCTGTAGGACTGAGCAAAACTAACTTGCATGCATGGTCTACTTCTCCCTAGTTAGCATGAAAGGCATTCCTTGTTTCAAGGATCTATGTTTACCAATTGGAGGTTACATGCAAGGATCATTTCAGAAACCTTCCACCAAGTGTCACTTTCCCTAGATTTGTGGTATGTGTGTCACAACCTCAATGTTATCAAAACTCATCAACCAGACGCTGCAAAGTTCATTCTACACATCAACCTTATAGCTTTAACATACCACATCACATCTAGGAGTTGTCGGCACATTCAACTCAGATGTTTTAGGGTAAGCCGACTTTCCATGACTCGTGTTGCATTTCTGGTGCTTTTTGCATTTCGATTCGTATGAACATTGTTTGCTTTATTTCAGTGAATGATTTCTGTCATTTTGATACATACTAGCTTGTGCTAGCACCGTTTCAGTTTTCATTGCTATCTCACTTTTGTCACATGCATGAAACTTTTTTGCATGAACGATCATCGATTCAGAGACTCGCTTGACCCACATGCATGTTGATCTGTTTACTGGATCTTTCATTCAATGTCTACATGCACCATCAATCATTTCTGCTTTCACTTAGTGTCGCCATGCATTCACTTCCACATTTGCCTTCAGTTTCCCATCGGCGAGTCTGGGCGGCCTTGGCTTGGACTCTGCCTCACCAAGATAGCATTGCACAATCTTGAGATGGAAGGCTCTGTCTTCCTCTCAAGAAATGCACATTTCTACCGAGTGACTATCCTCCAAGACTGTTTTGCGCATTTTTGAGGGACAATGACTACTGGCCTAGAAAATTGCGCAATGCAGTCATTGAGACTACAGCCATTCCCAACTAAGATTGCGCATTGCGCAATTACAAGATTCGACAACCAGACTAGATTGTGCATTGTGCAGTCCCAACAATCATTCACTCTCCCAGCAAACTAGAATATGTCTTCTGTAGTCTTGGTAGTCAATCTCCCGACCTCCCAGCCTAAATTGCACAACCTTCATGACCAGACACATAAGTATGTTGCAAGTAAGTTCTCAAGTTCATTTTGGTTTTCGATTGACATATTTCTTTCCATGAGTGTTGCCATGTCTCTAGGTATTGGAGGTGTTCATTTGCCTCTCAGCAGTATAGGTACAATGGTTTACAAGAGAACAAACTCGAAGGCACCATTCGAAGCATAGCTCAAGATGCAGATGATCAAATATCTATGAGCTTGCCTACTCACAAAGATATCAAGTTTTTCATAGACAAGGACATCGAGCAACATCATGAACAATACTTGAAGGCAACATAATGAATGCAACAAATGAAATGAATGCAAGAGGAAAGTTGTTGACAACACAATGGCGAAACAAAGTTGCAAGCTCAAGCAGATCGACTGATGATGAAAGCATCTTTGGAAACTTAGTTATGAGGTGACGGTGCGACATAAAGATCGCGTGAAAATAGAGAAAGTAACAAAGAAGGACTTGCATGTGCTAAAGTAGCAACTCACAGACGAACATGAAGTTGCACAGGCAAATGAATGAGTTGCAGCAAGAAAATGAACAACAGTGGGCGCAACATGCACTCACAGATGAAACTACGCCCGTACAAGTTATAGATCTATCCCACTAGCTAGCACGGAGTAGACATGGTGAGAAGTGTTATTGATCGCATGCAATGGATTCAGTAGCATGCATGTCATTCTGCACATGCATGTGATCCAACCCATTCAACACACTCACCAAGGAGAAGACAAGAAGAAAGTTCCACTGGAGCTGAACATGTACTTCGGCACGTTGATGCGCATGACCACTAGCACACACTGCGAGATCAGCATGGACACTATGCGTCAATGTGTTTCCAGTTCGACCGCACCCAAGAAGACCATGTGCATGCTATCAGACGAGTTGGACAAAGGATCCATACCAATGCACACGCATGCAATGGATGCAAGAGTTCGCTCTAGCAAGATGTCACCATGGCGTGCATGCACACCATCACAGACGACCAAGCATGGCATCAACTCACCACCTTCACCATCACAAGCATGTCAAAGAGTTGGTCTCATCACAATACACCAAGTGCCAGTGATGTCTTGCATGGCTTGCTCAAGCCATGTTGTCTCACATGAGTATATGTGCATTCCAATGTAGCGTCATGTCAAGTGTAGGTCAAGTGTCGATAGTTGGATGTAATATCCATAGAGTAGATGAAGAGACATGGGATAAAGGGGAATGTCAAGGGTCACCCCAACCTTTGCTATAAATAGAGCCTCATAGCTCATTGTATAGGATTTTCGTAAGCCAAGCTTCTGATAGGACTATCTTGGAGAGAGCTTGGACAATATTGTAACGTGTCTTGGCTTCTCCACTGCATGGAGCTAGTTCATCCCTTTGGAGGAGTAGGCAGATTTGGCTTTAAAATTCCATTGTTGGGGCTAGCAGGTGTACATGGATGTATTATATGACTCGAACTTACACTTCTTTATATAACAAGAGCCAACATCCTTCATGCTTATGTTGTATTGTATTCCAACTGTCTTGTTTACTCTAAATGGCATATGTATTTGGTTTCTTATGGACACATGTATGGACTATTTCTATATGAGAATGTATGAATCTTTTTAAAATGAGTTGATTAGTTTAACCTCCACTTTGGATTGCCAGCTGACTTGCTTTCCAGGTTGTGATTCATCTTTGCTCGTGTGTTCCCTTCCCATCTGAGTACTGTTACAAGTTTCCAAGGGGCATACTCATCTCAACCCACATGTGTTAGAATCTCTCATGCACCTTCCTTGACTCACCACAGAGGTCACACCCTTGCTACCAATAGAGTTATCCTACTTTTCTTTCTGTGAAATCACGGTCCAGGCATTGCTATACGACCCACTGTTGGGACTCCTACACTAAACAATTTGAGGTATAATTGGGACTTATTACTGGGGAGATCCCCTTGACATGTTGGTGGGTCCAGAACCATCAAAATTTTGGCACTAGAAGGAGGGCTAGATGACAAGATGAGTCCTCACATCTGTTTTGAATCTCTACACATCTATCATGACTAACTACAGAGCTTCTCTTTTGGAGTGCATGCCTTGTGGATGTGACTTTATTATCTCATAAAATATCTCGAATAACTTGTCTCATAAAATTTTTTATGGTGGAGGCTACGTAGTCTTGGTTAGGCACTCGGTTGGCATTGTAGGCTCATGTGAAATACGTGGATTGTTTGAAGAATACATGATCTTCACACTATTCGTCTAGACGCTTTGAGGGCACCCAATGCACTAGTGTGCCATGCTTCCTGACAAATATATTCATTCTCTTGCTCATCTGGTCATAGAGATAGACTGTGCTTTCAATCACTTTTACTGGAAAGCACTTTATCAAGAAATTCTAAAATTACGAAAAGAACCCAATGAATCTATTGATCAGTTTTACACACAATCTTCTAATCTTGCATATCCATTCCATGAAGATGAAATTGGTTGGGAATTTATTTATGGAATATTTAAATATCTTCTTCACATATCTAAACCTTGCTCAACACACTTTGGTGATGAAGTTGCGCAATCACCGATAGGCACAGTCACTGTCACAAGTGACTGTTCGCCTTCACCGCATCAAACAGATCCACCATCGCAGAGTGTCGCAGAGTGATGTGGGAGATCATGCACATGCCTCTGTCGAACTATCACACTCTCCCACCCTACCTACTCTTGAGATTTACATAGATTTTTCTTGGAAGAATGTTGGTTGTCACGTGGACTCTTTCCCTCGACCTCCATCTTCACGTTCTATTGATCCTCCAGATGTATTGTCGTGTGTTCTCCCATTCTGCACTCCTCACCTGTTGTGAACAAGGATCAAGTTGTCGACAAAGTTGGTGTTATGCAACCAACATGTTCCATCATTCATGATGAGTGTGTGTAGGAATCTAAACAAGAGCCCATAGTGAAGGATGACTCCGTTCTAGCCACGCCTCATCCGCTTCATCTTCACATCCCTTGTGATTCTGCCACTGTTGATTTCCCCTGTGAAATCCCATTTCCAGATGTTTCTACTTTTGATCATTCACAAGACACCTCGGATGTCAATATATCATTACAGTGCAGAGAGGACACATATTCCTCAGAAAATCCGTTCAATTTGTCATTTATCTTTCATTAAGACACAAAGGGTGAACATCTTTGCTTCCCATCTTCCCCTCTACAGGGTTCATCAAATCATGGGGATGCAGACGAAAATCTTGAATATTCTGATCTTGGTTGTCGCAATATATTCACTTCGTCATCCGATCACGATGTTGATTCAACTATTGTTAATATATCCAAGAAACTGATCTACAATTATCTATCTGTCCATGAGGTCGAAACCCCCGAGACTATCGAGGCACTTCAGCACAAGCTAATGGTATGTCCGGCCCTTGTTGTCCTGAGGTTGGTTTCACTTCTGGTTAGGAAATTGTTGAAACACTCAAGGCTCCTCATCAATCTATACTTTGCATTGAAGATCAACCAAACACCGAGATTTCACTTCCTCCACTTGAACTACACGGTCCCATCACTCATGCATTGGAGGAATATTAGATAGCAAGCACACATGCACAACACAAGTGGTCTACCTTTTTCACGTTTACTTGAATGTCACAATCAAGAGAATGTGTACACTCAACATTTGCACGTAGTGTAGCAAAACATCATGGCAACACCACAAAATGCATGTCATGAACCTTCACTCATCTTTGTTCTTTGGTCGCTTGTAAGCTCGAAGTGTGCTTGTCTTCACTGTTACATCTTTCTTGTTCGCTCATTCACGCAACTGTCTTCTTCATGAACCATGCCTTCACCAACATGGGTCAACCAATGCGCCGGTGGCTGCATTGGAAATATCACTTCACATGAGATGACCCATGTACTATTAGCTTAGTAGTAGTAGTAGTGTTTGATTTCAGTCAATCTTCTTGTATGCTTGTTTGCTTACTTTCTTCGTTTGTCTGTTTATTTGTCTACCTGCTTGTTTACTTACTCGCTTTGCTTTCACTTCTGCTTTTTCTATTGCTTTGCTTTGTTGGTTGTTAGTTCTCTTGTTTCGTTTCATAGGATAGTTTCGCATGGAACTGTTTATGACTCCTAAAGCAAGCTAGGTAAAGTAAAACAGGCCTTGTGTTACTATCACTACTTGGCTATCTCTCATCCTGCCTCTGTATGAAGAACTTGTTACTTTTAGTCCATGATACATCGAAGGAAAATATGTATTGTTCGAAGTGAACCTTGGTGAAACACAACGCTTGCATGCTAACTAGTGTCACCTACTCTAGTCGATTGTTTTTGGGTTAACCCTTGTCATCTCAGTAAAATAGAGTAAGGTGAGGGGGAAAACCTTAGAAGGAATTTCAGAGGTATAATAAACCACTTCTCTTCTAGAAAAACCTCTTCTGGTCTCAATAAGTTGGATACCTCTTCTGCGTCTGAAATGAATAAGTGTTATGCACATTTACAAAGATGAAAAATGAAACAAACCAAAAAGTGAAAAAAGTTTGAAAGAAATGAAAATGAATAAGGAGAAAGAAGAAAAAGGCTTCCTACACAAAGAGGTGATGCAAGTAACCCCGTCGTGGTATTAACTAGGCTCGCTAGCAATGGATCCATGCTTGTCTTCCTATATGACTCTGTCGGGGTATTGTCTAGGCCTGCTGGCAGCAGAGCAACACTAGAGATGAAACTAAGACTCTGACGACTATACTTCTTGTGCACCAATATACCCCTTAACGCTAATCAAAACAATTTTGTTTCCTTGTCTTGGAATGTGTGTCAATCGACCAAGATCTTGGCAGATTCTACATCTTACAATCAAGCTAGTGTGGAAACCAAGAGGAGCTGAGAACTAAACAATACTTATGGAGGTGTTAGATTTTCCTTTCACGAACGAGGTCCATTCACAGAGATGGAGTTCTACCAGTGTGTCACCAGGTGTTGTAGTGGCTATAACCACCCTCCAAAATTTTTCTTTAGCTTTGTTTTAGAGCCTCCCTTCCAACTTTTCACAGCAGATTGCCTTGCATCGTCAAATCCACAAGATTCAATGTCTTTCATGCACAAAGGCATCCTATTGATCACAACTCAATGCATTCCCCTCACATGTTGATCACCCAGACTTGGTCCAGTTGCAGGCTGAGCAACTCCCCCATGAAATTGCTCAATTTTGGTGGGCAACTAGCCTATCCTCTAGAAATTGCGCAATCCTGACTAGGAGCCTATTCGGCTCCAAAATTGTCCAATTCTGGTAGTGAACACTCACAGTGAAAATTGTGAAATTTTCCCCTGCAGGGTTGCTCAGCCCAAAATTTGAGCAAATCTGTGTAGCAATCAGTTGCTCTGCCTAGAAATTACACAAATATCCTAGCTAGCCAACCCAACTTCTAGCCAGAAATGTGCATTTTCTTCGAATAGTTGAGCAGTCTCTTCTATGTGCAACTGAGTTGACTGGTTCCCTCCGGGAGAGAGAAAAATTGACTTCCATGCATGGGCTGCTTCTCCCAAGGCAGCATCCAACGCATCCCTTGTTCCAAGGATCTACATTTAGCAGTTGGAGATTACATGCAAAGATCATTTCAGAAACATCCTACCAAGTGTCACTTTCACTATATTTGTGTATGCGCGTCACAACCTCGATGTTATCAAAACTCATCAACCAGACACTGCAAAGCTCATTCCTCACATCAACCTTGTAGCCCTGACATCCCACATCACATCTAGGAGTTTTCAACACATTTAGCTCAGTTGTTTTGGGGTAAGCCCGCTTTTCACGAACATTGTCTGCTTGATTTCAGTGAACCGTTGTTTTCATTATAATACATACTAGCTTGTACTAACATTGTTTCAGTTTTTGTTCCTTTCTCACTATTGTCACATGCATGAAACTATTTTGCACGAACGGTCCCTGGTTCGGTGACTCGCTTCACCCACACGCACATTGATATGTTTACTGAATCTTCCATTCAATTCTTACATGCATGATCAATCACTTCTTCTTTCACTTAGTGTCTCGATGCATTCACTTCCACATTTTCTTTTAGTTTCCCATCGGCGAGTCTAAGTAGCTCTTCCCTAGACTCTGCCTAACCAAGACAATATTTCGCAATCCTGAGAGGGAATGCTCTATCTTCCTATAAGGAAATGCGCTTTTCTGCCTAGTGGCTATCAAGGATTATTTTATGGGCGAATGTTCGCCCTTTGGCGAAATTAAGGGGTTTTAAATTTTTAGTGGGCGAATATTTTGTAACATAGTACATTTTTACAAGTCACCTCAAATAGCCCACCTTATTTTAAGGGAAAGGGTAAAAAAGGTAAATTTAGCCCTTGAAATTAGGACTTACAACCTTCCATTCGCCCATTTTCAAGAATAGGTTTTATTTAAGTGAATCCATTCACCCATTTTCAAGAATAGGTTTTACTTAAGTGAATCCTATGGGCCAAATACCATATTTATAAAAGAGGTATGGTAAATTAATAAAAATATAAATAAATGAGAGGTATGGTAAATAAATAAAACATTTTTTATATTTACTCCATAAGTCACCTTATATACATGTAAGGGTGTAAACAAATAAAAATATAAGTAAAGTGGAGGTATGGTAAATAAATAAAACGTCTTTTTATACTTACTCAAAAGGTATGGTAAATAAATAAAAATATAAATAAACTAGACGTATCGTAAATAAATAAAACCTCTTTTTATATTTAGTCCATAACCCTCGTTCTATTTATGAAGGCTCAAGAAAGAGGTTTTATTTAAGTGAATCCTATGGGCCAAATACCATATTTGTAAAAGAGGTATGGTAAATTAATAAAAATATAAATAAACGAGAGGTATGGTAAAAAAATAAAACATATTTTTATATTTACTCCATAAGTCACCTTATATTTACGAACACTCAAAAAATGGGTTATATTTAGGTGAAAACTATGGCCAAAATACTATGGGACAAATACCATGGACTAGATTGTTATTAATACCTTACAAAAAACCATTATTAACCCTAATATTAGAATTAATAAAAATAAAAATGGCACATGGTATTGACCCATGGTATTCACCAAAATGGCACATGGTATTGACCCATGGTATTCACGTGGAATGTAGCCTATTTAAATGGGGGAATTAAACCAACATGTAGCCTATGCTAAGATTCACTAGGACTTTACAAAGTTTTATTATTTAGTGAAAGACTCGCCAAGATCTTACAAGATTTTATAATTGAGTAAAATATTCGCCATGCCTAGTGAGAGATTCGCCAAAAAATTATATATACATATTATATTATTGATAAAATAGCCTTCCATTTTTCCTATATACCATGGAGATTCGCCCATTTATTATATTTATAAATTTAGGGGGGGTTCTTAAAATTTTCCCTGGTGGCTATCCTACAGGACTATTTTGCTCATTTATGAAGCATAGTGACTGTTGGCCTAGAAAATTGCACAATGCAGTCACTCAGCCTATAGCCATTGCCAGCTGAGATTACACATTGTGCAAATACAATAGTCAGCAGCTAGACTAGAATATGCATTGCGCAACTCCAGCAGTTAGTCAGTCTCCTAGCAGCCCAGAATGTGGCTTGTGAAGTCTTGGCAATTATAAGTTAGTCTCCTGGCCTATTGACCAAAATTGCACAACCTTCATGATCAGTCACACAAGTATGTTGCAAGTCAGTTCTCAAGTTCATTTTGGTTTTTGATTGACAGATTATTTTACATGAGCGTTTCCATGTCTCCAAGTATTGTAGGTGTCCATATGCCTCTCAACAGTACAGGTACAACGGTTTCCAAGAGAGCAAAGTAAAAGACACTATTCATGGCACACTTGGAGATGCAATTGATCAAATGTCTATGAGCTTGCCTACCCATGAAGATATCAAGTTTTTTGTAGACAAGGACATCAAGATATGACAGTAGCAACATCACAGCGAGCAGGATCATGAAAAATAGCTGAAGACAACATAACAAATGCAATGAATGCGATGAATGTAAGAGGAAGGTTGTTGAAAACACAAAGGCAAAACAAAGATGCAAGTTCAAGCAAATCCACTGATGATGAAATCAAGTTTGGAGACTTAGGCTATGAGGTGACGGTGCAACTTGAATATCATGCGAAGATAGAGAAAGGAGCAAGGAAGGAGTTTTATGTGTTGAAGCAACAACTCAACAAAGAACATGAAGCCGCACAGATAGATGAATGAATTGCAGTAGGAACACAAACAACAGTGGGTGCACCATGCACTCATGGATGAAACTGCACCAGTACAAGTTATAGATCTATCCCAACTTTTGGCATAGAGCAGACATGGTGAGTAGTGTTGTTGATCGAATGAAATGGATTCAACAGCATGCATGTCTTGGGTGCATGCATGCGATCCAACCCATTCAACACAATCACCAAGGAAAAGACAAGAAGCAAGTCCAACTGGAGTTGAACATGTACTTTGGCAAGTTGATGTGCATGACCATCGGTGCACACTGGGAGATTAGCACAGACACTATGCATCAGTGTGTTGTCAATTCATCCACACCAAATAAGAACATCTACATGCTATCAGATGAGATGGATGAACGAGCCATACTAATGACCCCGAATGCAACAAAGATAAGAGTTTGCATCAGCAAGATGTCACCATGGGCTGCATGCAAACCATCACAGATGAGCAAGCTTGGCGTCAGCTCATCATCTTAACCATCACAAGCATGTCGAAGAGTTGGTCTCATCACAACAGATTGAGTGTCAGTGATGTCTTGCATGGCTTACTAAAGCCATGTTGTCTCACATGAGTACATATGCATTGCAATGTAACATTATGTCAAGTGTAAGTCAAGTGTCGATAGTTGGATGTAATAGCCATAAAGTAGATGAAGAGTCATGAGGGTAGATGAACTGCCACAAAGGGGAATGTCAAGGATCACCCCACCCTTTTCTATAAATAGAACCTCATAACTCATTATATAGGATTTTGGTAAGCCAAGCTTCCGATAAGACTATCATGGAGAGAGTTTGGAAAATATTGTAATGTGCATTGGATTCTCCACTGCACGGAGCTAGTTCATCTCTTTAGAGGAGTAGGTGGATGTGGCTATAATGTTCCACTATTGGGGATAGCGGGTGTACATGGATGTATTATATGACTCGAGCTTACACTTATTTATATAATAAGATCCATCACGTGTCATGCATATGTTGTATTGTATTCTGGTTGTCTTGTTTACTCTAAACGGCATATGTATTTGCTTTGTTACACACACATGTATGGATTGTTCTATATGAACATTTACGAATCTTTCTGAAATATGTTGATTGGTTTAACCATCACTTTGGATTGTCAGCTGACTTTCCTTCTAGCTTGTGATGCATCTTCACTCGTGTGTTCCCTTCCCATCTGCGTACTATTACAGGTTGCCAAGGGGCACACTCATCTCAGCCCACATGTGTTAGAACCTCTCATGCACCTTCCTTGACTCACTGCATCGGTCACAACCTTGTTACCAATAGAGTTATCCTACTTTCCTCTGTTTGAAATCATGACCAAGGCATTGCTATACGACCCACTACTGGGACTCCTACACCAAAAGTTTTGAGTTCTAATTGGGAATTATTACCCAGGAGATCCCCTTGACATGTTGGTGGGTCCAGGACCTTCAACACTATGGTTAATAATTTTCAATATTATATAATACTATATAATATCTACATTTGTCTCTATGTGTCTCTTTATTATTCCATCTTTCTCCACCCTGCATCTTTGTCTCTATATCCCTCTCTCTCCCCTTCTCTCTCTCCCCTTCTCTCTCTCCCACTCCCTCTCACTCACTCACTCTCTCTCTCTCTCTCTCTCTCTCTCTCTCTCTCTAACCCTATCATTTATATTTATATCTACATGCATATCTCCTTGTCTCCCTATCTCATGCCACAAACATGTATAAATTACAATGTAGTATAGGGACCTAACATGCCCCTCTCCTTCAAAAAGTGTTGTCCTCAATGCTTGAGTAGTCCTTGATGCTCTTGTATAAAATTCTTGTCCTCCCATGTGGAATCCTAAGTGGGTAAGTTCTTCCACTTTATGAGATACTCTGAAATTGATCAATTTCATAGCTATCGGGTTCTTATTTCTATGACTTCTCGAGGCTCCAAAATGATTTTTCCTTCCTCGTCAAGTTCTGGAAATATTGTTTGAACTCGGATCTTCTGCAAATTTTGAATGAGTGGCCACACTTCTTTTTCCTTCTTCCATTCATACCTTTTTTCATTTAACCAATCTGGTTGGATAATAGAAATGGCTCACAACAATGCTTCCACATCCTCATCCTTTCTTGAGAGTGCATTTGCCACAACATTTTGCTTCCCTTTTTTGTAGATGATTTCAAAGTCATAACCCAACGTCTTTGTGACCCATTTCTGTTGCTCTTCAGAGGATAATCTTTGTTCTAAAAAGTATTTAATACTATCATGACCCTTTTTTATCTTGAAGTGTCTTCCCATTAGGTAAGGTCACCATTTCTTAAGTGCGTGTAGTATTGCCAACATTTCCTTCTCATAAATAGCTTTCTTGAGGGAAATTTGTTTATATGTATGTAACCATAAAAATACCCAATCTCCTACATCAAAACTTCTTTCATTGCGATGTTGATATGCTTGTTGTTTCATTCGATTCTGCACCAAAGTTGTGTTATCCTTTAAAAGCTGGAGAACTTGTTGTTGATGCTCAATGTGATATTTCACTGCTTGAATCTTTTTCTTCTTGATATGTCCTTCTATATTGAGAGTTTGAGGAGTGGTAATTTCTTGCTGTGCATTACAAGATATGGTCGGATTCATTTCTTGATGCTCTGTGTGATCTTTCACTTCTTGAACATTTTTCTTCTTGATATGTCCTTCTATAGTGATAGTTTGAGGAGTGGTAATTCCAGCTGTTACACTACAACATATGGTCGGAGTCATTTCTTCTTTATTGGTGTGGTCTTTCACTTCTTGAACCTTTTTCTTATTGATATGTCCTTCTATCTTAAGAGTTTGAGGAGTAGTAATTATTTCCAATGGTTTACAAGATGTGGTTGGATTCATTTCTACTTTCTCTAGGGTTGGTTCCTTGTGTATATACTTTTCTTTTGAAATTTATTGATCCTTTTCTTCCTCCTCTCCACAACCAACGTAAAATAATTTATTCTAAACACACTCATAAATTTTAATGTATTTTTTATCACAATTGTAACAAAGCCCTTTTTCTCTTTTTTCTTCCAATTATTGTGGTGTAACCCTTGTAGGTTGTGGAAGGCTAGGAGAAACAACACTTCCATCTTTATAGTTGTGAGGAGCAGACTCCCATGTTTCCATAATTTTTCCTTCCACTTTGTAACAAAGCCCTTTTTCTCTTTTTTCTTCCAATTGTTGTGGTGTTGCTCTAAAGAAGGTGTTGCTCTTTGTATCCTCATAATGTGCTATAATTTCCTCCGTGAAAATTGACCATGTAACAAGTGGTTTACAAGAACATAGCCCTTTATACCATAAAAATTGATGTTGTTCTAAATATGAAGATGCAATACATACCTTTTGTAATAGTGGAACACCATGTAGATCAAAACATTTCTCCATATGTAGTATCCAATTTACCGGATCCTTGCCATCAAACTTCCTCATCTAGATTTTTCTTGATTTTAGGAGCTTGATCTTGAAACAACTGTAACTATGTAATTTCAGATCTCCAGGTTTTGAAATTTCTTCTTGTGGTAGATCTCTGAGTTCCCTTTCTAACCGCATAAGTCTGATCAGAATTTGATTATCCAAGAAAGAGTTATGTGAAATCTCCCACAGTGACCTGATTATAGGCTAGTTCAGTAGAGCGAAATTGTACAACATGCCACATCTCATTGTTTCGACCATAGTACCTAAAACGGATACATATAAAAGTAAAAGAAGTCCTCTTTCTACAACACCTTATGACAATTCAATCTGAAGCTCAGAGAGAGACTTATGACGATTTTCCCAAGGTGACCTGTTTAGAATGTAATTCAGGGGTCTGCAAAAACCCTAACTCCCTAAGATTATATCTTTGAAAATATAGTGATACAAGATCTAAAGTTCAGAGCCGAGGTTCAGACCAATTTCTTCTCAAATGGGTTTTGTTTTTAGCTTCTGAAACATCGTAGAGAAAGCATTATAGCGAACATTCCACAATGACCTGTTTTAGATGAAATTCTGTAGCTTGCAAAAACTCTAACTTCCTCAGATCATATCTCTGTCAATATAGCGAGACAAGATATGGAATTTGGTCACAAGGTTCAATACACTTTCATCTCAAATGGGTTTTCTTCTTTAGCATCTAAAACATCGCAGAAAAAATTTATAGCGAAAATTCCACAATGAATTGTTTGGAGCAGTGAAACCCTAGAATCCAAAGCTCTGATACCAAATGTTATGAAAACAACTCACAAAAAGATAGAAAATATAGATGAACACCTTATAAGTCAGCCTCTTGGAGGGTGAAACCTCCTTTACATTACACAAATGAACAATTCTTGGATGATACAAATGAGAAGACCTCCTTTCTATATCTAGGAGTCTAAGGGATCATAATATAATCAAAGACGACCTAACAATAATAATGTAAGGGAACAGTAATAACAATAGTGGGCTTCTATGGGGCATAATAATAACAATATGGGGACTACATGGGCACACCAATATAATAAGGGGGTTTTACTAATAACAATAAGGGCTTACACTAGTAGTATAGGGACCTAACACTATCTCCCCCCCATATCTCTCTCTATCTCTACCATCCGTGTATGTAACTATATCCCTCACTCTCTTCTTCTTTCTCTCTCCCTCAATATCTACGTCTCCATCTTTCTCTTCTACTTCTCTCCCTCTCTCTCTCCTCTCCTTCTCTCTATGTTTTTTCCTCTCCTCTTTCCCTCATTTTCTCTCCACCGTGAACTTCTCACTCCCCCTCTCTTTACCTCTATCTCCCTATTTCTTTCTTCTTCCCTTTCTCTCTCTCTCTCCCTCCCTCTCTCCTTCTCTCCCTGCCCTCCTCTCTCTCTTCATTCCTCTATTCATCTCTCTCACACTTGCCTCTCTCTATCCTCCCCATACCTCTCTCTCTCCCTCTCTCTCTCTCTCTCTCTCTCTCTCTCTCTCTCTCTTCCCCCTGCTCTCTCTCTTACTATCTCTCTCCCTCTATCCTTCTCTTCCCCCCAATCTCTCTCTCTTGTTGGGTATACAACCAAAGTCCTACATTGACTAGATGTCGGGAGGATCATGGGTATATAAGGATGGACAAATATCTCCATTGGTATGAGGCCTTTTGTGGTAAAGCCCAAAAACAAATCCATGAGGTCTTAGGCCAAAAGTGGACAATATCATACCATTGTGGAGATATGCAGTGTCTAGAGTCCTAACAAGTGGTATCGGAGCCATGCCCCAAAGTTAGCCAAGTGGATGAATCCTCGGAATGCCGAATGAAGGTGGTGGGCCCCAGTAATATTATGATGGGATCCGTGGATGAGCTTGGTTAGACAGGCAAAGTGCTCCAGATTCTTCATGGATGTGTCCTGGTCCCAACACGGTGAAGAGGACTTGACCTAGGATAGAGCAATCTCTCAAGGCAGGTGGTGCTTCCATGTAAGGCGTGTGCTTCCAACGCATTGGGATAGCGCAAGCTCTCGAGGCAGGTGGTGCTTTCATGTAAGGTGTGTGCTTCCAACGCATTGGAGTGGAGAATCCTGGTTGGTATAGAGTGGACGGATGGATAATCGTTTGAGGGGAGGCTCAATGGTCCTTTGTTCGAGGGGAGGATTGTTGGGTATACAACCAAAGTCCCACATTGACTATAAGTCAGGAGGATCATGGGTATATAAGGATGGACAAATATCTCCATTGGTATGAGGCCTTTTGGGGTAAATCCAAAAAACAAATTCATGAGGGCTTAGGCCCAAAGTGGATAATATTATACCATTGTGGAGATATGTGGTGTCCAGAGTCCTGACATCTCTCCCCTCCATCCCTATGATAGAGAATTGTCACTCTATGTAACCAATGATATATGTAAGGTCTAATATATTTTACATTTTAATTTTTTATCGTGCCATGAGTTATGGTTTTTGGGCATGTGGTATTGTAGCAAAGCCTATTTACAAGTTAATAATATCCATGGTAAACTAGGGGTGAATATCGATGGTTAAGAATCTTCTTATATTGTAATTTTATTGTAAGCATTAAGTTTCTATGTGCTTATTAATTATATTTAAATATGGTTATGGAATCATTATCAGTCCCAGAATGTGAAGGTGTTATTGAAGCTTTTGCACACTATAATGCCATGTGGATAACTTCTTTATATATTTTGTGACATAATTTATGGATATAATTACAATATTTGTGCATGACTTTTAGATATTTTAGTAGTGATTTTTTATTCTTAAGCTTTGACGAAAGACCATCCAAAAATAAAATCCTTGAAAAGAGGTTATACTCAAGTAAATGACATATTTACCATTAATTAGTTCCCACAATTATTTACGTTTTTCTCAGAATTTATGTAGGAACTAAACTATAAATGTGTAGACTTACTAGTCATTACTACGGACCAAAAAGTATCCCAGTTCTAGTTTGTGAGAAAATAATTTACTTATCAACCTCACATCTCAATTTATTAGTTCCTACCAAAGAATGACTATATGATGACTTGTCTATCGGCCATTATTAATTGAGCGTTGACCAATGCAAGTTATAATAATCTATCCAATTTTCCCCACAACCTAATTTTTAACTTGAGTTGGATGGGAAGAGTGTTGAGGTTGCGGCAGTGATTCGGCAGGAGGAAAATACCAGGGTGCGACTGATCATAGAGGTTGTCCACCATGAAAGGATGCTCAAGGGGGAGCTCCACTCCCTCCTTCAAGCAGGCAGTGGTTAGTAGGGGGAAAAAGCCCATGGAAAATGACAGAGAGTATTCAAAAGGAAAAGAGAGAAGCAACGAAGAAGAGCAAGAGGGAACCAAAGCAAGGGAGCATAATGAAACATTGGAGAATGTGGAAGATATCAAGGACAAAGCACACATGGGACCATGCAAGCCCAAAGCAACGGTAATTCCCAGAATCATTTTAAATGACCCAGCGATGTAGATGCACAGGGATCATATGCAAACATATGCAATCATTTGTAAATTCATGGGGTTGTGGCCCACTAAAAAAGCTTTACAAATGTGGATTAAATACCACTGGAAACCAAAAGGCAACATTGACCTACATCTTGGATCCAAGGGTTTTTTCACTGTAGCTTTTGCTAATATCGAAGACAAAGACAGAGTGTTTGAAGGAGGCCCTTACTTCTTTGCTGCTGTAGGCCTCTATATGAGGCTATGGATCATGAACTTTGTTCCAGAACGTGAAACTTTCACCTTAGTCCCAGTCTGGGTAAGACTCCACTCTCTACCCCTTGATCACTAGCAAATGGAATCTCTATCAGCCATAGGAAACAAGTTAGGGCTTTTTTTCAAAGTTTCTAAGGCCACTAGAAGGGTAAAGTATACCTCCTTCGCTAGAATATGTGTGGAGATGGATCTCTCTGGAGCGCTGCTAGATGAGGTTTTTCTGGAGGTGTTTGATGAGGAATGGACACAAGAATTAGATTACGAACACATCTTTTCAGATGTCGCAAATGTCACGAGCATGGACATCTGGTCAGAGACTGCCCCCTCAATAAGACAGAGGATAAAAATAAAGCTAATATAATGAAGGATCCAGATAGCTTCCTCAAGGTGGTACACAAAGGAAAAGGGAGCAAAAGAGGACTAAGAACAAGCAAATTCAAAGAGCAGCATGTTAACCAGAATAGGTTCCAAACCCTTGAAGTTGACACGGATCCTATAGACACTGATAAGGTGGAAGAGGGAAACACAGGGAAGGAGGAGAAACAAAAAGAAAAGGAGCAAACACAAGAGAATGAAAATATAAAAGAACTCATGATGATTAATGCAGAGCAGGTGATGGATCTTGACATGACCCAAAGTGAGACAGATATGGAGGACCATGATCTCTAGGAAATCCTTGAGAAAGAAAACCTAGAATTAGAAAGCTTTTTGAATCAATGAACCAAAGAAGGGCTAGACTCATTACCAGTAGAGGAATTCAATAGGGTTCTGTAGCTGTTTCTATGGAGAACCCAAAATAAAGGACTAAACAGACTCAATCACAAAGAAGGACAAGGAAATGAAGGAGTGAAGATGATGAAAAATATGGGAGGACTAGCACCCAGAATCCCAGGGAAGAAGAGGGGTAGAAAAAAGAAGAATGAGATATTGATGGAATACAGAAAGCTAATGATAGATTTAGGTAAGATGAAAGACCTATCCAGTTACTCCTTTACTAATATTTAATTATGAAGTTCACTTCTTGGAATATCAGAGGTCTAGGTAGTAGAAGAAAACAAAGATTACTGAGTAATAGAATGAAACAAGCATCTCCGGATGTGATTTTCATACAGGAGACCAAGTGCTCCATTCAGAAGATAAGAGAGATGCATAGTAAATGGCTCAATAAATTTGAGTTTCTGGAAGTCAAGGCAGAGAATACAGTAGGAGGTATTCTCACTCTGTGGAATCCACAAAAGATTGATTTAATAGATGCAGAGGCATCTAGAGATTATTTATCTACAATTTTTCAACCAGTAGGTGTTAAGGAAACCTATCTGGTTACAAATGTCTATGGCCCACAGAGATTGGAGGCTAAACTAAGGCTTCTTAATTCTCTGGAGACTCTCCGAAACAGACATGCAGGAATACCCTGGATCTTAGGGGGTGATTTCAACATGATTAAGTCACTCACGGAAAAAAAAGGGGGAACCAGAGTTCTAGGCAAAGACTCTGTGGCTTTTCAAACCTTTATTGATGAAATGAAGCTAGTGGACATTGAAATGCACAATGGCATCTTCACATGGAATAATAAAAGAGGAGGAGAGTCTCAAGTAACCTCCAAATTAGATAGATTCATCATCTCAGAAGATCTTATGCTCAATCATAAGGAAATGGTAGCTAGAGTGCTACCCTTTGGGGGTTCTAATCACTGGCCGATACAAATGGAGGTGCAGGGCATTGGTAAATGTTATAGCTCCAAATCTCTCTTGAGGTTTGTGATGCTCTATTCATGGCCCAGGGCAACCCCTCCTTCCATACTAGGTCAAAAATTTAAAAAAAATTGTTTTATTCCCTATACGCGACATTGCCCTGAGATAAATGTGTGTGTACATGGGTCTGTGTATACCAAACCCACGTATATGTCTTAAAACACTTTAAAAAATTAAATCTCCTTAATTTCGAGTGGAGATCGCGGGTTTTACTTGCTGATCACCTATTAGTGCCCATGGACCAACTCTTCCCAATGAATTCCCAACTAAAAAACTACTTTGGGAAAAGTATAAAAAGGCTTCAATGGGAAGGCCTAAGGGAGGAGAGAAGAGAGAGAAAGGTTACTATGTTGAGATTTCCCTGACTAGATCTGAAGAGCCTAATGCCTCCCGCACTTCCCCCCATTTACAAGAAACCCTTTGTTTCCTTGTGTGATGATGTCCATCTACTATTTGAGATATCATGGAGTAAGTCATGGAAGGAGTTTGTTAAAGGCTTGAGACTGGAGGAATCGGGAGGACGATTCCACTTGGAGCCTGCGAAAGGACGAATCAGGTGAAATTATTCCTTTCTATACTTTATTTGTCTATAATAAAAGAAACACTTGTCTTTGTTCCTAATATAAATCTTCTTCATGTTTATGATATCCATGTTATGATTCATATGTGAATGGTTGTTTAATTTCATAACTAACTACCTTTCAATATACTACGAAGATGATTTCTTTATGATTTTTAGTCCATATACTACTGTACATTCTTGAATTGATTGTTTTTCAGGTTGAAGGAGCAAAAGGAACTCCAAGAGGGTTTGGACCCTGGAAGGATCTTCTCAAATGAAGGACCCCCAGGTATGCCCCTTATCATATAGTTTGCTTATATTAGCATTATGGTTGTATGGAATGTGTGTTTCTCTGTATAGACAACCTATGATCTGCTAGGGTATCAACTCAAGACCCTAGGGGAATTTATCCCTTAACAGAATTGACGACTCCACTAGGGACAACAGTATTATTGTTCGTAGTTTGGGTTTATTCAAGCCAATCAGGGCTCAACTGTGTGTCTGCTTGCTGTTACTATGTAGTCTATTCCTGTAGGAATGTGAATTGTAAGTTTGGTCGGTTTCTTCAGACTGTTTTTTGTTTTTTCTTGAAATCTTTTATATACATTGTTTTTCTTATTTATATAAGCGTATATATGCATGTTTCCTTAAGTTAACCCGTGTATGTGCAGGTTTCCTTAGGCTCAGTCGTGTATATCTTGTAATTTTCAAGATTTTTCAAATCTTTTTGTTTCTGAAGGTCTTTCTACTGGTCTAGCTTAGTCCTAAAAAGTTACTTTTCTGTGTCAGTTTTTAGTTTTACAGCAAGTATCTGATTTCAAATTCCCTTTGATTTTGGAAAGTGTTGGTCTTATTGGTTTCATTGTAAGTGTCATCATTTTTGTTAAGCACACAAGATTTCTT
Source organism: Pinus tabuliformis (assembly GCA_031772625.1). Lineage (NCBI taxonomy): Eukaryota > Viridiplantae > Streptophyta > Pinopsida > Pinales > Pinaceae > Pinus > Pinus tabuliformis. The sequence goes on along the minus strand of CM062820.1, from coordinate 1,436,566,813 downwards.
GTTAGGAGTCTTGGCTGGTCTGTTTTGTTAGGGCAGAAAGGTTGATATCAGTCTTTGTGTCAAATCTTGTTTTGGTGACTTTTTTGGTTTCCATGTCAAAACTATATCTTTATGATCATCTGCTTTGCTTGCTTTCAGAAAGTTGTTGGTTTACACTTTCTTGAAAGTTGTCTTTTCAATCTTTTGGTCTTTATTGCCAAGCTCTTGTTGTTGCTTTTTTATTGTTAAGAGCATTTTGAAACACATTTTTGTTGAGTTCTCACTTGTTTTGTGTTGCAAACTCGCAAAGTGTTTCATCGCCTATTCTTCGATCATAAATTTTCAGTCTTGTTTAGAGCACTTTTGAAAAGACGTTTTTGCTTTTGCTTTTGAAGAAAACTTTTCGAAAATTTTGGTTTTGCTTTCTTGAACTTTGTTTTGATTTAGTTTCTTTTAGTGAATGAAAGTGCATTTTTTTTTGTATTGAAACTTGCTTTTAGTGTTTAGACGAAATGAATAATAACAACTCATATTCTATCTAAACATTTTAAGTGGCAAATTAAAAATTGATAAACAAGTAACTTTCATTTCTTGATTTAGAATTGTCTTAAGTCTTGCATCAGCATGTACTCATTGCATTAAGATAAATTTGCACATCTTCTTAGGACATCCATAGTTTTGTTAACTTTTGTGAGTGTGGAGCATGAGTAAAAGAAAAGAAAAGAAAAATTTGTTGCTTTCTTTGAAGTTCCTCTGAACCCAGTAGAAATTTCTTTCATCAAAAGACGAAAACAAGTGCATTTGCATGTAGTTTGGTTTTTATTAATTTCTTTTGCATCGAAACACCACTAGTTTCACTTTTGCTTATCCCTTGACTTAAAGAACAACCCATTTAAAAACGAGAGCTAATTAAAATATACTAAAACTTTTTATAATTGTCAAGTAACACACACCAACAAGTTTTAGGATATTTTAGGGCCTTGGATTAGGCGAGTGGAGAGGTAACTCTCCAAGGCCATTTAAACTGTCAAACATAGGAGTCTAAATAGTGAGTGAAAGTCCAATAGCGTTAGGGAGACCAGGAAAGCTCCGGATCTAGGAGTCAAGCACGAGGGTTTTTGAAGACAGGAAAGAGAGATACCCCCTCTCCTACTTGTCGGATCTAACCTCAAGACTGTTCCACCTGGCTTCTGATACGAGTTGGTAACCTTAGTTGCTACTCCTTGGGATCTACATAGGTGGTTGCAGAGGGAATCCTATGGCACCTTAGGTCGACGTTGTATCACTCTCAATGGTACTACTGGCGGGCACCCTTGTGAAGCTTTGGGGCTTGCACCAGTGCAGGCTGTTGTTAGGAGGTCAGCGTAACTTCCTCTGTTACCTTTGCTGATAGGCTTGGGCCGTTATTATCCCAGATGTTATAGACATTTTTGGGCACTGCAACCCCAAGCATAAAATTTCCATAAACCAACGGCTCCTAAGTCCCTAAAGGTGTTGTTCTAACCCCTAAAAGAACAAGGTCAACTGATTACAGCATCTCCCAGAAGTTCTCCATGAAAAACTACTAAGAACTGGTCAAAACTGGACCATTTCACCTGCTCCATAGGCAAAGTACGTTGCATCCCACCTAAATACACACAGTAGGTGCATTGCATTTCAAAAAGCCCTTCTATGGGGTGCGATGGGCGAGAAGGGACAAATGGCAGGGTCAATCCGCAAGGTGGAGAAGCATGGAATCTTCCAAAAGCTTCTCCTGTGACACTTGCCTATCTAAATTCGACCAGGGATGAGTAAGAGATCATCAATCTCCAAGTGGAATCAAGAACTATCAGAGGGAAGACACTAATCAAATCACAAGCTGTCTCATCTCCCTTGCAGACATCTATATATGGATTCCTCATCACAGAGATCCAAAAGGCTGGAATTTTGCATCTTGTAAGGAATTGTTGTTGGTTTCTTGAGGAAACATCATAGTGATGGGTGATCTAAGCTTTTCATGAGGTGAAGAAGGGCTTACCTGTTGAGAGGATGACACTGGGTCAGAACAGCTGGTTGTAATTCTCATGGCTCTTTTTTGATTATTAATAAAGTTATTCAAGTTTTCCTCCATACTCTTGTATGATTTATTTTTTATGCATTTGTATGGTCAATTTACATCTGATCCTATATTGTTTATGATAATAGATTTATGTTCTCGTATAGTTTTATGCTGCTTTGATTCTACAGGTACTCTGTGAAGCTGGGTATACAAGAAAGAAAGTAGCAAAGGACTATCAGAAGAGAGAGGAATCGAGCAAGGAACCAAGTGGAAGACAGAGGTTGGTCTCCTTTATTCTTCTCTCATCTATCTTTCATAAAGGAAAACGAAAGTAGTTTTAAGTTTGTTTGTTTCTAACGTAGCTACCATCCTTAGCGGGATTAGCAGTTCTGCATAGACACTATTCCCGGTAACAAAATGGCAACTCCACTGGGGACTGAGTAGATTGTTTGTTCATCTACATTTGTTTACTTTATAAACTTACAGACGGAGCCTGAAGCCAAGCGAGCTAGCCTTTGAACTGCATTTGCTATGCAAGTGCAAAGTAGATCAACGTTGCTTCAGTCAATCTCTGGGTTTTTTTTTATGAATTAAACAATTGATTTACAAGCTCTCTAATTGCCCTTGTGGTGGCTCTAGTAACCTCCTTAGATCTACCCTTGTGATTGATTTACTAATTACCACTTGCTCGGCCAAAATCCCTGAACTGAACTGCAAACTGTGACCTGGAACCCAATCAAAGTCTCATCCCTGGTCCAGTGCACTATCTGTTCTGTGAATCTCAAATTCAGTGCACTTCCCGAGTGTAGTAGGTACCTTGCATTTCAGTTTCACTGTGCTACAGGTGCGCTGATCAGACTAGGCATTGTTCCTAAATTTTGGTTTCTGTGTTCACTCTTTTCAGATCTATTCAAGACTTTTGCTGCCTATAGTCAGTACACCTCTGTTTGAAACCCCTTTCCTTGATATTCCACCTGCATTGTGAAAAGAACTGTAAATGTTTTTATGTATTTTTTGAGTCATTTTCAGTTATCCTTTACAAAGAAGTAACGTAATTGTACTGTCGTCTCTTGATTTGAAAGTGTCGCAAGTGTCGTTTTCAGTCATAGAAGAGAGTCTGATTGCTCTTGATAGTCAATTACCCTGTTACTATTGTATTTGATATGAATTAGTAGTTTTCTAGTGTCGAAAGCAAGTTTTCAATTCCAAATCGCAAAGTGTTTCAATTTTCCTCATTTTGTTTTGAAAAGAAACTTGTTAGTAATTTTCGATTTGAAAAATAATTCAGATTTGCGCATTAGCTTTCTTTTTATCATTTACACATTAAGAAGGCTGAAAAAAAATACATGCATGCACATTTTCATTTAAAATGTTTGTTGGTTTGATTTAGGACAGTGCATATAGTGTGTGCTCTTTTCTCTTTGTTGAAAGAACACCATCTCTCTTTCCTTAGTAGCTAGGATTTTAATTTGCAAAAAGAAGATTAAACGACTGTTTATCATCTTAGATTGCATTTTAGGAATTGTACATCTACATCATGCGGTGAACCTGAAAGGAAAATTTCTTAAGCAAGATAAACTATAAAATAAATTTAATGAATCTAGCAACGCTTTGGAACCTAACACACAACATCTAGAAGTCTAGGCTAGAGACGTATTCTGGCATCGTAAAAGCTGGTAACTGTTGTTTTCACTGTTGGTTGGGTGATTCCTCCACTTTGAGACGATAAGTGCGAGTACGAACTTGTGCTCCCATGTACCGTCGAGTATCTTTTGGGAGACCACAATAGGCTTTATCCTTTATCCATAGGAAACCGTGTCTGCCGCCCTATCGATCGCAATGCACTGAACACAACAATCTGGAAGATTTACTGCTGTACCATAAAAAGTATTTTGCAGTTTTGCAATTGGTTTGGTAATCCCTCTATCTAGATTTCTAGAGTAGTCCCTTTCATTACTTTTTAGACTCCTTAGCGGAAAAGGTCCATCTGAGCACTTGTCACTTCAGGCTCATTAAAAATTGAAGGTGACTAGAGTCATCTTTTGTTTCTTCTCGACTCTTTAAAATTGAAAAAACAAGTTGTGTCAAAGCGTCTAAAATTTATTTTAAACGGAATAATTATCACCTTTCCTACGTTGGTCTTAAGTTTAAGAAACATGGATTCCACCAACCAAGGAGTTCCCCTTGGAGGAAATCCTAGTCCCTTCTCCTCTTGGGAAGATGTTGGTGCACCCCATATGGCCACATTGTTGCTTCCAAGATTGACAATCGGCTTGCCCGTATGGCTCTTCTCAACCTCCGTCGTTCAGAACACCGCAATTCTGAGCAATCAAGTTAGTAACTAAACGATTCCAGAGTTACCCCCTAACCATCTACTTCATCCAATTCTTCCTCTCCTCCTTCCTCTTCGCTTGATGAATCTGGTAAAGACAAAAATCAAGTACTTGAGAAGAAGAAGGAAAAGAAGAAGAAAGAGAAGAAGAAGAAGGAGCCAAAGGCGAAAAGGGGCAACGAAGCGTCGTCTAGACAAAATCCACACACTACACTGACCAGGCCTAAATCGTCATGTGTCATTTGCAAAGGAGACCACTATCATAGAGATTTTCCTTGCATCCCTCGGATCCTAAGGGACTGGTCTCCTCGTTTACACAACCTGGTGTCGTTAACCTCTAGTGATCATGTTGAAAGTACACCGTCAACTAGTGAAAGTGAAGCCCCTGGACAAAAAAGAAAACTTCCTTGTAGACTGTGTGAAGGCGATCATGCCGTTCACCGTTGTCCCTTATTAGATGAGGCTAAAAGAGTTTTGGACGACCGTTTGGTTTCACCATTAGGGCTCCCTCCTGGGTATAAGAAACTCTTGCCGAGTCCGTCACTAGTTGAGAATCCGGTCGTCATGCCCTTGTGGTCGGCTGAAGCATCTATCATTGAAGATAAACCATCTGAATCCATACCAAACGAAAGTCAAAAGGTCGAGGCGGCAGTTGACCCGGTCTTGCCTTCAGAGGTTCCGTCTTCAGATGATACAGTTACTGAAGAGAACAAAGATGACACCCTCCAAATTCTCTTCGTAAGCACAGACTCCGATGAACATGGGGGAGTTTACCCATTCCTTTACCGCAAGAAGGAAGTTCGTCAGAGTCATACCCAGCCGTCTATTCGGTCCCACCTCCAAGCAACCTGGTCATTTCCTTTGACTGGAATCTACTAGGCAGACCCCGTTTACCAGCTAGTATACCATTCCAAATCATCAATCAAGTATATAGAATGGTTATGGCTGGTACCATCATAGATGAAGGGGCTTCTGTGAGTATCCTTACCTCAACTGCTTGGAAAGCGCTTGGTTCGCCATCGCTTTTTCCTAAAATCAGAAATCTAATAGGCTTTGACAAAGGAACCCGTCGAACGTTAGGGATCCTTCCCAATGTGCCCATTACATTGAGAGGGAAAATTGTTCACATGATCATAATGGTAGTCCAAGGACCCCTGTATTATAATCTACTCCTATATTTATATATATATTTTTTATTTTATTTATTTTTTTATTTTTTTATTTTTTTATATTATTAATTTTTTTTTTTATATATATATCTGTATTTTGTTTTATTCTTATTTTTATTTATCTATTTATTTATTTATTTACTTATTTATATATTTGTTTATTTATTTATTTTTATTTTATTTTATTTATTTATTTATTTGTTTTTTTAATTTATTTATATCTGTTTTTTTTTTAGGTTCTTTGGTACTAATTTTCTAAATTCTCACCCTTTTCAATTATTTTTATATATTTTATGCATATAGGTTATTATGAGGTCCTTTGCATAACTAATTTTCCAATTAATTTCTAATCAACTTTTACTTTTTAAATAATTTTCTAACTAACCTAGCATCCAATTGGGTATTACTTTATTTTATTCTAATATTATAATGCCCTTTATGTACCTAATTAACTTAAATTTTTTAATAATTCTTTTAATAAAATTAATTTATATATTTATTCATTTTATAAGGTCCTGGTTTTCCTTAAAATTCTAATTAACTTATCATTTTTATAATATAGTTTTTGAACTAATACCCATTAAAAATTTTATATATTTATTGATCCCTGAGATTGCTAATTAAATTAAATAAAATAATTTTGACCCCGGCGCTAGAGTCAAACTAGCCGTTGGTCAAGTTAGCCGTTGGAGGCTCTGCTCAAACTTTTTAACTTGCTAGGCTAGATCTGTTTCTTCATCTTGTCCTGATGATGAACCACACTAGTTGGTTCGAAACGCATCGACAAATGGTGTTTCATGTGATTTACGCCAAAAAATCTCTCACGAGACTATATTTATTGCATGGGAGCCATTGTCTCCTCACTCTTTAGAGTAATGTGTTTTCCGCACGAAGGAAGAGTGGTCAAGCTCGTATACCAGCTTTCATTCCCCGGTTCATGCATAGAAAATAGTCATATACCATCCCTGAACTTTTCATGCAAGGAATGTCTCATCAATCCCCAGTCTATCCACCTGATGAGCGCGAGTGATTCGGGGGACATGACTAAAACCCAGGGGGCATACATCCTGGTCTGCTTCCGCAGGAGAACCTTGGGTATAGGGTTGATTTCCGCGAGGGACATATGACTAATCTGGCGAACCCAACCTTACAAGAAAATGGGAATAGACTGGAATAAGGTACCTTCATTAACGTTATGTCGGGTGACACCACTCCTCTTTGCCTATTTCGATAGGCATCACCGAGAAAGAATTTTATCTGCTATGCGGATGAAACTTTCTTGGTAACCTGGAAAATTTTCTCTATACCTGGGGGCATGCAAACCTTTTGGCGCACAAGTGAAGAGTGACTATTTATTTTTTAAATTTGTAGGTCCTCTAACCCTTTAAACTCGTAGGATTAGTGGTTTCCTAACTTGCATAAAGAAAGGATCCGAAGCAAAGCTTTGTAAGGTGCAAGCTCCACAAAAATGGCATCTTAGATGAGACATCCTTATTATACGACTGGATCGAGTAGTTCTGTTGCGGAATTCAAGCTCATTAAAAAATAAACATAAGCAATGAGAAATTGTTTCCCCCGTGTTTAAGCTCATTAAAAAATGAACTAATTTCCGGTAAATAAGCATCGTGAATGTAGTACTTCAGCCTTTAAATCCTTGGTCGTGTTCTCATCATCACCTCCACTCTGTATTGGCTGATCATTCACCTCCACTTGATTGTTTACCCCTTTTAAGGAACAGCTGCGAAGAATGATCTTGTTAGCCATCCTTGTGACACTACCATGATTGGAAAATTCCAAACCTTTTCTGGAATCAGCTGCTACCCGAATTTATCACTCGTTCCTCAAAAACGAGTCTCCTTTAAGCTCTTTTCAACTGACTCGTAAAATATGAAAAGATTGCCGAGCCATTGGCCTCTCTAGCTCATTAAAGTGACCGGAAGTGCTATCCCTCCTTTAGATTTTAATCTTTTTGGACCTGCGGGATTATTACACAAAAATATTGAGCGCTTGTCTTGTTCGGCTCGTTAAATACCGAAAATTCATCCCTTTCGTATTATTTTATACTTTGTCGGACTTAAGGGATTTGATGACGAAAAAGGATATTTGGAGTTTCCTTTACGTTCCTTTTCAAACTCTCTAAAATTGAAAAGGACCGAGTTATCTTTGTTGTTAAACTCGTTAAAACCTAATAGCGACAAACTTGTCCATAACAGACAAGAACGAGTTTCACTATCGCTAGGCTCATTAAAACATAGCGATGGGTTTGCCCGAAGGTAAAATTATAGAACAAGCATATGTTATCCTCCTCAGGCTTGAAAAAAATAAAGAGGTACTGGTCAGCAATGACTGGGGAAAAATTGGGAAGAAAACTTGAAGAAACTTTGTTGGCAGCAAGTCACTCTTGAACATGACATTTTCACTCCGTATCCTAGTCGGGTTGGGTTGTTCCATTCACTGGTCATATCACCATGGTTCCATCACACCATCCACATTTTGGGTTAATTCTAACAATCCATCATGTTAGTATCGCCAATATGTTCAAGAGAAGTCATTCAGAGAATTCACCTATGTCTCACCCACTATAATACATTTTCGCTCCATTCTTTCATGATCGCCACCCTGAACCATATATCACTAGATTGTTTTCACCTCCATTAAAATCATTTTCTCCGTTCCATGTCATTGATGTGGGATTCATTAAGGCACTCCTATGACGGATCGCTTCTTGTCGACATCAACTCATTATCCAAGAAGTCGATCTAGGAACAACCCTTTCAGCACTTTGAAGCTTGCATGCCTCAATGGCAAGTTTCTCACTTCCGGCGACAGGTTTACATAAATGGCCTTCGACCAAAATATTTTACGTGGTGTTCGATGCCAAGTCCCTTATTCACACCACGTGAATTGTACTGCAGTACCTTGAGGATCATTATCATTATCGGTGATTCCTCTCACATCTATTAACAACTTACATAATTGGTTGGTAATCAGGCGATGTCTTTCCATGTTCGACTCCAGAACATTTCTCATAGGGATCGACATGTACATTAAGTGAAGGTTGAATGAGACTGAAGACCCCACATCTAGTTTCATCCATCTGGGCTATGATATATATTCAGGAAAATAAAGACATCAAATGTACATCATTGCTGCACAGATAATCATCCAATCTAAGGGATGATGGCTCTACCAGAATCATCAGTCTACACTCAGACGATTTTCTGTCTCATGTACATGAAAAATGAATTTATAAAGCTGAGCTTGGCAATGCCCGCCTCAGCTAGATCATGAAACAATTATGAAGATAATGTATTGTATTGTATCTTATTACAGGTCTCCTTCCAGCTTGAAAGAACTTCGGATCCTCATGATAAAGCATTTCACCCGACATCAAAAAGATTAACGACCTCATGCTTTAGGGGGCAACTGTTATAGACATTTTAGGGCACTACAACCCCAAGCATAAAATTTCCATAAACCAACGGCTCCTAAGTACCTAAAGATGTTGTTCCAGCCCCTAAAGAACAAGGTCAACTGATTACAGCATCTCCCAGAAGTTCTCCATGAAAAACTACTTAGAACTGGTCAAAACTGGACCATTTCACCTGCTCCATAGGCAAAGTGCATTGCATCCCACCTAAATACACACAGTAGGTGCGTTGCATTTCAAAAAGTTCTTCTATGGGGTGCGATGGACGAGAAGGGACAAATGGCAGGGTCAATCCGCAAGGTGGAGAAGCATGGAATCTTCCATAAGCTTCTCCTGTGACACTTACCTATCTGAATTCGACCAGGGATGAGTAAGAGATCATCAATCTCCAAGTGGAATCAAGAACTATCAGAGGGAAGACACTAATCAAATCACAAGCTGACTCATCTCCCTTGCAAACATCTATATATGGATCCCTCATCCGAGAGATCCAAAAGGCTGGAATTTTGCATCTTGTAAGGAATTGCTGTTGGCTTCTTGAGGCAACATCATAGTGTTGGGTGATCTAAGCTTTTCATGAGGTGAAGAAGGGCTTACTTGCTGAGAGGATGATGTTGGGTCAGAACAATTGGTTGTAATTCTCTTGGCTCTTTCTTGATTATCAATAAAGCTATTCAAGTTTTGCTCCATACTCTTGTATGGTTTATGTTTTATGAATTTGTACGGTCAATTTACATTTGATCCTATATTGTTTATGATAATAGATCTATGTTCTCGTATAGTGTTATGCTGCTTTGATTCTACAGGTACTCTGTGAAGCTGGGTATACAAGAAAGCAAGTAGCAAAGGACTATCAGAAGAGAGAGGAATCGAGCAAGGAACCAAGCGCAAGACAGAGGTTGGTCTCCTTTATTCTTCTATCATCTATCTTTCATAAAGGAAAACGAAAGTAGTTTTAAGTTTGTTTGTTTCTATGGTAGCTACCAGCCTTAGTGGGATTAGCAGTTCTGCATAAACACTATTCCCGGTAACACCAGACTATCTTTGGAAGGCCCCTTACTTCACTTTCTTGTATTTTGGTGTCTAGTCCTCATCACCCAGAGCGGAAATACTCGAAAGTTGTTTGAATGGCTGATATATTTTAGGGACTTTTTAGTGTGCGATTTGTGCTCCTAGTTGGCCTAGCTTTCAATTGTTTGAGTCTTTAGCTAGATCTTAATAAAAAATTCAAAGTGGCTGACTGATCACCCAGACAGTCTCGAAGACTTCGTGGTCAACACCAAGTTTAGAGCCTTCTCCTAGAAGGCACAGAGGTAATACTGCGAGTGGGTTTCATCCCATGGCAGCTGACACATAGGGGATTGATCCTCCTCACAGGAACATTAGTCTTCAAAACAGGCCTGGTACTTCTGGGGAACAAGAGAGTAACACTCGAGTTATTTCTCGAGTTCTTTTTCGATCGGAAGATAACATAGAAGTAGAATAAGTTCAAGAGTCAATAGCAGCTCTAAATTCTCCCCTACCTTCTAGTTATCCAGAAGTATTATAATATGTTGGGTCTCCAACTCATAGACCGTCATGTCTAGGTCATATTACGCACTTACCATCGATGGCTACTACTAGAAGCATGGCTTCTACCACAAGTGCTACAACTATGCAGACTCCAACATCAGTACAAGGGGGAGGAACCATCTCCATCCCCTCTGCATCTTTATTCGGGTCTTTTGCTAGCACATCTTTAGTTGGGTCTACCTCCATTCCTTATACGAGTGGAAATTCCCAAGCCAATGCTTTTAGTACTAGATTCTTCCCATTTGGCACCCATTCACAAGGTATTCCATTAGTTCCGTTTAGTGCCTCCACATCCATGATGGGTGGATCGACTTCATTCCAGGGTTTTCCTTTCGGAAGTGGTCATATACCACATTCCAACCAGACAGTAGGATCTATTGCTTTTTCTTCTACAGGACAAACCAACAATCCTTTCCAAGGTTGGACTAACCCTCCAACTAGTGGCATGGGAAATGGGAATCCATTTTATGGCCAAAAAGGGAATGGGCCATACTCCACAGTTAATTCGTTTTGAAGTATTCCACCCTTAGCTTCTGCTTCGAATCCTTATCAGGGGTTATCAACTCCTTATAATCCTTTAGGAGGAAGCTTCGTTGGTTATGGAGATTTTGTGGCCGGAGTTGATCAAACTCCGAGCTTCATTGGATCACAAGGCTTGCCTTTTGGTTCAGTTGGTTCTGCTGGATACTTCGGGCAGCTTGGTGCCTTTCAAAATCTAGGCCAATCTTTTCAGAACTTTGGGAGCTCCGCCCATTCAGGGTGGAACCCCAAGGTCCTCCTAGGCTTCCTTTTCTAGCAACTTTGAACTTGCCAGATCTCATGAAATTAACAAAAGATCCAATCAAATACAACCCAGCCTGGCCTCTGGTCCCAACCAAACTCCCTTCCAACATTCCAAAATTCGAATGGAAGGGTGGTGAAGGCCCAGACGACCATGTAACCACATTCCATTTTTGGTGCTCATCGAACTCCCTTATTGATGACTCAATTAGATTGAGACATTTTCAATGCACCTTGACTGGTAATGCGGCCAAGTGGTATATAGAGTTGCCAGGGGGCAGCTTTACATCTTTCGCTAACTTAGCTAATATTTTCTTAAATCATTTCTAGTTGTCTGTCTATTATGATGCCGGAACTGAACTTTTGGCCACTTTTCGTCAGGACACGACAACTCACATTTCTGACCATATTCAGGAATGGAGATGGAGAAAGAGGATCATTAAAGCCGAAATCCCTCTAAAATACCATCTTGAATGGTTTTTGAAATCTTTACAACCTGAAATCTCTAAGGATGTCTGCATGTCTGCAGTCTATTCTGAGGAGCAAGCTATTTTTAGGGCCCAACAACTAGAATTGATTTACTCTTAGTCTGGGATCCTACAAAAAATCTTGCGAGATGCTCTTGGGTCTAAGGTTGATATAGCCAAGTTGAAGCCAAGTCCCCATGCGGATGGTATCATTGGATCAGTAGACACAAGTTTGGTGAACTTGTTGAGCCAATTACAGCAGTTGCCTTTGCAAACTTCTCCTAACAACCAGGTCACATCGTCTAACCCTTTGTCTTCCCAACCCTCTTCAGTCAATGCCGTCCAATATACCAAAATCAAAATTCCAATGGGAAGAAGAAAGGATGAGGTAAGAAAAAGAGTCAAGATGGGAAGACTGATGCAAATAATCCTAGCAATAATGCTGGTGGTGGTAGAAATGAGTCTAAAAAGAAAGTCAAGTTTCCATGCAAGTTATGACGTGGAGACCATTTAACTCATCTCTACCCCAAGATTGAAAATGCTCAGTGCTTTTTTGGGCAGCAAGGGACTTCTAGTTCGGAAGCTGTGTTAGCCAACCCTTTCCCCCAAGGGCAGCAACTTCTTGCTGGCATGAGTTCAAGCCTTGGTATCTCCGCAGGGGGCAACCAGGAAGGGGAGAAATCATCAAATGTTTTCATGATCGGTTCTAATTTCCATGTGGCCACTCAGTCACGTGATTACAGTGAAGTCGAAACTTCCAAGGACAAAACTGCTCCTGGAAATACTGACCTTCATATTGAGCGACCCCCTATCGAGACTATACCACGGATACCAAAAGGTTTCAATACATGCGTGACTATTAATCCTAATGCTAGGGCCACCCAGAATTACTCCATCGTTGAGGATTTGGCTCAGAGTCCATGTGCCATGTCTACTTTAGAGGTTCTCCAGTCGTGTCCAGCTCAACGAAGTGCTTTACTTCAGCGATTGGGGCAGTTGATCCAACTAACTCTTTAGTGCTCACTTTCGACATGTTAAATGTCAAAAAGTGACTCCCTCATCATATGGCTTTCCAAATAAAGTCTACATACCAGAAGATTAACATTTTTCATACTGTTATTGATAAATGAGCTTGCGCGTGTGTCATGTCGATCTCATGCTGGAAGGCTATTGGATTGCCTTCGGTTGTTCCTTCACCTACCCTCCTGACTGCATTTGATGGGCATTCTGATAAGCCACATGGGATTATCACAGCCTTTCCCATATGTGTTGGGGGGAAGGTTGTCAATATTGAAGTATAAGTCATTGATGCTAACTTGGACTACATTCTCCTCTTAGGAAGGAACTGGGTATACGAAATAGACGTCATTGTTTTGACTCCATTTCGTGTCATTTACTTTCCTCATGAAGGGAAAATCATTAAGGTTGATCAATTGGATTATTTTCCAGTCGCTCCTCAAGCAATCTTTGACTCTACTGTTCCTTTAGTGGATAACCCTCATCCCCCTACTGAGAATCTAGGAGTTGGGATGTATTCCTCATTGATGGGCACCTTTGATTTTCCCTCTCCTATCGCTAGAATGAATGTCGTTTCATCATCTAAGGAGTCTCCTCGAAAAGAGTTCTTCCAAACTCATTATTTTTTGGACCCTTGGACCTTGCCTTCACCTATGACCACATTAGCTAAAGGACAAGTTAATGGAATGGAATTCCCTATGTCTGCAGCTGAGCTTGGATATCAGTCTATCGTTAACTCTGTAGACGACCACTCTACTCCGTTTTCTGAGGAGAAGCTAGATGGTGATGTGGCCCTGGCCTGGACCCTTGATTCTACCTGCGCCTTGGACTGCTTAGATACGGTTTTACCTTCTGAAGAAGTAATCCTTGAAGTAATGATGGGTGTAGATTGACCTTGCAAGGACTTACACCATCGTTCATATTTTCTTCCTCCATTGCAGGAAGTAGAATCTAGGTTCTCCAAGCTCTTTACAAGTGATGTTTGTAAGATATCAAATCCTTTGGCTCCAACACACTTTCATGCCAAAGGTAATATGTCGGTGACTTCAAAAACGATATCCATAAACATCTCTAGGGACCCTAATGCGATCAAGAATATCTTCATTGGAATTGAATGTTCCCCTGAAGAAATTCAAGTTTACACCGACATTTTCAAGGAATTTCGAGATTTATTCACTTGGTCTTATGAAGAAATGTCTAGCATTGATCCATCTATAGTTCAACATGAGATCAAGACGTATGAAAATGCCAAACCGGTTTGTCAAAGGCTTCGACCGGTTAATCCTAGGAAAGCAACAGCCATTAAAGTTGAAGTAGAGAAGTTGCTCAAGGCGGGTTTCATATACCCTGTTCCTCTTACCGATTGGGTTTCTAATCTAGTCCCTGTAGATAAAAAGAAAGGAACAATCTGAGTATGCATCAACTTTAGAGACCTAAATAAGGCATGTCCAAAAGATAATTACCCCACACCATTCATAGATTAGATTATTGATGAGTGTGCAGGTAATGAGATTTTTTCCTTCATGGATGGCTTTTCTGGGTATATTCAGATCTCTATCCTTCCTGAAGATCAACATGAGACAACTTTTATATGTCCCTGAGGTACCTTTGCATACAGAAATATGCCTTTTGGTCTTAAAAAGGTTGGAGCTACCTTCCAGCGGGCCATCTCATATGCTTTCCATGATATTAAACATATCATCGAAGCATACTTGGACGATCTTGCTGCTCGTTCTCGAAAGAGAACTGATCACCCTAGTCATCTTCGATTTGTTTTTGAGCGATGTCGTTTTAATAAAATCCGGTTGAATCCCAACAAGTGCATTTTTGCAGTTACATCCGGTCGGTTATTAGGGTTCATCATGTCAAATGAAGGGATTCGGGTTGATCCCTTCAAGGTTGAGGCAATAATTCAATTGCCTCCCCCATCCTCAACTCAAAAACTTCAATGTCTTTAAGGGAAGGCTAATTTGCTAAGACGGTTTATACCGAATTATGTCGAGATCACTAAAGCGTTTATGTGTTTACTATGAAAACGAGTTCCATTCGTGTGGGACGACTTTGCGCAACGGTCGTTCGATGCTTTGAAAAAGGCATTAGTCTCTGCCCCACTTTTGAGTCCACTAGATTATGGTAGGGACTTTCTTTTATATCTCGCTGCAGTAGAATCAACCATTGGTATGGTTCTCGTTCAGGAATACGATGCTCTCATGGAGCATGTGATTTATTATTTGAGCCGAGGCTTAATAGGTCCTGAACTTCACTATTCTCCGGTTGAGAAGTTGGCTTTGGCAGTTGTCCATGCTGTCCAGCAGCTCCGTCATTATATATTGCTACGCAAAACTTTTGTCTTAGCAGCGGTCAATCCATTTCAGTTTGTCCTCAGTAGGCGAGTGATTGGGGGAAAATACAATCGATGGATAGTCATTTTACAAGAATTTGATCTCGAGTTCTTGTTCGCCAAGTCTAAGAAATCCATTGTTTTCGCCGAGCTAACTTTAGAGTTGCCTTGTGGAGAGAATACTATTTATGAGGAAAGTTTTCCTCACAAACATTTATTCCTCATCTCTTCACTCGACCCTTGGTATGGAGATATCATTGTCTATCAACATACTTTGAAGTTTCCCTCTACTTTCTCTAAGGATGAATGTCAGAAATTACGTCACCTAGCCAAGAACTATGTTATCATAGGTGATACATTATATCATCAAGGGGTTGATTCAATCCTTCAGCACTGTTTAACCTTAGAGGAAGCAGAGCCAGTGCTCAATGACTGCCACAATTGAGCTTGTGGTGGTCATCTATCAGGGCTTGCTACAACCCAGTGTATCTTGCGTGCTGGCTATTTTTGTCCTTCGCTCTTCAAAGACTATGTTGAAGTGGTCAAACACTGTCACCCCTATCAAATATATACTCGGAAGATGCACGCACATCCAGCTCCTCTTTTTCCCATTGTCACTGTCAGTCCTTTTACTAAGTGGGCTATCGATTTTACAACTTGTAATCCGCCTTCAGCGGTGAATCACAAGTACATTATCATGGCTGTAGATTACTTTATGAAGTGGGTTGAGGCCATGCCTACTTATAAAAACAATAGTGAAGTTGAAGCATTGTTCCTTTTTAATCAGATTATCTCAAGATTCGGTATCCCGAGAGAGATTGTCAGTGACCATGGCAGTCATTTCCAGAATCAACTAATGTCTGAATTGGGTCTTTAGTTGGGTTTCCGACAGGAACATTCGTCTCCTTATTATCCTTAGGCCAATGGAAAGGTCGAGGCAGTCAAAAAAACTCTTAAGACAATCTTGCAATGGACAATTGACAAAAATAGGTCCAATTGGCATCTTATGTTGTATCCGGCTCTTTGGGCATACCGAAACTCCATGAAGATTGCTACTCGTTTTACACCTTTTTAGTTAATTTATGGGATGGAATCTATCTTTCCTATCGAATGTGAAATTCCATCTCTAAAGCTAGCTATTGAGCTCCTTCCAGAGACTTCGAGTCTCAAAGAGCGCCTCCTTCACTTGGAACATCTCGATGAGCAGTGTCGAGATGCCGCCACGATGAATGAGGCTCATAAGAAAAGGGTTAAAACGCAATATGATAAAGCTATCCGTCCTTGATTCTTTTCTGAAGGTGACCTTGTCTTGGTCTATGACCAAGATATGGACACCTTGGGGGTAGGAAAGTTTAAGCCTATGTGGTATGGTCCCTTCATTATTAAACGAGTTTTAAAAAAAGGGTTGTATGAGTTAATCGATTTTGAGGGAAACAAGTTGGCGGAGCCCCAAAATGGGATCTACCTCAAGAAGTACTTTGCTTAAGTAGCAGCTAGGCAATGGCTTCTTTGTACATTGTGTATATTTGTACATATCTCATCGACAGTTTTTGATATCAACACTTTTTGGCCTACTGTGGGAAGTGTTGATAGGTGACTTGGTCTATCTCGGATTCGTCGACGGTGCTAGTCGGCACACTCGGAACCTCGCTTCCGCAGCTTCGGTACTCTACTATCCAACTGGTTAGTTGATTGTATCAAGGGGAGTATGTATTACTCCCACTTCAAACAATATGGCTGAGTATACAACCGTCATTAATTTACTATCCGAGGCAATTTCTCACGAAATCGACTCATTGGTAGTTTATCTTGATTCACAATTGATAGTGTTACAATTAAATAACACTTATCGGGTAAGGGATCCATGTTTATATTGCCAGTATTTAAGGGTGAGGTTGTTGCAAAGATCATTTACTTATATTAATTATTTTCACATTCCAAGATCTCATAATTGGTTAGCTGATTCTATCCCTAATCAAGCATTAGACTGGCACATTAATCATTCATCACAATAAAATCAAGCATCAAACTGGCACATCAATCATTCATCACAATAAAATCAAGCATCAAAAAGTTGAATTGTATATATATATATCATAAAACATCTCAAGTGTACATAAGTCTGTCCAAAAATAATATACAAAAATTGGGACTCAAATGCCCATAATCATGTCTAGTACATCTAATGCCCCGGCTCAGGATGAGCGGCTAAGTAGGTAGCTATCACATTGGCCAAACGCCTAAGAGTGCGAACCCAGTCACGTGGCATGCCAACCACATGATGCTGCATATCCTCAGGAATATCCTCTACTGCCGCCATCACTACTTCGTGAGTGAGTCTCACCAAGTGCCGTTGGACTGTGTGAAGTAGTCGCTCTGTGTCTGCGGCTACCACTTCGGCCCCTCAATCGTGACATCTGTGCCATGGGAACTCATCTGGTTGTACCAGCCGAATATCTGGAACATGATCATCATATTAGTCATTTGAATCCTATCAAAAACAATTTTCAAAATTCATTATTATATTTGAAAAATCACAAAAAAAGCCATAAAATCAACAAACACTTACCAATTTCGCCCCATGCTGTGGTCGGTGGTAATACTAGATCGAGATCTTCTCAGAAATTCAACCCACCATAAGGGTAGTCATCTATGGCAATGATCTGCTGATCCCACCAGGAAAAGAAGTCATCATCAAATGCAGTCCACGGGACGTCCCCACCTCCTAGATGTTTCATCAGGTCAGCCCACCTGCCCATGCGTGGATCTCATGTGGTGTTGATTGAAACTGGCACTCTAGAACGAAGTGCTGGGACGCTCTCAAAAGAGAAAGAACACAAAATAGTCCCATATCCGAAGTTTTTAGTCTTCCCTCTCTTGATGGAAGTGAGCTGGATTTTCAGGTTGGCCAGAAGAGGAGTACACTAGTCAAATACAATGGTCAAACAATCTACCACCAAGCTCATGGCTGGCCGTGATGCATGGTGTAGAGAAGCTGATCCGTTCACTATGGCTATAGTGAACAAGATTATCCTCAGCGATAGACTCTCCACATGTTTGATTGGAATTCGACTTCCAACCTTCTCTTGATGTCCCGGGCAATATATCTTCACATAGTCCTCGATCGAGAGGCTGCCTCGTGTCCTACCCATGGAATGTAGTACCTCTACCCTTTGGGAAAGGCCTGTGATGAAATAAATGTCGTCCATTTCTATCCTGAGTGGCATCTGGTCAATGACAAATGAATCATCATCGATACTCCAGTAATCAATGAGCATCTCAAACATACATGTGTTTTCTTTCATATTTGGCAATTGGAAGAAGTTTAGCAAACCACATCCCCGTAGGGCATCCAAAGCATTAGGATCATTCATGACCTCATCATCCACTGAGGTATGCTCTCTTTCTCGCCAAGTGATTGGCATCCTGAAGAAAAAATATATTTTATACCGTTTGTTTTTTTGTTTGTAATGTTTGTGGCGTATATGCGGGTCCATTTACACACAGTCATGTGTAGGGTCCGTGTGTACGCGGGTTTCATATTTCCAACCAGCGTATATGCCATGATGAAATTTTTGACAAAAAATTCAATGGTAAAACATAAATTAATTATTCAAAAACTAGTCACAATTGACTGCAAGACAAGCATAAGAGTTACCTGGGGATTTTGGAAGAATCTGAATGACTGAATTTGGCGTATGGAAAAGTTTTCTCCTTTTGCTCCACCTCTCTTCTCTCAAACTCAAATAGTGAAAATGTTGAGTCCAAAAACTCTTTTATAGGCTTTGAAAATGCAAAATTTTTTCAAAACTTAATTTTGTTTGGTCTCATGTAACTTTTAACTTGGGAGCTTGGAATGTCGAGAATGGTTTGACTTTCAAGACATTTTGGACGTTTTTTCAACGGTTTTGAGACAGTTCCATGACTGCTGACCGGTCATGGTAGGTATTGTTTTCTCACTAGCATCTAGGATAGGGAATCCATTTTTCCATTGCATTATGCATACCAGCCTCCATTTGTCGATACATTTGCCATAGGGTCGATCCCATCGTGTTATGGTTCGTAAACCATCTTCCCTCACCGATGCTTTAAATCATGACACGATGGTAGAATCCATCCTTTACATGGGCATCATAGTTAGCACCTCACTGACATTTGTTGCCCATGCTGCTCCGATTTGAGTAGGCTTGGGAGTCCTTTGTAGTCACACCATGAATTATGCGATGAAGACTCATTCCTCTTTGCTTCTTCGCTTTCGTTCTGGCCTTATACCCTAGAGGCTCCTTTGTGTTGAGTTACTACTGCATTGCATTTTGACCATTTTCACCTTTTTGGCCTTTAGCCGGCTTCACTTGGACTCGTGCTTAAGCCAACTTTTGACCATGACGACTGCAAAATCAAACTTGCATACCTTTAACTTCTGCAACTTGACACACCTTGACCCGTCGAAAGAACACACCTTTGAGTGTCATTGACTAGTTTTCACCTCCCTGCATTGAGCATAGGAATGTTCCAATCCCAGGAACTAGATCATCTGCTTCACCGACACCCGTTCTTTCCACTATACTATAGCATTCTTGAATTCTTTTTCCAACTTAAAAGAAAGAGACAAAAAAATTATATGTTCCAAAAAAAATGGGAATGGGACAATATTTCCATTTATTATGGCAGCTAGAGTCAGTCATGTTGCCCTTGAAAAAAGCACTCGAAAAACAAAGTCTCCTCCGCTTGGGTGGGCTTTAGTTTGACTTAGGTAAACCTCAACCTTGTTATTGAGTCACTTCTCCCTCGATTGGTTATCTCTTCCAATCATATGGAGGGTTCATTCATGCCTCCTGCATGACAAACTTATACAAAGTTATCATATGCTTCCACGTAGTCACATTGAGTCATGATTTTGTTCAAGGGAAGTTAGCCTAAGTCGACCTCTCTATGGTGTCTGTTGACTTATTTTTCAGTTGACCATCCCTGGTTGTCAGTATCATGTCTATCATCATATCAGCTATATTGGTCCTTTACTCGTGCTGGTTCGAGAAGGTCTCGATTAACTTCTTGCTGGCGGGTCTTGTCCTTATCGACGATGACATCTTGCTCTGAGGACAGGCCTAGAGCTACACGCTGGCCCTATTTTCATTATTAATTGGTCAACTTGTGCTCAGCACCGATCAATATCATGGGTCTTTGACTGAGTGGTTTCCCTTGTGTTCGACATCAGCTTACATTATCACACATTGGGAGTCATGCAGTACCTTGGTTTCCATTTGACCTTATTGGTGGATACCTTGCCTCTGTGTCAGCTTTCATTATTGGTTGGTTCAGAGGGTTTCTGTCATGCGCTAGCCACATCTTGTGTACACCAGAAACGTACTTCGGTCTAGTTACTACATCTTTTTCATCTGATTCCTTCAACATTATTGGCCTATGGGTTACACTCGTGCCATATTGATGAAGGATGCCTTAATGCCTTCCTTCTAGCGGATCTTTCCCTATCGACTTTGACTCATTGCTCTGGGGCAAAGATATAGAGTCCATTTGGCAGTACCTTGGGGTTTACAGTCATTAGTGGTAGATCCTTCGCTATCGAAGTGGGAAACCATCATTGTCTTCTGATTGATAGATTGTTACAATGGTTCAACTCCAGCTCATCCATTCACACTTGTTAGATTATACTGGGTACCTTGATTCTCATTATCATTATCGATGAGTAGTCTCACGTTTATTAACGGTATACATCAATGACTGGTAATCAAACGATTTCTCACATGGTCAGCTTCAGATCATTTACTCCCATAGTGCAGAAATGTACCACGACGATCGGTGAAGACCTCAAGTTGCATCAACATTCATTGGTTCACTTGACAACTACTCCTATTGCTGCTAGTTGATACCACTCCACCTTATATGTTGCAGTCAGTCATGCTGATATTCTATATCATGGAACCTGAGTTTGCAGTGTAGTACCATCCTATTCCATCATGTTCATTTGGTACCTTTTGTGATCAGTCTTTGATATCAATGATCTGGTTCATTCTTCAGCATCATTGACATTCTTATATGTGATATTCTGACATGTACTTGTTCGATCGTGATCATATAATCCATTATATATTTTCCAGTTCTTTATACTTGTATACTTAGTGGATCCACTTGTACTTAATATGCAGACATGCTTTACTTTCTTTGAGCATGGGTATGCCCGCCTCAGACAGTGTTTCTTTCTGATCTCCTTTTGTGGCTTGGCAGGCTGAACTCTGGTGAAGTCCTTCTCAGTTTTTGGTAGATTTCCTTTCCGTGAACTTTCTTAATACATTTCGGCCATAATGTACCCCTTCTGAACTCATATATTAGGGGGCATCTATTAGATCCAAATCTCACTCTTGAGGTTTGTGATGCTCTACTCATGGCCCAGGGCAACCCCTCCTTCCAGACCTGGTCCAAAATTTAAAAAACAGTGTTTTATTCCCTATACGTGACATTGCCTTGAGATAAATGCATGTGTACACGAGTTTGTGTATACCCAACCCGCGTATATGTCTTAAAACACTTAAAAAAAATAAATTTCCTTAATTTTGGGCAGAGATCGCAGGTTTTACCTCCTGATCACCTATTAGTACCCATGGCCTAACTATTCCCAATGAATTCCAAAATAAAAAAATACTTTGGGAGAAGTATAAAAAGGCTTCAATGGGAAGGCCTAAGGGAGGAGAGAAGAGAGAGAAAGGTTACTATGCTGAGATTTCCCTGACCAGGTCTAAAGATCCTAGTGCCTCTTGCACTTTCCCCCATTTACAGGAAACCCTTGTTTCCTTGTGTGATGATGTCCATCTACTATTTTAGAGACCATGGAGTATGTCATGGAAGGAGTTTGTTAAAGGCTTGAGACTAGATGAATCCGGAGGACGGTTCCGGTGGGAGCCTACGAAAGAACGAATCAAGTGAAATTATTCCTTTTTGTACTTTATTTGTCTATAATAAAAGAAACACTTGTCTTTGTTCCGTATATAAATCTTCTTCATGTTTATGATATCCATGTTATGATTCATGTGTGAATGGTTGTTTAATTGAATAACTAACTACCTTTCAATATACTATGAAGATGACTTCTTTATGATGTTTAGTCCATATACTGTTGTACATTCCTGAATTGATTGTTTTGTAGGTTGAAGGAGCAAAAGGAACTCCAAGAGGGTTTGGACCCAGGAAGGATCGTCTCAAACAAAGGACCCCCAGGTATGCCCCTTATTGTATAGTTTGCTTATATTAGCATTATGGCTATATGGAATGCGTGTTTCTCTATATAGACAACCTCTGATCTGCTAGGGTATCAACCCAAGGCCCTAGGGGAATTTATCCCTTAACAATAAACCCAGGAATAGACCATTTAGATTTGAAATATCTGGCTATCCCACCCAGATTTCATCAGCAACGTAACCAAGTGGTTGGTAGAGGTTTTTAATATTCAGGGTTCCAAAATGTTTATCCTTCGGAGAATATTAAAACATATCAAGCTACAGCTCAAGGACTGGAACAAGACTGAATTCGACAATATCTTTGAAGAGAAAAAGATGATTGAAAGTAAACTACAGGAACTTAACCAAGGCCTCATTAAAGAAGGCTATGACAAAGCTCGACATGATCAAGCCACCAGATATCAGCAGCAATGGGAGAATTTATGTAGTCAAGAGGAAATTTTTTGGAAACAAAAATCTAGAATCCAATGGCTAAAAGAAGGTGAACGCAATACCAGATTTTTTCACAAATCCACCATGGAAAATAGAGCACATAATAGAATTTCTATGATTAAGGATGAAAGAGGAAACAATATCAATTCTCATGAAGAAATTGAGGCAGTGCTACTCCAGCACTTTAGAACCATAGCTCAGGAAACCTGTTATGACAGAGAACACTATATCCAGAAAATCACCAAGAACATTCCCAGGATAGTCTCTAGAGAGGACAATGTTAACCTTTACAAGCCTGTGATGGAAGAGGAGGTTAGTGGGGTTCTCAAAGAAATGCAGAATGGTAAGGCACCAGGCCCAGATGGCTTCAATGTCGATTTCTTTAAAGCTTGCTGGAATATAGTTAAACAGGACATTCTGCAGGTAGTGGAAGACTCCAGGAAGCATAGAACCATATTGAAAGCTCTAAATTCCTCCTTCATAGCCCTGATCCCTAAACAGGAGCAGGCTCAAACCCCAGATAGATTCAGGCCAATAGCTCTATGCAATGTGGTTTACAAGATAATTTCAAAGGTGGTTGCTAACAGGCTCAAACCCCTCTTACCTGCATTAGTTTCGGGGGAACAATCAGGATATGTGGAAGGAAGGCAAATTCTTAATAATATTATCCAGGCTCATGAAGTGGTGCACTCGCTGACTAGTAAGAAAAAAGCTGGCATGATTATGCAACTTGATATAGCCAAAGCTTATGATAAACTGAATTGGAATTATATCAGGAAGGTTCTTATTGCTTTTGGGTTTGATCACAATTGGGTAAGATGGATCCTAGCTTTAATCTCTTCTTCTAGTTTTTCAATTCTTGTCAATGGCTCTCCCTCGGAGACTTTTACCCCGTCCAGAGGCCTCAGGCAGGGTGATCCCCTTTCTCCCTTTCTCTTCATTCTAATGATGGAAGGTCTAGGCAGAACCATAAAGGATGCTAATGATGCTGGTAAGGTCAGGGGTATACAACTCTCTGACAATGGTCAAGCCTTAACCCATCAACAATTTGTTGATGATACCATGCTGCAAGGAATACCCACTGTCAAAGAAGCTCTTGCCTACAAACAAATCCTTAAGGACTTTGCTAAGGCCTCTGGCTTGGAAGTCAATCTTTCCAAATCTAAGATCTTCTTCTTTAATACTCATATTGCCATTCAGAGGAACATTTCCAGAATTCTGGGTTTCCAAAGAGACTCTCTCCCCTCGAAATACCTGGGGGTGCCTTTAACTGCCAAACCTCTTCACAAAAGTATTTGGGAACCAATTATCAGTAAGTTGCATGACAAAACTAGGAAATGGACTATAAGATCTTTAAATTTGGCTGGAAGATTGGTCCTCACAAAGGTTGTCCTTCAATCAATACCAATCTTTATGCTTTTGGCCATCTTGGCTCCCAAAGGTATTCTACATCAAATAAGAAACTTGTAGAGAGACTTCTTATGGGGCAAGGGGGAAGAAAAGAAGAAATGGGCCTTAGTGTCCTGGGACAAAATTTGCAAACCCAAAAACCACGGGCATCTTGGATTAGATGATCCTAAGATTCTTTGTAAGGATATTGGGGCTAAATTTTGGTGGAGATGGATAAAGGAACCAGAAGCACAATGGGCCATTACTTAGAAAGAAAAATATGCAAGTACTTGGACTGTTAAAGAACGCATAAGGATTGATGGGAATATTAGAGGATCTCATATTTGGAAAAAATGTTGGGACGACAGAATATTGATCCAAAACCATAGCTTCTAGGAAATTAGAGAGGGAGACTTGGCGTTATTCTAGGAGGATAGATGGCAACAAGAACCTATTCTCTTACAGGAGGACTTGAAGGACCTCAAAGTAGAGACTGATGCTAAGGAGCTAACCCATGTCAGGGATTTTTGGGATCAAACCAATAGTGTAGGGAAGTGGAGAGATTAGCAAAAATTAGACCTCCGAGAGGACAGACATCTTATAACCAAAGCTGAAAGAACAGTGAAAATGTTGGAGCAAAGGAAAATTCTAGTTTCTAGGGGGAATGACCAACTGAGATGGGGTAGCAACAATGAAGGGAACTTCAATCTTAAAGAGGCTAAACTCATTCTACTTGAACTTGATCCCCATGCTCCTAATAGGCTCTGGCAAAACCTTTGGAAGCATCCATGTTGGATGAAAGTTAAACTCTTTTTGTGGCTAGTTCTTCAAAGGAAAACCCTGACTCTAGATAATATTAAGAAAAGGGGATTTCTAGGGCCTTGTAGATGCTAGCTCTATGAAGCCCAAGAGGAAACCATTGAGCATCTTCTCAACAGTTGCTCTTTCACCTCCGGATTATGGGATTCTTTTGCAGTTATCTTCCAACAATATGACATAGATATGGGAAGCCTTTTCAACGCTCTCACCAAATGGAGAAAGAACTTTTTGGATAATGAAGTTCATGGTTCTGCTTAGGCTCTTACTCTATGTTTCATAATCCAGAATGTTTGGAAAGAAAGGAACAATAGGATATTCAAGAATTTTAAGAACTCGTCCCAGAACATATTTGATAGAATCCTAAAACAGATTAAGGAAACGGTTAGTATCACCGTCAGATATCTTCCCTCGAACCCCCCTTTGGCCACAGACTGGAGAATTCTCTGCAGGCTAGATCTGCAGGGACTGGTTCCTCAAGGCTCTATCAGGAATGGGTCAATGGGGGACCTGGAACTTGACTTCTGGCATCCTCCCCGTAAGGGCTTTCTCAAATTCAACATCGATGGGGCCTCCAAAGGTAATCCAAGCAAGGCTGGCCATGGAGGGGTGTTAAGAGACGACAAGGGAGATATTCTTTTTATCTTTTATGGAAACTTAGGAAAAACCACCAACAACATGGCAGAGTTAATGGCCATGGAGAAAAGTCTTGAGTTCCTGGTTCAGGAAAATTGGCAAAACACAATCATTGAAGCGGACTCCGAAATCGTCATCAACTCTGTCAGAAGAATAAGCTGGGGAACAAGACCAGAAAAAGTCTCGTCAAATTGGAGGCTTATTCATGTCTTCCAAAGGATTCATAATCATCTTTAGAGCCTGAGAACAGTCAGATTTGCACATGTGAGAAGAAAGGCCAATAAGCTAGCGGATTTGCTAGCTAATCAAGGAGTTTTCTACACAGATAACAGGGCAGTGATGAATTGGCATGATTCCCATAACAACAGAGTAAAAACGATCTGTCAAAACCAAGCTATTGAAGACAATACAACCTTCCTTAAGAGAGTAATGGAGATGGGTATGTTCAACCAGCAGGGGCCGACTCAAAGGCATGCTCACAATGGGGTTTTTTGATTCTGGTTCGGATAAGTTAACCGAGGTCTCCTGGTTTGAGGGATGCACGGAAATTTATAGGTGTTTTGACAAGGATAAAGGGGCTTCAAGGGAAGCCGAAAGGCAGGAGCTGTATGATTAGTGCGTCGGGTCTGGAAGGGTCTTCGTTGTGTATGTCAGGGAGCATATGGTTCTTGTTCACCGTGAAACCGATGTTTCCTTTTCCCAATCTCTCTTTCTATAGCTTGGGTGGTTTCCCGTTGATCGCGGCTTGCTCAAGTGGAAAGTGGTTTCTTCTTTTTAGGAGTGATCCCACTCAAGCAGTGCCACGTGGCACTAGGGTCGGGTGGATTACCACCATTATCGCACACTAACATCCAGGTCGGTTGGTAGGCGCGATATCTAGCTCCACCATCAGATCTCTGCAAGACTTTTCAACGGTGCCGAATGTTCGACTTTTGGCATGCAGTTTTCTCCTGCGACTTGGGTCCTTAACAGTTAGATTGTTTGGACATGTTCCACGGTCGTGTTTTTTAGAGGACGGGCTAGTCATTCGGTGACGATGTTCGTAGGGTGACAAGAGATTCTCCTCCCAGGTTTTAGTACTCATTTCTACGCTTTCAAGCAGCTTTTTTGGCTATTTCTAGTGTTGTTTCAGGGGTTATTCTCGGTTCAATTCCTTTTTCTTCTTTCCTACTTTGGAGGTTCGTTTTTTGTTATGATAGGGACGAGGTAAAGATGTTTTTCAGTTTCCCTTATTTCTCAGAGTCTGAGAATTTTGTACTACTCTATGTACTTTATTTTGTAATTAATGAATAGAAGGTATGACTCTTGCATTAGCAAAAAAAGAACTTGAGTTGGATGGAGTAAGATTCCCTACAAAACAAAATTACAATATAACATTCACCCCATAGTAGCCTCTATATTACTTTTAACCTTCTATTATTTTTTAATTGAGCTGACGTATAAATGTTAAATGTTAAATATCTATGCTTACAAACTTTTACCACCTATACGAGATTGTAGAGTGCCTCTCGATGTAATTAATATTAATATTAAAATTAACATTAACAACATGATCAAACTAATCAGCCCTCTTCAACCATTGTCTACCATGGTTAATGAATCAAACCCACATGCACTACTTGTCAACTAACACAACCACACTCAGTCATGCTGTTGATATATTTACACATTTTATACATGTGGCGGTATGAAAGTGGCAACTACATTAGTAAATGTAATTACACTAGTTAATTAAAGGATGAGTATACTATTTGTGTGGTGAAACTTTACATAAGTGACCAACATACAAATGGTGAGTGTGAGGACGACAAGGGTTTTGAGTTTATGAAATTTCGTGGAGAATGGAGTTGACACAAACTTATATTCTTTAACAGGGTTTAGAAATGTGACTACCAAATTCTCATTATTAGTGGCAGTTGGCTTTCCTTTTCGGATTTTGTTCTATGCCTCTATGTGTCCTTCTATCTGAGTGGTGGCTCCATTCTAAATGTGCAACTTTCGTTTGTATTCAAAGTTCTTCTGGGCTTGGGGTGTCGTTGCAGTCTATTTCAATTGCTCCTCATTATTAGTGCAGGCCTGCCAGAGAATTGTTTCAAAAAAATATCCTATCAGGCTTGACATCCAAGAGTGTTCCTTTGGTTCCATGTCATGATGTCATTCAACTGTTGGATGGTACTAGTTATTTTGAGGTCCAAAAATTCCCAATGTTTTTTAAAACCCTATCTGGAAAATATCTGTGCCTCATGGTTTGTGAATGGGAGGTTGTACCTTTACTTGCAAACACAATTTATAAGTTGACACGTATTCCAAAGGGGAGTATAAGACTCTTTTATGAGGGGAGGCAATTAAATTTGGAAAATTCTTTAAGGGATTATGGCATTAAGAAATATGCCTCTATCCTCCTCATTACCAGAGTATGAGGAGGTGCTAAAGGATATGGGGCATCTTCTGCCTCGAAACCCTTCTCATTTAAAGAAGCTCCCAATTCAAGCTCTAGCTCCCAACCTTCGAAGGCTCCTTCTAGCGAGGCCTTTGTGGTTGAACATTTATTGGAAGCTCTAGTGCTCTAGATAAATGCATTTTTCACCCAATCAAAGATTCATTTTTATGTTCAACATGCGCTCATCTATCATTTTAATGGATCATTCGCTCTAGACTTTTTACCTTAGGGATTGGCTTTTATAGAATTAGACATAGAATTTAAATCTTCTATTTTGTTCCAAAGGTTATATTATTGTCGTCTTCGAGGTTCTTAAAGACCAACAGAGGATTTTTGACCAGGGACTTTCAATTCAGCCATGGTTTCCAGAGTTCAACCCAATCTCCATGAGGACTCTAGCATATACAGTTTGGGTAAGACTACCAACTTACACCTCTAGTGGATTTGGTCGGATTTTCTCGAAGTTATTGGAAATGTTAATGGATGCTTTGTAAAATATGGAATGAAAGTCTAGCTAATGGGTTCATCTCATTTGTCTGCATCTGCATTGAATTTGATTGAACTGTAGATTTATCAAATAAAATCATCCTAAAATGCAAAGGAAAGGAACACCATCATCCTCTAGCCTACGAAAAGACAACTTTTAGATGCAGATCTTGTGAGTAGCCTCGGCATCTTCAGAGTGGATGCCCTACCTCTAAAGGGGGGGTTAGGATCCCTAGGGCCATGAGAACACAACAATGGATGGTGTGATCACAAGGAAGCTTTAGACATCAAGAACACGAAAAGTAATATGAAGGACAACCCTCACAAGGGAAAGACATATCCTGATTCTTTGGGTTTGGAAGATCCTATGTAGCCCATGGTTGATACGTCTCTCAATACAGTGGAAAAAAATCCTCCCACTATGGAGAATGAAAATTTATCAACATTAATCATGGCAACAACCTCTGCGCAGAAATGTTCTCACGAGTCTGATCATTCAGAGTCAGTCTTGCACTCCGAGGAACTTTCTTTGAAAAACTAGAATATTTCATTATCCTCAGTTGTAACCGATAGGATGGGTAGATGTCTCTAAAAGAAAGAAGAAAAAAAAAAGAGAAAGAAGAAAAAAAACCCGTAAACACTTCTAGTGTCTAAGATTTTTCACATATATTTACAAGTAGAAAAGGTGCTTATTATTTCATATCTAGTTGGAAGCATGATCTCTGAATTAGTTATTTTGGTCCACTGTTAATTATATGTACTCAATCTAATCCTGTTTGCTATTAATAAAAAAATTGTATCAACTTACCAAAAAAATTAGTATACTTCTTTTCCCAATATTATTCCCTTATACTTGTAGAATCTCTTATTGCTCTATGGAATATTCTGCTTTCACAAACGGTAAAGGAATCGGATGGTCTGTTTGGCTTCGGCATGTCTTTAGCCGTAGCAAGTGTACGATAATTTTATGAATAATATAAAAACTAATAAGTACAGTTTTGAATTACTTTGCCTTTCTGTAACTATATTGTTTGATAGTAGATGCGATGCACATATGCGAAGAAAGCCTTGATATGCGTGCAAGATATCAATTTAATAGAAAATCCAACTAAACCAAAATTCCAACTTAAATCTCAACTTTTGAGTATGAACAGCGATTTTGTGGCTTCCCCTATTACATTTAGCACCTATGAAACGTCTTTGACAAGACGGTCTGTTCGCCCTTTCATATTGCAGAAACACATGTTGGCTTAGCGATAAAGGTTGGCGTGACATCACCTGCCATTATCACAATGACTTTTCCCTGCGCTTCCTCTGAACCTTCAGATGACATGATATTCTTCATTCTCTCATTAATCTTGTCCCGGTACCCAGAATCTGATTCGCCACTCTGCTCTGAACCAATATTTTCTTCAGAAATTGAACCAAAGGGATAGCTCATGAAGGAGCAAGCCAGAATGACAGTACCCAAAAATACCATTGCAAGCATGAGACCCGCTCCACCCAGCAGAAGTGTAACTGGTGACCCCCATGGTGAAGTTGCAGTTACATTATGAAGCGCCGTGATATTTCTCATTGTTCCCTGTCCACCGTAACCTGATTTGTTCAAAGAGAATTTGGTTTGAATTGGAGATGTTACTGATCGCCGCAACAAATTGCAGGCAACATCTACCTATATATCCACAACTGCCCGATCTGAAACCTTGGGTGGTTGTAACGGTGAGCGCGGAAAAAACACCCATAGTTTTGTAACACGAAAAATATCTTCTTTGGATACGCAACAATTAATAAACAATTATATTGCATAATCAAAAGCAATTATAGTGCGTGCACATAAATTACTCGAGAACTATCAAAAGAAGAATAAATCAATGTTTATTCCTGTCATTGTAAATAGATTCATTGAATAGAGAAAACAACAGCCTTAATCAACTTAATAATGTCACTCATATATTTTTAATCAAGTTCACTTTTCCCCTCCATGTATCTGTATGATAGGAGTTGTAGTGGGTCCTCCTCATTATCACATTTCTCTGGTTGGCAACTTAAAAGGCAAAGAATACTATTACAATCTTTTGACATCATATGGGTCTTTATGGGTGGGGTGGTGCATGAGATAAATTTGAAAATGGAATTTATTAGGGATATAGTTACTCCATAAAATTAAAAAAGCCATACTCCCCAATTATTCACACATTTTTCTATTTAAAAGAAAATAAAAACTCTTCAAGATTGAAAAAAATTGTTAAACATTACTACAAAATCAACCCAACAACTTACATTGTACTGCAACAACTTGTGTCCAATATGTCATATAACAAATTATCACCATATGTCATATGTCATATACACCAAGGCCATTTGAAGGCGTGGATGCCGGTGTTGAGGTCGTCAGAGTGTGAAAGATCCAAGTAGGTTCATCACTGGTTCATCAGGAGTTGGCTACCAAAGAAATACGAAGAGACATAGAGAAAGAGCAAGCTCGTGACAGGAGCCCCTGCTGGAAATTGGTATCAGAGCCAGTAACGTCTGGTTCTAAAAGGTTGGTACTCAGATCTATATTGTTTTAAGTGAGAATGGAGCCATTCAGAAAGTCTGTTTCATTTAGAGAGCTTGAAGAAGATTCACATCCAGAAGAAAATCCTCTTAAAGAAATGTTTGAAAATAGTTCAAGTAGAACCTTAAACTCTGCTGAACTTACTTATGAGGAATTTCAGCCTTCTGCAAGATGGGCTTTACCAGATATAACACCCTCTGAAGTCTATAGTGATTTAGCTCCTTTTCATTTAATTGTTGCATCAAGAATTAGTATTAAAGAGTCTGTTAGTCAAGTTCAGGAGAACTCTGAGAGTATTCAGACAATACCACTGTTAAATCCTCAGGCTTTACAAGCAGAAGAAAAAAGGTTAAAAACAAATTATCTGCATCTTGGTTGCATTCAGGTTGGCATCAATCCTTTGGTCCATAAAGGATTAAAAACATTTGTGCTTGCTACTGTTAGAGATCTAACGCACAACAGATATACAGATTCTATAATCGGAGGGATTGTAGCTCCTTTGTCTGATGGCCCTGTATACTTTGATTGTTTCCCAAACTTTTCTATATATGTGTTTGATGAAACCATTAAAGATATCTTACAGCTGCAAATCCATACTACTGGTTTTGATATGAAGAGAAAGAGGAACAATATAGCCATCCAGACCAAAGCCTGTTTCAGACATACCAACACTTTATGGCCAGCAATCCGTCATACTCCCAGTCGAGATTCCAAATCAAGTGTGGTAGTTAAAACTGACCCAAAGAACCAAAAGATTGAACATCTATTGATAAAATGGGAAGATCTGCAATTCCCTGAACATTGGGTTGTAAATCACTCCAGGCCACAAATTCCCCGAAATATCACTTCTGCCAACATAACTGAAAATGCTTCCAATGCAGTCATATCCTTTCCTCGCAGGTCAACTATTGATCGGAGAAGAATAGACGCTGCTTGTAAAACATCCAAATACTACAGAGATCCTTCCACTGTTGATACCGCCTGTTCATCATCATCCTTTTCTTCTTGTAAACATCCACAGCTTTTCGAATTAGCTCAGCTTGTTAATTTTTCTTCTTTAGAAGTAAAATGTCCAGATTGTACAAATGTCGTAAATCTGCTTACTCTAGCCGAACAGAATGTTCATCTGCACCATAATCCTCGCACTGGTGTTGCTCCTCCATCCACTTCTATCAGCTCATGCCCGAATCCTAAATGTTCTGATATTCCTTTCCCACATGAGCCTGAGCCCGATTCAGATCATGTTCTCATGATCCATTCAATAGAAGAAGAAGACCCTAGGCTTACTCAGATGATTTGCTTAATGAGACCAGCAAAGCCGAGGTATGGGTTGGGGAAACTTGAGCAATCAGAACTGATTCCAGAATGCAGATTCAAACATATTCCTTCTGACTGTAAAAGGCCTGCAGTCATGGAAATGCATAAGTTTTTTGCACTTATGGATGGATGCTTAAAATCACAAATCAGTTCTAAATGGATGAAAGAAATGTTGAATTGGGATTTGTATACAAATCCTCAAGCAGATGAATTTGACCAAGGATATACCCCAGATCAAAAAAGAAAGTTAGCCACATACTGGAAACATTATATGGAAGTAAATAATGTTTGGATATCTTTCTACTCATGGAAAGATAAAATGGCTCCTATAAATGTTTTAACTGGTGCTACTTCTAGCAGTATGACTGATAAGCATGGATGGACTGCAATTGATGGATCCACAGTTGAAACCCCTACTACTTTTCCCCCACATAAAGGAATCATCTTGGGAGAAAAGACAAATGCAGCCAAAGCCATTCCCCTGGTTCAAAAAGATGATAATGCCTTAGGAATTGATGGTAGAATTCAAAAGGCTAGTGAACAGTTAAATTGGACCAATACTGCTCTAAAGGGTCTAGAAATGAATGTGGCTAAAGCAGAAGATGTAAAGAAACAAGTAGATATTGTACAGTCTTCACTTAATTGTCTAAATTCTTGTTTGAATAATTTACAATTTGATTCCAGAATGACTTGTTCTTACACCAAGGAATCATTGAATAAGATTGAAGAAATAGGAGAAAACTTAGTTGGACATATTGATGTAACTAAGATACTCCTTACTGGGTTAAATGAGAAATTTGAAAGGATGCAAGTCACAAAAGTTGAAAAGCCAGTTCCAAATTCTTTCCTGGTAAAAAGAAATATAAAGATTGAGAATCCAATAAGGAATGTATAGAAATTCCCTCTGTTGTTCCCCAAAGAAACCACCTCAAAGACTGATGAGTCTGAACACATCAGTATTGCTTCCTTATTCAGGGAACCAGAAACAAAAGAACAAAAATCTCAGGAAACACAAATCCTCCCAGCCTCTTGAACATAGATTTTCCAGATATTCTGCTCCTGACATTGAAGGGAAGGGAAAATTGCCTGAAGCCCATACTTTCTTCCCTGATTCCCACAGAGAATGGAACATAGACAACATGAGCATTGGCCAAATTCGCCAGATGATTGATTTAATGTATACTGAATATAAACTCATGTGTCTTAGAGGAAAATCAAAGGTAGATGCTTGCAGAACCATCATCCAATGTTTTACAGGTACTCTTCTCAGATGGTGGGAAACTGAATCTTCTCCTAAACTTATTGAGACCATGGAAGCAGAAGTGCTCAAGGATGAAAAAGGAGATGTTATTCATAATCCTGATGGTACTGTAATAAGCAATATGATTGGTGCGCTAACATCAATGGTTCTAGAACATTGGTGTGGATGTGAGACAGAAATTGCCAACAAACATGAGGTCATTTTGATGAACCTCAAATGTCATAAGATGTCTCAATTTGATGATTTCCATAGAGATTAGATGCAGCGAATCTATGAGGTGAAAGATTCCAAAAACTTGCTCTGGAAGCAGGTATATCTAGCTGCTCTACCCTCTAGATTTGTTGACTATATTAGATTGCAAGAAATTTTTTAGTTACCTTTTGAGTCTTATACATGGGGAGAAATTTATTCCCTTATTACAAAGACACTGGTAAGTCTTTGTACGAGCTCGAAGGTAAACAAGTCTTTGGAAAAACTGTCCAGACTACCAGATAGAAAGTCCATTTGCAGCAAATATGGACTGACAATAGATGACCCATTGGTCAAAAAGAGAAAGTCTAAGAAAAGGGCCAAAAGAGAATTCAAAGAGACTTTCTACAAAAATCGAAGGGATTATCCAAAAAATAAAAGGAAGTATTCTACAAGGGATAAAAGCCATAAAAAGAAGGGCCGCTACAAATATATCCCAAAAACCCATTATTATACTCCTTCTGACATCCATTTGCATACATCCAAGCAAGAAAAATGGAACAAAATTACTTGCTGGTTGTGTGGCCAGACTGGGCATACAGCTTCAAGATGTCCCCAAGGGGAAGAATCAAAGTTTAATAAGGGAAAAAAGACATCTGTTTATGCTCAAAAGGCCAAACAGGTTAAGAAAGAGCATTCAGGCCCAAGCTTTTGCCTGAGAAGCAAATCAAAGACCCATGCTACAGAAAGGTGCCCAAATCTTATTATCAAAGACTCAGCCCAGCAGCACCAATTAGAGGAATCTTGATTCTTTTAGCACTTCAAGAGAAGAATTTCAAGTTAATATGGGCCAGTATACTAATTCTGAATCATCTGAATGTTCTTGCTCTAATTCAGAAGAATGTGCATGTCATATATTTTATGAAGATGATTTTGAATTTTTGTACAGTTCCAGCGAAGAAGAAGAAGTAAGAACAAAGCCTCCTAAAGAAAAAGTCCTAATGGCATCTGCTGAAGAAGAAGCAGAAATGAAGATTTTATCACATATTAGGACAATGGAAGAAGGAGCCATGAAGAACCGCCTGATAGAAGCATTCACAGATCAGCTTAAATCAAAAGCCTCAAAAGAATCAGGTAAGAAACCTTTGTTTGTCTATGCATCCTATGAAAGGAACACTAAGTCTTCCCAAATGCATCACCAAAAACCAGGGAAAGTAAGATCCCTGACTTTGGGAGAAGTGAGTGGTCAAATTCACCAACTCAAAGCAGAGATTTCTGCAATCAAAGCTCAAATTGCAGAAATTAAGAAAGGCAAGGAGATTCAAGAAGAAAAAGAAGAAGAATCCTGGAACACAACAACCCATAACTAAGAAATTCAAGTTGCTGAAGGAAGGTCAGACCCAAAATTTGGCTTTCAAGATATGAGATTGTTTACCATCACATATCAGCAACATCATGTCAAGGTAAAAATATGTATCCAAGGCCAGATATTTTTCATGACTGCATTATTAGATTCTGGTGCAGATATTAATATTCTTAACATCAGAAATGTTCCAGCAAAATATTGGGTCTCTGCTGAAAGAGAAGTTGTAGGCCTAGGAAATAAGAAACTCAAATATGAAATTCCTAGAGCTTCACTATGTTTTGATACCCACTGTGTATACATGAAGTTTTCCATAGCAGACATCCCTGTTGATTGTATATTAGGGAATGTTTTTTTAGCTGCAGTGGAACCTCATGGCTCAGCCAGATTGAAAGGAGGTAGAGCTGGTTATTTCATTTCTGTACCCACATCTAAAGGAAGAAGAAGAAGAATTGAGCTTCCTTATGTTTCAACTCCAAGAGTTTCTACAATGGTTCAAGCCATGCAGAAATTAGACAAAGCAGAATCTTTGCTATCAGATCTTAAAGATCTAAAAAGCACATTGAGAGTAGAAGAACAGCTGAAACTACCCCAAATCAAAAGAAGAATCCAAGAACTGAAAGGAAAACTGGAAGAAAAATGTTGTTCAGAAGAGCCAAATGCTTTTTGGCACAGAAAGAAACATACCATTAAGTTGCCCTATAAAGAAGGATACACAGGAAAGCCCTGTAAAAGCAGAGCAATCCCTATGAGCCAAGAATACAAAGAACTATGCCAAAAAGAAATTCAGCAATTGCTCAACAGAGGATTGATCAGAGAATCCACTAGCCCCTGGAATTGCTATGGATTCTATGTAAACAAAAGAGTTGAACAAATTAGAGGTATCCCTAGACTTATAATAAATTACAAGCCTCTAAATTCAGTTTTGGCTGATGATACTTATCCCATTCCACATAAAGGAGACTTGATCAGAAGAATTGCAGGGGCAAAAATATTTTCAAAATTTGATTTAAAAGAAGGATTTTGGCAAGTTGCCATTAATGAGGAAGATAAGTTCAAAACTGCTTTTAGTATTCCTGCAGGGCACTATGAATGGAATGTCATGCCATTCGGTCTTAAAAATGCTCCTTCAAAGTTTCAAAAGGTCATGAATGATATTTTTAAGCCATATTTTGATTGGCTACTTGTATATATTGATGATGTTTTAATTTTTTCCAAAAATATTGATGATCACTTCAAGCATGTAAATATTTTCATGAAGTTGGTCAAGAAAAATGGGCTTGTGCTTAGTAAAAAGGAAATAGAAGTATTCCAGACTTCTATAAAGTTCTTAGGCCACCAGATTTCTAATGGACAAATCTCTCTGCAACAACATGCCATTGACTTTGCAGACAAATTTCCAGATGTCTTAAAAGACAAGACACAACTGCAAAGGTTCCTTGGCTGCCTAAATTATGTAAGAAGTTTTTATCAAGACTGTGCCAGTGACAGGAAAGTGCTAAATAAGCGGCTTGGCAAAAATCCCCCTCAATGGTCAGATGCCCATACCAAAGCAGTGCAAGAAATCAAAGCTAAGGTAAAGTCCTTGCCTATACGGTATATAGCAGATGATGAGGCATTCAAAATAGTTGAATCCGACGCCAGTGACATAGGCTGGGGAGGGATTCTAAAACAAAAGGTTGACAAAGAAGAACAAGTGGTACATTTTGCCTCAGGAGTATGGAACCCAGCAGAACAGAATTTTTCTGTTATTGAAAGAGAAGTGAAAGCTGCATGGAATTGCATCAGCAAGTTTGCAGTATATCTAATAAACAAGCCTTTTCTTCTCAGAACAGATGCGTCAGCAATGAAGAAAGTCCTATCCAAGGACATCAAGAAACCAGAAGAAGCAAAGTTTGCCAGATGGCAGGCGCTCTTTGCAAATTTTGATTTTTCCATTGAGCACATCAAAGGAAAGGAAAATTGTCTTCCTGACTTTCTCAGCAGGGAATACCTTGAACAAAATATAGCACATATCATGATGATTATTACTGAGTGGGACCAGCACCAAAAACAAGAGGTCTTGAGAACCATTCCAGATAATCAAGACTGGGATACATATAGAGACAATTAGAGACCCACATGGCAATGAAGGAACACAAAAGTCCTTGATGCCAACTTACAGCCTCACACTGATCTCCAGCATTATGTACCTGAAAGAAAGGTGTACCGAAAGGGCAGAAAATGGATCCATGATATGATGTATGACAAAGCAAAAGAAGATGCTGTAACCGCAAGACGGGCCCTGGAAACGAATTTTCATGACATTGGAGGTATCTGGCACCATGGAGGCCGTGACACAGGAATCAATGAAAGCTATTATTGCATCTACTGAACCAGAGACTTGTGGATCAACCAACCCCAAGTCTAACCATGTGCTCGATGGCCAGAAATGATCCCAAAGTAATGTTCCCTGACACAGTTTATGATTTTTCAGATTATAAAAAGTTGTGGTGGGACTTCATGAATGTTGATGACAGAGAAGAAACCCATTACACAAAGTTGAAATTCAGTACAATGGCAGCATCCCAGAAAAATCTACAATGTGAATGGTTTCAGAATTGGTGGACAGATTACGGAGTTAGCAGAACAGCCATGGACCCAGTATATCATGAAAGATATGAAAGAAAATACTGTCACAGATGTTTTGAGTACAACATTGGGGAATGTTTTCATCGTATATACAACACAGTCAAAGAAATGACAGTTCAAGAGTGGGATCCTTTTCACATGACAAATTATTCCCTCCAGGAATACATGAGAGAGCACTTAGAATGGTATGTCTTAACCAAAGTCCAGCATCAAATCATACTGGGTAAACCCATGATAGTCCGGAGGATTTATACAAAGGCATGTGATGATCTACTTTATAAAAGAAACAGATTCCCTGATCTGACTGTATTTTGATTACGTACCAGTCACAAGGGCTTAATTGTGACCAGAGTTCCCGTGGGCTTTACTGTTTAAAAGCTTCCACAGTGTAAATATTCTTATCTAGTCTTTTCCCGTGGGCTTTTTGTACAAAAGTATCCACTGTGTAGATAGCCATAATGTCCGAATCTACTTTACAGACTATATCTCATGCGTTACCCGGAAGCAATTATTCGGTCTGTTTTATGGACCCGAATATTTGTGCGGACGTCGCTCTGATAAAGACTGAAAAGTAATGATTCTTTAAGCTTTAAGTCATTTCTGTCCGACCAATAGTAATGTTTGTCCCCTCTTCTCATCCTATATAAGAAGGGTAAGGTTCATTTGTTGGGCATCGGCATTTTGAGAGTTTTGCGTGTGTGTGTTTGAGTCGAGTGTTCTCCTGCTCTGCATCTGCGGACATCTAGTCTGATCTGCTTGCAACACGAGAAATCACTCAAAGTCCTTAGTTGGTTTGAGAAGCCTGCGTATCAGTGTGCTCGGCACTGATAAGAACCTAAAGTGGCCGAACCATTAGAAGAGTCAAGTGTTTGGGTGTTAAGTTTGATTCTGAGACAGAGCTTATACCTCACTAGGAGCCTCCAGTAGTAACTTGCTCAATTTTGAGCTGTGAAAAGTCCGGTAAATGCGAGATTAGTCTATCTCTGTATAGAATCCATTTCTATAAAAACTCTGTAAGAATTTTCTCCATGCTGAAATAAAATGAGTATGCCATTTTGTTATTGAGTACCTCTCTGTGTTTATAAGTCCGCTGTGGTAGTAGTTTTCTCTGTGCTTTCATCCCAAGTTCGCAGGAGGTTCGCCAAAAGATCAAAGGGACACCAAGGCCATTTGAAGGCGTGGATGCCGCTGTTGAGGTCGTCAGAGTGTGAAAGATCCAAGTAGGTTCATCACTGGTTCATCAGGAGTTGGCTACCAGAAAAATATGAAGAGCCTTACTGGGTTAAATGAGAAATTTGAAAGGATGCAGGTCACAAAAGTTGAAAAGCCAGTTCCAAATTCTTTCCTGGTAAAAAGAAATATAAAGATTGAGAATCCAATAAGGAATATACAGAAATTCCCTCTGTTGTTCCCCAAAGAAACCACCTCAAAGACTGATGAGTCTGAACACATCAGTATTGCTTCCTTATTCAGGGAACCAGAAACAGAAGAACAAAAATCTCAGGAAACACAAATCCTCCCAATCTATGAGCCTCTTGAACATAGATTTTCCAGATATTCTGCTCCTGACATTGAAGGGAAGGGAAAATTGCCTGAAGCCCATACTTTCTTCCCTGATTCCCACAGAGAATGGAACATAGACAACATGAGCATTGGCCAAATTCGCCAGATGATTGATTTAATGTATACTGAATATAAAATCATGTGTCTTAGAGGAAAATCAAAGGTAGATGCTTGCAGAACCATCATCCAATGTTTTACAGGTAATCTTCTCAGATGGTGGGAAACTGAATCTTCTGCTAAACTTATTGAGACCATGGAAGCAGAAGTGCTCAAGGATGAAAAAGGAGATGTTATTCATAATCATGATGGTACTGTAATAAGCAATATGATTGGTGCGCTAACATCAATGATTCTAGAACATTGGTGTGGCTGTGAGACTCAAATTACCAACAAACATGAGGTCATTTTGATGAACCTCAAATGTCATAAGATGTATCAATTTGATGATTTCCATAGAGATTGGATGCAGCGAATCTATGAGGTGAAAGATTCCAAAAACTTGCTCTGCAAGCAGGTATATCTAGCTGCTCTACCCTCTAGATTTGTTGACTATATTAGATTGCAAGAAATTTTTCAGTTACCTTTTGAGTCTTATACATGGGGAGAAATTTATTCCCTTATTACAAAGACACTGGTAAGTCTTTGTACCAGCTCGAAGATAAACAAGTCTTTGGAAAAACTGTCCAGACTACCAGATAGAAAGTCCATTTGCAGCAAATATGGACTGACAATAGATGACCCATTGGTCAAAAAGAGAAAGTCTAGGAAGAGGGCCAAAAGAGAATTCAAAGAGACTTTCTACAAAAATCGAAGGGATTATCCAAAAAATAAAAGGAAGTATTCTACAAGGGATAAAAGCCATAAAAAGAAGGGCCACTACAAATATATCCCAAAAACCCATTATTATACTCCTTCTGACATCCATTTGCATACATCCAAGCAAGAAAAATGGACCAAAATTACTTTCTGGTTGTGTGGCCAGACTGGGCATATAGCTTCAAGATGTCCCCAAGGGGAAGAATCAAAGCTTAATAAGGTAAAAAAGACATCTGTTTATGCTCAAAAGGCCATACAGGTTAAGAAAGAGCATTCAGGCTCAAGCTTTTCCCTGAGATGCAAATCAAAGACCCATGCTACAGAAAGGTGCCCAAATCTTATTATCAAAGACTCAGCCCAGCAACACCAATTAGAGGAATCGTCTCTTGATTCGTTTAGCACTTCAGAAGAAGAATTTCAAGTTAATATGGGCCAGTATACTAATTCTGAATCATCTGAATGTTCTTGCTCTAATTCAGAAGAATGTGCATGTCATATATTTTATGAAGATGATTCTGAATTTTTGTACAGTTCCAGCGAAGAAGAAGAAGAAAGAACAAAGCCTCCTAAAGAAAAAGTCCTAATGGCATCTGCTGAAGAAGAAGCAGAAATGAAGATTTTATCACATATTAGGACAATGGAAGAAGGAGCCATGAAGAACCGCCTGATAGAAGCATTCACAGATCAGCTTAAATCAAAAGCCTCAAAAGAATCAGGTAAGAAACCTTTGTTTGTCGATGCATCCTATGAAAGGAACACTAAGTCTTTCCAAATGCATCACCAGAAACCAGGGAAAGTAAGATCCCTGACTTTGGGAGAAGTGAGTGGTGAAATTCACCAACTCAAAGCAGAGATTTCTGCAATCAAAGCTCAAATTGCAGAAATTAAGAAAGGCAAGGAGATTCAAGAAGAAAAAGAAAAAGAATCCTGGAACACAATAGCCCATAACCAAGAAATTCAAGTTGCTGAAGGAAGGTCAGACCCAAATTTTGGCTTTCAAGATATGAGATTGTTTACCATCACATATCAGCAACATCATGTCAAGGTAAAAATCTTTATCCAAGGCCAGATATTTCTCATGACTGCATTATTAGATTCTGGTGCAGATATTAATATTCTTAACATCAGAAATGTTCCAGCGAAATATTGGGTCTCTGCTGAAAGAGAAGTTGTAGGCCTAGGAAATAAGAAACTCAAATATGAAATTCCTAGAGCTTCACTATGTTTTGATACCAACTGTGTATACATGAAGTTTGCCATAGTAGACATCCCTGTTGATTGTATATTAGGGAATGTTTTTTTAGCTGCAGTGGAACCTCATGGCTCAGCCAGATTGAAAGGAAGTAGAGCTGGTTATTTCATTTATGTACCCACATCTAAAGGTAGAAGAAAAAGAATTGAGCTTCCTTATGTTTCAACTCCAAGAGTTTCTACAATGGTTCAAGCCATGCAGAAATTAGACAAAGAAGAATCTTTGCTATCAGATCTTAAAGATCTAAAAAGCACATTGAGAGTAGAAGAACAACTGAAACTACCCCAAATCAAAAGAAGAATCCAAGAACTGAAAGGAAAACTGGAAGAAAAATGTTGTTCAGAAGAGCCAAATGCTTTTTGGCACAGAAAGCAACATACCATTAAGTTGCCCTATAAAGAAGGATACACAGGAAAGCCCTGTAAAAGCAGAGCAATCCCTATGAGCCAAGAATACAGAGAACTATGCCAAAAAGAAATTCAGCAATTGCTCAACAGAGGATTGATCAGAGAATCCACTAGCCCCTGGAATTGCTATGGATTCTATGTAAACAAAAGAGCTGAACAAATTAGAGGTATCCCTAGACTTGTAATAAATTACAAGCCTCTAAATTCAGTTTTGGCTGATGATACTTATCCCATTCCAGATAAAGGAGACTTGATCGGAAGAATTGCAGGGGCAAAAATATTTTCAAAATTTGATTTAAAAGCAGGATTTTGGCAAGTTGCCATTAATGAGGAAGATAAGTTCAAAACTGCTTTTAGTATTCCTGCAGGGCACTATGAATGGAATGTCATGCCATTCGGTCTTAAAAATTCTCCTTCAAAGTTTCAAAAGGTCATGGATGATATTTTTAAGCCATATTTTGATTGGCTACTTGTATATATTGATGATGTTTTAATTTTTTCCAAAAATATTGATCATCACTTCAAGCATGTAAATATTTTCATGAAGTTGGTCAAGAAAAATGGGCTTGTGCTTAGTAAAAAGAAAATAGAAGTATTCCAGACTTCTATAAAGTTCTTAGGCCACCAGATTTCTAATGGACAAATCTCTTTGCAACAACATGCCACTGACTTTGCAGAGAAATTTCCAGATGTCTTAAAAGACAAGACACAACTGCAAAGGTTCCTTGGCTGCCTAAATTATGTAAGCAGTTTTTATCAAGACTGTGCCAGTGACAGGAAAGTGCTGAATAAGCGGCTTGGCAAAAATCCCCCTCAATGGTCAGATGCCCATACCAGAGCAGTGCAAGAAATCAAAGCTAAGGTAAAGTCCTTGCCTATACTGTATATAGCAGATGATGAGGCATTCAAAATAGTTGAATCCGACGCCAGTGACATAGGCTGGGGAGGGATTCTAAAAAAAAAAGTTGACAAAGAAGAACAAGTGGTACAGTTTGCCTCAGGAGTATGGAACCCAGCAGAACATAATTATTTTGTTATTGAGAGAGAAGTGAAAGTTGCATGGAATTGCATCAGCAAGTTTGCAGTATATCTAATAAACAAGCCTTTTCTTCTCAGAACAGATGCGTGAGCAATGAAGAAAGTCCTATCCAAGGACATCAAGAAACCAGAAGAAGCAAAGTTTGCCAGATGGCAGGCGCTCTTTGCAAATTTTGATTTTTCCATTGAGCACATCAAAGGAAAGGAAAATTGTCTTCCTGACTTTCTCAGCAGGGAATACCTTGAACAAAATGTAGCACATATCATGATGATTATTACTGAGTGGGACCAGCACCAAAAACAAGAGGTCTTGAGAAGCATTCCAGATAATCAAGACTGGGATACATACAGAGACAATTGGAGACCCACATGGCAATTAAGGAACACAAAAGTCCTTGATGCCAACTTACAGCCTCACACTGATCTCCAGCATTATGTACCTGAAAGAAAGGTGTACCCAAAGGGCAGAAAATGGATCCATGATATGATGTATGACAAAGCAGAAGCAGATGCTGTAACCGCAAGACGGGCCCTGGAAATGAATTTTCATGACATTGGAGGTCTCTGGCACCATGGAGGCCGTGACACAGGAATCTATGAAAGCTATTATTGCATCTACCGAACCAGAGACTTGTGGATCAACCAACCCCAAGTCCAACCATGTGCTCGATGGCCCAGAAATGATCCCAAAGTAATGTTCCCTCACACAGTTTATGATTTTTCAGATTATAAAAAGCTGTGGTGGGACTTCATGAATGTTGATGACAGAGAAGAAACCCATTACACAAAGTTGAAATTCAGTACAATGGCAGCATCCCAGAAAAATCTACAATGTGAATGGTTTCAGAATTGGTGGACAGATTATGGAGTTAGCAGAACAGCCATGGACCCAGTATATCATGAAAGATATGAAAGAAAATACTATCACAGATGTTTTGAGTACAACATTGGGGAATGTTTTCATCGTATATACAACACAGTCAAAGAAATGACAGTTCAAGAGTGGGATCCTTTTCACATGACAAATTATTCCCTCCAGGAATACATGAGAGAGCACTTAGAATGGTATGTCTTAACCAAAGTCCAGCATCAAATCATACTGGGTAAACCCATGATAGTCTGGAGGATTTATACAAAGGCATGTGATGATCTACTTTATAAAAGAAATAGATTCCCTCATCTGACTGTATTTTGATTACGTACCAGTCACAAGGGCTTAATTGTGACCAGAGTTCCCGTGGGCTTTATTGTTTAAAAGCTTCCA
The DNA here is from genome assembly GCA_031772625.1 of Pinus tabuliformis. Classification (NCBI taxonomy): domain Eukaryota; kingdom Viridiplantae; phylum Streptophyta; class Pinopsida; order Pinales; family Pinaceae; genus Pinus; species Pinus tabuliformis. Next base: position 1,436,522,581 of record CM062820.1, on the reverse strand, counting down.
TAGTGTAAATATTCTTATCTATTCTTTTCCTGTGGGCTTTTTGTACAAAAGTATCCACTGTGTAGATAGCCATAATGTCCGAATCTACTTTACAGACTATATCTCATGCGTTACCCGGAAGCAATTATTCGGTCTGTTTTATGGACCCGAGTATTTGTGCGGATGTCGCTCTGATAAAGACTGAAAAGTAATGATTCTTTAAGCTTTAAGTCATTTCTGTCCGACCAATAGTAATGTTTGTCCCCTCTTCTCATCCTATATAAGAAGGGTAAGTTTCATTTGTTGGGCATCAACATTTTGAGAGTTTTGCGTGTGTGTGTTTGAGTCGAGTGTTCTCCTGCTCTGCATCTGCGGACATCTAGTCTGATCTGCTTGCAACATGAGAAATCACTCAAAGTCCTTAGTTGGTTTGAGAAGCCAACGTATCAGTGTGCTCGGCACTGATAAGAACCTAAAGTGGCCGAACCATTAGAAGAGTCAAGTGTTTGGGTGTTAAGTTTGATTCTGAGACAGAGCCTATACCTCGCTAGGAGCCTCCCGTAGTAACTTGCTCAATTTTGAGCTATGAAAAGTCCGGTAAATGCGAGATTAGTCTATCTCTGTATAGAATCCATTTCTATAAAAACTCTGTAAGAATTTTCTCCATTCTGAAATAAAATGAGTATGCCATTCTGTTATTGAGTACCTCTGTGTGTTTATAAGTCCGCTGTGGTAGTAGTTTTCTCTGTGCTTTCATCCCAAGTTCGCAGGAGGTTCGCCAAAAGATCGAAGGGACACCAAGGCCATTTGAAGGCGTGGATGCCGCTGTTGAGGTCGTCAGAGTGTGAAAGATCCAAGTAGGTTCATCACTGGTTCATCAGGAGTTGGCTACCAGAGAAATACGAAGAGACACAGAGAAAGAGCAAGCTCGTGACAGGAGCCCCTGCTGGAAATTGGTATCAGAGCCAGTAACGTCTGGTTCTAAAAGGTTGGTACTCAGATCTATATTGTTTTAAGTGAGAATGGAGCCATTCAGAAAGTCTGTTTCATTTAGAGAGCTTGAAGAAGATTCACATCCAGAAGAAAATCCTCTTAAAGAAATGTTTGAAAATAGTTCAAGTAGAACCTTAAACTCTGCTGAACTTACTTATGAGGAATTTCAGCCTTCTATAAGATGGGCTTTACCAGATATAACACCCTCTGAAGTCTATAGTGATTTAGCTCCTTTTCATTTAATTGATGCATCAAGAATTAGTATTAAAGAGTCTGTTAGTCAAGTTCAAGAGAACTCTGAGAGTATTCAGTCAATACCACTGTTAAATCCTCAGGCTTTACAAGCAGAAGCAAAAAGGTTAAAAACAAATTATCTGCATCTTGGTTGCATTCGGGTTGGCATTAATCCTTTGGTCCATAAAGGATTAAAAACATTTGTGCTTGCTACTGTTAGAGATCTAACGCACAACAGATATACAGATTCTATAATCGGTGGGATTGTAGCTCCTTTGTCTGATGGCCCTGTATACTTTGATTGTTTCCCAAACTTTTCTATATATGTGTTTGATGAAACCATTAAAGATATCTTACAGCTGCAAATCCATACTACTGGTTTTGATATGAAGAGAAAGAGGAATAATATAGCCATCCAGACCAAAGCCTGTTTCAGACATACGAACACTTTATGGCCAGCAATCCGTCATACTCCCAGTCGAGATTCCAAATCAAGTGTGGTAGTTAAAACTGACCCAAAGAACCAAAAGATTGAACATCTATTAATAAAATGGGAAGATCTGCAATTCCCTGAACATTGGGTTGTAAATCACTCCAGGCCACAAATTCCCCGAAATATCACTTCTGCCAACATAACTGAAAATGCTTCCAATGCAGTCATATCCTTTCCTCGCAGGTCAACTATTGATCGGAGAAGAATAGACGCTGCTTGTAAAACATCCAAATACTACAGAGATCCTTCCAGTGTTGATACCGCCTGTTCATCATCATCCTTTTCTTCTTGTAAACATCCACAGCTTTTCGAATTAGCTCAGCTTGTTAATTTTTCTTCTTTAGAAGTAAAATGTCCAGCAGGGGCTCCTGTCACGAGCTTGCTCTTTCTCTGTGTCTCTTCGTATTTCTCTGGTAGCCAACTCCTGATGAACCAGTGATGAACCTACTTGGATCTTTCACACTCTGACGACCTCAACAGCGGCATCCACGCCTTCAAATGGCCTTTGTGTCCCTTTTGTGAGAGTTTGAAGGCGTGGATGCCGCTGTTGAGGTCGTCAGAGTGTGAAAGATCCAAGTAGGTTCATCACTGGTTCATCAGGAGTTGGCTACCAGAGAAATACGAAGAGACACAAAGAAAGAGCAAGCTCGTGACAGGAGGTTTCCCCCTTGAAGATGCTGAATTCTAAGGCATTGATCTTTCTTTTCTATCTTTTTGTGAGTTGCTTTCATAACATTTGGTATCATAACTTTGGATTCTAGGGTTTTTGTTGCTCCAAAAAGGTCATTCTGGCATTCTCACTATAACTTCTTTTTTCTGCGACGTTTCAGAAGCTAAAAAAACCATTTGCGCTGAAATTGTTCTGAACCTTGGGTCCGAATTTCAAATATTGTCTCGCTATATTTTCAGATATATGATCTAAGGAGGTTAGGGTTTTTGCAGACTCTCAAATTACATTCCAAACAAGTGACCTTGGGAAAGGTGTCCTAACTTTCTCTCTGAGTATCAAATTGAAATTTTATAAGAAGTTGTAGAAAGAGAACAACATGTAGTTTTTGTGTGTATTTTTCAGATCCGAAGGTCGAAACAGTGACACATGGCATGTCGTACAAGTTCTCTCTACTGAAATATTATATAATCATGTCATATTAGAAGATTGGGCATAACTCTTTCTTGGAAAACCTAATTTTGATCAAACTGGTGGCATTGGAAAGAGGATTTAGATGGCTAGCACAGGAAGAAATTTCGGACCTTGGAGATCTGCAATTACAAAGATACAGTAGATTCAATATCAAGATTATACAAAGCGAAAAAAAGTTGTGTAGTCTTTGTAAAATTTTGCATAAGTTTGGGTTGGAAAAATAGTTTGAAGTTCAAAGGGAATAGTGAAGCATAATTATCATTAATTGATGCCCCAAAGAAAGAAAATGGAAACACATAGTAAGCAACCTGAAAGCTCTAGCATGACTCATGAAGAAGAGGAAGAAATGCAACATGATACACCAAAATTACGAGACCAAGTGCAACAAATTTCACTCTCACAAAAGGTAAGAAAAGCTAAGTTTGATGGTTTAAAGAAAGGCATGGAAACTAAGATGAATGGTGTGGAAGCTAATATGAATGGTGTGCAAGTTAAGATGAATGGCGTGGAAGAGGAGATGGATGGCATGGAAGCTAAGATGAATGGCCTAGATTCTATGATAGATGGTATAGAAGAATAAATGAAAGGCACCATGGAAGATTTGAAGATAGATTTGACTAATTTGCTACAAGAAATTCTTACTAATGGTGAAAGGGTAGTAAAGGAAACTCATGATGAGTACAAAAGAAATGTTAATCATGATTTCATAGACTCTAATGTTGGATTGAAGACCAACCATGTTCCAAAGATGGATATGAGGAAGTTTGATGACAAGGATCCTGCAACATGGATACTAGAGATGGAGTAATTTTTCAATCACCATAATGTGCAAAACACACAAAAGATACGCATCACAACTTTATATTCGGCACCAAATCTGTATAGAATCCATTTCTATAAAAACTCTGTAAGAATTTTCTCCATGCTGAAATAAAATGAGTATGCCATTTTGTTATTGAGTACCTCTGTGTGTTTATAAGTCCGCTCTGGTAGTAGTTTTCTCTGTGCTTTCATCCCAAGTTCGCAGGAGGTTCGCCAAAAGATCGAAGGGACACCAAGGCCATTTGAAGGCGTGGATGCCGCTGTTGAGGTCGTCAGAGTGTGAAATATCCAAGTAGGTTCATCACTGGTTCATCAGGAGTTGGCTACCAGAGAAATACGAAGATACACAGAGAAAGAGCAAGCTCGTGACAGGAGCCCCTGCTGGAAATTGGTATCAGAGCCAGTAACGTCTGGTTCTAAAAGGTTGGTACTCATATCTATATTGTTTTAAGTGAGAATGGAGCCATTCAGAAAGTCTGTTTCATTTAGAGAGCTTGAAGAAGATTCACATCCAGAAGAAAATCCTCTTAAAGAAATGTTTGAAAATAGTTCAAGTAGAACCTTAAACTCTGCTAAACTTACTTATGAGGAATTTCAGCCTTCTGTAAGATGGGCTTTACCAGATATAACACCCTCTGAAGTCTATAGTGATTTAGCTCCTTTTCATTTAATTGATGCATGAAGAATTAGTATTAAAGAGTCTGTTAGTCAAGTTCAAGAGAACTCTGAGAGTATTCAGTCAATACCACTGTTAAATCCTCAGGCTTTACAAGCAGAAGCAAAAAGGTTAAAAACAAATTATCTGCATCTTGGTTGCATTCGGGTTGGCATCAATCCTTTGGTCCATAAAGGATTAAAAACATTTGTGCTTGCTACTGTTAGGGATCTAACGCACAACAGATATACAGATTCTATAATCGGTGGGATTGTAGCTCCTTTGTCTGATGGCCCTGTATACTTTGATTGTTTCCCAAACTTTTCTATATATGTGTTTGATGAAACCATTAAAGATATCTTACAGCTGCAAATCCATACTACTGGTTTTGATATGAAGAGAAAGAGGAACAATATAGCCATCCAGACCAAAGCCTGTTTCAGACATACGAACACTTTATGGCCAGCAATCCGTCATACTCCCAGTCAAGATTCCAAATCAAGTGTGGTAGTTAAAACTGACCCAAAGAACCAAAAGATTGAACATCTATTAATAAAATGGGAAGATATGCAATTCCCTGAACATTGGGTTGTAAATCACTCCAGGCCACAAATTCCCCGAAATATCACTTCTGCCAACATAACTGAAAATGCTTCCAATGCAGTCATATCCTTTCCTCGCAGGTCAACTATTGATCGGAGAAGAATAGACGCTGCTTGTAAAACATCCAAATACTACAAAGATCCTTCCACTGTTGATACCACCTGTTCATCATCATCCTTCTCTTCTTGTAAACATCCACAGCTTTTCGAATTAGCTCAGCTTGTTAATTTTTCTTCTTTAGAAGTAAAATGTCCAGCAGGGGCTCCTGTCACGAGCTTGCTCTTTCTCTGTGTCTCTTCGTATTTCTCTGGTAGCCAACTCCTGATGAACCAGTGATGAACCTACTTGGATCTTTCACACTCTGACGACCTCAACAGCGGCATCCACACCTTCAAATGGCCTTGGTGTCCCTTCGATCTTTTGGCAAACCTCCTGCGAACTTGGGATGAAAGCACAGAGAAAACTACTACCACAGCGGACTTATAAACACACAGAGGTACTCAATAACAAAATGGCATACTCATTTTATTTCAGCATGGAGAAAATTCTTACAGAGTTTTTATAGAAATGGATTCTATACAGAGATAGACTAATCTCGCATTTACCGGAATTTTCACAGCTCAAAATTGAGCAAGTTACTACCGGAGGCTCCTGGCGAGGTATAGGCTCTGTCTCAGAATCAAACTTAACACCCAAACACTTGACTCTTCTAATGGTTCGACCACTTTAGGTTCTTAACAGTGCCGAGCACACTGATACGCAGGCTTCTCAAACCAACTAAGGACGTTGAGTGATTTCTTGTGTTGCAAGCAGATCAGACTAGATGTTCGCAGATCCAGAGCAGGAGAACACTCGACTCAAACACACACATGCAAAACTCTCAAAATGCCGATGCCCAACAAATGAACCTTACCCTTCTTATATAGGATGAGAAGAGGGGACAAACATTACTGTTGGTCGGACAGAAATGACTTAAAGCTTAAAGAATCATTACTTTTCAGTCTGTATCAGAGCGACGTCTGCACAAATACTCGGGTCCATAAAACAGACCGAATAATTGCTTCCGGGTAACGCATGAGATATAGTTTGTAAAGTAGATTCGGACATTATGGCTATCTACACAGTGGATACTTTTGTACAAAAAGCCCATGGGAAAAGACTAGATAAGAATATTTACACTATGGAAGCTTTTAAATAGTAAAGCCCATGGGAACTCTGGTCACAATTAAGCCCTTGTGACTGGTACGTAATCAAAATACAGCCAGATGAGGGAATCTGTTTCTTTTATAAAGTAGATCATCACATGCCTTTGTATAAATCCTCCGGACTATCATGGGTTTACCCAGTATGATTTGATGCTAGACTTTGGTTAAGACATACCATTCTAAGTGCTCTCTCATGTATTCCTGGAGGGAATAATTTGTCATGTAAAAAGAATCCCACTCTTGAACTATCATTTCTTTGACTGTGCTGTATATACGATGAAAACATTCCCCAATGTTGTACTCAAAACATCTGTGATAGTATTTTCTTTCATATCTTTCATGATATACTGGGTCCATGGCTGTTCTACTAACTCCGTAATCTGTCCACCAATTCTGAAACCATTCACATTGTAGATTTTTCTGGGATGCTGCCATTGTAATGAATTTCAACTTTGTGTAATGGGTTTCTTCTTTGTCATCAACATTCATGAAGTCCCACCACAGCTTTTTATAATCTGAAAAATCATAAACTGTGTCAGGGAACATTACTTTGGGATCATTTCTGGGCCATCGAGCACATGGTTGGACTTGGGGTTGGTTGATCCACAAGTCTCTGGTTCGGTAGATGCAATAATAGCTTTCATAGATTCCTGTGTCACGGCCTCCATGGTGCCAGATACCTCCAATGTCATGAAAATTCGTTTACAGGGCCCGTCTTGCGATTCCAGCATCTGCTTTTGCTTTGTCATACATGATATCATGGATCCATTTTCTGCCCTTTGGGTACACCTTTCTTTCAGGTATATAATGCTGGAGATCAGTGTGAGGCTGTAAGTTGGCATCAAGGACTTTTGTGTTCCTTAATTGCCATGTGGGTCTCCAATTGTCTTTGTATGTATCCCAGTCTTGATTATTTGGAATGGTTCTCAAGACCTCTTGTTTTTGGTGCTGGTCCCACTCAGTAATAATCATCATGATATGTGCTACATTTTGTTCAAGGTATTCCCTGCTGAGAAAGTCAGGAAGACAATTTTCCTTTCCTTTGATGTGCTCAATGGAAAAATCAAAATTTGCAAAGAGCGCCTGCCATCTGGCAAACTTTGCTTCTTCTGGTTTCTTGATGTCCTTGGATAGGACTTTCTTCATTGCTGACGCATCTGTTCTGAGAAGAAAAGGCTTGTTTATTAGATATACTGCAAACTTGCTGATGCAATTCCATGCAACTTTCACTTCTCTCTCAATAACAGAATAATTCTGTTCTGCTGGGTTCCATACTCCTGAGGCAAACTGTACTACTTGTTCTTCTTTGTCAACTTTTTGTTTTAGAATCCCTCCCCAGCCTATGTCACTGGCGTCAGATTCAACTATTTTGAATGCCTCATCATCTGCTATGTACAGTATAGGCAAGGACTTTACCTTTGCTTTGATTTCTTGCACTGCTCTGGTATGGGCATCTGACCATTGAGGGGGATTTTTTCCAAGCCGCTTATTCAACACTTTCTTGTCACTGGCACAGTCTTGATAAAAACTGCTTACATAATTTAGGCAGCCAAGGAACCTTTGCAGTTGTGTCTTGTCTTTTAAGACATCTGGAAATTTGTCTGCAAAGTCAATGGCATGTTGTTGCAGAGAGATTTGTCCATTAGAAATCTGGTGGCCTGAGAACTTTATAGAAGTCTGGAATACTTCTATTTTCTTTTTACTAAGCACAAGCCCATTTTCCTTGACCAACTTCATGAAAATATTTACATGCTTGAAGTGATGATCAATATTTTTGGAAAAAATTAAAACATCATCAATATATACAAGTAGCCAATCAAAATATGGCTTAAAAATATCATCCATGACCTTTTGAAACTTTGAAGGAGCATTTTTAAGACCGAATGGCATGACATTCCATTCATAGTGCCCCGCAGGAATACTAAAAGCAGTTTTGAACTTATCTTCCTCATTAATGGCAACTTGCCAAAATCCTGCTTTTAAATCAAATTTTGAAAATATTTTTGCCCCTGCAATTCTTCTGATCAAGTCTCCTTTATGTGGAATGGGATAAGTATCATCAGCCAAAACTGAATTTAAAGGCTTGTGATTTATTACAAGTCTAGGGATACCTCTAATTTGTTCAGCTCTTTTGTTTACATAGAATCCATAGCAATTCCAGGGGCTAGTGGATTCTCTGATCAATCCTCTGTTGAGCAATTGGTGAATTTCTTTTTGGCATAGTTCTCTGTATTCTTGGCTGATAGGGATTGCTCTACTTTTACAGGGCTTTCCTGTGTATCCTTCTTTATAGGGAAACTTAATGGTATGTTGCTTTCTGTGCCAAAAAGCATTTGGCTCTTCTGAACAACATTTTTCTTCCAGTTTTCCTTTCAGTTCTTGGATTCTTCTTTTGATTTGGGGTAGTTTCAGCTGTTCTTCTACTCTCAATGTGCTTTTTAGATCTTTAAGATCTGATAGCAAAGATTCTGCTTTGTCTAATTTCTGCATGGCTTGAACCATTGTAGAAACTCTTGGAGTTGAAACATAAGGAAGCTCAATTCTTTTTCTTCTACCTTTAGATGTGGGTACAGAAATGAAATAACCAGCTCTACTTCCTTTCAATCTGGCAGAGCCATGAGGTTCCACTGCAGCTAAAAAAACATTCCCTAATATACAATCAATAGGGACGTCTGCTATGGCAAACTTCATGTATACACAGTGGGTATCAAAACATAGTGAAGCTCTAGGAATTTCATATTTGAGTTTCTTATTTCCTAGGCCTACAACTTCTCGTTCAGCAGAGACCCAATATTTCGCTGGAACATTTCTGATGTTAAGAATATTAATATCTGCACCAGAATCTAATAATGCAGTCATGAGAAATATCTGGCCTTGGATACAGATTTTTACCTTGACATGATGTTGCTGATATGTGATGGTAAACAATCTCATATCTTGAAAGCCAAAATTTGGGTCTGACCTTCCTTCAGCAGCTTGAATTTCTTGGTTATGGGCTGTTGTGTTCCAGGATTCTTCTTCTTTTTCTTCTTGAATCTCCTTGCCTTTCTTAATTTCTGCAATTTGAGCTTTGATTGCAGAAATCTCTGATTTGAGTTGGTGAATTTCACCACTCACTTCTCCCAAAGTCGGGGATCTTACTTTCCCTGGTTTCTGGTGATGCATTTGGAAAGACTTAGTGTTCCTTTCATAGGATGCATCGACAAACAAAGGTTTCTTACCTGATTCTTTTGAGGCTTTTGATTTAAGCTGATCTGTGAATGCTTCTATCAGGCGGTTCTTCATGGCTCCTTCTTCCATTGTCCTAATATGTGATAAAATCTTCATTTCTGCTTCTTCTTCAGCAGATGCCATTAGGACTTTTTCTTTAGGAGGCTTTGTTCTTTCTTCTTCTTCTTCGCTGGAACTGTACAAAAATTCAGAATCATCTTCATAAAATATATGACATGCACATTCTTCTGAATTAGAGCAAGAACATTCAGATGATTCAGAATCAGTATACTGGCCCATATTAACTTGAAATTCTTCTTCTGAAGTGCTAAAAGAATCAAGAGACGATTCCTCTAATTGGTGCTGCTGGGCTGAGTCTTTGATAATAAGATTTGGGCACCTTTCTGTAGCATGGGTCCTTGATTTGCATCTCAGGCAAAAGCTTGGGCCTGAATGCTCTTTCTTAACCTGTTTGGCCTTTTGAGCATAAACAGATGTCTTTTTTCCCTTATTAAGCTTTGATTCTTCCCCTTGGGGACATCCTGAAGCTGTATGCGCAGTCTGGCCACACAACCAGCAAGTAATTTTGTTCCATTTTTCTTGCTTGGATCTATGCAAATGGATGTCAGAAGGAGTATAATAATGGGTTTTTGGGATATATTTGTAGTGGCCCTTCTTTTTATAGCTTTTATCCCTTGTAGAATACTTCCTTTTATTTTTTGGATAATCCCTTCGATTTTTGTAGAAAGTCTCTTTGAATTCTCTTTTGGCCCTCTTCCTAGACTTTCTCTTTTTGACCAATGGGTCATCTATTGTCAGTCCATATTTGCTGCAAATGGACTTTCTATCTGGTAGTCTGGACAGTTTTTCGAAAGACTTGTTTACCTTCGAGCTGGTACAAAGACTTAACAGTGTCTTTGTAATAAGGGAATAAATTTCTCCCCATGTATAAGACTCAAAAGGTAACTGAAAAATTTCTTGCAATCTAATATAGTCAACAAATCTAGAGGGTAGAGCAGCTAGATATACCTGCTTCCAGAGCAAGTTTTTGGAATCTTTCACCTCATAGATTCGCTGCATCCAATCTCTATGGAAATCATCAAATTGAGACATCTTATGACATTTGAGGTTCATCAAAATGACCTCATGTTTGTTGGCAATTTCTGTCTCACAGCCACACCAATGTTCTAGAATCATTGATGTTAGCGCACCAATCATATTTCTTATTACAGTACCATCAGGATTATGAATAACATCTCATTTTTCATCCTTGAGCACTTCTGCTTCCATGGTCTCAATAAGTTTAGGAGAAGATTCAGTTTCCCACCATCTGAGAAGAGTACCTTTAAAACATTGGATGATGGTTCTGCAAGCATCTACCTCTGATTTTCCTCTAAGACACATGAGTTTATATTCAGTATACATTAAATCAATCATCTGGCGAATTTGGCCAACGCTCATGTTGTCTATGTTCCATTCTCTGTGGGAATCATGGAAGAAAGTATGGGCTTCAGGCAATTTTCCCTTCCCTTCAATGTCAGGAGCAGAATATCTGGAAAATCTATGTTCAAGAGGCTCATAGATTGGGAGGATTTGTGTTTCCTGAGATTTTTGTTCTTCTGTTTCTGGTTCCCTGAATAAGGAAGCAATACTGATGTGTTCAGACTCATCAGTCTTTGAGGTGGTTTCTTTGGGGAACAGCAGAGGGAATTTCTGTACATTCCTTATTGGATTCTCAATCTTTATATTTCTTTTTACCAGGAAAGAATTTGGAACTGGCTTTTCAACTTTTGTGACCTGCATCCTTTCAAATTTCTCATTTAACCCAGTAAGGAGTGTCTTAGTTACATCAATATGTCCAACTAAGTTTTCTCCTATTTCTTCAATCTTATTCAATGATTCCTTGGTGTAAGAACAAGTCATGCTGGAATCAAATTGTAAATTATTCAAACAAGAATTTACACAATTAAATGAAGACTGTACAATATCTACTTGCTTCTTTAGATCTTCTGCTTTAGCCACATTCATTTCTAGACCCTTTAGAGCAGTATTGGTCCAATTTAACTGTTCACTAGCCTTTTGAATTCTACCATCAATTCCTAAGGCATTATCATCTTTTTGAACCAGGGGAATGGCTTTGGCTGCATTTGTCTTTTCTCCCAAGATGATTCCTTTATATGGGGGAAAAGTAGTAGGGGTTTCAACTGTGGATCCATCAATTGCAGTCCATCCATGCTTATCAGTGATACTGCTAGAAGTAGCACCAGTTAAAACATTTATAGGAGCAATTTTATCTTTCCATGAGTAGAAAGATATCCAAACATTATTTTCTTCCATATAATGTTTCCAGTCTGTGGCTAACTTTCTTTTCTGATCTGGGGTATATCCTTGGTCAAATTCATCTGCTTGAGGATTTGTATACAAATCCCAATTCAACATTTCTTTCATCCATTTAGAACTGATTTGTGATTTTAAGCATCCATCCATAAGTGCAAAAAACTTATGCATTTCCATGACTGCAGGCCTTTTACAGTCAGAAGGAATCTGTTTGAATCTGCATTCTGGAATCAGTTCTGATTGCTCAAGTTTCCCCAACCCATACCTCGGCTTTGCTGGTCTCATTAAGCAAATCATCTGAGTAAGCCTAGGGTCTTCTTCTTCTATTGAATGGATCATGAGAACATGATCTGAATTGGGCTCAGGCTCATGTGGGAAAGGAATATCAGAACATTTAGGATTCGGGCATGAGTTGATAGAAGTGGATGGAGGAGCAACACCAGTGCGAGGATTATGGTGCAGATGAACATTCTGTTCGGCTAGAGTAAGCAGATTTACGACATTTGTACAATCTGGAAATTTTACTTCTAAAGAAGAAAAATTAACAAGCTGAGCTAATTCGAAAAGCTGTGGATGTTTACAAGAAGAAAAGGATGATGATGAACAGGCGGTATCAACAGTAGAAGGATCTCTGTAGTATTTGGATGTTTTACAAGCAGCGTCCATTCTTCTCCGATCAATAGTTGACCTGCGAGGAAAGGATATGACTGCATTGGAAGCATTTTCAGTTATGTTGGCAGAAGTGATATTTCGGGGAATTTGTGGCCTGGAGTGATTTACAACCCAATGTTCAGGGAATTGCAGATCTTCGCATTTTATCAATAGATGTTCAATCTTTTGGTTCTTTGGGTCAGTTTTAACTACCACACTTGATTTGGAATCTCGACTGGGAGTATGACGGATTGCTGGCCATAAAGTGTTGGTATGTCTGAAACAGGCTTTGGTCTGGATGGCTATATTGTTCCTCTTTCTCTTCATATCAAAACCAGTAGTATGGATTTGCAGCTGTAAGATATCTTTAATGGTTTCATCAAACACATATATAGAAAAGTTTGGGAAACAATCAAAGTATACAGGGCCATCAGACAAAGGAGCTACAATCCCTCCGATTATAGAATCTGTATATCTGTTGTGCGTTAGATCTCTAACAGTAGCAAGCACAAATGTTTTTAATCCTTTATGGACCAAAGGATTGATGCCAACCCGAATGCAACCAAGATGCAGATAATTTGTTTTTAACCTTTTTGCTTCTGCTTGTAAAGCCTGAGGATTTAACAGTGGTATTGTCTGAATACTCTCAGAGTTCTCCTGAACTTGACTAACAGACTCTTTAATACTAATTCTTGATGCAGCAATTAAATGAAAAGGAGCTAAATCACTATAGACTTCAGAGGGTGTTATATCTGGTAAAGCCCATCTTGCAGAAGGCTGAAATTCCTCATAAGTAAGTTCAGCAGAGTTTAAGGTTCTACTTGAACTATTTTCAAACATTTCTTTAAGAGGATTTTCTTCTGGATGTGAATCTTCTTCAAGCTCTCTAAATGAAACAGACTTTCTGAATGGCTCCATTCTCACTTAAAACAATATAGATATGAGTACCAACCTTTTAGAACCAGACGTTACTGGCTCTGATACCAATTTCCAGCAGGGGCTCCTGTCACGAGCTTGCTTTTTCTCTGTGTCTCTTCGTATTTCTCTGGTAGCCAACTCCTGATGAACCAGTGATGAACATGGTATACCAATGGTCCAGGCATGCGATAATGAAGCACGAAGAATGCAATGGCGATATGTACATCCTTGACTGAAATGATTTAATATTCTGATGGAAGACCAACAGAATTTTACATGTCAAATGACTTTGATTTTGTTTTGAAAGTATCATCTTTTTCGGTGTTCACTTCCTCAAAATCAACCCAATAACTTACATTATACTGCAACAACTTGTGTCCAATATGTCATATAACAAATTATTGAGGCACATGGTATACGATAATGAAGTACGACGAATGCAATGGCGATATGTACATCCTTGACTGAAATGATTTAATATTTTGATGGAAGACCAACAGACTTTTACATGTCAAATGACTTTGAATTTTTTTTTAAAGTATCATCTTTTTCGGTGTTCACTTCCTCATTCTAAGGTTGGCATGTGACCATGTGTACCAATGACCACCAAGTGTTGTTGATGTAGAAATAATTGAGTTGTAAGTATACGTGGATGGAATGGGTTGCTTTCTTCAATCTTTTTTTTGATTAATGTTTTCTGTTTTTTTATTAAATTAATGTTTTCTCTTTTTTTATTAAATTTAATAATATAACTTTTTTTATGAAAGTTAATTTCCAGAAATGAAAAGGGTTGCTTTGGTTTTTTTATTAAATTTAATAATATATTTTTTATGAAATTTAATTTTGAATGGCTTAAATTATAATTTTAAAATTATTAATTGAGTTTATTATATTGATAATTTAAAATATTTAAGTTATAGTACCATTAAGTTGTTAAAATCAGAATACATTTAAAAAAAAAACTACTTATCAATTTAGGTAATGTTTGTGGGGCAACAAAGCTAGTGATCATCTCTACCATCATTAATCTATATCTTAAACAAGCATTTTGTTGCTAAGGTGTGTGATTGTAATAAATCTTCCAACGTTTTGGTGTGTTTTAGTGTTTAGGAGGGAACTGCTAACTAACAAAGGTATGTCTACTAGTTGAAAATGGAGGAAGATTTATCACAATATATTATAGGATGTATAATCTTTTATACCACCAAACATAGTAATATGAAGCAAAGCCTATAGTATCATTTGCCTATACCCACTCATTCTTTAGAAAATATTACCAACAAATAGGAAGGAACATGGCTAACTATTGAGGTAGTTGATAAGTTCAACAATATTTGTATTCTCATCTATGAAAAGGTCATCAAATGGCATAATCAACAAACCTGTTATTTGAAGAGGTATGTGTACAATTTGGGATACCAAGGAGCATCATTTCAAACATAGACTCCAAATTTATTATTGCATATTCAACTATATTGTGGGAGTATATGGGCATGAAATTGGACAAACAAATGTAGCCAACAAGACTTTGGTGCAACTTTTGAGGATTTTCATTCAAAAGTGTCCAAAGGCTTGGAATGAAAATATGATCTATACGTAACATTGTTATAATAGAGTAGTGCACAATTCAATATGTTAGTCACCTCTTGAAACTTTCTTTGGATATTTTCCACCTTCACCCTTCAATGTTGTATACGAACAAAAAGGAGTGAGGTAAAACCTCAAAAGGGATGAAATACCAGAAAACATTTGTTGAGAAGATTAGACAAATTCATTCGCAAGTACAAGAGATGTTGAAGATGTGATAAGAAAAATATATGGCTATGTGTGATCGACATAAGACAGAGAAGCCAATCAAAGTGGGAGATACAGTATGGTTACTATTGAAAAATGAAACACTATAGGGTACTCTCATGAAGGCCAAGGTTCTATACTATGGTCCTTTAAAGACATTGGAAAGGGTGGGAGATATTTCCTATATACTTATTCTACACCCATACATGTAAATTTATTTCTTAATAAATTTGGGTAATCTCAAACTCCATGAGCCTTGCACATTGCATTATGTTAAGTCCCTATAATACTAGCGATTCCCACATTACTTTTGTCATTGTAGCCCCTATTGTTATTGTTGTGGCCTATTGTCCCCATATTGTTACTATTGTGCCCTATAGAAGCCCACTATTGTTATTGTTGTGCCATTATATTATTATTGTTATGTCAATTGTGATTATATTGTCACCCCTTAAATGCCTATATATGGAAAGGAGGTTTTGGTCATTTGTGCATCCAAGAATTGTTCATTTTTGTAATGTAAAGGAGGTTTCCCCCTCGAAGATGCTGAATTCTAAGGCATTGATCTTTCTTTTCTATCTTTTTGTGAGTTGCTTTCATAACATTTGGTATCATAACTTTGGATTCTAGGGTTTTGCTGCTCCAAAAAGGTCATTGTGGCATTCTCACTATAACTTCTTTTTTCTGCGACGTTTCAGAAGCTAAAAAAACCATTTGCGCTGAAATTGTTCTGAACCTTGGGTTCGAATTTCAAATATTGTCTCGCTATATTTTCAGATATATGATCTAAGGAGGTTAGGGTTTTTGCAGACTCTCAAATTACATTCCAAACAAGTGACCTTGGGAAAGGTGTCCTAACTTTCTCTCTGAGTATCAAATTGAAATTTCATAAGAAGTTGTAGAAAGAGAACAACATGTAGTTTTTGTGTGTATTTTTCAGATCCGAAGGTCGAAACAGTGACACGTGGCACGTCGTACAAGTTCTCTCTACTGAAATATTATATAATCATGTCATATTAGAAGATTGGGCATAACTCTTTCTTGGAAAACCTAATTTTGATCAAACTGGTGGCATTGGAAAGAGGATTTAGATGGCTAGCACAGGAAGAAATTTCGGACCTTGGAGATCTGCAATTACAAAGATACAGTAGATTCAATATCAAGATTATACAAAGTGAAAAAAAGTTGTGTAGTCTTTGTAAAATTTTGCATAAGTTTGGGTTGGAAAAATAGTTTGAAGTTCAAAGGGAATAGTGAAGCATAATTATCATTAATTGATGCCCCAAAGAAAGAAAATGGAAACACGTAGTAAGCAACCTGAAAGCTCTAGCATGACTCATGAAGAAGAGGAAGAAATGCAACATGATACACCAAAATTACGAGACCAAGTGCAACAAATTTCACTCTCACAAAAGGTAAGAAAAGCTAAGTTTGATGGTTTAAAGAAAGGCATGGAAACTAAGATGAATGGTGTGGAAGCTAATATGAATGGTGTGCAAGTTAAGATGAATGGCGTGGAAGAGAAGATGGATGGCATGGAAGCTAAGATGAATGGCCTAGATGCTATGATAGATGGTATAGAAGAATAAATGAAAGGCACCATGGAAGATTTGAAGATAGATTTGACTAATTTGCTACAAGAAATTCTTACTAATGGTGAAAGGGTAGTAAAGGAAACTCATGATGAGTACAAAAGAAATGTTAATCATGATTTCATAGACTCTAATGTTGGATTGAAGACCAACCATGTTCCAAAGATGGATATGAGGAAGTTTGATGACAAGGATCCTGCAACATGGATACTAGAGATGGAGTAATTTTTCAATCACCATAATGTGCAAAACACACAAAAGATACGCATCAAAACTTTATATTCGGCACCAAATCTGTTTGTATGGTATCAATGACTTTTCTCTCGTAAACAAATTGTCACTTGGGCAATTTTTACGAAAGAAATGATAGCACATTATGAGGATACAAAAAGCAACACTTTTTTTAGCCAATTGATAAACATCAAACAAAAGGATTCCATGATGGGGCACATTGAGGACATCCAAAAATTGAATATAAGGTTAAAAGATATTCCAAAGGAGCATAGGATTGATGTGTTCATAGGGAGTTTAAAGGATAACTTCCAACATGAGGTTCGCCTTTGGGAACCTGGCTCATTGGAGAAGGCATTTAGGATGGAAAGAAAAATGGAAAGCAAAATTACGGAAACAAGGAAGCCTACCACTCATAGCTATAAGGATGGAAGTGTTGTTTCCCCTAGCCTTCCACAACCTACAAAGTTGACACCCAAACAATTGGAAGGAAAAAGAGCAAAAGAACTTTGTTACAGTTGTGATAGCAGATACACTAAAGGTCATAAGTGTGTTGAGAAGAAATTATTTTACATATATTGTGAAAAGGAGGAAGAAAAGGAACAAGAAACGTCAAAAGAAGAGGATATACACCATGAACAAACCCTAGAGAAAGAATGAATGGGTTCGACCATATCTTGTAATGCATTGGTAGGAATTACAACTCCTCAAAATATCAAGATAGAAGGACATATCAAGAAGAAAAAGGTAATAGTGATGATTGATTTGGGAAGTACCCATCATTTTATTCATTGCAAGATAGCCAAGGAATTAAATTGCTTCCTATATCGAGCACCAGAGTGTCAAGTGATTGTTGCAAGTGGAGGAACCATAAATTTCTCTGGAAAGTGCAATAATATCAAGCTATCCATGGGATGATATGTATTGAATAGACCAATTCTTTCCATTCCAATAGGTGGTGTTGATGTTGTACTAGGAGTCCAATGGCTACAACCCTTGGGTACAATAGCTTTTAATTTTCAAGAATTTTTCACGAAATTTTATTCGGAAGGAAAAGAAGTGGAAATAAGAGGTGTCGCATGGAAACCATGAAATATAATCAACTCTAATGGAATGACAAATATTCTAAAGAAAGAACAATGAGGCGCAATTTCACAGTTATGTTCGCTAGAGGTTCCTACATCAAAATCATCTATTTCTCCAGATCTCCAAAAAGCCTTGGAAAATCATTCCAAGGTCTTTGAGACTCCTAAAGGTCTCCCACCTATTTGTGATCATGATCATGCTATTTGTTTGGTTCCAGGAATTGTTCCTCCAACCATCAGGCCTTATAGATGTCCCTATCCCTAAAAGACTGAAATTGAACGTATGGTTACAGAAATTCTAGAGACTGGTATAATTCAACCTAGTCAAAGTTCCTTCTCTTCTCCAGTAGTATTGATGCATAAGAAGGATGGATCATGGTGCATGTGTTTGTATTATAGAGAGCTCAACAAGCTCATTATTAAAGATAAATTTCCCATTCCTGTCATTGATGAACTATTGGATGAATTGCATGGATCAATTTACTTCACCAAGTTGGATCTTCGTTCAGGATATCATCAAATCCGAATGAAGAATGAAGACATTTTGAAAATAGCATTTATAACTCATGAGGGTCAATATGAATTTTTGGGCATGCCTTTTGGACTTACCAATGCACCTTCTACATTTCAAGGTTTGATGAATTCCATTTTAAAACCCTTCCTTTGAAAATTTGTGTTAGTATTTTTTGATGATATACTAATCTATAGCAAGTCTTGAAAGGATCATGTTCAACATGTTGACAGGGTACTCAAACTATTGGAGGAGAAACGATTATATGCAAAAAGATACAAATATTTCTTTGGAGTATAAGAGGTGCAATATCTGGGCCATATTGTATCTCGTGAAGGTGTTAAGGTAGACCCTAGAAAAATTAAAGCCATTAAGGAATGGAAAATCCCCACATCCATAAAGCATCAGAGAGGATTTCTCAGGTTGACAGGGTATTATCACAAGTTTGTTAAGAATTATGGGAGAATATTAGCACCTCTAAGAACATTATTGAAGAAAGATGCATTTTTATGGACTCCAGAAGTAACGAAGGCCTTTGAACATCTTAAAGAGGCAATGTGCCAAGCACCGGTCATAGCTACACGGGACTTCACAAAAACCTTTATTGTGGAATGTGAAGCCTCGGGAATGGAACTGATGTTGTTTTAATGCAAGAAGAAAGACCCATTGCTTTCAAAAGTTGTCCAATTAAAGGAAATTATTTACACAAATTTATTTATGAGGAGGAAATGTGGCAATAATACATGGGATTAAGAAATGGCGACCCTACCTAATGGGAAGACACTTCAAGGTAAAAATAGATCATGATAGTCTTAAATACTTTTTAGAACAAAGATTATCTTCAAAAGAGTAGCAAATTGGGTCACAAAGATGTTTAGTTATGACTTTGAAATCATATACGAAAAAGGGAAGCAAAATGTTGTGCGAGATGCATTCTCAAGAAAGGATGAGGATGTGGATGAATTGATTTGTGCCATTTCTATTATCCAACCAGATTGGATAAATGAAGCAAGGGATGAATGGAAGAATGAAAAAGAAGTGTGGGCACTCATTCAAAAATTACAACAAGATCCCAGTACACATGATACATTTAGCTGGAAAAATGATTCGTTATGGTATGAAGATTTCTTATACCTATGCCAAAATTCCCAACTCAAACAAAATATTCTTATGGAATTGCACGCCTATTCCTTAGTAGGGCAGTTAATATTTTTAAAAAATTACCATAGGGTTAAGACGGAATTCTTTTGGGATGGCCTTAAATCTGATATTAAAAATTTTGTGGTGCAATGTTTGGCTTTCCAACAAAATAAAGTTGAAAGAATTAAGACCCCAGGTCTATTACAACCTTTATCCATTCCAAGTCAATGTTAGGAGGAGGTTTCAATGGATTTACCACAGGTTTACCCAAGTACGAAGGAAAGAGTGTCGTCATGGTGGTAGTTGATAGACTTACCAAGTATGCACATTTTCGTGCATTATCTCATCAACTTAAATCCAATACAGTTTCTACTTCATTTATGGAAACAATTCAAAAGATACATGGAAAACCAAAGGTTATTGTAAGCAAGAGAGATCCCATTTTCACTAGAAATTTTTGGAAAAAATTATTTTATTGTCTTGGTACTCAATTAGCTCATAGCTCATCTTATCATCCTCAATCTAATGGGCAAACTTAGATAGTAAAAAAATGTTTGGAAGGATATCTTCGTTTCTTTGTATCTGATAAATAGACGCAATGGGTCAAATGAGTGCCTTTGGCTAAATGGTGGTAACACTTCCTTCCATACTACAACAAAAATGACCCCATTTATGGCACTTTATGGATATCACCCACCATCCATCACATCATATTTAAGAGAAAATTCTAAGGTTCAAGCAATGGAGGATCACATTGATCATCAACAACAAGTTCTCCAACTCTTAAAGGATAACCTAACTTTGGCACAAAATAGAATGAAACAACAGGAAGATCAACATCGCAACAAAAGAAGTTTTGATATAGGTGACTGGGGATTTCTATGGCTACAACCATATAAACAAATGCCCCTAAATAGGCTAAGAAGGATATAAATTATCACCAAAGTATTATGGCCATACAAGGTGTTGCAAAAGATTGGTACCATGGCATACAAATTGGAGCTTCCTACAAGTCCCAAAGTGCACCCAGTTTTCCATGTTTCATGCTTAAAGAAGGTTATTGGTGAAAAGCCCCCAGTTCAAACAATATTGCCAGAACTTGACGAGGAAGTAAAAATCATATTGTAACCTGAAGCAGTCACAGAAACAAGAACTCGACAACTGCGAAATCGATCAATTTCGGAGTATCTTGTCAAGTAGAAGAACTTACCCACTAAAGATTCCACTTGGGAGGATGATGATTTTATACAAAAGCATCCAAACCTACTCAGGCGTTGAGGAAAACACTTTTTTGAAGGGAAGGGGCATGTTAGGTCCCTATAATACTAGTGATTCCCCCATTACTATTTTCATTGTAGCCCTTATTGTTATTGTTGTGCCCTTGTATTATTATTGTTATGTCAACTTTGATTATATTGTGACCCCTTAGACTCCTATATATAGAAAGGAGGTTTTGGTCATTTGTGCATCCGATAATTGTTCATTTGTGTAATGTAAAGGAGGTTTCCCCTTCGAGGAGGTTAATTTCTAAGGCATTGATCTTTCTTTTCTATCTTTTTGTGAGCTGGTTTCATAACAGATTATGAGTAGAGGTATGTTATTCCTTCCATAGGGGATCTAGCATTGTATGCTTAGGCAGAGTTAATACAGGAGATATTTTTGTAGAAGATGTCGAGAACTATTAGATATAGTTATGATGACCTTTGGAATATTAGGTTGAGAGGAAATATTCCACACAAAGCAGTTTTACTTTGAGAAGGTAGAGGAGAAATGTCTTCACCTCATTTAATAAATATTTTATAGATGAAAAACCTCCTATAGAGGTATGGATCATATTATTATTTGTCATATTTCTTGATATTTTCATAATTAAATCTTTTGTGGATAAAAACCCCCTAGGGAGGTATGGATTATAATGCTATTTGGCTTCTTTCTTGATACTTTCACAATGGAAAGAATTAGAGGAATTAAACTGCACAATTATTTTAATGGCATGTCACAATTGGAGAATTGGCATTGAAACATTTACAAGCCATTTTGAGGCATTATACAATCTTTTCTAGGGTGAAAAAATATCTATTGTTCCAACTCCTTTATCACTTTCATATTCTTAGAAAACTTTCCCTTGCTGCAATAATTGCATCAAACATAGTTTATATGAAAAAGTTATGCCTCTCTCAATTTTCCGCACCATGTCAACCACCATGGTATAAGAGCATGCCATGAAATCTAAATGTGTACATTATAGAAGGCTCTAGAAGGTAAAAAACAATAATTCTAGATGATTGTTAAGGGAATCAAATATAAACTCTTGTTGGCTATCAAGGTTGTTAAATATTGAGCTGCTAGGAGGAGTTGGGATTTTATTATATGCTACAATATTTGTTCCATAGTTGAGTGAAGTGGATTCGAGTCCGAAATTAGAGCGTAGAGAAAAGGGGATTAATATTTTGTAGTATCCTTACAGGAAAAAGGTACGAGGTAAATCCATAAAGAGTATATATTCCTTTGTGGTGCCTGACCCAGGTTCAACGTTATTTAGCCAAAAAAATCCCTACACTACTGGCCCTTTCGACATCATCTCGCGGAGTGCGGACCAAAGTCTCACCCAAAGTAGTATGGGGGGATTTTGGAACCAAGTTTCCACACCCTAAGATGGTCGTGATGTCGGTTTAGACCTTCTGAGCCTTCTTTCATGCAGGTCGTTAAGTTCAATGGCTCTGTCTGTCTAGCCATTTATTCCGCCCTTCGGTACCTCTGCGAGGGGGTACGATTGACCTTCGTGCAGCCTTAATCTGCAGTTCAGGTACTTTTGCACTGCTAAGATAATGTATTGCACAGATTCCCAAGTTATCTTAAATGTCTTACTTATCTTATTAAATGATCACAATTAGCACCGTGTAAACATATATTGTTACTTGCATTAAATTAACCAATGTAATTACATACATTCGCGCATTACATAAGCATTGTAAATGAAATTCATACACAATATGACAAGATGCATTAACATGAAACAAAGACACAAAAGTTGTAGAATGCTTCTCTTTATTGATATCTTTAGATTATTACAGACTCTATCCTCCCTGTGCACACAGCTGTGGGGGTCTGTACACTCATCTGTGAACTTCCAAACTAGGCCTCTGCGCACTTAGCTGTAGAGCCTCTACCTACGCTACGACCTGAAACTTAGACTCCTCTAAAGACTTCCTCCTTATCACTCGAGACTTCTTTCTTTCTTCAAAACTACTTAGATCTTACTTACGTAGCTCTTTTTATACAATCCCATGGTCCGCGGACCATGGGTAGATCTTTACAACCAACTTTGCACTTTACAAAATAATGGTGGACAACCATTTATGACTCATGACACCTTCGCGCCCTGTGACCACAAAATGTGGAGACTTTACAATTTTATTACAAAATTTGACC
Organism: Pinus tabuliformis; assembly: GCA_031772625.1. Taxonomy (NCBI): domain Eukaryota; kingdom Viridiplantae; phylum Streptophyta; class Pinopsida; order Pinales; family Pinaceae; genus Pinus; species Pinus tabuliformis. Next base: position 1,436,499,555 of record CM062820.1, on the reverse strand, counting down.
TAAAATATGGACTTTTAGCCCCAAAACTATCCTTGGGGTATCCCGTTCCCAACAGGCCCCTAGCACAAACATCATGACTTGTCCTCGAGTCACTCTACAGGAGTGGAGAGCTTAGCGTGAAGACCTCCCAACTCAACCTCTATGACCGTAACCTTGGCAGTGCAGTGTGCGGACACCTACTTTGCATCTTTAACCATCTACTTGGTCACTGCTCCTGAACTGTCGGCCTGAAGATTTTGTTGAGTTCCTTGCAGAGTCGAAAGCTTTGCATCAATAGAGGCCATAAATATATAAGCCTCATCCAGCTAGGGATACATTCGTGCCATTAGCACTACTTCTTTGTGCTGTGTTGCATCCACTTGTTCTTTCAACTGCTTGACCTCTTACAACTTTGCTAATCTCTGTGTGAGCACGACGGTTCGCACTGTGCCTTTGAACTCATCATAGCGCTGTTGCAGCTCACGCACTTCTGTCTCCAGTCGATGTACATTAGGGTCCTCCTGCAAGCTCGTCAAGACATCGAGAAACTATTCAAAAAGTTATGTGCAGTCCGCTACTGCACTATCAACTGTCATTATTGCCTCTGTGACAGAGGTTGCACACTGCTCCTTTACTTCTGGCAGAGTGGAAGGCTGGGCCTTTAAGTGTAATTTGGTGATCTGTAGGTTCAACTCCAACTGAACCCTCACCATTTATGTACGAGTGTCACACACCCCTGTATCCAACTTGTGGACGTGCACCTCGACTGGTTCTTCCTAAGGAATGGCCAACTCTCGGACCATTTGGCATGCCTCCTCCATGACCTAAAGTATATGCTTGTTTTGGTCAATCATCTTAATCATGGTGGCGATGGTAGAGTCTCGACTCTCATTGTAGTGTCATCTTCTCATTGTTAATCAGTTGCTCACTGATCACCTGTAGGGTGTGGTACTCATGGGCCCTCAACTCCGAAATTACTCCATCCTATAATAGGTGGAGCATTTCGCGAGGGAGTGCTACTAGATTCAACCCTACTCCCTTGAGGGAGTTTACAGTGGGTCTGTTAGCTTCATTCTCCATGTTCAGTGCTCGATCAGGCAACACTATCATGATAGAGACCTATGCGTGCAACATCTTGGCAACTTCGGAAGTACTGATAGCAAGGCTAGTAGACATCATGCTAGCCTATGATGCATAGGTTTGAAGCTCCTCTAGACCTATCTGGATAGCCCCAATAGTAGTTATTTTTGCTGCTCAAACTGTTGTAGGGCCTCTGCGGTGACATCTCGTACCATGTCTCCAATGTCATGCAAGTTGCCCTCTGTGAGGGTGATTGGGTCCAATGACATCTTAGTGGCCTTGGACTTCTTCCTCGACCCTCCTTTCTCTTTTTCCCTTGGATTCTTGATGCAGGCAGATGTCGCCTATGGGTTTGCGCCATGCTTCTCTGTCTGCTCGTCCATCTCTTCCTCTGTATTGGGTGAAGGCAACCTCGCGCCTTTGTTAGAGCCCCATTCCGTTCCACTGTTTGCCTCTCAATCTGCTGAGTGGAATCACGCTCCACTTGGGCCTTGCCAGTAGTTTCCTTCTTTCTCTTTTCGATCAGCTGCATCATCTTGAGCTTGGCCTCCTCCTTCTTGCGCTGCGCGATAGACTTACTCCCTCCCACTGCCAAGTTTGTTGTAGTGCACCATTCTGTTGGCCAACGATCAAGTGTTGCATCTATGGAATCATCTGTTTCCAGGTAAGGCAAGTCATACCATGTCTACACAGGTTCCTACCACACTGTGATGGACACATGGTGAAAATTGGCCTTAAACTCTGCGTAGCCTTGCAAGTTAGCAAACACCGTAGGTGACAACGCGGTTTGTGATTCATGGCCATGCGGATGTTCATCTCCATCAAAGATCTAGAAGATCTTGCTATCCTTAATGCACTGCGCATCCTTGGTCACCCACAACAAAGCATACTTCACTGCTTATGGTAGCTCTGGCACGACTGAAGGGAATTGAGTGTCCTCTGCCAGCTCCCATGCTACCAGCACAATAGAAAACAAGAGCCACGCATAGTGGAACAACTTGTTGAGCTCTTGTGCCTCGCGGTAGTTCACTAGGATATCTCTGTAGAGATAGTCTGCCTAATTGAATTGGAATCCTTCGACAAACTAGGTTGCTAGCATGATGACACGCATCGGCACCTCATAGGTGCGACACTTCCGAATCACCTTCCCTACCAAAATATGCGTAGCCATATTTACAGCAGGGTCACTACTGCTTGATACGGCATATCCACACAACTTCTTCACGAGCTTAAACTTCTCCTTCATGGCCACCACAAGGGCCTGCTCAGCACCTCTTATACCAGCATCATGGCTAGATTTCCTCTTGTGTGGGGAAATCGCATGATTCTGTGGATCAATCTGTGAGTGATGGGTATTGGCTCCACCATCCACAGACACCCATCATGCACCAAGCATAACAACTGCTTGATGACCAATACTGTAATTGGGGTGCGGTTGTAGTGCAATACCCATAGCAAGTTGAGAAGACCTGCCTTGTCTACTCCTCTGAGCCGCTTCCACAGCTCTAATGTGGTCATTCCGGTGGTTGGGTCAATAATGCGATGCATTAGCTAGTCTGTTTCCAAGTACGGGAACTTATCATGGTCAACTAAGTCCCCGTCCTCGAGCTTTAACAGAGGAATCGTCCCAAGCATAGTCCTTCAAAGATAATCTCATCAAAGAACAGAGGGGTTTGCAAGGGGACCTTGCTCTCATCGATATATTTTGGCACCTTTTCCTTTCCCTTGGGCGGAGGGACATACTCAGGCAACCGATGATAGGGTCAGCACCCTAGACTTCAACTTCCTCCTGGTGTATTCCCACATCCTCATCATCCATCACGATGTCTACGATTTCTTCTTCCTTTCACTCTAGATTATTGGCTTTTCCCTTTTCCTGTGTGGTGTGCTTGTCCTTTAGTGGGTTTCTTCTCGACGATGTGTGCACCGGTATTGCAGGTTGCTTTCCCTTCTTATCCTTCGCACTCTCCTTGGTTGGCGTCAGCTTTGGTCTCGGCATCCTTCGTGACTTGGGGACTTCTCCTAATACTTCAGAAACCTCTCGAGAAGCTTCTTCTGCCTCCATAACAATTTTCGGCACTGGCTCCTCTGTTGTCATTACTTCAATGTCCATAGTTGTTGTAGGTATCGAAAAAATACTATTCAATAGTGCTCATGTCATCTCTGGTAACTTCTCAAACGTTGAACTCACTATCAGAGACTTGAAGAATTTTCGATTCATGTGCACTTGAGAGCTCAACAACTCAATTCTCAAATGCCAAGTGTTTTTCGTTGGGCAGCCACCTGTAATTTATAGGGAATTTTGGATTCAAATCCGACCGTTCCCCCCACATTCAGTTCATTAATGTTGGATTGGTGACAGATTTTCAAGGATCTGACCCATAAATTTCGTCTTAAATGCTAGGCACCCACTCCATTTGGCCGCATTTCTACATTCTAGAAGGCTCTAGAAGGTCAAAATAGTAACTATAGATGAGTGTTAAGGGAGTCAAATATAAACTCTAGTTGGATATCAAGGTTTGTTAAATATCGAGCCGCTAGGAGGAGTCGGGGTTTTATTATATGCTACAATATTTCTTCCATAGTTGAGCGAAGAGGATTCAAGTCCGAAATTAGAGAGCAGAGAAAAGGGGATTAAAATCTTGTAGTATCCTTAAAGGACAAAGGTATGAGGTAAATCCATAAAGAGTATATATTCCTTTGTATTTGTATATTTTCCATACCGAAGACAAAGGCAGTAAAGTAGCCTCACCTTTTAGATAGGGTTTTTCCCATCATGGTTTCCCAGGGAAAAGCTTGTGTCTATTGTAGATACATGTATATTTTCTTCTATACTATATTTCTTACATTTCATTCATCTAAAATAGAAAATTAGTTATTATGAAATATAAGGTGTAAGCACAAAATTAATGTATCATAGTATATATTTCAATAATGTTATATTGTGATGAACTATTATAGTGAAATATTCATGAAAGTTCATAAACCATATTGGGGTCAAAGAATGTTTACTTGGGGTATTTTGTGGGAACTTCTAGGGCGGCCAAGAATTAATTTAAGGATAAGGTCTCATAACCCTAGCCTTGGTTAATGACTATGTTTACAATAACCTTCAAGATCTAGTAGAAAACATATTTGACACATTGGAAGTGCAATTTTTTTACATCAAACACAATATGCAGCTCCTAATGGTGCCTATAGAAAATAATTTTAGTGTGATTGAAGAAGATAGATGGGGTGTCCTTTATCATCAATACCACTACTAACTCATCAAGGATGGGAATTCGTTTATTATCAACGTTCATAATGTAAATAATTGTTATCACTAGTAAGTTCCAACCAATCCAAGAATTTGATTACTTTGAGTAATAAATATGTCTTATGTTTGTAAGATAAAATCTATTTGATGATGAGTTGATAAGAGTAAATGCATGCTTGGAGGGCGTACTAAAGAGAAAAAATGTTATTTGAAAAGTTTTCATAGGCATATAAAGGAGTGTTTCAAGAGCCTAAAGTGATACCACCCAAGAGAGAGTGGTGCACGAAATCTATTTTTTTCTAGACTATCCACTGCTAGATGGTCCAGTCTAGAATCCATGAAGTGGAGAAGGATATGTGGAAGTATTTAGAGAAGGGTGTGTCTCAACAGATCACCTTACCTTGTGGTTCATCCATCTTAACTATACTATAGAACAATGGAAGTTGGAAAATGTGCTTCAATTATAGAACATAAATAAGATTATATTCAATAATTTGTACCTTCTATTAAGGATCAATGATATGTTAGATTATTTTTAGCAAGGAAAGTACATCACCAAAATGGATTTAAAATTAGGATACCTATAAGTTTGAATCAAATAATAATGCACTTGGAAGATTCCTTCAAAACCATGCAAGTTTTATTGAATGGTTGGTAATGTCATTTTTTTTACATAATGCACCAACTATGTTTATAAATCTAATGAATGATGTATTAAACCTTATATGGATTCATTTGTTATAGTTTGTTTGAATGATATAATAGTTTATTATGCTACTTCGGAGGGGCACATCTCATTCTTGGTGCATGTGCTAGAGGCTTTGTAGAAGCACTAGCTACTAGAAAGCCTGAATAAATGTTAGTTTCCTTAGGAGTGTTTGGTGCATTTTTGGGGTGTGTGATTGGTGGATGGAAGCTTAAGATAGATCCCATAAATATCGGTACCATCATGAAGTGGTTGATTTCTACAAACTTCTCTCAAGCTAGGTGTTTCATTGGGCATCATATTACTTGTATGAGTTGATAACTTAGTTTTGAATAATAGAAACACTATTCCATGAAATGACTACAATTGGAAGGAGTTTCTAGTGGGGGAGGAATCAATACAACACTTTAGATGAGCTAAAAGGAAGACTTATTCATACACCGATTCTCACATTACAAAAGTTCCATAAGCCCTTCAAAGTGGATATAAGTGTAAGTGGGTATGCTATGGGAGTAGTATTGATGCAAGTATGAAGGCATGCATGCTTTCATTATGAATTATTTCATGGGAAATTTCTTAATTAAGTTACCTATGACAAGGATATTTATGTCTTGATACTATTTGTCAAAAAATAGAAACATTACGTAATGTGAATGAAGACCATCGTTAACATAGATCAACATATTCTATAGTATTTGTAGCCCTATGTTAAGTTACAACATAGCAAGAACTACAGGAAAATCTATTTCTTATAATAGTTTAATCCAATGATTAGGTACAAGAAAAATAACACAAACAAGCCGGAACACATGCCTTCAAGGCTACTAACATTAAAAATTACAAACTTCAAAACATTAATCTAGATAAAGCCTTTCACTCATGATGCATCTAAAAAGGTGTACACTAATGTCAAGCCCCTCACTACTATGTGATTTTTTTCCGTTTATTAATAATAATAACCATAGTGTCACTGAACCACTCACTACTATGTGATTTGTTTTTAGTTTATTAATAATAATAACCATAGTGTCATTGAACCACTTCTTCATTCATTGGATAATGATTCTTTCCGCTCCCATGGATTTTAATTTCCTAATGCTAAAATACTACTTAATTCAAAATGAGTAGGTAATCTCAACTTGAATCCTTTAGTATTCTAATTGGCCATCATTTACTTTTCTTTTCATTTGGTCAATGTTGTATTCATTTTTCCCATTCATTATTCACACACACGCGTTTAAGTTACCTACCCCTAATGTTCTAAACATAAGAGTGACACGTACCATTATCTAATCTCCTATGAGTAATCGCTATGTACAATGTAACTTGTATTACGAACCGAATTTATGGTTAAAAGTTCTTCAGTCCTCTATTGCAAATACCATAATATGTTATTGTTTTACATGGTATAATATGCATTATATATTTTAATACGAATTGACACAATATCAAGGTTTTATTGCTACTTATTTTCATTGGCATCATTTTTTAATAGCGTAAGTGGGTGGTTGGAGTAATTCTATGATTTCAACATAAGCACCTTATAAAATGAAACCAATTAAATTTTATTAATTCGTTGGAAATCTTCGACTGCTCCTTTGCGAATTTCTTGCATATGATGACATTTATGGTGTTTGGAAACATGTAATATATTTGGATATATGTAATATGAAATTCACTAAACTTAATAAATTACTCCATCATTCAAATTGTTTGTAGGGGTTTTTCGATAGATTCAATCATTGTTGATTCTCTTGTTCGTGCATTCTTTTGCAATTACTCTGTCTGAAAGCGTTAATGTTCACTGCTCAGGTTCCTATTATGGTCACTAGTTGTATGACAGTTTCCTTCATAGTGAGTTAAATTTTCTTCATCGGGATTAGTTGTATCTATTCCGGTCACTCTGAATATCATAGCGGTCGATTTTGTAGAAAAGTTAATAACTGTTCTTCACCTCGGCTAACTTATTTTTCAAGGTTGCGAAAATATTTGGCAGACATCTCAGTTACGCATTTATGTTGTTACTAACGCCATTGGTATTCTTGTCGGTAATTAATAGCTCTCTTAAGGGTTTACACTATACCATTAACATTAATCTATTTTCCTCTCCAGCCTGCTTACCGAACTCTCTAGTTAGTTTTCTCGTTTCAATTATTTATGTCAAAGATTATAGGGTCATACACCCTTGATTCGTGGTTGGAAACTCTACCAAGTTCGGCCAGGTAATTTTAATTTGAGTTATTCTTTAAATATATCTATATAGCTTTTTTCTCTATAGAAATGGCAATAAGAAATTCGAGTTTAAATTTGTCCTTCAATTTAAATTGAAAACTGAAATAGAATTCTATTTTCATAACAACCTATAAATAGTTAATTAAGTTTAACTAGCTTAATTAGCTTAGGAGTTTCAAGTTGTAAGTCTTTTGGAAGTCATGTAAGTGTTCTCCCTAAATTTTAGGTGTCCAATATGAGTTTAAATTGTGTTGTAATTAGATAACTCAGTTTACTAAGTTATAGACAGTTAAACTAGTACTAACTGTTTGTTGAACTAGTAAAGGATTAGCAGTCACCTAGTGCACTCGCGTATCCACATGTGCTACTCTAGATAATGGAAGATTCACTCATTGAAAACTCATGCATGTCCATTCTAAGAAACACCCATTTGAGAGTAGAGTGCAGGGAAAATGTACTATCAATTGTATGATTTACTGAGTTGTATAGATCACGCATGCAATCAGGAAGAGGACCTATATTGGATTGTGCAGTTTTGGAAACACTAGATTCCCATTAATATGGGCTATTCAACCTAGGAATTGTGCAAGGAAATAGGGGCTTCACAGGCAGTGGAAATTGGTTAAGTGTTGGCTAAGAGCAGGATTGTGTGGCAGAGAGTTGAGCATACTTGTGCAAAATTCTTCTAGTGAAAACACACTTTTTATCTTAACTCATATTTCTAATTAATGGAATACAGCTAGGTGGGGTTTTGAGCAGTGGCTTTCCCTCGAAAAACTTACTATGTTATGCGCTATTGATTTGTCATCTTCATGTTCATATTGTTTTCATCGATCTATTGGCTTCCACTGGTTGAAAGTACAAGTAGATTCTTGTCTCTCATTTTAGTAGACTACATGAACTTGTGAATCTTCAGGAAAATATACATGGTATTGGAGTTGAAGACAATATACTAGAGGAGAGTTCAAAGTTTTGAGTTTTGGGTTACAGGTGAAATTTGAATTTTCAATACATACTTGAAGATTGACACATGATGTTCTATGATCTGTGGATCGAGTATGCCTTGGAAGGCAGTTTGAATTATATAGCCTAGAAGGACAGAATGGAGGTTGTGGTGGAGGACAATGGCTTGAAGGAATTTGTTGATCAAGACATTCCTAAGCCCACAACATCGGATGCACATCATTTGGATGAACGGAAGAAGTGTGTGGCGAGGGTAAGGTGGATAATCCTTGAGGGAGATTGAGACCACATTGGCTCGAGTCTCCACGGCAAAGAAATTGTATGCTATGTGGAAAGCATTGACGAACTTGTATTAGAAAAATAGTGACCAAAGGAAATTTGCACACAAGGATGAACTGTGAAAAATCAAAATGGAGAAAAACGAGACTATTCCAAAATACATTAGCAATTTCACTCAATATCGTGATGAAATTGGAAGAGTTTGAATCAAGGTTTCTGAGGATGATATTGTGAGTCTTTCTCTTCTCAGACTCCCAAAGCATTGGCATAGTTATGAGGAATCTATTAATGGTCAGGAGAAGCTGCTAGATTGGGGACGACTGTGGTCAGATTTGATGGAGGAGGAGATCAAGATGAACACCAAGGATGGCTCTTCATCAAAGACTGATGATGAAGAGAACTGTACCTTAGTGATTAAGGGGAAGAAAGGGAGAGGGAAAACTTCCCATTCCAATCATATTCTTGTCATGGAGGCAATAAGAAAGACATGGAAAAAGTGAAATGCTTTCAAGGAAAATTTTAAGGATGGAAAATTTTCTTGAAGTTTAAAAACATTGGCAAATCTCACTAATCCCTAATATGCAAACTAAAATTTTTTTAATGATATATTTGCAAAATTATTCAAATTTATAATGATTTTATATATGGTCTCTATATAATGTTGGCGATTTTTAAGGTAAAATAATTTTATATTCTAAAATTTGGGCAAATCATCTTTTATAAAAATTGGAAATTGGCGAATCATTTTTTGGAAAAATCATGGAAAATTAGCCCACTGGGCGAACATTAGCCCCTAAAATTTTCCATGAATGCTTTCATTGTCATGAGTTGGGACACTTCATGACAAATTATTTGCTCAAGAAGTCTAAGAAGAAGTCCTCAAGAGGAGGAATGGGTGATGCTTTGTTATTTCAATTCAAATTGGAATTTTCCCTCGTTGCATGCATGGTGTCATCAATGATGGGAAGTGTATGGTCCTTACACAGTCAAAGTTCATTCCACATGACTAGTGACAAGGAGTTATTTAGTGACCTGGAGGAGAAATATCTTTAGATGCATATCGATATGGGTGACAACGGGAGGTATAATGCGACTAGATTGGGCATGGTTACTTTTCAGAGGGAGCATGGGGCTTCACTCGCATTGAATAATGTTTTGTATGCGCCAGAGTTGAAGAAGAGCTTGGTATCTGTTTCCATGCTTGAGGATAGAGGCTATGAAGATATATTCTTGAAAGGAATGGTGTTTGTTTGATACATAGCCATAGGTAAAGTAAAGAAGATAGGGATTAAGGTGAAGAAACTCTATAAACTAAAGGTAGACGATTATGCTACCTTGAGAACGAGAGTAGAAATGGTGCAAAGCGGAGATGTTGGTGAGTTGTGGCACAAGTGATGGTGTCACTTGCATCATGGCGCTTTGAATATCATGCAATAGATCTCCACCGGTTTTCCCAAAGGTACACTAGATCAAGTTGATACATGCAAGGGGTGTACTTTGGGTAAATACACCAAGTCTTCCTTTCATGACAGAGATAATTAGTAGAGTCTATTCTAGAGCGAGTCCATTCAGATGTGTGTGGACCATTCTTGACAACATCAATGGCCAAACACAGGTATTATGTTATATTTGTTGATAATTTCTTTAGAAAATTTTGGATATTTTTCATGCAGAAAAATGATCAAACCTTCATAAAGTTTTGTGAGTTTAAAGCATTGGTGGAGAAATATTTAGGAAAGAAGGCTAAATCTGTATGGATTGATAACAATGGTGAGTACGTCCCAAATTAGTTTGAAAACTTTTTTGCAGTGGAAGGGATTAAACGTGAGTTGATGAAACCCCATAACCCTCAGCATAATGGGATGGTGGAGAGGAAGAACATAAGAATTGTAGGGGCAACGAGGGAGATGTTTCATGATCAAGGTCTCCCACTACACTTGGGGGCTGAGACACGCAACACAACGATTTATGTTCAAAACTATATCCCGCATCAGAAACTTGGGATGAAGACACGAGAGGAGGCTTATTCTCATAAGAGGCCAGATATTGGTAACTTCAGTATTTTTGGGTCATCGGTATATTTCCATGTGACCAAATATACATGGAAGAATCTTGAGCCAACAAAAAAGTTGGAGATATTTGTGGGCTACACTGATACACCCCACAACTATTATGTGTACTTGTTAACCAACAGGATGACAGTGGTTTGTAGGGATCTCAGATTCGACGAGGAGAAGGCTATGTGAGTTTCTCTTTAGAGGGAGCTTCAGGTACATGTGGTTGAGGAGCTTTTAGCTCCTAAGGTTGAGGAGCCTCAGGTTGATGTGGAGCAGCCCGATGTAGAGGATTTGTGGGTGGAGACATCGAAACAAGCATATTCTTCCAGAGATTGGAGAAAGCGCACTAAAGAGGACAATATATTGTTGTCAGATTATAAGGAGAATGTGGGAGTGGAGACATAGGAGGTCACTTGACAGGTACACTGGATAAATGGATCTTGTGACCAGATGTGTTGTGGCAAAGCTATATTCCTTTGTGAAAGTAGTGCAATAAGTGATTTGGGTTGATGCCATGGTGGACGAGTATGACTCCATAGTTCGTAACAGTGTTTGGGATGTAGTCTCGAGACCAGAGGATAATTCCATGTTGAGATCCTGTTGGATTTACAAGGTAAAGTATGTTGCAGATGGTAGTGTGGAGATGCATAAGGCTAGATTTGTGGCCTGTGGCTTTTCACAGGTGGAGGGGATTGATTATGATGAGACCTTTTCTCCTATTGCATGGTACTCGTCGATCAGATCTATATTAGCATAATCAGTGTAGATGGGTTGGAATATACATCATATGGATGTGAAGACAAACTTCCTTAATGGCTCGATTGAGGAAGAGGTGTACATAAAGTACGATGACGATTTTGAAACCTTCAATTTTGAGTCGCATGTGTGTCAGATCAAGAGTGCATTGTATGGTGTAAAGCAAGCACCTCGTGATTGGTACATTAGGATAGATAGCTACTTCACCAGGTTGGGCTTCACGAAGAGTGAAGTAGATATGAACCTATAGCACATAATGGTGGAAGGTAACTTGTTGATAATTGTACTTTATGTTGATGATATCATATCGATATGTGAGATTAGCTAACCAAACCTTGCAAGGAGGACCTTTCAAGAGAGTTTGAGATGAAGGAGTTGGGGCTCATGCATTACTTACAAGTATGCCAATGAAATACTCAAGAGGTTCTACATGGAGGGATACAAACCTATGGAGACTCCTATAGCGGGTAATTGGAGGAAAGAGGATGCTAGTCCAGGAGAGGTAGAAGAAGCTACTGTTTACAGGCAATTTGTTGGTTCATGCATGTACTCGGTGAACACACTATTGAATTTATGCTATGCAGTTAATCAAATGAGTCAAGCGATGGTTAGGCCTACCAAGTTGTATTGGAAGGCACCAAAGCAGGTGTTGAGATACCTCAAGGGAACTAATCAATACAGATTATGGTATAAATAAATAGAGGGTGTGAAGCTTCAAGGCTTCATGGATGCAGATTGGGTAGGGAGTCCATCTGATTGGAAAAGCACATTGGGAGGGATTTTCAGTATTGGGTCAGTGGTAGTTTCTTGGTACAACAAGAAACATAGATCAGTTGCGCTCAGTTCGACAGAGACAGAGTATATGGATACAAGTCAAGTAGCATGTGAGGCCATCTAGATGAGGAAGACCTTGGCTTGTTTGTTTGGTCAGCGAATGGATCCGACAATGATTTATTCCGATAATCATAGTTGTATCAAACTCTCTAAAAATCTAGTTTTTCATGATAGGTCCAAGCACATTGATATATGATATCATCATCTACGGGTTGTGTATTAAGGTTGATCATGTTGTTAGAGTACATTCCTATGGAGGAGAAAGACCCTGACATTTTGGCAAAGGAATTGTCAATATGTGTTGGACAACGGATCCCCCGCATAATGGTTTTGGGGCTTAAAACCCACAATTTTGGGTAATGGTATTGTAAAGGCTCCGCGTAGTGCACAAAGTGCGAATTGTAATGAGTCAAGTCAAAGGGTTGTCCACCCTCAAATATTGTAATTTAATATAGAGTGGGTCGTCCTACCCATGGTCCACAGACCATGGGAATGTATAAATAGAGCGACGCTCTAAGTGTAGAAGGTATTTTTTGAATTTGTTCTGAATTATTATGGGATTTTGAATGCGATATTCACTTTGACATTGTAAGTCCGAGTCTTGGGTTGTGAGAGTAGGAAGAGGCTCTGCAACTGTGTGCGCGGAGTCCACAGCTGTGTGCACAGACCCCTAGAACTGAGTATGCATGGCAGAATTAGATTGTACTGAAGGTTAATAAAAGATAAGTTGATTTTGGAATATTATGCATCTGATCTATGTGTTTATGCTTTGGTTATATCCTTGCATCTCTTTATAGTTTATGATTGCACGCACTGGTTATAAATGTTAAATGGGTAAATAAGAATACTGGGCCCACAAAATTAATAATAATAATGATGTAAGGATAAAGGATTTAGGTAACACCTCTTCACGCTCTATATAGAGCTACGCGAAGGTCAGACAGTTACACAGAGTAGTGCAAGCGCGCGGGATTGATTCGTGACCTTTTCAGACCTCATTAAGACATCCATAGGGTGCAGAAACTTGGTTCCAAAACCCTCCCATACTCCCTCGGGTGAGACCTCAGTCCACGCTGCGCAGGCTGTTGCCGAAAGGGCTAGTAGTTTCGGGATTTTTTTGGCTAAAACACTTCTGAACCTAGGTCAGGCCCCAACAAGCCATCAAATGGTTCCGTTTCCAGGACCGAGATCTTCATAAGGGATTACTGATGTCAGAATAGTGAAACCCTACAAAGAAGATAATTGAAGGGTGATTATATTAATGATCGGGACAATGAGGGGCAGAAAGGTCTACAAAGGTATCGAAGGGTTAGGAAACAGTCCTTTAATTTCACCTCTGTGAGCGAGCGAGGAAGAGCGCTCTAGTGTCTTTGAGGAGTGCAGTTAGTTTGATCAAGCAATGCATTTTGCAGTTACCATCTCCACATACGCCACCACTCACTTCACCAACTTCACCTCCATCTTCACCCACACCACCTCTACCAAACCAGTAGTTCGGTATGGCAAGCATGATTAAGCTACCCGTATTCAAAGGAGTAGGAAATGAGGACCGAGATTAGTTTTGTTTCGTGGTACGAGCAGTGTGGGAAGCACAAGGGCTTGCAGACAACAACATTAAGAAGACTACATTGGTAAGCACGCTGCAAAATCAGGTTTTGACATGGTATATCAAGAACTCAAATGATCACCCAAATGAAGGAATAGCGGAGATCTAGATTGTGTTGAACAAAGAATTCAGCGGGCCGAAATTAGAGACGCAGTTAATCATCGAATTTAAGGAGATCACGATGCTTTTAGGTGAGAGCCCATGGGATCTGGATTAATGGTTGAAGAGTATGATCTATGAGGTTTATACGATGCTAACAGATGTGCAACACCGTGCGTTGTTTGTGGCATCTTTGACACCCCACCTGAGGACGGCGTTGTTGCAACAGAAGCCTTCAACCTAGGCCGAAGCATTGGAAATGGTGATGAGGTTGTACGAAACACCGATATAGGATCCAAGGTTAGAAGTTCAACATATTCACATGCAGCTACAAAATCTCTACTGGGAATGCAGAGCTTGAAGCAAGATAGGGCACTGTGACCAGAGGCACGCATGGAATTATGGTGTATAAAATGTAAAGGCCAGGACCACGATAAGGATCACTATCCAGTATTCGAAAACTACTTGGCAGGAGGGGGGCCAATGCCACTGAGATCGGAGGCACAAGCAGGGCCAATTGCAGCAACCATGCTCTGGTGTGTGATCTAGCAAGTGGGAGGAAAGCACATGATGGACAACTATCATCTGTTGCAGAAGTATACACAGACTCCACAACAGCTTTTTTGTAATTTTTGTAGGTCAGTGGGCCACGACGAGCGTATGTGTCATAGCTATGAGTTGATGATGGAGAAAACCCTAGCCTATCGAATGCAGACAGAAACACAAGCACTCTACCTAGCTGCACGGATGGCGCGCGCTGGATTTCAGGGCCAAGGTCGAGGACGAGGAGGGATGGGGTGAGGAAGGGTCCGCAGAAAATTAATCTGTTACAATTGCGGAGGACTGGGGCACTATGCTCGCGATTGTGCCAATCCAACGAGAATATCGTGTTCGTACTCTGAGTAGTTTGATCATGAAATGATTGATTGTCCTACACTAATCACACAAATGCGCGAGAAAGGGGTGCTACAACCTACTCCGACTCAGAATATCTAAATGATGAGGTCTGAATCACGTGAAGAAGACCCCAATGTGAACATGATTCTCAGAAGCGGCACGACCATAGGGGAAGATAAGGGGAAGAAAAATGAAGAAGATACCTAGGTTTGCAAGGCTCCTACAAAGGAACCAGATTTTGACTTTGAATGCGTAAAGGAGATGTTTATGGAAGCTAAAAAGAGCTTCACAGAAGCCTCTACTTCAGGTAGTAGGGATCAACTGGAGACAGGGATGGATCCTTCTATGCTTACTACCTTTTTAGAGACATGCATGAAATTGCTACATGATAATGAAGTGGTTAAAGTACTAGAGGAGTTGATAACTAGGTGCACAAGGTCAGGGGAACCCCGCTTAATCCAAACACTTGGAAAGCATGCATTGTGGACTGGGAGGGAGCTCAGATTGACAATGCAGATAGGCAAATATGAAATGAATTAGGTAATTCTAGACCTAGGTTCACACGTGAATGTGTTACCAAAGCAGACATGCGAATGCATGGGCAAGCCCACGTTGCAGTGGTCCCCCATTCAATTCCGGATGGTGAAACAATAGAAGATTTTTCCCATGGGGAGATTGCAAGGGATAACAGTTGATAACGAAGGTGCGAGCACACAGACAGACTTTGAGGTGATAGAGATTGTGGATGGCAACAACACTTACCCCGCGTTGCTAGGAATAGATTGAGCCACTGATATGAATGGTGTCATCAACCTGAACAAGCGGAAGATGGTATTTGAGAGAAAGTATTTACACGTAGTCATTCCACTAGACCCAGTCGAAGGAGCGCGCTACACTAAACCTGTACATGACGATGAAAGTGACGATGAGATAGATTGTATCTACAAGATACTTCCATGGGATCTGGATTAGGTAAATCCAAATGCAGATGGAAGAATCTCATGGGAGCGTGTAGGTTCCTGCACCTTGGATTTAGATGAAGGAGACAAATGCTGGCACAATTGGTTGAACGAAGTGACAAAGCTAAATTGCAACATGATGACTAGATCATTGTGTTGCGTAACAACCCAGGCCTGAGATCTATTGACATATGATGGATTGATAGAAGTGGATGAATTCTTGAGAAATTTTGAGAGCGTAGTACCAGGGCAACAACGGTTCGATGCATTGAAGTGGGCGCTGCGTGCGACAACCGCATATTGGTGGGGAGCACATTAAGGAAATTCTGAGAACTGGCACGACTGCAGGAGGATGATGTGGCTATGATTTGGGAAACCAGAACTACATCTAACAAATAAATACATGGAAGGGATGACCTGGGCATGCACCTTGCAAAATGGACCAAGGCCTATGGAGAAGAGCCTCAGCTTGAATGGGTACACTTATTGTGTCATACCCTGGATGTAATACCCATGAATTGGTATACCGAGATAGAACTCCGACATGGTACGGGTGAATGGGATGTGTTGCGTGATGGATTTTTGTTAACATTCACCTTTGAAGACCGATGGTCGAATACAGTTGACGATGCACTGCAAGCTGTGAAACCTGCCATCTTCAAAATACCACAGGAACCACAGGAAGAAGTTCAACTAGGATGGGCAACCCAGTTAAGCCATGCACTAGAATGTTATAATGTACAAGTAGAAGAGGATGATGACGACCCCTGAAACATTAATATTCCAGAAACCGAAGGGTGGCGCGAAGTTTGAGGACCATCAATTGAGGACCCCAACATCAATGCGCCACTAAAAACAAAGCAAGTAAACATAGGTATAGACACTAAGCCAAAGTACGTGACGCTTGGGGACTACTAGGATGATGCTACTGTAGATAAGGTCACTGTCTTACTTTGTGAATACTAAGATTTGTTCCCGACCAAAATCATGGACTTAAAAGAGATCATTGGTGAATTATGGATGATGAAGATCACTCTGAAACTAGATGCGAAGCTAATTAAACAACGACCTTACCGGTTGAATCTGAGGTATAAAGAAATGGTCCGCGAAGAATTAGACAAAATTCTTGCAGCCAGAATTATTGAACCAGTGGAAGAATCAGACTGGGTAAGTCCTATGGTAGTGCAAGAGAAAAAATAGAAGGGAAAAATTAGAATTTGCATGCACCTTAGGAAGCTTAATGACGCCTGTGTTCACAATCCATTCCTGACACCATTTACAGATGAAGTATTGGAGAATCTTGGTGGATAGGAAGCGTACTCATTCATGAATGGTTTCTTAGGGTACCATCAGATTAAGATCGCGCTGGAAGATAGGAGCAAGACAACCATTAAAACTAAATGGGGTTGTTTCCAATACACCATTATGCCCTTTGGGCTGAAAAATGTGCCAGTGATATTTTCACACATAGCGGTGGTCGCATTCAACAATTACATCCACAAGTTCTTGGAGGTTTATATGGATGATTGGACTGTGTTTGGGTTAGTTAAAAACCATATATCAAACTTACGTTTGATGCTGGATACTTGGCGACAACACCAGATTGCGCTGAATCTAAAAAAGTGAACCTTCCTTGTCCCCTTTGGAAACCGGCTCGACCATGTGGTCTGCAAACAAGGTCTGATGGTGGATCCTGTGAATATTGTTGTTATTTTCAATCTGGAAGCACCACGAAGTGTCAAATAACTATGCACTACGTTGGGGCACACTAGTTGCAATAGGAAGTTTATCAAGAGATATGCCCCAATAACAGCGCTGGAGAAGCTATTGAAAAGGGATGCTACATATTGTTGGAATTATGATTGTGTGAAAAGTTTGGATGTTCTTAAGGAGAAAATGGCATCCACTCCCATCTTGGCCATTCCAAAACGGGACATATAATTTCATGTACATGTTGATGCGTCGTGTATCGCACGAGGAGCCGTACTTACGCAAGAAGGCGTGGATCACCCAATCGCATTCGCGAGTCGTGGACTGTTCAAAGCCATAAAGAACTACTCTACTACTGAGCATGAGGGGTTGGCAATGGTATAAGTGCTCCAGAAATACTAACACTATTTACTTGGTGGGGACTTCAAGATATATACTGATCATTCCATGTTGAAATACCTATTGAACAAGCCTGTGTTGGGGGGGTGCATATGCAGATGGCTGCTACTTTTTCATGAATATGACTTTGAGTTCATTGTAAAGCTGAGATGCCTAAATGCAGGACCAGATCAATTATCACGAATTGAGACAGGAGAGGAGCCAACCAATTTGGAAGAAGGACTACCTGATGCCCAACTCTTTGCGGTGTGTGTCCTAGACAACCACTTCGAAGATATAATTCATTTTTTAACCACAGGAACTACGTCGCAGGGATATTTTGTCCAACAGAAGAAGGAATTGGTGGTACACGCGATGGATTTTTCTGTCATCACAGAGCACCTCTACAAAATGGGGAATGATGAGATATTGCGAAGATATGTACCTGAATTTGAATGAGGATAGATCGTTGTGGAAGTACATGGAGGGGCTGCAGGAGGACAATATGCGGGATGAGCGATGGCATAGAAGATTCTTCACACTCGACTATGGTGGCCAACCCCACATCAAGATTCGAAAGCAGATTATAGGGCCTGTGACATATGTCAAGGGAATGATAAACCATCACGAAGGGATGAGATGCCACTCAATCCATAGATGACGCTGCAACCATTCGAGAAATGGGTAATAGACTTTGTGGGGCCAATCAAACCTCAGGGGAAAATGGGTGCGCGCTACAACATCACTGCGACAGAGTACCTGACTCGATGGGCAGAAGCACAACCGGTTAAGGATTGCACAGCTACCACAGCTGTGAAATGTTTTTCGACAACATGTTGACATCGTTTGGATGCCCGAAAATTTTAATGAGTGAATGCGGAACAAACTTCCTAAATGAAAATATTAGCACACTCACGAAGGATTTATAGGTGTATCATCAACAACGTACGTCATACCATCTGCAAGCTAATGGGACAGTAGAAGCATTCAACAAGATTCTAGAGACTGCACTGACTAAAGTATGTAACACACAGCGAAATGACTGGGACTTGTGCATAGCTGCCGTATTATGGGCGTACAGAACCACATGCAAGGAATTGACAGGTTAGACACCTTTCAGGTTAGTCTATGGCACAAAAGCAGTCATGCTAATGGAATAAATTGAACCTAGTTTACGGATAGCAACAATGAGAGGCATGTTAAACCGTGAAGCATTAGAAGACAGTCTTGCGCAATTGGAAGAACTTGAGGAAAAACGGTTGCTGGTGGGATTCCATCAGCAGGTACAAAAATGTTGAAAATGTAATTTCAACCGCACATCAGTGGACCCATGCAGCAACATTAAGGAAATAAATGTGCAACATTTAATTTGCCAAAACCGCTTCAGCAAAACCACCAGAGCATATCGGACCGCCTTCGATCAGAAGGCAGTTTCCGTATAATTGAGCCCGATTCAATTATCCTCAGCCGCGTGGTCCTCTGTATACGTCAGCAGAACTGACATTTCGGAGCCTAAAGTTCAACATAAAAATGCCTCCCGAAATCCTCCACCATCGTCCGATCCGCTTCATAGTTCTCCACCTTTGATTGTTTCAACCTGCATACGAGCCAACATTAAATACTTGCGTGGAGTAAAATCAAATTTGTTTGACCGCCTTAATAGTATTTATTTCATAGTTATTGTGATAGGTAATAGGTTGGTGAAAATTTAAATTTTAATGTTTTTTTTTATATATCGGAGGTATGGGCGCATATGCATGTTACGTATTTTTTGTATGGCATATGTACACTATGTAAGTTATGTTTTTAAGCGTACGTTGACTATTGTGTAATGGAAACATAACAAGTGAAAACATGCTCTGTATTGTTGGTGTATTTTTTTTTGCACATGGGATGAAATGGAAGCTTGCAGCAGCGAAAGAATAGAGGGAACATCATGAAATTTTTTCTGTGTTGTTGATTTTTAAAAGGAGGATATGCATAGTAGTGCGGGGAGTATGAGCATATAATTTCTTTTGGAGCTGCATATGTAAATGGTTTTACAGCAGTAAATGTAAATGGGTTTTTACACACCAGTAGTGTAAATTCTTAGGAGGAGACAGAGTTTTGTTTTTGGTTGGCTGAATGTATTTTTGGTGAATCCCTCTCAGTAAAAGAGGATGAATATGTATCAGGCATTATATTTTAATGAATAGAAATCATTTTCTGGGTGGTGTAATACTTTGTTCTCAGTCATTTTTTTTTTTAAGCTTCCCTGTGCACAAAAAGATCCTGTGGCAGAGAAACAGAGCATTGTCTCTGTGTGTGTTCAGTTTGTTTGTTTTTGGGATTTTACCAGAAAAATTCCCAACAGTGGTATCAGAGCAGGTTTAGGCTCTTTGAAGGTGTTCAAGAAGCTGAAGGGAGGAGTCTTTTGTTGCAGCAGTAAATCTTCTCCAGCAAAGTGAAGTCTCAGACAAAAGATTCAGGTATTCCTCAAAGTTTTCTTTTTGTTACTGCTAAAACAGTCAGTGTTTTAAAATACACAATCAAGAAATTGAAGCATAGTTGAGGATGCAAGGAATGGCTAGCACCAGCATTAGCATGGGTATGTTTAACACCCAGTTCCCACAGTTTAATGGGAAGAACTATGACTACTGGTCGATAACCATGAGAGCTTTATTTATCTCTCAAGATTTATGGGAATTAGTTGAATATGGGTTTGAAGAACCAGCAGAGGAAAATCAATTTAACAACTTAACTCAGGCAGAGAGATATCTGCTGAAGAGCAATAGGAAGAAGGATGCAAAAGCCATTGTATTGTTGTATCAAGCAGTGGACCAGAGTGTGTTTCCAAGGATAGCAGCAGCTAAGACATCCAATGAAGCATGGAAAACCCTCAAAACAACCTATCAAGGCATGGAGAAAGTGAAGACAACAAAACTACAATTGTTGAGGAGAGATTTTGAGAACCTGTGCATGCAGGAGTCAGATAATATTGACTCATTCTTCACACATGTGATTGGTCTGGTCACACGGATGAGGACTCATGGAGAAATCCTTGAAGAAAGGAGGATTGTGGAGAAACTGTTGAGGGTCCTACCCTCAAAGTTTGATGTGATTGCACCACCATAGAAGAGACAAAAGATCTCTCAATCTTTTCAGTTGATGAGCTTCATGCATCACTGATAACACATGAACAGAGGTTGAGTAGAAATGAAAACTCATCTCTAGAGCAAGCCTTTAAGACCCAGATGTCTTTTGGAAGAGGAAGAGGTCAAGGCAGAGGAAACAAGAGAGGAAGAGGCAGAAGCCAGAACAGAGGTGGAAGGAACAGCCTAGCAAATGCTCAAGGAAGAGGCAGCAATCCAAATCAGAACCAAGGCCAAGGCAACAGCCAACAAAGAGGACAACATCATGCTCAAGGACAAAGCTATGAAAAATCCAATGTGCAATGCTATTATTGTAAAAAATATGGGAATTATGCCAGTGAATGTAGGAAGAAGCAACATGATATGAGTAATAGACAAAATGCAAAGGTCACTAGAGAAAACATTAGCCAAGATAATGTATTGTTAGCTTGTAACATGGCTGAAACAAACAGTGAAGATATATGGTTTTTAGATTCAGGTTGCAGCAACCATATGACAGGAAACATAGCCCTCTTTTCTGCTTTAGATCAGAATATAAAATCAGAAGTCACATTAGGAACTGATGGCAAAATTTCTGTTATGGGAAAAGGAGAGATAAAAATATTTACAAAGAAGGGTGAGAAGAAAACCATAGCAGATGTCTACTATGTCCCTAGAATGAGATGTAACCTCTTGAGTATTGGACAGCTTGTTCAAAAGGGTTACAATGTTTTCTTTGATAATGATGTGTGCACCATCATGGATATAGCACCGAGCAAAAGATGCATTGCTAAAGTGAAGATGACGAGGAACAGGATGTCCCCTCTTAGAATAAGGGAAGATTTGAAAAACAAAGGAGAAATTGCAGCGGTCACCCAACAGGCTTTCCAAAGCGTGCCAAAGGATGAAAATTGGTTGTGGCACTTGAGATTTGGACATCTCAATTTTGGAGGTCTAAACTTGTTAAGAAGAAAAGGAATGGTAAGAGGATTAGCATTGATAGAGAAACCAGACAGCCTCTGTGAAGGTTGCATATTGGGTAAACAACATAGAGAAAGTTTTCCATCAGGGAAAAGCATAAGGGCAAAGGCACCCTTAGAGATTATCCACTAAGACTTATGTGGACCAATGCAAAATCCATAATTAGCAGGCAACCAATATTTCCTAACATTTATTGATGACTTTACAAGAAAAACTTGGGTATATTTTCTTAAAAACAAAAGTGAAGTGTTTGAAAAATTCCGAAATTTCAAAGCACTTGTGGAAAACCAAAGCGGGCTGCATATTAAAGTTTTGAGAACTGACAGAGGAGGTGAGTATATCTCCAAGGAATTCCTACGATTTTGTAGAGAAAATGGAATTCAAAAACAGTTTACAACTAGGTACACCCCACAACAAAATGGAGTTGCTGTAAGGAAGAATAGGACCATCATGGATATGGCGAGGAGCATGCTGAAGGCAAAGCATTTGCCAAATGATTACTGGGCTGAAGCTGTAAATTGTGCAGTGTATATTTTGAATAGGCGTCCTACAAAAGCAGTGTTGAACAAAGTGGCGAAAGAAGCATGGAGTGGGAGAAAGCAATGTGTCACCCACTTGAAAGTTTTTGGATGTGTGGCCTATGCACACATTCCAGATCAGCTAATGAGGAAGTTGGACAAAAAAGGGGAGAAATGTCTTTTCATTGGATATAGTGAGGAATCCAAAGCCTACAGGTTGTATATCCCATCCACCAAGAAGTTTTTTGTCAGCAGAGATGTTCAATTTATTGAAGAAGAAGCTTGGGATGGAAGCAAAGAGAAAACAGTGAATGTTAAAAACTGTTTGTCTCATGATGAAGATGATGAGGAGGTGGCTGAAATTCATCCCCAAACAGCAGTGCCAACACAAGGACAACAAGGGACACCATTGAGGATAAATGAAAGTGCTTCTCCAAGCACATCACAAGGAGGAAATTCAAGTGCATCTTCAAGCACTTGCACACCAAATGAAAGAGGTAAGAAGTTTAGAAATCTAAGTGAAATTTATGATGAAGGAATGAATTCCTTATTTGATTTGTATTGTCATGTTGATGATCCTATTCATTTCGAAGATGCAATTAAAGATAAGAAATGGATAGAAGCTATGGATGAGGAGATGAATGCCATAGAGAGAAACAAAACATGGGATTTGGTTGAGCTACCAAAAGGCAAAGAAGTCATTGGAGTGAAATGGGTTTATAATACCAAGAGCAATGCTGAAGGTAAAATAGAAAGACACAAGGAAAGGCTGGTTGTCAAAGGGTACAAGCAGCAATATGGGAGAGATTATGAGGAGACTTTCGCACCGGTTGCAAGAATGGAAACCGTGAGAGGAGT
The DNA here is from genome assembly GCA_031772625.1 of Pinus tabuliformis. Classification (NCBI taxonomy): domain Eukaryota; kingdom Viridiplantae; phylum Streptophyta; class Pinopsida; order Pinales; family Pinaceae; genus Pinus; species Pinus tabuliformis. The sequence continues at coordinate 1,436,476,294 of CM062820.1, read as the reverse complement.
GCTATCCATAGCAGCTCAAAACAAGTGGAAAGTTTACCAAATGGACGTGAAGTCAGCATTCCTAAATGGAGTGTTAATGGAAGAGGTTTACATTGAACAACCTCTAGGCTATGAGAAGAAAGGTGAAGAGCACAAAGTGTCCAAATTGAAGAAAGCTCTTTATGGGCTGAAGCAAGCGCCAAGAGCATGGTACAGTAGGATAGATTCCTATCTATTGGATAATGAATTTGACAACTGTGAAGGAGAACCCACCGTCTACATCAAAGAAAAAGATGGTAAAATTTTAATTGTTGTCTTATATGTTGATGATGTTATTTTCACAGGTAATGATGATCAGCGCATTGAGAATTTTAAATCAGTCATGAAAGAGGAATTTGAAATGACTGACATGGGTTTCTTGAGATACTTCTTAGGCATAGAAGTAGATCAAAATGAAAAAGGAATTTTTATCTCACAAGCTAGATATGTAAATCAAGTGTTGGGCAGATTTAACATGCAAGAATGCAAGACAGCGATCACTCCCACAGTAATGGGATTAAAACTCAGCAGAGAGGATAGAAACAAGGATTTTGATCCTAGTTTGTACAAGAGTATTGTTGGTAGCCTTATGTATTTAACAGCAACTAGGCCTGACATTATGTTTGCTGTTAGTTTAATTTCCATATTCATGGAGAGGCCAAAGGAGGCACATTGGCAGGCAGCAAAAAGAATTTTAAGGTATGTCAAAGGTACAAAAATGTTTGGCATATTATATAGTGTCTTAGAAAGTTCAGATTTAATTGGATACACTGATAGTGATTAGGCTGGAAGTGTAGATGATCGGAAAATCACTTCCGGTTATGTTTTTCATATGGGTTTAGGAGCCATTTCATGGGTTTCTAAGAAGCAGTCCATTGTAGCATTGTCTATAGTAGAGGCTGAATATGTGGCAGCTACAGCAACAACATGTCAAGCAGCTTGGATGAGAAGAATGTTGAGGAGCTTAGGCCAAGAGCAGGAAAAATCAATAGTGATCTTTTGTGACAATAGCTCAGCTATTGCATTGTCAAAGAATTCAGTGTTTCATAAGAGAACGAAACACATTGATACAAGGTTTCACTACATCAGAGAATTGGTGAACAATGGAGAAATTATCCTAGAACATTGCAGGACTCAAGAATAGGTAGCAGACATTTTGACAAAGCGATTGGATTAGAAAAGCTTTGAATTTTTGAGAAAGTGTTTGGGTATGACTGAATGCCCAGCAGTTGAAATTAAAAGGGAGTGTTGAAAATGTAATTTCAACCGCACATCAGTGGACCCATGCAGCAGCATTAAGGAAATTAACGTGCTGCATTTAATTTGCCAAAACTGCTTTAGCAAAACCACCAGAGCATATCGGACCGCCTTCAATCAGAAAGCAGTTTCCGTATAATCGAGCCCAATTCAATTATCCTCAACCATGTGGTCCTCTGTATACGTCAGCAGAACTGACATTTCGGAGCCTAAAGTTCAGCATAAAAATGCCTCCCGAAATCCTCCACCACCGTCCGATCCGCTTCATCGTTCTCCGCCGTTGATTGTTTCAACCTGCATACGAGCCAACATTAAATACTTGTGTGGAGTAAAATCAAATTTGTTTGACCGCCGTAATAGTATTTATTTCATAGTTATTGTGATAGGTAATAGGTTGGTGAAAATTTAAATTTTAATGTTTTTTTTTATATATCGGAGGTATGGGCGCATATGCATGTTACGTATTTTTTGTATGGCATATGTACACTATGTAAGTTATGTTTTTAAGCGTACATTGACTATTGTGTAATGGAAACATAACAAGTGAAAACGTGCTCTGTATTGTTGGTGTATTTTTTTTTGCACATGGGATGAAATGGAAGCTCGCAGCAGCGAAAGAATAGAGGGAACAACATGAAATTTTTTTTGTGTTGTTGATTTTTAAAAGGAGGATATGCACAGCAGTGTGGGGAGTATGAGCATATAATTTCTTTTGGAGCTACATATGTAAATGGTTTTACAACAGTAAATGTAAATGGATTTTTACACACCAGCAGTGTAAATTCTCAGGAGGAGACAGAGTTTTGTTTTCGGTTGGCTGAATGTATTTTTGGTGAATCCATCTCAGTAAAAGAGGATGAATATGTATCAGGCATTATATTTTAATGAATAGAAATCATTTTCTGGGTGGTGTAATACTCTGTTCTCAATCATTTTTTTTTCAAGCTTCCTTGTGCACAAAAAGATCCTGTGGCAGAGAAACAGAGCATTGTCTCTGTGTGTGTTCAGTTTGTTTGTTTTTGGGATTTTACCAGAAAAATTCACAACAAAAAACAGTGCGAGAAAACCTGGCACGATCCCCATATCAAGATGCACACGTTCAAGGTAAACGATTTAGTGTTGCTGTATGACAGCAAGTTCGAAAAATTTTCGGGAAAATTTAGAATGCATTGGTTAGGACCGTATATGGTGAAATAAGTTACAGATGGGGGTGTGATCCAACTAGTCAAACATAATGGAAACCCTTCCCAGGCAAAGTAAATGATAGTCGCTTGAAGCTCTACACGGGTGGGCTGACTGTGTGGCTATCTGTAGGAAGCACAGTCTCACTGTTCCAGATAGTTGAAAGAGAGTGTGGGACTATAAAACATTCTGTTAAGAAGCTGCACGACAAAGGGGTACGTGCAGGGTTGGTATTTCACAAGGGCCGTGGTCATGCAGAAGGGGCTACGCTATTGTGCGGATACATAAGGAAGTGACCATTGATGTCACTCTTCATGAGGAGACGTCCCAGTTAAGGTGCAAAGGAGTGGGTGGTGGGCATTTAAGACACGGAATCAGAACTAGGTTTGAAAGGATCTACCACTAATATAGCATTAATGAGCTAGAAAAGGGGTAATGGATCAAATTTGAATTTCAACAGGCCTATAAATCACAATTGGTCATCCACCAAAAAAACCGTGGCATCTAGACAATTAAGTTATTGCACTATCCAATAGATATATAGCTGTCGACCTTCGATGCTTTGAGAGTAAGCCGAGTGTTTGCAACATTGCCAAAAGAGGTGCAGGACCTTCTAGACCGGGTAATATCGATAGCCAAGGACACCGCACCGAGCCCAACGCCAACGGTGGGAGATGTACCGGAAATTCCCAGATAGGTAGCAAGACCGGTTCGGATGTCACCGCAGAACCCACGGTCTGGTAAGCGATCTATGAAAGATAAGGGTAAGATAGTGAATCTTGAGACAAAAGATGGAATTCCGTTTAAAATTTCGTCTCTGGGTCGCATGCCCATGACGAAACTTGAAGATTGGGACCTCGTAGAATGAGCATCATCCGTTAAGAGAATTAGTAGGGATAATGGAGCAGGAGCTTGAAGAAGTGTTGCAGGAGGGAATGACGGAGTAACAGATCGTAGTATGTCACTAACAGGGATGGTGGATCATGAAGCCTTGCCAGTGCATCGGTACACAAACGGGGTGACTCGAGGGCAATTCATGATGTTTGTGTTGGGGTCTGTTGGGCAGCAGATCCCCCACGTAATGGTTTTGGGGCTTAAATCACACGATTTTGGGTAATGGTATTGTAAAGGCTCTGCGCAGTGTGTGGGCCACGAATTGTAATGATTCAAGTCAAAGTGTTGTCTGATCTCAAATATTGTAATTTAATATAAAGTGGGTCGGCCTACCGTGGACCATCAGAATGTATAAATAGAGCGAGGCTCTAAGTGTAGAAGGAAGTTTTTGAGTTTGTTCTGAATTATTATGGGTTTTTGAATGTGATATTCGCTTTGAGTCTGTAAGTCTGAGTCTTAGGTTGTAGCAGCAGGAAGAGGCTCTGCAGCTGTGTGCACAAAGGCCTGGTAGATTTCGCAGCTATATGCACGGACCCCTACAGCTGAGTGCGTGGGGTGAAATTGAATTGTACTGAAGGTTAATAAAAGATAAATTGATTTTGGAATATTATGCATCTGATCTATGTGTTTATGCTTCCGTTATATCCTTGCATCTCTTTACAGTTTATGATTGTGCGCACTGGTTATAAATGTTAAATGAGTAAATAAGAATACTAGGCCCACAAAATTAATAATAATAATGCCATAAGGGTAAAGGATCTAGGAAGCTCCTCTCCGCGCTATGTACAAAGCTATGTGGAGATTAGACAACTGCACGGAGTAGCGCAAGCGCACAAGATTGGTTCGTGACCTTTCTAGACCTCATCAAGACATCCCTAAGGTGTGGAAACCTCATTCCAGCACCCTCCCATACTACCTTGGGTCAGACCTCAGTCCACGTTCCACGGACTATTGCCGAAAGCGCTAGTAGTTTCAAGATTTGTTTAGCTAAAACACTTTTGAACTTGGGTCAGGCCCTAACAAGCTAACAATATGTAAATTTGAGTTTCACAGCGACTGGATCAGGGTAGCAAATAATATCTTTCTTGTTGAGAGGGAGTGTTGAGAAATGGAAATAAGAAATTCGAGTTTAAATTTTTCCTATAATTTAAATTGAGAATTAAAATAGAATTATATTCTCATAGCAACTTGTAAATAGCTAATTCAGTTTTATTGGTTTAATTCCCTTACGAATTTCAAGTTGGAAATATTTTGGAAGTCATGTAAGTGTTCTCCCTAAAATTTAGGGTTCTAGTATGAGTTTATATTGAGTTGTAATTAGATAACTATGTTCACTAGGTTATAGATAATTAAACTAGTTCTAATTGTTTGTTGAGATAGTAGAGGATTAGCAGTTAGTGCACTGGTGCATCCACAGGTGCTACTACAGATAACTGAACATTCACTCATTGGAAACTCATGCATGTCATTTATGAGAAAGAACCAGTTGAGACTAGAGTGTAGGGACAATGTACTATCAGTTGTATGATTTACTAAGTTATATACATCATGCACACAATCAATAAGAGGACCTAGATTGGATTACATAGATTGGAAGCAATGAATTCCCATTAATATGGGTTATTTAGCCTAGGAATTGAACAAGAAAATTGGTGCTTGGCCTTGAGTGGAAATTGGCTAAATTTTGGCTAAGAGTCAGCTTGTGAGGGAGAGAGTTGAGCATACTTGTCCAAAATTGTTCTAGTGAGAATAAGATTTATATCTTCACTCATATTTATGATTAATACAATACATATAGGCGAGGTTTTGAGAAGTGCCTTTCCTCAAAAAAACTTATTGCGTTATGTACCATTGATTTTTATTCTTCTTGTTCATATTGTTTTCATAGATCTTGGCTTCTACTTGCTGAAAGTAGAATTAGATTATTGTCTCTTTTTTTAGTAGATTACATGAGATTCTGAATCTTTAGGAAAGTCTACACTATCAAGGAAACAATGATCATTAATATACATTTTTTTATTTATAGAGTTGACAAGTTCGACTTCTTGTGGATAAGGAATACATCGCTAGATTATGTGGTGTGGAGATATAATATCTCTAGAGGATTAAGTATCTATGCCCATTATAGGTAAACTTTTTTGCTCCTAGTTTAACATTAGAAGGGGAATGTATTTATACTACAATAATCATTATTTAAATGATTAAAATTCCCACCTTTGAAATTAAGAGAAATAATTTCTAGAGGGATTTAATCGGTTGTTTAGTAAGAAGAAGTTGTTAATTGAAGTCACAGTGCCTTGTGTGTAGATTCTAGAGTTGTTCTGTGACGTTCTATTTCCATGGTAAATTTTCTCACCTAGGATTTTTCTTTTTTTACTCCAAACATAATATTTGTTGTTTGCAAAAGAAAATTGCGTTCAATATTTTTTTTATTTGAAAACCTTATTACACTAATGTCTTTCCGTATTTTCAGTTATACTCCTGCAATTATGCTTTTCACACTAATCACAACTTTCCCATTTTTGTTCAAGAGGTCATATATGTTGCTAACAATAAGCCTATTTCCTTTACATGTGGGGTTCTTTTCAACCTTTGATCTAGTAGAATATTACATAAATTTTATAGATGGTCTGTAGAAACATTTCCAAAAAAGAGACCATATTACTTTTCACAAGTTAAGATGTAATATCTAGAGACTATGTCTCCATATTTAGTAGGACCAAATATATATGGTTTTTTTCTTTTTTTTTCTTTTTATTTGCAACAAAGAATGATTGTAAACACATTATGCAAGATTATACCAATTTTTGTTTGATGACCCTTTATTATTTATTTAAGAAAGTTCTTCTCTTAAACTTAGAACATTGTTGGTATGTTCTTCTGGTTAGAAAAATGTTAGTGTAAAATATGTTTTTTATGTAAATATATATAATTCATGAATGTCTAATAGAATTCTTGTTTCTTTGTATACTCTACAGTAGTGGTTTTACTTTCATTTTCTTTACTCTCACATATTCTCATTTGTGTGATACATTTTTTATAATGAATAACTTTCTTCTTTGTTCAAAGAATTATAAGTAACCGTAAATAAATGTAAACAGATGAATATCTCTTTTCTTCCTTTTCTTCATCAGTTTAATATTTCCTATTCTACTATCCATCATGACTAAAAGGTGTTAATGGGGAAGAATATAGAAGAAGAAATTTCTCACTTTAAATAGTGAAAACATAATAGTAGAGTTAGAAACACTGAGTTCCATAATTTTCATGGGAAATTAAGAGTCACCTGTCTCCTCCTAATTTGGACACAAAAAAATACTGCCCCCCCTAAGCAATTAGGTCTACATTTTTTTATTTCTTATTTTTTATTTTTATTTTTAATCTTTCTTCTTGTTTCTGTTTAGTCTTTGTAATTTTTCTCTCCTAAATTATGAGAGAAAAACCTACAAATATTTATCTTTCTACCAATCTTTAGGTGGTTATTATTTGTCTCCACCTCATCGACAGGTGGTAGGTGGTTGTTTTCTCATTTATGAGTTCCCTCCTGAAAATCTTGAAGACATATCCATGTCTTATAGGAAACATTTAATTGGAAAATATCACAAATTCTAAATCTAATCACCCAAATTAGATGTTTGGGACTTACTGTTGGATAAAATAATATTTTTTCATAATTGACTTGCAACCTTGTTTCCTCTTTCAACCATTTATTCTTTAGACATTAATTTATGAGATTTAATTTTATATACAAAACAGAAATAAAATTCCCACTTTACAATCATCCATCATTAGTAATAATTACGAATAATTAAAATGTTTACTGACTTCCATATAACATACATAAAATAATAAACCAAGAAATAAATTTACAAACACATATTTACAAACACATCATTAAGCTAAAAGATATCACATACTCCTCCAATTAAATTCAACACAGTCCCAATGTTAACTCTAGCCAACCCAACAATCATGACAATTGAACGAGCATGATGCTCTAGGGTTCTTCGGACACCTTCCAAACATAAACCAAAATAGTTTTCAACTAGTATTAGAACCTAAAGTCGGGATTGACCAACTATTTTCTCAAAATTCAGAATTTTTTTTGATGGTAGTGAAAACGGGTCCTTCCAATTTCCATATTGTGTTTGCTAGATTGAATTAGTATCACTGAATGTTGACTTGCATCATAATTTCGTTGCCACATTTCTACTATTACTAAGTGTATTTCTAGTAATTATTGATTGGATATATTATCTTAAAGCTAAATAATCCATGCAATCCTTGTACTTTCTAAGAAAATCCCTCTCTTTACACTTAGCAAGCCATATTTTATCCTCATAATTTTTTTTTCCTATTTCAATAATTTGCCTCTTCCGTCCCTTTTGTCTATTTCTGTGACTCAACATGTACATTTGCAGAGTAATGAGGACATCAAATAGACAATCAGGTCTAGTTCTATTATAACATGCATCGTGTTTGAATTAACTACTATAACCTAGTATTAACAGATTACATATTTATGTCTACAAAACATTCAATAATGTGGTATTTTGTTATTTGGTTATGTTAAATTCTTTGTGTAATAAATTACACAGGATGTTTTGTTCTTGTCATTAATTATATCATCATTGTATCACCGGTATATTTTTATGTGACTGCAATCGTGGTAATCACTGAACAAATAATCCACTCACATCTTAGGAGAAAATACTGGCATTATCTTGTTTAAACTAAGTGTCAGAAGCATCTTTCCTCATCTCTGTAACACTCACCGACACATTATTATATTCAATTTAATCAAAATTTTACAACATTCACTCGCATAACTACATCAAATAAAATTTTTGTATTATGAATATGCTTTTGGCAATGACCAATATATCTATGTATATCAATTCACACATTTTTGCGACACATTTTCGTTAGTGGTTTGGAAAAACATATAGTACCCCAACTCTAGTTATGTTTAATAAATGTGAAGTAACCAACTTTCGTTAGTTTCAACTGCATAGTCTATCATTTCGAAAAAAAAAGATATTTCATTCATTTGTCCAGTTTGTCGTGGTGTCAACAATCTCTATGTTTTTTTAAGGTTGTACACTTTTATTTTATTTTATTTTCGGAGTTGTCTATAATGCGACTTTTTGGAGATTCCGGTGACGGAATCCGGCAGAAGAAATTGAGGTTAAAACTTGATTTCTTGCAGTTAAAATGGTTTTTTAACTGCATATTTGGATTCAGCACCCTCGAAAACCCCTGGGACGCTTTCATTGTGCAGAAACTAGCTATCAAACTTGCGATTCCAATAAATTACTGTCGGATTTCGACCGGAAAAACCCGCCGGAAAGGCTTTCAAAAAGTCGCGTTATAGACAACTGCTTTATTTTCTATTCTACACAACTTTTGTAAGAGGTTAATTAATAAACTCCATCACTAAGCACTTTTGACTTCACTTCTACCATGTCTTATTTTTCTAAGTTATAATTAATTTTTACTTATGAGTTAGGAAGCAAAATTTTCTTTTAATGAAACATGTTTTTCTGTAATACATCAATCGCTTTTGAATTCTATTGGTATGTTTTTCCATCAAACTTTAATTGAAGATAATAGTACTCAATCAAATGACCCCCTCGATTTTGAACATTGCACCTAATAGCATGGAACTAAATATTTTCTGATATACTGGACCGAGTAATATTATTTTATTAGCTTGGACTATGGTTTAATAAATCTTCCTTCTCCTGTGTTATGCTATACTAAATCAGGATCACAATTCTAGCCTGAGGAAGTTATCCAAGATCAATAAAAGGAACTAAATGTTAACAATATCTAGCCACATGTTGTCATCTCAAACTCAACTTGTGTAGTGATCCATGAAGTCATACACAAATACAAACTTGCTTATGAAGAATTAATTATTAATAGAAATGTGTTGAACTACATTATAATAGTATAATCCTTCTTTTTTATTGTTACTTTATTAAAACCTATGAAGATGCCGACTCTTCATGACATTAAATAAGATTGACTTTACACTCTAAATTCATGGTTATAATTCAAATCAAAAGAATTTTGTGGTAGTTGCATAACTGTAATTTCCACCATTAGCATTTTGCATTCAATACTTGAAATGTCAATGGGTTTCATTGACAATGTACAAATTGTGATTTGTACCTAATTAATAGTTTGGTTTTTCCCCTTCTGTATTGTTGATATTGCCTTTTGTTTGAATCAAAGTGCTAACCTATTATGCATAGTTTGTCATCTCATTGATTTTGATCTGGAGTATCAATACACAGTTTTTGATGTATATGTAAATGATTTTGATTTGGAACACCATTACACAATATATTTTGCATATCTTGTCATTGCATTGATATTACTTATGAGTACTCAAAATATTGAGTATGAAAAATGGTGAAATTTAGTGAGGGTAATACGAGTCAACTTCCCTTTCTTTTGAGTGAATTATAGATTTCCATGTTTCATGATGATTGAGATAATTATAGCATAAAATAAAGCATGTGAAAATATATCGTTGAACATTGTCACCTACATGATTTATATGACACTTTAAAGGTTTTCATATGCCATGACATTCTTGATTCACAAGAGTTCTTGATGCTCTTTTGATATTTTTAGCCATGTATTTTTTGAATTTGTATTCGTTCCACAATTGTTTATGTTACAAGTTTTTTGAGTATTCAACTTGGTATTTGATTCTTGATTGAACCAATATAATCCCCAGTCGATAAGGAGGTCTTTTATACTTGATTTATAGTTCATTGTTATTTTTTTTTCTCTTATTTAGATATGTTGTTCATATATAAACCCTTACATTATAATTTCAGGGTATTCATGGTTTTCAAATCCAAAGTCCATTGTCTATACTAGTTCATAATGTTTTTTTATTTTAATTAAAATAATTATTAAGGTTTCTCTGTAGAAATTAATTCTAGGTAAGAGAAATGACAGGTTCATTTTAGGGTTATATATATATATATATATATATATATATATATATATATATATATTTGTTTAGTGTTTCTGCACTAGTAGAGTAACCATCTTCTTGAGTTCTCCTTAGTGATCACCATTCATAACGAGGATTACTTAATAGTTAACCTCTTCGAACAATATTTGTTTTCTTCATACTAAGAGAATTTTTATATGAGAGTTTATAAAATTCTTGGTTTTATATTGTCAACTATTTGATTTTCTCTCGTACAATTGTTTATTTTATTTATATAATTGTTTTGGCATTCTTGGATGCAAATAAGGAGCAAAAAAAGAGTAACGTTTATGAATTAAAAGTTAAACCCTATACCATTATCATATTTTTTACATATTTAAAGGTCTATTTTCTTTATATTCATCCATTATTGGTTACATAGATAGGTACTAATTATTTTCTATACCTTCTATGACACATGCACTATTCATTCTCGATAGTGATAATGCTATTTGAAAAAGGTTTGTTTAATGACCACTTATCTTTACTCATCCAACATCTTTCTAATGTTGTTCCAAGTCGGCTACCTCATTCTTGTACATGGAGCTCATGATATTTGCCCAATGATTATATTATGTTTTTTTAAGACACAATCCCCGTGTCTTTTTTAGTCCCTGCCATCTGGCAATGGCCAGGGACTATAGTAATCAGTTTGCGATGTTATTCCATTAATTTACCTGTTTGTTATTAGTCGCTGCCACTTATAAACCAAAGTTTTCAGAGGCATGTAGTTTTACCATCTTATATAAACCAAAGTTTTCAGACATATAGTTTTACCATCTTATTTGGCCTCTTCCCGAGGCGGAGAGGCAAAAATCATATGTTATGTGTACTTATTTCCAAAATCTGAAACTAATGAAAACATAATGGAAACTAATGCTAGCATTAGTTTCATAGTTTAATAGATATTAAATGCTATAATGGTAAGCAAGTTCCCATGTTCTAGTTGCGATGGTGCATTGAAGTTGCCATGTGGTTGCCATGTGGTGCAACAACTGCCAACTTTTGCATAGCGAGCTAACAGGGGGTGGTGCATGTTGTTATAAGCTGTAGAGCATAGCGGTGGTGATGCATGAAGGTGAAGTTCGACAATTCAATAACAAGACCGCTTCCCACATGCTGGAAGTTGATGGCTGGCTGCTTCCGCCATGCCTGGAAGTGGAAGTTGATTTTCTGTTGCAGGCTTCAGCTCCCCTATCTTTGTTGGGGCTTTCTGTTGTTGTTTGACAACTCAATAACAAGACCGCTTCCCACATGCTGGAAGGTGATGGCTGGCCTCTTCCACCATGCCTGGAAGTGGAAGTTGATTTTCTATTGCAGGCTTCAGCTCCCCTATCTTTGTTGGGGCTTTTTGTTGCTGAGGCATTCTTTTCTTACTGGAGGCAATGCCCGCTTCCGCCATGCCTAGAAGTGGAAGTTGATTTTCTGTTGCAGGCTTCAGCTCCCCTATCTTTGTTGGGGCTTTTTGTTACAGAGGCATTCTTTTCTTACTGGAGGCATTGCTAGAGGAATTGGAGGCATTTCTGGAGGCATTGAGTTATCACAATCAAGGTATGATTATCTGTTTTATATATAAAGGGTAAGGTTATAAGCGGAGGCATATCTCCCCATATCAACTGTAAATAAGAGCCGCCAGAATAAAAGCAAGACAAACGTTAATATTAATGATTCATGAAGAGTAATACTTGTCTTCATGCAACATTTTTCAGCTTTCCAGCTTCTTTCTATTTTCCATTTCCTGTAGGAGGCAAGTTACTTTTGTCTATTTCCCTTTTACTGCAACAAGCATTAGCTTTGGTTCTTCCAAAGTCTGAAGAAAGCTACTTCTTCGGAAGGCACTTGCTAATAGAATAACTGTTGTTTTCATGCCTGAAATAAGGGGCATCATAGCAAATTGGTAAAGTAGATCTGAAGTAGTGCGTTCCCTCTACCCAGTCAGCAGGCATTTACCCAGTCAGATGACATAAAAAAAATGGTTAAGAATGCTCCCCCTTATGCTGTAACTAAGGCACATAACATCTCTGTAAAATGTGCCCACATTGATGGTTATAACTCCTATCACAAACATGCCCATCTCCTAGTGTAGATATTGTGCTTGGTCTTCAAAAAAGCACTTCATATGCTATTATACCTCTTCAAACAACACTCAAATACCATATAAATTGGCTAAATAACTACACCTACCAGCTACCTTTGCTTCTACCCCTGTATCTGTAAAGTCGTCTACCTTTGCTTCTGCCCCCTATATGTAACCTCTGCGGCAAGTCACCTCAAAACTTTATTTTTTTCTTTTTACAGAAGTTAGGAGCCACCAGGGCCTCACCCACCTCACCTAATATAGGGAATGGAAGAACAATTAATTGATGGTCTACCCTTGCTTCATCTTGAACTAATCGCTTTGATTCTGCACCTTAAAATATGCACCTGAAAACATAGCTCTGGAGCTATTACTGTCGAACTGTTTGGTATATCATTGGTACTGGACGAGATGGCAGTTTTTGGTTCAAGGTCTTTATATGGACCACGAGAAGAAGAACTAAGCAGAAGAACTGAAACTAGAACTGGTTGGTTCAACGTCTTCATATGGACCACGAGCAGAAGAACTGAAGCAAGAACTAGTTAGCTGACAGCCAACCTAACTTTTGTTCCACCGCCTTCCACCGCCTGCTACTGAGACGATTTCTTTATGCCAGAATAAAGCATTTGGTATCCATGAAGGCATGTTGGTGTTTATCGTAATAAGGAATTTTGTATGCATGCAAGCGTGTTGGCGTTTATGGTAATTGTTAACACCCAGGTTGTTCCCTATGACTCCCAATGGAATACGGCCGGGGTAACCACTAACCAATCTTTGGATCACAGCTTCTAGCCAAACTGTGATCAGAGAGGGCTCTCTCTTTATGATTTGTCTCTGTTATGATGGTGTTTTTTAGGCTAGCTATTATGCTCAGGTTTTGGTTTATGTTTTGGTTGAAGGATTTCTTTCAGGTCTTATGATATAGTGTTTAGATAGTGAAATACCATTGGGCAATGGAGTCTGGAGTTGTGAAATGATTTGATACGCTGGATTGGTGGTGTTCAAACTGCAGGGCCTATTGTGTATTTTAGACAAACAAAATTAGCTTAAATGGTGATGTATGTCAACCAACAGAAAGCAATTAAGAATTTTCTATTAAGTTGGTGAGGTGAAGGTGAACACACTGCACAGGAGCAAAACTTGAATTCCTGTGACAAAGTCCACTGTGAAAGGTGTATTCTGAAAGTGCAGCAATTAAGAATTACACTTATCTAGATTACAGCTGAAGAAAACATTCATAAACAACACAGATTGAACTCAGGGTACTCAGTGAATAAATCCTAAAAGTTATTCTTTTTCATTGTCGCTTAGTATTGAAAATCAGATAACATATATGGATTTTAACAAAACAACTAATTGACAGAGAGAGTTACAGAGACTTATTGTATGGTGAAATACACAGGAATCCAGCAGTTATCAACAGACACCAGAACGCATTCAACACTTCAGAAATCCGAGAAATTCCATCGCTTTCTTTATTAAACTTCTGAAAGGATTACAGCATAAGAATTTCTTTTGGAGAAATCAACAACAACCCTTGCAAGCTCATGCGAAGGGGGCTTTATAGGAATGCGTATACAAAATATCTCAGGCATTGAGTCATCTGAGAGAGAAAATATCTTCATAAATTTGTTCAGAAAGTAGAGAAGAAGTTATTGCAACTTTGAATGCAGCATAAATGCCCTTTATGTCTGTCAGAGGATAATTTTGACCTTTGGAGGTCATTGAGTCGGTTGCAACGCTTAGCTTTAATGCTGATAAATGCGCCTTTATTTCTTGCTGCGCTGTATTTTCTCGGCCCTGCCAGCTGTAGTTTTCTATTTCTGCTTTGTTGGCCGATCCATCTGCTGAGTTGGCTCAGCTTTAATCCGCCGTGCATGCTGATTTTGTTAAACTTTGCTTTGCATGACAACTGATATTTTTAAGAAACAAAATTGTTAAGTGACTCCATGTTTACAAAATCTTCTGTATTGCGTTTGTCCACCATTCTTGTGTAGGGAGTTGATGCCTAAGAATAGCATCCATTGTCTCCTCTGCTTCTGTGTACTTGAAGAAATTGGGAGCCACCCCAAACAGGTGATTGATCTCATTCATTATAAAAAACAGATTCTCGACTCTGTTGTAAAGGGACTGTCCTGTGGCTAGCCCTGTTTCCTCTGAGGTGCTGGGCTTATCACTGATCTGGCTAGTGGCAAATGTATTGATCCTTTTAGCATACTGGTCATGTGTGAACAATCTCCCTGCGCTGTTCAGTAAGCCAGGGAGTCCTCTGCTTTCTAACACTTCAAACTTTTCCAAAAACTTGTTCACCTCAGTCTGCATATCCCGGGTTCTTCTCTCCAATGTCTGCACTAAGTTTCTCAGTGTGAGAACCCTTTTGACCATTTGGATAGTCTCAGTTCTGTTTGTAATTCCCATGGTAGCCAACTGAGAACTTGTTCTATGGTTAAGTACATTGATCATTCTGGTGGCCACTTCAGGCATATTGCTCAATTGAGCTCTTGATCTGTGAATCTCCCTCTGTGCCTTTGGGATGAGCTCTAGTTGCTCATGGATAGTTTCAATGTATGGCCACTGCTCATTGATAGATTGACCAATGTTAGCCCACAGCACTATTTTAAGCTCAGCCACCACCTTATCTAACTTGAGCTCATTCTCTAGTTCTTTGATCTTGTCTTTGAGGGCTTTGATTTCCCTGCCCTTTTCTGCCACTTCTCTCTTTGATTTATCATGTCTGTCTTTTACCTTGGCCAACTTATCCCTGGTCTCATTTAACTCTGTCATTTGAGCTTCCAGGATTTGGATTTCATTCTTCAGCTTTTGCATATCCAGGCTTTGGGCCTGCTCTGTAGTTGTTGGCACTGCTGAAGTAGATGTTGCTGTCTGTTCAGTCTGTTGAGGAGGAGGAGCAGTGATAGGAGCAGTTTCCTCAAGATTTATGATTTGAGGAGGAGGCTGAGAGGTCTGACCCTCTTCTCTTTGTTTTAATGCTGCTTGCAATGCTGCCTTTGCAGCCTCTGATTCTCCTAATTTCTCTTGTGCTTGAACAAGCTCTTTATAAATGGAGATCAACAAATCTGTGGTATTTTTCTCCTGCCTTTGTTGGGCTACCTCATCTGTCTGAGGGTGCATGGTGGCTGGGAGTTTGATTTTCTTCCTCATGGCAGCCATGTCAGCATCCCTCAACTTCAAGATTTCCTGTATCCTAGAAATATCTTTGGGATCATGCCCAATTTCAATGATTATGTCTTCCAGGGACCTTATTCTGTTGTCCTTTGCCTGGGATGATGCTTTCTCCAATTCCAGTTGAGAGGCTGTGGCATTAAGGCTGCTCTTTAGTTTGTAATTTTCTAATGTTTCATCTGCCAAGGAGGCATACACCATCTCACCAGTCTGTTTATGCAGTTCAATTTTGTCCATTGGGTGTATGTCTTTGGCCATGACTTCCAGGTTGGTCCTGAGGTAATCTGAGGCAGATTGGGGATGCAGTGCTGTGGGCATAAAATGACTCATGATCATTTTTCCCTCACCTACATCAAAGGCAGACATAAGTCTTTGCTGATTGGTAGGAGCCATGTTTAGCAGGTGATTGTACAGCTGTATTTTGATAGGATCATTCCTCCTTTTGATGTCTATAAATTGTTGTTTGATGCTTATTTGTCCTTCTTTTTGTTGGCTGGAGGAGCTGACCTCCCCTCCCATGGTCCTGTCGTGTTCCTGCTGGAAGGAACTTGCTGAAGCTTCTCTGCTGGGTGGGCCCATGCCCAATGCTTGTCTTATTGCTAGATCATCCTCAGAAAAGTCATTTAATCTTTGTCTCTTCTCTCCCTGGTTGATAGATGAAGTGAGAGGAGTTTCTCTATCCCTTTTTCTGCTTAAGTCCTCCTTCTATGGAGTTTGGAGGACCGAGGCATCAGTGGTGACTTCTGGCCTAGGAGGCACTATGTTTTGAGCCTGTTGCTCAGTGGAAGTTGGGGTATCCACCACTCTTTCCTGCTGCAAGGGCTGTTGTCTGTCAGGTTGCCCTTCTTCATGCTGCCTTTCCTGCTGTTGTTGATGTTGTTGCTGCTCTGCTTGCCGCTGTTCTTTATCTAGCTGCTGTGGCTCTATCTCCATTTCCTTCTCTTTTCCCTTTTCTGATATGTTTTCAACAGCTTTTGTAGTTTGCTGTTGGGCAGTTGAGGAGGATGCAGCTGCTCCAATTTGTGTGCTTGGAAGTGAGCTCACCTGGTGAATTCGTCGGCAAGAATGGCAAATGTGCGAGTGCTGGAGGCTCTGGCGGTCTCAGAATCCCTTTAGCAAGCTGGTGCTGGTCTGGACGTGAGCCACATGCAGAAATAACAGTAGAGCTTTTTACCAAAAGTAGAAAAAACGTGAAATTTTGGCCTAAATATGGAATTTTGGTAATACTGGCGCGCTTTTTTGCTGACGTCAGCATGACGTCATAGGTGGGGTCAGGGTCGGATGACGTCAGCATGACGTCATCAGGCGAGGTGGCGGGCTCTGATTGGTCCAGGGGGATGATGAAGTGGCATGACAGATCGGCCAATGGTTGAGTGCAAAGGTTGACGCGACGGCATTGGTGGCAGTGATGTGAGGTGACGGGGAGCTGACGTAATATAGGTGGGATGAGGGAAACCGGAAACCGTCAGCGGTTTCATATCGCACCGCTTATGGTACGGGGGAGGTATGTGTCAGGCGTACCTCCGATGAACGGTGGTGGAGACGTGTGGCTACCGTATGACGTACCCAAAATACGGCCATCAGAAGATAACTTTCGGATGGGAGATCCGCTCCGATGCAACGATGGTCGTCAGATCTGGGGGGTTTGATCGGGCGGCTATCGGGGAACTGAGGTGATCGGGGAATAAGGCGGGTAAACAGCGGACGTCGGAACAACTCCGCTGCGAATAGAGCCGTTGGATCTTCAATCTTTTAATCGGACGGCTGTCGGGAGAATGAAATAGTCAACGGATATGGTGGGGGGGCGGGGATTATTTAATGATTATTTTCGGCATATGTGCATGAGCGGAGAACATTGGACTTATGGGTTTTCGTGAAATTTTTGTGACTATGCGCCCGATCTTTGAACTTTGGGTAAGGGGGAACAAGTGGGTTTTGATGTATTTTTAGCAATTTTGAGCGGGTGAAGGTAGAAACAAGGTTTTATAGGTTTTATGTGTAAATGGGGGCCAAAAGTGAGAAAATGGATTTAAAAAAGGGGAAAGAGGGTTTGGCTCAGGCTTATCAAAATGACCAGATGTCATTTGATCCCTAACATGGGACTTATTGGCTATAATGCCAAGGGGGTGGGTATTTATATAAGATTTGGGGTTTATACACCATGGTGTTATCATTAGTAGGGGAAAGGTGAAAATAGGGGAGTTACATAATAGAATTAGAGGTTAATATGGATGAGGAGGGTAAGTGAGGGGAATACCACTAAGTTTGTTTGAAACTTACTTAGTTTAGGGAGTAGATCAAAATGAAAAGAGTTTTAGACAAGAAATGTGGCTTCTAAAAAGATTAAGAACCACCATGAAACCATAATTCTTTCATGAATCACAAGTGATGAGGGAATGTTAGTAAATGACATGAAAAAGGGGAAAAGGGAAGTTAGTCATGCTTTCTGCTGCAACTTGATGAAGAAGAACAGCTTGTCAACTGATTGACTTTGCTCTGGTAAACATAGTTAACACATTTGCAATGGTAAAGATAACCTTTCTGCAACCCCAACTACTTACCCAGCTACTTGCCTAGCATTTTTTATTTCTTCTTGGAGGGTGCACTTGGACTTGCAGACCCTTACTTGCCTTTTCTTTTCTTTGGCTTTTCTTTTGTTTTTGTATCCATTTCTACCCTTATTTCTTCCAAGGTCCCAGATTAAGCTGTTGGGAGCCTATTTTCTCTACCTAAGCTACTTGTCTGCCAAGATTAAACAGTTTGGACAGACTTCTTTCTCTAATCTACAACTGGAAATTCAAAACATGGCATGATCCAGATTAGGCTGTTGGACCATCCATCAAAATTGGGATGTATTAGTCTATTTACACACCTTGTACTTCCTTGGAAATATGTGATCTTTGCATGATCAAAGCAGAGCATATTTGGACCTTCCCTTGCCAATCATGAAATATGAAACCTATTGGTATAGGTATCTAACAGTGGCTCCACATGGGGATGGTGTTTCATTTGAAAGACCAAGAATAGCAGGTCAGATTGCCTTGCTCCTTGTTTACTCTTGTCCATCTTGTAGTTTGCTGCTTTGAAGTGCCCAAATTGTGTGCTTCTCTTCTTGGTAGACTTCTGATTCTATTTACCTTTTGCTGGTCAGTCAATAAACTTGGAAAACTGCATTTTTACAATCTAAACAGAAAATAATATGTACATCTGCATATATACAAGGGAACCTCAGGTTGCACTCATGGGAAATAGTCAAAATAGTGCTTCAGCATCCTGCCATTGACAGGACCTTCATCCAAGTCAGCTTCAGTTAGACTTTTAAGGAAATAGGTATTATTACCTTGTACTGCTTGGACAGCAAATGGTCCTCTCCAAAGGGAGTCAAATTTTCCATGTTTTCCTTTGTCTTCTCTCCTTGCATCCCACTTGAGGACTTTGTCACCAACATTAAAATTTTCCGCTTTGGTTCTTCTGTCAAAGGCCTTCTTTAGTTTTTCTTGTAATACCTGAGCTCTGCCGAAAACTTGATCTCTGGTTTGCTGCAGACATATGATTTGATTTATCCTTCTTTGCATATCACTTGGTTCAGCTTGGCTTTCTTGAAGAAGCTTCATAACAGGCACTCCTAAGGATGAGGGGAATTTGGCTTCTAGTCCATAAACCAACTCATATGGGCTAGTCCCAATTGATCTTTTGGTTGTTAGTCTATCTGCCCATAAGGCATTTACTAGTTTCTTATGCCAATTCTTTTTATTTTCTTCCAACACCTTCTTTATGATGTTCACCAGGCTTTTGTTTGATGATTCAGCAAGGCCATTTCCTTGGGGATAGTATGCAGTAGAATGGCCCAAAGTAATATGAAATTTATGGCAAAAGTTCACCATTTTCTTGGATCTAAAAGCAGCAACATTGTCTGTTATTATTTTGTCAAGACAGCCAAATCTAGCCAGTATGTTGTTCTCCAAAAACTGAATGATTATTGAATCATTTGCTTGTCTGCATGGGGCAGTTTCAATCCACTTGGTGAAGTAGTCTGTGGCTGTCAAAATCCATCTGTGTTGTCCTGAAGATGAGGGATGAATTTCCCCAATGAAATCCAAGCCCCATTGTTGAAAAGGTCTCTCTGTTGCAATGGGTCTTAAGGGGAGTGGCAGCAACTGTCTTTTTCCCTCAAACACTTGGCATTTGTGACATGAAATTGTGAATTTCTTGACATCAGAGAACATGGTGGGCCAGTAATAACCAACCCTCAGTATTTTGTCCACAGTGGACTTCCAGTACAAATGTCCACCACAGTCTCCTGCATGAAACTCTCGCATGATATTGTTAGTTTCATTTTCCATTAAACAGTGCAGCAATATACCTTCATGGTTTTTCCAAAGCAAATTGCCATCCATTACACAAAATCTTGATGTTTTCATTTTTAAGAACCTACACTTAGTTTTGGACAGTCCTGGGGGAGCACACAGGTTTTGTAACACATAACAGATGTCTGAATACCAAGGGGATTTTTCAAAGGCTACATTGATCTTTGGAGTCGCCAGCTCTGTTTCACTGTCCAGCTCATTGATGTCTAGGGCTTGGAAATTTGCTTCTGTCATTAATTTGGCCAGACCTAGCCCTTTTATTAGCTTTGTAGGTTTTATTTCAATGTTAAATTCTAGTATGTTAGCAATCCATTTTCCTCTTTTGCCCTCTAAATTTTCTTGGGTGAGAATGTCTTTAACAATAGGACTTGGCACATATGCTATGACATGGGAATAAAGGATATAAATCCTAAAGTCCTTGATTGCTTTGACCAAAGCATAAGCTTGCTTTTCCATGATCTGATATTTTAAGGGTGCATCTCTAAGAGCTCTGCTAAAGAAAGCAATTGGCTTCTACTTACCTTGGTCATCCTTTTGTAATAAAACAGCAGCAATAGTATGCTGGGAGGCGAAAGAGAAAATAATAAACTCTCTGTCAAACTGAGGATTGGTCAAGACTGGGGTTTGGGTAAGGGCCAATTTTATACTTTCAAATGCTTGATTGGCTTCAACAGTCCACTTCACTTTTGAGTCCTTTTTCAGCATGTTATTTAATAATCTGATTAGTTCTTCCAAGTTTGGGATAAACCTTCTTAAGAAATTGATTTTTCCCAAGAATCCTTGTAATTCTTTGACATTTCTTGGGTGAGGCATTTGTAGGATAGCTTGTATCCTATCTGGGTCAATTCTAATGCCATCTTTTGAGATGATGTGCCCTAAGAGCTTACCTTCTTCCAAACCAAATAATGATTTCTTAGGATTTAAGGAAATTCCATATTTTCTGCATTTTAAGAAGATCTGTCTCAGATGTTTTATATGTTCTTGGTCTGATTTTGAGAAAGGTGTTAGGTCATCTAGATAAATGACTAAGAAGTCATGAATCTCCTTTGCAAAAGCAATGTCCATTGCTCTTTGAAAGGTTGCCCCTGCATTCTTCAATCCAAAAGGCATCTTTACATATTTGAAAGTTCCCCATGGGGTTGTAAATGCTGTTTTGTCCTGATCATCAGGGTGAACTAAGATCTGGTTAAAACCTGAAAATCCATCCAGTAATGAGATCCTTGAGGCCCCCACCACCCTTTGAAGAATGTGATCCATCTTGGGTAAGGGGTAGTTGTCCTTTAAGGATACTTGGTTTAGATTCCTTAAGTCCACACACAGCCTGATCTCACCAGTCTTCTTTCTTGTAGGGACTAAGTTGGAAATCCATTCAGAGAATCTGATTGGTGCTATGATGCCTGCTTTGAACATTTTATGTACCTCTTGTTCCATTGCTGGGAGAAGCATAGGATTGATTCTCCTCAGTTTTTGTTTAAAGGGCTTTTGATCAGGTTTGAGAGGGATGGTGTGTTGGATTACAGAGGTGTCATAGGACTTTAGGTCCTCATAGCTCCATGCAAAAACATCCTGGAATTCTTTGAAGAGGTCAATGTATTTTGGCTTTTGGTCAGGAGGTAAGGAAGCAGATAATTTAATTATCTTGGGTTTGTCAGTTGTACCTATGTTGCACTCTTCAATGGCTGCATTCAGGGGCTGCATTTTTGGTTTTCTGGGAATATCATTTGAGTCAAAGATGTCCTCTAGTGGGGTTAGGCCTGTTGGTAGAAAATTGTCTTTTAGCTTAATGATTTCAGTTTCGGCATTGGATACTCCCTCTTCCCAGTCAATTTGTTGAATTTGCTGGATGTTTTCTATATTGAAAATAGTTGGATTCAGCATTTGTTTTGCAGTTCTAGGTGATATTGGCTGAGCAGTCTGTTGAAATTGTATTTGTGATGGACTTGCTCCATTGAATATTTTTGATTGACTTGCTGTCTTAAGTATTTGTGATTGACTTGCTGTCTCATTGTCAATATTTAATCCTGCAAATTCTTGCTGCAGAGTTAAAAAATGGTTTATTTGCCTGTCATCCTCAAATACTTGCCAATCATTGATGTTGTTTGGAATGGATGGTCTGTGTTTTACCTCAGCTATGAAACAATGGTGGGGCTCAAAGGGCAACTTGCAGGTACTTGCAAAGGTGGCTAAACTATGAGCATGTAGATTTTGGGTTCTAGGAATTTTAGTAATTCGGAATTCAGAGAAAAAAATTAGTATCTCAGCAACAGCAGACCTATAAGTCCTTATTCTTTTGTCATTGGTGACAAAGTTCCCTTTCACTTGTTGGATGACTAAATCTGAATCTCCCATGATTGAAACCCTAGCAGCTTGTAAGAACTTTGCCAACTTGAGTCCTAGTAAAAGGGCTTCGTATTCTGCCATGTTATTAGTACATCTAAAATTCAATCTATAGGCTCTGCCTTCTGCGTGACTCTTTTCTTTATTGTGTACCCAAACTCCGGCCCCTGCCCCTAATTTGTTGACTGAGCCATCAAATTCAAGGAACCATAGAATATCTTGTTGGGAAGGAGATTTTATGATCTGTTCATGGGCTGGTAATGTAAGTAGCAGTTGTGGTTTTTTCTCTAGCTTGTCTCCTATGGCAGTCTCATCATTTAATTGAATGTTTTTGACAACTAAGGCAGCAGCACTATCTAATGTTTGATTGACTGTTGTTTTATGAGTGATACTACTCTCATTTGCATCTTCCTCTTGTACGAACATCTTGGTTTCAACTTGACCTTTTGAGGGAGTAGTTGTATTATTGAAGAGAATGTATGAGTCTATGTCTGAATGGACAGCATATATAGGAAAATTTTGAGGTTTTTCTTCACTGCTGACCATGTACTTCATTAGTGTTTCTCTGTACAGTCTTTTTGGTTGCCCAAACACAGAGATGGTAGCATATGACATGTCTAATTGTAGGGAACCTTGGAGTTTGGCTCCCCATGATCTTGATAACAGCATTCCATACTTAGGTGGGATATCAGCAACTACCACATCCATTAGGATTGTCTTGTTTGGGTATTGAACTAGAGAGACACATAAGTCTTTTATGAGACTTAGACACTTGACTTGGCTGGAGTCAAAGGAAAACAGATCCTTGTATGGTCTTGTTATGTCTAAATTCAATCTCTCCATGACTGCTTTTGGCATAAGATTGTGAGAGGCACCTGAGTCAAACATTGCATTATGTAGTATTTTGTCATGAATATGTAAACTAACATAAAAAGGCAGTACCCCTGTGACTACTGTTTTTCCATCCACTTCTGGGCCAAACAAGAGTTCTGGGGTGTCATCCAGTACATTGACATCATCTTTGTTGCTAGTGAGTTGAAGGGACCTTTTGATTTGCAATTTATAGCTGTCATGCTTGGCTAATTCCAAGAGAGGAATAGCTATTTTTAT
Organism: Pinus tabuliformis; assembly: GCA_031772625.1. NCBI lineage: Eukaryota > Viridiplantae > Streptophyta > Pinopsida > Pinales > Pinaceae > Pinus > Pinus tabuliformis. The sequence goes on along the minus strand of CM062820.1, from coordinate 1,436,452,854 downwards.
TTTGCCAATTTCTGTTTCAAGATCAAAAGGTTTCTCAGATTGGGTCTTGGGGTTATAGGTGACAGTTCTTTCCTTGTTCATTAAGTCTCCTTCTAGATTTTTATCTTGACTTTGAGATTTATCCTTTTTACTCATCTCTTGAGGAGTAACATTTAAATTAGGATGAGAAGATGAAGTGTCCAGAGACTGTTGTCTTAAGGACAGTGGCTTAGTGATTTCTTCAACAATCACTTCTTCTGTAGGTGAATTTAGTTTGTCACTAGGTTGTGTGACTATAACTCTTTCAGGCTGATGATTATCCTTTTTCTTTTCAGGCTGGTTGACATTCACAGTTCTGCTCCTTAGCTTGTACTGTTTATGGACTTCATAAACAGTAGTGTCATAGCCTTGTTTAAAGTCAAAGGATTCCCCTGATTTAGTGTGGAACAGTTTGATTTCCTCATCCTCATGATCTTCTTGTGTTAAGAAAACTTGACTTTCACCATCTAGACCCATTAAATTAATCTCAGGATCTTCATTGGGCTCAGCTGATGTGGAAGTTTCTGCATAATTTTCTTGGAAAGGGGGTCTTATGTCCTGGTCAGCACTGGTCTTGCCAACGTTTGGGTTTGGATTTCTCCTAAAATTTGGATTCCTAGGAGGATTATTTTGTGGTGCTTCCCATGATGCTTTTCTCTCCACTGATTCTACCCTATCACCCAACCTTTTCATACCATTAAGTATTGCATCAAGTTTTTGATCAATGGCTGTAGTTTCTTCTTTGTATATGCTTCTCTTTTCTAACCTTGCCCTGTTTCTTTTGGCAATTAGGTTTGCTTCTACTGTGACAGCAGCCTTCTGGGCGTCTTCAAGGGTTTCAGGTTCTCTTTCCTTCAACTGATATGCCATGTCAGGATCAAATCCATCAGGGAATTTGTACAAGGCCAAATCAGGAGGAGGTCTGAGGTTTTGTGGTATTGCATTGTACACATTGTTGAATCTAGCACAATACTCCAGAACGGTCTCTTGCAGACCTCTCTTGATTGTTTCATACTCAGCAAGTATGTGCAGGGGATCTTTCTTCTTCTCCCATCTGGTAGTAAAGGCTTGATACAGTTCATCAGGAGTTGCAATGGAGTTTGCATTCAGGGATCTAAACCAAGTTCTTACATCCCCAGTTAGGCTTTGAACAAACATCCTCATTCTGACACTGTCATCATCTATTTCATAGGTCTCAAAATGGTCTTGCATCTTCTTCGCATGCTGGACAGCTGTCAGAGGGCCATTGGAGTCAAAATATGAGATTTTGGTTTGGTAGTCTTGAGGTAGAGCTGCAACATTAGCTGGTATTCGCAAGGGTGCATATCTGTTAGCCATATTTGGAGGGTTGGGTGTATTAATAGGTGCTGCTGGGATAATAGGAACAGTGGGTACCACAGGGGTAACAGGTGAAGCTGAACCTAAAGTGTGGTTCAAGGGGATATGTGCAGTGGATGACGATGTGGGAGGAGGACTGTGAGAAGTGGATGGTGAACTAGGGGAAGTAGGGGTAGACCGGAAAAGAACTTTTATTGGAGTAGAAATGGGGTTGGGATGAACTGTATGAGGGGTTAAGTCAGCAGGCTGCTCCTGCCTTTGCTGCCTCCTAATGTTTCTTGGGATGGTATTTGGATTATCAACAATGATGGGTGGATTAGGGTCAGGATTTGCCCTAGTATGCCGTGGATTTTTCTTAGGAGCCAGCTTCTAATTGTTTTTTAGGATTTTGTAGGAAATTTTATTATCTGGAAGGACTGGATGAAGATTTTGGAATGGCTATGTATATTTCAAAGCTAAGATGAAGATTCCCTAAATAAGCTCTTCTCTAAAGCTGTCACTGTGATGCAGAAACAGTTTTAAGGCCTCTTGGCTGATTTCAGGCTTGATGGTAGCTATGGAAGATAAATAGCAATTTAACAAATCCTAAAAAGTCCCCAGTGGAGTCGCCAATTATGTTAACACCCAGGTTGTTCCCTATGACTCCCAAGGGAATACGGCCGGGGTAACCACTAACCAATCTTTGGATCACAGCTTCTAGCCAAACTGTGATCAAAGAGGGCTCTCTCTTTATGATTTGTCTCTGTTATGATGGTGTTTTTTAGGCTAGCTATTATGCTCAGGTTTTGGTTTATGTTTTGGTTGAAGGATTTCTTTCAGGTCTTATGATATAGTGTTTAGATAGTGAAATACCATTGGGCAATGGAGTCTGGAGTTGTGAAATGATTTGATACGCTGGATTGGTGGTGTTCAAACTGCAGGGCCTATTGTGTATTTTAGACAAACAAAATTAGCTTAAATGGTGATGTATGTCAACCAACAGAAAGCAATTAAGAATTTTCTATTAAGTTGGTGAGGTGAAGGTGAACACACTGCACAGGAGCAAAACTTGAATTCCTGTGACAAAGTCCACTGTGAAAGGTGTATTCTGAAAGTGCAGCAATTAAGAATTACACTTATCTAGATTACAGCTGAAGAAAACATTCATAAACAACACAGATTGAACTCAGGGTACTCAGTGAATAAATCCTAAAAGTTATTCTTTTTCATTGTTGCTTAGTATTGAAAATCAGATAACATATATGGATTTTAACAAAACAACTAATTGATAGAGAGAGTTACATAGACTTATTGTATGGTGAAATACACAGGAATCCAGCAGTTATCAACAGACACCAGAATGCATTCAACACTTCAGAAATCCAAGAGATTCCATCGCTTTCTTTATTAAAATTCTGAAAGGATTACAACATAAGAATTTCTTTTGGAGAAATCAACAACAACCCTTGCAAGCTCATGCGAAGGGGGCTTTATAGGAATGCGTATACAAAATATCTCAGGCATTGAGTCATCTGAGAGAGAAAATATCTTCATAAATTTGTTCAGAAAGTAGAGAAGAAGTTATTGCAACTTTGAATGGAGCATAAATGCCCTTTATGTCTGTCAGAGGATAATTTTGACCTTTGGAGGTCATTGAGTCTGTTGCAACGCTTAGCTTTAATGCTGATAAATGCGCCTTTATTTCTTGCTGCGCTGTATTTTCTCGGCCCTGCCAGCTGTAGTTTTCTATTTCTACTTTGTTGGCCGATCCATCTGCTGAGTTGGCTCAGCTTTAATCCACCGTGAATGCTGATTTTGTTAAACTTTGCTTTGCATGACAACTGATATTTTTAATAAACAAAATTGTTAAGTGACTCCCTGTTTACAAAATCTTCTGTATTGCATTTGTCCACCATTCTTGCGTAGGGAGTTGATGCCTGAGAATAGCATCCATTGTCTCCTCTGCCTCTGTGTACTTGAAGAAATTGGGAGCCACCCCAAACAGGTGATTGATCTCATTCATTATAAAAAATAGATTCTCGACTCTGTTGTAAAGGGACTGTCCTGTGGCTGGCCCTGTTTCCTCTGAGGTGCTGGGCTTATCACTGATCTGGCTAGTGGCAAATGTATTGACCCTTTTAGCATACTGGTCATGTGTGAACAATCTCCCTGCGCTGTTCAGTAAGCCAGGGAGTCCTCTGCTTTCTAACACTTGAAACTTTTCCAAAAACTTGTTCACCTCAGTCTGCATATCCTGGGTTCTTCTCTCCAATGTCTGCACTAAGTTTCTCAGTGTGAGAACCCTTTTGACCATTTGGATAGTCTCAGTTCTGTTTGTAATTCCCATGGTAGCCAACTGAGAACTTGTTCTATGGTTAAGTACATTGATCATTCTGGTGGCCACTTCAGGCATATTGCTCAATTGAGCTCTTGATCTGTGAATCTCCCTCTGTGCCTTTGGGATGAGCTCTAGTTGCTCATGGATAGTTTCAATGTATGGCCACTGCTCATTGATAGATTGACCAATGTTAGCCCACAGCACTATTTTAAGCTCAGCCACCACCTTATCTAACTTGAGCTCATTCTCTAGTTCTTTGATCTTGTCTTTGAGGGCTTTGATTTCCCTGCCCTTTTCTTCCACTTCTCTCTTTGATTTATCATGTCTGTCTTTTACCTTGGCCAACTTATCCCTGGTCTCATTTAACTCTGTCATTTGAGCTTCCAGGATTTGGATTTCATTCTTCAGCTTTTGCATATCCATGCTTTGGGCCTGCTCTGTAGTTGTTGGCACTGCTGAAGTAGATGTTGCTGTCTATTCAGTCTGTTGAGGAGGAGGAGCAGTGATAGGAGCAGTTTCCTCAAGATTTATGATTTCAGGAGGAGGCTGAGAGGCCTGACCCTCTTCTCTTTGTTTTAATGCTGCTTGCAATGCTGCCTTTGCAGCCTCTGATTCTCCTAATTTCTCTTGTGCTTGAACAAGCTCTTTATAAATGGAGACCAACAAATCTATGGTATTTTTCTCCTGCCTTTGTTGGGCTACCTCATCTGTCTGAGGGTGCATGGTGGCTGGGAGTTTGATTTTCTTCCTCATGGCAGCCATGTCAGCATCCCTCAACTTCAAGATTTCCTGTATCCTAGAAATATCTTTGGGATCATGCCCAATTTCAATGATTATGTCTTCCAGGGACCTTATTCTGTTGTCCTTTGCTTGGGATGATGCTTTCTCCAATTCCAGTTGAGAGGTTGTGGCATTAAGGCTGCTCTTTAGTTTGTAATTTTCTAATGTTTCATCTGCCAAGGAGGCATACACCATCTCACCAGTCTGTTTATGCAGTTCAATTTTGTCCATTGGGTGTATGTCTTTGGCCATGACTTCCAGGTTGGTCCTGAGGTAATCTGAGGCAGATTGGGGATGCAGTGCTGTGGGCATAAAATGACTCATGATCATTTTTCCCTCACCTACATCAAAGGCAGACATAAGTCTTTGCTGATTGGTAGGAGCCATGTTTAGCAGGTGATTGTACAGCTGTATTTTGATAGGATCATTCCTCCTTTTGATGTCTATAAATTGCTGTTTGATGCTTATTTGTCCTTTTTGTTGGCTGGAGGAGCTGACCTCCCCTCCCATGGTCATGTCTTGTTCCTGCTGGAAGGAACTTGCTGAAGCTTCTCTGCTGGGTGGGCCCATGCCCAATGCTTGTCTTATTGCTGGATCATCCTCAGAAAAGTCATTTAATCTTTGTCTCTTCTCTCCCTGGTTGATATATGAAGTGAGAGGAGTTTCTCTATCCCTTTTTCTGCTTAAGTCCTCCTTCTGTGGAGTTTGGAGGACCGAGGCATCAGTGGTGACTTCTGGCCTAGGAGGCACTATGTTTTGAGCCTGTTGCTCAGTGGAAGTTGGGGTATCCACCACTCTTTCCTGCTGCAAGGGCTGCTGTCTGTCAGGTTGCCCTTCTTCATGCTGCCTTTCCTGCTGTTGTTGATGCTGTTGCTGCTCTTCTTGCCGCTGTTCTTTATCTAGCTGCTGTGGCTCTATCTCCATTTCCTTCTCTTTTCCCTTTTCTAATATGTTTTCAACAACTTTTGTAGTTTGCTGTTGGGCAGTTGAGGAGGATGCAGCTGCTCCAATTTGTGTGCTTGGAAGTGAGCTCACCTGGTGAATTCGTTGGCAAGAATGGCAAATGCGCGAGTGCTGGAGGCTTTGGCGGTCTCGGAATCCCTTTAGCAAGCTGGTGCTGGTCTGGACGTGAGCCACATGCAGAAATAACAGTAGACCTTTTTACCAAAAGTAGAAAAAACGTGAAATTTTGGCCTAAATATGGAATTTTGGTAATACTGGCACGCTTTTTTGCTGACGTCAGCATGACGTCATAGGTGGGGTCAGGGTCGGATGACGTCAGCATGACGTCATCAGGCCAGGTGGCAGGCTCTGATTGGTCCAGGGGGATGATGAAGTGGCATGACAGATCGGCCAATGGTTGAGCGCAAAGGTTGACGCGACGGCATCGGTGGCAGTGATGTGAGGTGACGGGGAGCTGACGTAATATAGGTGGGATGAGGGAAACCGGAAACAGTCAGCGGTTTCATATCGCACCGCTTACGGTACGGGGGAGGTATGTGTCAGGCGTACCTCCGATGAATGGTGGTGGAGATGCGTGGCTACCGTATGACGTACCCAAAATATGGCCATCAGAAGATAACTTTCGGATGGGAGATCCGCTCCGATGCAACGATGGTCGTCAGATCTGGGGGGTCTGATCGGGCGGCTATCGGGGAACTGAGGTGACCGGGGAATAAGGCGGGTAAACAGCGGACGTCGGAACAACTCCGCTGCGAATAGAGCCGTTGGATCTTCAATCTTTTAATCGGACGACTGTCGGGAGAACGAAATAGTCAATGGATATGGTGGGGGGGCGGGGATTATTTAATGATTATTTTCGGCATATGTGCATGAGCGGAAAAAAATGGAGTTATGGGTTTCGTGAAATTTTTGTGACTATGCGCCCGATCTTTGAACTTTGGGTAAGGGGGAACAAGTGGGTTTTGATGTATTTTTAGCAATTTTGAGCAGGTGAAGGTAGAAACAAGGTTTTATAGGTTTTATGTGTAAATGGGGGCCAAAAGTGAGAAAATGGATTTAAAAAAGGGGAAAGAGGGTTTGGCTCAGGCTTATCAAAATGACCAGATGTCATTTGATCCCTAACATGGGACTTATTGGCTATAATGCCAAGGGGGTGGATATTTATATAAGATTTGGGGTTTATACACCATGGTGTTATCACTAGTAGGGGAAAGGTGAAAATAGGGGAGTTACATAATAGAATTAGAGGTTAATATGGATGAGGAGGGTAAGTGAGGGGAATACCACTAAGTTTGTTTGAAACTTACTTAGTTTAGGGAGTAGATCAAAATGAAAAGAGTTTTAGACAAGAAATGTGGCTTCTAAAAAGATTAAGAACCACCATGAAACCATAATTCTTTCATGAATCACAAGTGATGAGGGAATGTTAGTAAATGACATGAAAAAGGGGAAAAGGGAAGTTAGTCATGCTTTCTGCTGCAACTTGATGAAGAAGAACACCTTGTCAACTGATTGACTTTGCTCTGGTAAACGTAGTTAACACATTTGCAATGGTAAAGATAACCTTTCTGCAACCCCAACTACTTACCCAGCTACTTGCCTAGCATTTTTTATTTCTTCTTGGAGGGTGCACTTGGACTTGCAGACCCTTACTTGCCTTTTCTTTTCTTTGGCTTTTCTTTTGTTTTTGTATCCATTTCTACCCTTATTTCTTCCAAGGTCCCAGATTAAGCTGTTGGGAGCCTATTTTCTCTACCTAAGCTACTTGTCTGCCAAGATTAAACAGTTTGGATAGACTTCTTTCTCTAATCTACAACTGGAAATTCAAAACATGGCATGATCCAGATTAGGTTGTTGGACCATCCATCAAAATTGGGATGTATTAGTCTATTTACACACCTTGTACTTCCTTGGAAATATGTGATCTTTGCATGATCAAAGCAGAGCATATTTGGACCTTCCCTTGCCAATCATGAAATATGAAACCTATTGGTATAGGTATCTAACAGTAATAAGGCATTTGGTATGCATGCAGGTTGGCATTCAACATGAGAGATACATGGTTGTGCTTTTCATGACAAAACAATCATGTGGGTGTCACTACGCTAGCGTGGATACAGTTGGTTACCTTCGCTCTAGTTTAGCACCTGTCCTCGGAGAGTTGAATGAATTAGGTTCTCTGACTTTGTACTGTGCCTAACTAACAATTTCTCATCAGCACAACCTTGTGTTACTACAAGGTTGTGTCCAATCCACTTAAGAACGTCCACCCTTTCTCGCCCGATGTCACATGCGAAATAGGGGCACGGAGCCCGAAGTGCCTTCACATATTGGGATAGTCAACGAAGAACCGACGATTAGCTATGTTCAATGGGTTTACCCTCATCCAGATAAATAACAGTGTCCTCCTCCTCGAGATTCATAGAAAACTATCCATTCTTTTTCCCTCTATTCGAGATCGGGTTGGGTCTTGAATTCCCATTCCTCTGACAGTTGATTGGCTCACTTTTTAAGCTATATGCCGATGGAGGCTTCTGTAAAGTTACTTTAGTACCATATCTAAAAATCTTACATAGCTTTTTCTCAAAAAAACTGAAATAATTTTGTAAATCATTCGTTCAAGAAATGAACTTTAACTCTAATGCTAATAGAAATGGCCCTATTGCGTAGGAATGTGGATGTTATATGATATAATTAATAGCTATTTTTATAGTGAGAAAAAGCAGGGATTGTGTTGGGATCCAGGACATTCAACTGCTGAATAAACATAAGTAATTCAGACTAGCTGTTGTGAACCACTGAATGCATCTTTTATCAAGAATTTGGCACTTTCTAGCATTGTGTTCTTTAGAGCATTGGTGTTTGAGTTCTTGGAGATAAACAACTTCGGTTTAAGTTATTCATGTAAACATGTTTTCTGAACTCAAATTGTTTTAACATATTCTTTAGAGTATTAGTGTTTGAGTTCTTGGATATAAACAACTTCTTAATAATTATTTATTCATGCAAAGATGTTTTTATTATTACGATAAATTTATATATAGTCGACCTTCCTTCCGCATTCGGGCTGCCACCTTGAAGACAAAAATAAAGAATTTTGTAGCTTTTGTCCCATCACCCAACGTCTGAAATAACTCTACTTCCATCAGCAGAATGCAAGGCGTTAACAATTGGTTCAAGCCGGAGAAGACCGGAACTAGTGACTAGATATCGATTCTGTTTTCCGGGATCCTTGCATGACATGGTTGGATTCAAGAAGTGGCGTGCAGATGCCAAGTATGACATGGTCCCAAGTAATGTTGTCCTGTCCCGGGAACTGAACCTCTAAATTCCTTTGACTTAAGGTAGGGACTAGCTGCCGCGCAGCCCATATTGTTTTAATTGGAACTTGTTATATGCTTTAAAGCCTTTACTGTTATAATTTGTAATTTGTTAACTCAATTTAGGAATTATTCCCGATCTCTCTCTCTTATAAATATTGGGTTTTTGTAATTGAAACCATAGCTCCAAATTCGTTGCAAGTGAAGTATTATTTTTATGATTTCAATATAAATTCTATTTTTCTCTGTATTATTTTTCTGAAACTTAATTTTTTATGTATTCAACTAAAAACACTTTCTTATCCTTTATGTCGTATAATAATTCGTGTACATTCTATTGTTTGGTTACAATGCCTCAAGTTGGAAACTATGCATTGTTCGAGGCTAAGTGGACATTATAACATAATCTATTTATGAGAAGAAGCCTCTTATTTTCGGTTGGCATGAATTTCATACATGAATTTGTTGCTATGTCAAAATACCATAATCTACTAAGAATAATTTTATTCTATAAAAATTTACATAAATAGCCTTATAAATATCATTTTATGTGTTAATATTAGTAACCTAAACTTCATTTCCCCTTATGTACATAAATTATACATATTAATAAATCTATGATATGTATTTACACATTGATGTATATTAATATCATTCTTTATGACTAACAACCAAATTTCTTTACATACTAGAATTATTTTCTCTTTAACTACATATAAGCATGCATGGTTTTCAAGCACTAACCACTTATTTTCTACTTGTCTATTTTCTAACTGAAATATACGCTCAACTTATTAAAAATCCTACAATATAAGTTTTATATTCTATTTTTTTGGGGTTTCATCTCGGACCTTATTCCTTTTGCCATACATTATTCCTTTAGTTCTTTTACATATTTTTTTTTTGGGTTTCATCTCTAACGTTATTCTTTTTGCCATACATTAGTCCTTTAGTTCTTTTACACAATCTGTTCATGACATGTATAGCTATTTTAGTTTAAGGACCCTGAAGAGGTCCAATCCTATAACTTTGTTGTGATACAACTTGTAAACACTCTCATTGCTCTGCAATTTTTTTTTATAATAATAAGAACCATAATATTAATAATCCACTTTTTTATTCATGTGTAATGATTCTTTCCAATCTCAGGGATTTTAATTCCCCAATGGTAAAATACCAGTTAATTCAAAATTAGTGGGTAATCTAAACTTGAGCCCTTTAGTATTCTAATTGATCATCATTTCATTTTCTTTTCACTTGGTCAATGTTGTATTCATTTGTCAGAATATATATATATATACCCGTAATGTTCTAAACATAAGCGTGGCACACACCATTACCTAATCTCTTATTAAGAATCGTTATATCGAACATAACCTCTATTACAAACCCCACCTCTATTACAAACCCCATGTATGGTTAAAATTTCTATAATCCTCTAATTCAAATGCCATAGTAAGTTATTGTTTTACATGGTACAAAATGTGTTATATATTTTAATATGAATTAACAGAATATCAAGGTTTTATTAAGACTTCGTTTCATCGGCATCATTTTTTTAATGGCATAAGTACATGGAGCAATTCTATGATTTTAAGCGAAGTACCTTATGAAACGAAACCATTTAAATTTTATTCACTCACTAGAAATATTTGAAGTGTCCTTTAAAAATTTCTTGTATACGATAACATTTATGGTGTTCAAATACATGTATATGGGATTCATCCGAGTTGTAATTTAATATATTCATCCGCGTGGATTAAACATAAGCTACATCGTGTGAGTGCCTTGGTTTTTATAGAGACGAGCTAATGGTGGTCGGAAACTGGGGCTAGATCTATGGTTCATAATGTTGTTAGGCTTTCTTTGATGGATTCAATGCTTGTTGATTCATTATTTTGCAATTACTTTTTCTGAAAAGGTTAATGTTCAGTTTCTTATTATTTTCACTATTACTAGAATGGTAGTAGCCTTTATAGTGAGTTTGTTGAATTTTCTTCGTCACAAATTAGTGTATCTATTATGGTCGCTATGATTGTGGATTTTGTAGCATAGTTACCAACTGTTTTTCATCTTGAATAGCTAATTTTTCATGTCTGTGAACATATTTTGGAGACAACTCGGTTACAAATTTATCTTGTTACTAATGTTATTGGTTTTCTTGTAAGTAGTAACTACCTTTTCGTTTTTGGTGTTTCAAAGTAGCATACATGAGTTTACTTTATTCCTATGTTAAAGGCTTACATTATACCATTAACGTTAATCTGTTTTCCTATGTGGGCTTCATATCGAACTCTCAAAGTTACTTTTCTAGTTTCTATAGAAATTCCCACTTAGATCAACAGATTATGCAGTATACTAAAGAAAAATACAAGATCTACTTCTACAACAAACTTTGTGGAAGCTTAATCGACTTGAGCAAAATCAATGAGAACACATATAACTAAGAATGAGAAATCAATCACGCATAACACAGAAAAAATAACTTGGGGAAAGCCTCAGCCTAAAACCCCAATCTCTATATTATCATACAAATGGAAATATGTTCAAGTTACAAAAAGAATCAGGTCACAAGCTATCCTTCTCTCTCTGCAATCAAACAATATAGCTCACAGACTGAGTAGACAAGAGATATATCTTTCCTCAGTACTCCTAGCCTCCTATTTCCTTGTGCAGTTTTTCTTGGGGTCTAGTGATGCCACATGTGTGAATTGGCCTCATCACACTCACAAAAACTGAAGAAGTATCTGTGCAATCCTCAACGAAAGAATTCCTTCTACATGCAAGATATATTCACAATGGAACATTCTTGCAACTAATAGTACATTGTCCCTCCATCTGATCTCAACTAGGTCTTTGTCTGAACTGACATGCATGAGTTATTTATGAGAGAATATTTAGTTATCTAAAGTGCAGCAGTTACATGCATGCATGCATTAACTAACTGAACTCAAAATTAATTCAACAAAATGTTTGAATTAATCTAACTAGACTTGACTCAGTTAATTGAGCCAACTAATTACAACTCATCCTTATCTCTTTAACTGATGGATAAATTCCTCAATCAATGGAGAAATTGTTGCATGTCCCCACATACACTTCATGTTTGATTTTATACAACTAATTAACTCATGGTGAGTTAATTAATTATTTAAAAATAGTTGCTAAGATCAAATTCGAATTTTTACTTCTCTATTTTAGTTCAGGGACTAACTAAAATAGGGAGGTATCCCAAAATGCTATTTATAACAGTACTAAATTTAGCACTTTTATATTTAGCATTTCTTGTTGCTATTTTCAACACTCCCTCTCAACAAGAAAGGGATTATCAGTAACCCCAATCATATCTCTATGGAACTCAAACTTGCATTTTGACAATGCCTTTGCCAAAATATCTACATCCCATTCCTCAGTTGAAACATACAACAAAAACATGATCCTCTTGACCACATAATCTCGAAGATGGTGATATCGATATTAATATGCTTGGACATGTCATGAAAAACTGGATTCTCAGAGAGTTTGATACAACTCTAATTGTCACAGTAGATCATGGTTGGATCCATCCTCTGACCAAACAATCCCACTATAATCTTCTGCATCCAAATGGCCTCACATGCAGCCTAACTAGCGGCCATGTATTCAGCCTCTGCTGAGCTAAGTGCAACTGTTTCCTGCTATACCAGGAAACTGTAGCTCAACCAAGGTTGAAGATTCCTCCAGAAGTGTTCTTCCGGTCTGATGGAATCCCTACCCAATCCGCATCTGTGAATCCCTAAAGCTTCACTCACTATGTCCATCTATACCACAATCTAAACTGAGATATGCCTATGAGGTATCTCAGCGCATGCTTCACTCCCTTCCAAAATAGCTTGGTAGGCTGAACCATAGCTTGACTCAGCTGGTTAACTGCAAAGCATAAGTTGGGTCGTGTGTTCACTAGATACATAACTGAACCCACTAGCTGCCGATAAACAGTAGCAGCTACTACCTCACCTGAAGTAGCATCCTCCTTCCTCTAGTTCCCAGTTAGAGGAGTCTGCATGGGCTTGCACTTCTCCATGCGAAAGCACCTGAGTATCTCATTGGCATACTTGTCCTGAGATAGAATTACTTCACCATCTTTCTGCCACACCTCCATGCCTAGAAAGTAGTGCATAAGACTCATGTTTTTCATTTCAAACTCTCTTGCAAGGTACTCCTTGCAAGACTGTATCAATTGATCATCACCTGTCAAAATCACATCATCCACATAAATAACAATGATCAATGGTTTACCTTCTACCATGATGTGGTAAAGGTTCGCATCTGCTTCAATCTTGGTGAAGCCCAACCCGGTGAAATAGCTGCCAATCCTGGTGTACCAAGCATGGGGTGCTTGCTTCAGCCCATATAGAGCCCTCTTGTGTCTGCACACATGCGATTCATGATCAAAGGTCTCAAAACCCTCTGGCTACTCAATGTACACCTCCTCCTCAATCTTCCCATTGAGGAATGTTGTCTTTGCATCCATCTGGTGGATCTTCCACCCCATTTGAGCTGGTAGTGCCAACATCAATCTAATCGATGAGTACCTTGCTATAGGAGAAAAGGTATCATTGTAGTTGATCCCCTCGACTTGTGAGAAACCCTGGCAAACAAACCTTGCCTTATGGTTCTCAACACTGCCATCAACTGCCTACTTTACCCTATAAAGCCATCTCGAACACACCACTGACCTACCCTAAGGTCTTGGGACAACATCCCACACACTGTTCCAAATGATAGATTTGTATTTCTCTGCCATTGCATTAACCCAGACTAGTTGTTGCATTTCCTCCTCAAATGAAGAAGGTTCGGTATCTACACACTCCCCAACTAGGGCGATGTACCCAGTGTACCACTGAGGCGACCTCCTCTGTTTGCACTGAGAAGATGGCTATCCCACATTCTCCTGTGCATCTAGCATCAACCTACCAAATTCCCTTGAGCATTTCCACCAATCTCTAGAAGTGTCAGCATGAGTGGTTGTCTCCACCCCTAGATCCTCTGCATGTGGTTGCTCCGCATCAATCTGAGGCTCCTCCTCCTTAGGAACTGAAAGTTCCTCCTCTACATGCAACTTGAGTTCCCTCTCAAGTGATAATCACATGGCTTTCTGCTCGTCAAACTTCAGATCCCTATGTACCACTTTCCTTTGACTCGTAGGTAGGTACACCCGATAGTTGTGGGGTGTATCCGTGTACCTCACAAGTATTCCCAAATTAGCTGTTGGATCCAACTTCTTCTGGGCATCTTTGGTCACATGACAGTAAACTGACAATCTAAAGATTTGGAAGTGACTCACATCTTGTCGCTTCCTGGAAAAGGCCTCCATAGGTGTCTTCATTCCCAGTATACGGTGCGGGCTTCTATTCTACAAGTATATTGTTGTATTGCATGCCTCATCCCACAAATGCAGTGGTAGGCTTTCATCATGCAACATCGCTCGAGCTGCTCCCACAATCGATCTGTTCTTCCTTTTGGCCACCCCATTTTGCTCTGGGTTATGGTGTGTTGTCAACTCCCATTTAATTCCTTCTGTAGCATAGAAGTCCTTAAACTGTTGGGAGACATACTCTCCACCATTGTTGCTATGTAAGGCTTTTATTTTCTTTCAAGATTCTTTCTTTGCCAAGGCTTTAAACTCACAAAACCTCAAGAAGGTCTGATCCTTCTTTTGCATAAAGTAGATCCAGAATCTACAAGAAAAATCATCAATAAAAATAACATAGTACCTTTATTTAGCGATGGAGGCTGTAGAGGAAGGTCCGCAAACATCGGAGTGAACTCGCTCCAGGATTGCTATAGCTCCATTGTCTCAATCTAGAAAGGAAGATTTCACATACCTACCCAAGGTAAAACCTTTGCATGTATTCTTCTGCTCTAGTTTTCCCTTGGGTAGCCCAGTAGAAATATGTTGAATGAACTTCAGGGCTCCATGGTGCAAGTGTCCGAGTCTTCTATGCCATAGCTCACCAACATCTTGGCTCTACACCATCTCAGCTTTGGAACTCAATGCAGCACAATTGTCTACCTCCAACGTGTAGAGATTCTTTACTCGAATCCCAATTCGCTTTGTCTGTCGAGTACCAATATGCCTCAGGAAAACATTTCCTTTACTAAAGACTACATCATAGCCTGTATCTTCTAGCATAGCGACAGACACAAGATTATTCTTCAGACTTGGTACATACTTTACATCAGTCAGGGTGAGGGGAGCTCCATGCTCCCTCTGAAACACAATCGTACCTTCACTTCAAACATGGTACTTTCCATCATCGCCCATCTCAATCCGCATCTAGAGATCCTTCTCCTCCAAGGTACTAAAAATATTCTTGTCACCTAACATGTGGAATGAAGCTCCATTGTCCAGGTACCACACACATCCCACCATGGATGAAAACATGCATGCGATAAGAGAGAAATCCACGTCAAACTATGAGGCTAGTGCCTCACCATTAGATCCCTTCGAGGATCCCTTCTTGGATATCTCCTGTGTACAATTCGTAGCATAATGGCCCACTTCATGACAATGAAAGCATCACACTTTTGATTTGTAAAACTTCTTCCCACCATGGAAAGGACCAGATTTGGGATGGGATTCCTTCCCTTTCCCTTTCCTTGCCTTACTCACTAAGGCTATATTTTCCTCATCATCTTGCTTCAATGAGGATCCATCTCTAGTGCTTCTTCTTATTTCTTGCTACATCAGATCTGATCAAAGTCATTCACAATATGGCAGTTTTTCTCTTCCATTAACTGAGTCTTGCTAGCTATGCCAGCTCTTAGGAAGACCGAGGAGTGCAAGACTCACCATGTCATCATCAACAGTCATGATCCCTACACTTCCAAGCTCATCCCTACCGGTGGTGAGGTTGTTCAAATATGTAGAGATCATGTCGCCCTTTTAACACTTGATTTTCCGAAGCTTATCTTTTAGTGCCAGCTTCCTCTGATCGCTGCTATTCTGATATAGATCTTTCAATGTTGTCCACATCGAAAATGATGTCTCCTTCCCATGGAGACTCGAGACTATATGGTATCAAACTCCCTCTAGACGGATTCTCCTTGCTCTAGCCACACATTTCTTCCATTCCACCAATTCAGTAGGATCAATCAACTTGGGGACTTCTTGATCAATGAAGTCCTTTAGACTATTATCCTCTAGTATTACTTCCATGCAATCCTTCCATGCTACATAATTTGAACTGCCATCAAGAGCATATTCGAGTCTTAAACTGTTGAATGCCATTGGTGAAATTGAGATGTGATAAGAAATTGATTTCTATATTTAGGAACCTCAAACTTCAAACTTCTCCCTTCTTGTATAATGTTCTTCGCCTTGATGACCTTTGCTCTGATACCATGTAGAAATTCCCACTGTATATCAACAAATTATGCAATATTCTAAAGAAAATTACAAGATCTACTTCTACAACAAACTTTGCAGAAGTGTAATCGAATTGAGAAAGATCAATGAGAACACATATAACTGAGAATGAGAAATCAATCACACATAACACAGAAGAAATAACCCAGGGAATGCCTTAGCCTAAAACCCCAATCTTTGTATTATCATAAAAGTGGAAATACGTTCAAGTTACAAAAAGAATCAGCACACAAGATATCCTGCTCTCTCTACAATCAAACAATACAACTCACACACTGAGTAAGAGATATATCTTTCCTCAGCCCTCCCAGCCTCCTATTTCCTTGTGCAATTTTTCTTGGGGTGCAGTGATGCCTTGTGGCCTAGGTGCAAGCGATGTAGACAAACGCCCTAATCCTGATATAATTTCTTCTATTTCTAGCTGAAACCCTTCTTCAATCCTAATTGGAGTGTCAATCATCTATTCCCAAACTAACTATTTCATATTTTTCCCCTTTTTAGCCACTATTTCCAATCCCTTTCCTTTAATCACCCAGCCCTTGTTATCAGGAATAATTTTCACCACAGAACCCCTTTTTCACTATCGGACCTGTAAATCCATGGGAATTATGAATTACACTATAAGCGGGCTTTTGAATGCAATAAAAGAACTAGGCATGAAATACACTATCGGTGGGGTTTAATTGCCATAGCATTATTACACAGGAAAATACGCTATCGGCACAGTTTTCCAAAGGATTGCATTAAGACAGAAATACACTATCGGCCCTTCCCCGATGTGATAAAACTGTAGCATATCTATAATCGCAATTGGCGATTCCAATACACACTCACTAAGCTCTTCTCATTAAAGTCTTGCGATGTGATCAGCCCCATGGACCTGATATGTTTAAAAACCTCCCTTATAAAGTTTCAGATCTCAATATCGTACTTCAGACTTCGACACTTCAAAGGGCTAGTTCCTCTCTGCCCAAACACTGTGATGCGATATTGGTTGTAGAAATGATAAGGGTATCGGCCATACATAATAAGATTTCAAGTCTGGATTCTTAATTAGGACAAAGTTTTTCACGATTTCTTAGTGTAAACCCGAATTTTACTCGCGGAACTAAACAATGCATATAAAGGAACCAGGGCACGCTGATATAAAGGAAATGCATTGCAACAGGCTTAAATCAAAGTATTAGTTGGAAAACAAGGCCAAATTACTATTATAAAGACTCAGAAGGAAAAATAAAGCCGAATACACGCATAAATACCAATTTAACAGGCAAATATAGTTCAGATGCACAGAAAGGTTTCCAGAGGTCACCACACCTCCGTGATCAACCAATGCACAGAGAAATCTCCTCTTCCTTTGAGAAATATGCGATAAAATCATGCGGTCCAAAACCCTTTACAATAGCATCAAACTGACATATATACTAGTTCGTGTTAACAACCAGATCCTAAAATAGATGCTTAATTTATTGCAACTATCAGTTCTGTGAGACATCCTCCTCAAGAAACTCCACTATGCTAATTAATCATATCTGTTCAGCTAGATATTCTCCTCGAGAACCTCCACTATAGCTTAACCAATCAACACTTATTACATCATGATTTAATCGTAGATTCTATCTCTATGCCAAACTAGAAATACATGGAAATTGATGGCTATAGGATCCCACTCCTTTGCTTGTAGATATTTTTGTATTTTTGGAATAAGTTTGAAGATTTTTCCCTGCAAGTCTCGTGCTTCTGCATCAGACTCCTGAGGACAAAATTCTTCATAGGCTCTTGTCCATGAGCTCTTCTATAGAACTGCCCAACTTCTGTAGCATGTTTTCTATTACCCAAGTAGCTTCAACAGTTGGTTGATCATTCCATTTGAGCAAATACTTAAAGTATTCCTGCCCTCTGGTTTTCTTGAACACTTTCTTGTCCAAAATCCTTTCTGGCTGTAACTCTTTTGCTGTAGGTAATTTTTTTACGCAGTTAATTTCCTCTGTTTCCTGATCCTTTTCTATATGATCTGCAGTTTCACCTTCGTACTTGTACATGTCAACAACATTGAAAATTGGAGATATTCCAAAATCAGGGGGTAAATCGATTTCATGTTTGCTCTAGTTTTGTACTTGATGTTGCTATCCTGCAGTTGTTGTTTCACTTTTTCATGTATTGCTTGCATTTTTGAAGAAAAATCTTCTCCCTCTGCACTTCTCATCTCATCTTTTCCCAAGTTTCTTAACTCAGATACTCCTCTTGGATGCATTCCATAAAAAATATGGAATGGACTCTATCATGTACTCCTGTTAGGTGAGTCATTATATGCATATTTAGCGTGTGCCAACACTTGATCCCATTGTTTTGTTTTTTCTGCAGTAAGACTCTTAAAAGGTTGCCCAAACTCTTGTTCACTACTTCTGTCTGTCCATCAATCTGTGGATGATAGGCATAACTAAAACTTAGTTTAGTTCCCAAATTATTCCATATTGTCCTCTAGAAATGACCAACAAATTTGGAATCTCTATCTGAGACAATGCTCTTAGGCAACCCATGCAATCTTATTATCTCCTTGAAAAACAAATTAGCAATGTGAGTAGCATCATTCGTTTTATAACATGGAATAAAATGTGCCATTTTTTGAAAATCTGTCCACTACAACAAAAATTGAATCACTCCCTCTTTGAGTCTTTGGTAAGCTCAAAACAAAATCCATACTTACTATATCCCAAGGCCTATCTGGAATTGGTAATGGAACATACAAACCTGTGTTTTGGCTTCTTCTCTTTGCATATTGACAGATTTTGCAAGTTTTCACATATTTTTCCACTTCAGATTTCATTTTTGACTAGAAATAAAACATTTTCAACTGTTCATAAGTCTTCTCTATACCAAAATTTCCTGCAAGTCCACCACTATGTTTCTCTTTGATTAAATTCTCCATCATAGAATAGTTTGGTATGTACAGCTGATTTCTCTTAAACAACAGTCCATCTTGTAAGAAATAATCCAACCATTTATTCCTATCCATCAAAACAGGATTCTTACAAGCTTCAAATGCCTCATTAAAATCTGCATCTGTCTCATATAATTCTTTAAGAAAATAAAAACCTAACACTTGAATTTGACTCTCTTGAAGTAATACATTTCTCCTACTTAAGGCATCTACAACTTTGTTTGATTAACCATTTATTTGTTTTAAGACAAAATGGAAAACTTGAAGATACTCTACCCATTTAGCATGTTTCTGGCTAAGTTTTAGTTGCTTCATAATATACTTTATTGCATGGTTATCTGAATAAAGTATGAACTCTTTTGACATCAGATAATGTCTCCACTTCTTCAATCACTCCACAACTGCGTAGAACTCTTTATCTTTATCATAAGAAGAATACTTCTTCTTTGAATCATTTAGATTTTCACTAAAATAAGCTATAGGTCTATCTTCTTGAATTAAAACACCTCCAATATTTTCTCCACTCGCATCACATTTCACTTGGAAAGGTTTACTAAAATCAGGTAGAACCAAAATAGGCTTTTCAGTGATATTCTTCTTCAATAGATGAAAATTCTTTTCTTCTTCAGCAGTCCATGTAAATGGTTGTTTATCATTCTTTATGGTCTCAATAATAGGGGCGTTGTTCTTACTAAAATTCCTTATGAATTTCCTATAAAAGCTGGAAAGATCATGAAAACGTCTTACCTCAAATTCCTTATGAATTTCCTATAAAAGCTGGAAAGATCATGAAAACGTCTTACCTCAAAGACACTTTTAGGTGAAGGCCACTCCGTGATTGCCTTGATCTTCTCTGGATCCATCTTCAACCCTTCAGCAGAAATAACAAAACCCAAATACACTAGCTCTTCTTTCGTGAATCAACACTTCTTCAAATTCAACAATAATTTCTATTGTTGTAGCCTTTGTAATACATAATTCAGATGTCTCATGTGCTCCTCCTTGGACCTGCTGTAAAGTAATATATCGTATAGATATACTATTACAAATTTACCAATAAATTCATTAAGAACTTCATTCATGAGTCTCACAAATGTACTTGGTGCATTTGATAACCCAAAAGGCATTACTCTTCACTCATACAATTCCTCATTTGTCTTAAAAGTAGTTTTCAAGTCATTCCCTTCTCTTATCCTTATCTGATGATACCCACTCTTAAGATCTAGTTTTGTAAAATACTTTGATCCACTCAAGAAATCCATTAAATCTCAATTCTAGGTAAAGAAAATTTGTACCTGATTGTGATTTTATTAATGGCTCTTGAATCAATACACATTCTCTAGTCTCCATCCTTCTTTGGACTTAACACTATTGGTACTGCACAAGAACTCAAGCTTTCTCTGATCAACCCTTTATCAAGTAGTTCCTGAACCTGCTTCCTAACCTCTTCATTTTCTGTGGGTGTCATTCTGTAAGCTGCTTTGTTAGGTAGAATTTCTCTAGGAATCAAATCTATATGATGGCTAATTCTTCTAATGGCTGGCAGCTCATTAGTCAAATCATCAGCAATGATATCACAATAGTTGTCCAACATTTTTTGAATTTCAGTGGGTAAATCAAAAACTTTAGTGGAAGTCATTATTACCTTGGGCTTGCAAATTACAGCAAAATTTACCTCATTATCTTCAATCTACTACAAGTATTCCTTTCCTCCTAGAAACAGAGTTTTTGGATCAGTCTTCTTTCCTGATGCATCTTCTTCTCCCATAGGCAGCAACATATGATTGATAGCATATTTAACAAACTTGTAGGCGTTTCTTTTCCCATCATTGATAGCTCCTCTGCCATATTTCCAAGGTCTTCCAAGCAATATGTGACACACATCCATTGGCATCACATCACATACAATTTTTTCCTTATATTTGCCCAACTGCAACTCCACTTCACATTATTCATTCACTAATAGTTGATGTCCCTTTTGTAACCATGACACCTTGTAAGGTGTTGGATGTTTCATTGTCTTTAGCTTCAATTTCTCCACCACTTTTGTAGAGACCAAATTATCAGTGCTGCCAATATCAATGATCATTTGACAACATTTCCCTTGAACCTTACACACTGTCTTGAACAAAGTCTTTCTTTGTGATGATTCAACTATCTCCTTTGTTTGCTTGAGCAAAACATTCTTGATTACCAAAGAATCTACACTCTGTGTTATATTTTCTTCTTTTGTCACTACTACTGCTGTTGCTTCTCCCTCAACTTGAGAAACAATTGTTTTCCTCTGGCTTGTTCGTGCATTCTCTGGGCACTGAAAAGCTCTATGTCCCAGTTTGTTACATCTGTAACATCTTACTTCTATTCCTCTTCCTTTGCCTCCTCTTCCTCTAGAAAAACTCCCTCTGCCACTTGCATCACCCCCTATGGGTGCATGCTAGTTTGAGTTGCTGCTAGCTCCATCTTTAGGTGATGTAGATCTTCCTCTACCACCTTGGCTTCCTTTCTCTCGGAAAGTACCTCTTCCTCTAGTAGATTGCTTCCTTATGATTTTTTCTTCAGCTCTCATTACCATCTGATAAGTTTCTTCCACTGTTTTAAGAGACAATATACTTATCTCATCTTGAATGTCCATCCTAAGGACATTCACATATCTAGCCACCTTCTCATCTCTATCCTAATTTTCTCCATCTCTTATGCTTACCCTATAGAATTCCTCTATGTATTATTTCACTCACATAGACCTCTGTCTGAGATTCTGAATCTATCTGAACAAAGTTTGTTGATAATTACTTGGTAGAAACTTACCTCTTAGCTTTTCGACCATCCTATTCCAGTTTTTGATTAGTTGCTTGCCAAGACTCTTTCTTTCTGCCTGCACTCCATCCCACCAAAGTGCTACATGTCCTTTTAGCTTGGTGACAACAAACTTTACTTTCTTCTCATCTTATGTTTCTTCATAGTCAAAGAATTTCTACATGCCATTAATCCAATCTATTAATTCTTTTGGATTAAGTCCTCCTTCATATATTGAAACCTCATTCTTTGGCCTAGATGTGGATCTAAACATTGATTGGAATAACATCATCTCAGTAGTAACTGCTATAGTTTCCTCCTCTCCTTCAGCTTCAACCTCAGGCTCACTAACATCTCCATCATCTATATTTCTCCCTCCTGTTAATGCTTCCATTCTAGCCTGCATCTGTTGCACAGTTTCCATCACCTCAGCATTTGCAACTAGACATCCTCTTCTACCATGTGCTTGTCCTCTTCTAACTCTGAAAGCCATATTAACTTTCCTTATTTTGCTTATGAGATTCAATTAAGTCTCAATAGGTTGCTCTAATACCACTAATGGTGGCCTAGGTGTAGGCGATATAGACAAATGCCCTAATCCTTAATTTCTTCTAATTCTGGCTGAAACCCTTCTTCAATCCTAACTAGAGTATCAGTCATTTATTCCTAGACTAACTGTTTCATAATTTTCCCCTTTTTAGCCATTATTTCCAAACCCTTTCCTTTAATCGCTCAACCCGTGTTATCGGGAACAAGTTTCACCATAGAGCCCCTTGTTCACTATCGTAGCTGTAATTCCATGGGTATTACGAGTTACACTATCAGCGGGCTTTTGAACGCAATAACACAAATAGGCATGAAATACACTATTGGCAGGGTTTAATTTCTATAACATTATTACATAGGAAAATACACTATTAGCACAGTTTTCCAAAGGATTGCGTTAAAACACAAATACACTATCAACACAGTTTCCAAAGGATTGCGTTAAGACGTAAATACACTATTGGTGCTTTACTATCGGCCCTTCCATGATGTGATAATATTGTAGAATATCGGTAATCACAATCAATGATTCCAATATACACTCGCTAAGCTCTTCCTATTAAAGGCTTGTGATGCGATAAGCCCTGCGGACCCGATATGTTATAAAACCTTCCTTATAAAATTTTGGATCCGAATATCGCACTTCAGACTTAGGCACTTCAAAGGGCTAGTCTCCCTCTAGTCAAGCATTGTGATATGATATTAGTTGCGGACCCGATAAGGGTATTGGCCATACTTAATAGGATTTCAAGTCCGAATTCCTAATTCAAACTACGTTTTTCATGATTTCTTAGTGTAAACTCCAATTTTAACTGCAGAACTAAACAATGGATATAAAGGAAATAGGGCATGCCGATATAAAGGAAACAAAATCCAACAAGCTGAAATTGAAGTATTAGTTGGAAAACAAGGCCGAATCACTGTTATAAAGACTCAGAAGAAAAAACAAAACCTAATACATGCATAAATACTATTTTAATAAGCAAATGTAGTTCAAATGCACATAAGGGTTTTTGGAGGTCACGACGCCTTCTGGATCAACCAATACACAGAGAAATCCCCTATTCCTTTGGGAAATATGCGATAAAAGCATGCGGTCCAAAACCCTTTACAATAGCATCAAACTTACATATATACTGGTTCATGTTAACAACCAGATCCTAAACAGAGGCTTAATCTATTGCAACTATCAGTTCTGCGAGACATCCTCCTCGAGAATATCCACTATGCTAACTAATCCTATCTGTTCAGTGAGGTATTCTCCGCAAGAACCTCCACTATAGCTTAACTAATCAAAACTTATTAAATCATTATTTATTCCCAGATTCTATCGTTACGCTAAACTAGAAAAACATGGAAATTGATGGCTAAAGGATCCAACTCCTTTGCTTGTAGATTTTTTTGTATTTTTGGAATAAGTTTGAATATTTTTCCCTCCAAGTCTCATGCTCCTGCATCAGACTCCTGAGGACAAAATTCTTCATGGGCTCCTGTCCATGAGCTCTTCTACAAATCTGCCCAGATTCTATAGCATGTTTTCTGATACCCAAGTAGCTTCAATAGTTGGCTGATCCTTCCATTTGACCAAATACTGAAATTACTCCTGTCCTCTGGATTTCTTAAACACTTTCTTGTCCAAAATTCTCTCTGGCTATAACTCTTTTGTTGTATGTAACTATTTTACCTAGTTAATTTCCTATGTTTCCCAATCCTTTTCTGTATCATCTCCAGTTTCACCTTCATGCTTTTACAGGTCAACAACATTGCAAAGTGGAGATATTCCAACATCAGGTGGTGTTAACGGGAAAAGTGTCTACTCAGAACGCCCCTATCCCACTAAGGTGTGACAGTACCTTAGAAACAAACAAGGAAAACTACTTTTGTATTCTTCTTTATGAACTATAAACGAAGAGGAATAGGATGAACCAACCTGTGTCTTGCGCTAGTCCTTTGATCCAATCCCTCTCCTCTTTGACAGCTTCCAGCTATCTGCTCCCTTACTTGCCCAGCTTCACCAAGTTCCTGCAAGATCACAGAAGAGGAAAACTACACAAAGACATGGATTTACATTCATAAATAGCTTAGGATCAGATTTAAGCTAAACATGCAAATATAAAAAAACATCACTGATACACAAGCATGTAGGAGGAACTCAAATAGTTTTATTGATATAACAAGAAGGTCCAGGAGGAGTTATAACCGATGATTCCTGATCCAGCATCAATCCCCTTTTCACCTCCAACAAAGCATAAATCACCCAATACACTGATCTCTATCTCAAAACCAATAGCAATTCTCTGCAATGTACAAAATTCCAGCCTCTGGATCTCTAGGATGAGGGATCCATATATAGATGTATGCAAAGAGGATGAGTCAGCTTATGATTTGACTAGTGGCCTCTCTCTGTCAGTTCTTGCTTCCACTTGGAGACTGAGAGCCTCTTACTCATCCTTGGTCGAACTCAGTGAGGCAAGTGTCATTGGGGAAGATTTTGGAAGCTTCCATTGTCTGTCCACCTCGCGGAATCACACTGCCATTTGTCATTTCCTGCTCAGCGCACCTTGGTAGTGCATTTAGGTGCGTTGCAACACACCTAGCTAGTGTATTGGGGTGCTATGCAACGCAGCTAGCTAGTGGAGCAGCTGAAATGATCTTGATTTGACTGATTCTGAGCAGTTTCTAGTGGACAACTTCTGGGAGAAGCTGTAATTGGTTGCCCTTGTTCCTCTAGGGGTAGGAACAACACTTTTAGGGACTTAGGATCCCTTGGTTTATGGAGATTTCATGCTTAGAGCTGTAAGGCACAAAAATGTCTATAACAGTTGCCCCCTAAAGTATGAGGTCGTTTATCGGGTGAAATGCTTTATTAGGAGGATCCGAAGTTCTTTCAATGCTGGGAGGAGACCTGTAATAAGATACAATACAATACATTATCTTCATACTGTTTTCATGATCTAGCTGAGGCGGGCATTCCCATGCTCATCTTTATAAATTCATTTTTATGTACACAGGACAGACAATTGTCTAATGGTAGACTGATGATTCTGATGGAGTCATCATCCTTTTGGTAGGATGATTATCTGTGCTGCTATGTTGTACATGTCAATGTCTTTATTTTTCCTGAATATATATCGCAGCCCGGATGGATGAAACTAGATCCGGGGTCTTCAATCTCCTCCAATCTTCACTCGAAGTACAAGTCGATCCATGTGAGAAATGTTTTGAAGTCGAACATGGAAAGACATCGCTTGATTACCAGTCAATGATGTAAACTGTTAACAAGCGCGAGACGAATCACCAATAATGATGATGACCCTCAAGGTACTGCAGTACAATTCACGTGGTGTGAATAAAGGACTTGGCGTCGAACACCACACAAAATCTTTCGGTCGAAGGTCATTGATGTATACCTGTCGCTGGAAGTGAGAAACTTGCCATTGAGGCATGCAAGCTTCAAAGTACTGAATGGGGTGTTCCTAGATCAACTTCTTGGATAATGAGCTGATGTCGACAAGAAGAGATCCGTCAAAGGAGGGCCTTGATGAATCCCACATCAATGACACGGAACGGAGCAAATGATTTTGATGGAGGTGAAAACGATCTGATGATATATGGTTCAGGATGGAGGTCATGAAGGAATGAAGTATAATGTATGGTAGTGGATGGGACACGGGTGACTTCTCTGGATGACTTCTCTTGAACATGTCAGCGACACTTATGTGATGGATTGGTAGCATTTACCCCAAATGTGGATGGTATGGCGTGACCATGGTGATGTGACCGGTGAATGAAACAACCCAACCCGACTCAGGCACAGAGTGGAAGTGTCATGTTCAAGAGCGACTTGCTACCAATAAAGATTCTTTGAGTTTCTTCCCCATTTTTCCCCAGTCATTGCTGACCAGTACCTCTTTATTTTTTTCAAGCTTGAGGAGGATAACATATGCTTGTTCTATAATTTGCCCTTCGGGCAAACCCATCGCTACGTTTTAACGAGCCTAGTGATAGTGAAACTCGTTCTCGTCTAAAGACAAGTTTGTCGCTATTAATCTTTTTAACGAGTTTAACGACAAAGATAACTCGGTTCTTTTCATTTTTAGAGAGTCTGAAAAGGTACGTAAAGGTAACTCCGAAATTCCTTTTTCGTCATCTAATCCCTTAAGTCTGAAAAAGTATAAAACAATAGAGAAGGGATGAATTTTCGATAGTTTTAACGAGCCGAACAAAACAAGCGCTCGATCTTTTTGTGCAATAATCCCTCAGGTCCAAAAAGATTAAAATCTAGAGGAGGGATAGCACTTCTGGTCACTTTAACGAGCTGGAAGGCCAAAACTCGGCAATATTTTCATATTTTATGAGTCAGTTGAAAAGAGCTTAAAGAAGACTCGTCTTTTGAGGAACGAGTGATAAAATGGGTAGCAGCTGATTCCAGGTAAGGGTTGGAATTTTCCAATCACGGCAGTGTCACAAGGATGGCCAGTGAAATCACTCTTTGCAGCAGTTCCTCAAAATGGGTAAACAATCAAATGGAGGTGAATGATTGGCCAATGGAAAAGTGGAGGTGACAGTGCAAACACGACTGAGGCTTTAATGGCTGAAATATTCATTCAAGGTGGTTATTTACCGGGGAATAGTTCATTTTTTAATGAGCTTAAACGCGGGTGGAAACACTTGCTCATGTCTTATGTTTATTTTTTAACGAGCTTGAACTATGTGCTAAAACTGCTCGATTAGATGGTCTTGTTTCGATTTTTACCATAAATAGCTTTGTCTTTCCAAAGATAGTACTGTATCTTCAACTGCTTCATCAAACTGGTTAGAAATGAACAATATTTGCTTGAAAATGAGATTAAAACGCTAATATTTTACTTTGAACTACGTAAAAGCAATCAGAAAGTGTTTTTTACCTCTCATTTTACCATTTCATTCGAACTTGGTTTGTTGGAGCTTTGGAGGTGCCTTTTTCCCCCTTGATTTTCATTAGCTGATTTCGGGAGATTCTGTGGATGATTCTCGACGCCGTCTGGACCAGGTAGGAGCTAAACCCAAGTTCTTTCATTTCATGGTTTCCTTTCTGCATTCTGTGCTTCATTCCCTGCTTTTCTGAGCCCCTGGGGTTTGATGGGCTCGTTCTGCCATCAACGCACCCTGAGTACATTGAAACTTGTGCTGAATGTTAGCCAGTATGAAGGCAGTTTGACATTCAACGCAGGTGGAACACTGTTGCAGGTGCGTTGGGCACAGAAAGGGAATTTGTTGCACAGTTTTTGATGAAATTTTTTTCCTGTTTCTCAACAAAATCAAGATCTAACTCCTCTCTTGTTTGTTTTTTCAGAGATCTCGGAGCAAGATGACCCTTACATGGCGAGAACGAGAACATGAAGAAGAGGACATGATTGCCCTACATGATCCGGTTACAGTGAACGCGCTGCGAAACTGTGGCTTGCTGAAGTTCTTCCGCATCTCTAGCATGAGACAACAGATCATCCTACTGCAGTATTTGCTCGATGCTTGGGATCCTATCAATCAATTTTTCCAGATTAGGGGAAAATCTATCCCCTTGACTGCAGTAGACATTTACTTCTTAACTGGCTTGTCGAGGCGGGGTGCCCCCATCTCTTTGTCAGGTTCGGCCCGAGGAGGTGACTCTGTGAGAGATTATGTCTGCCAGTATTGCAGGGAAGGATCTCAGCCAAGTAAAGATGGCAAGATCATCATCCGTGATGTCACTGACAGGTCCCTTAGGTCTATCCTATTTACTTTTGGTAGGATGGCTGGTAGTGCGTCTCTTCGTGTAGCCAACAGATCCTATATGCAGCATGCCTTGGAGTGTCTCCAACCGAAAGTATTCAAGTGGTGCGACGCAGTACTTCTTGTGAAGAAAGATCATTTGACCAAGATAAAGGACGGGAGGTTGAAGAACTTTAGCTTCGGTTCTATTTTGACCGCCTTTGCCTTGGAGAAGATACCACTGATGCATCCACAGTACATTGCACTCAACTTACCTTCTCCTACTGAACCACATATGCAGAGATGGGTTGACCATATGTCTAGGCATGCTGGCCAGTCTCAGATTTCGTTTTTTGATACCTTCTTTAGGTGGTTTGATCGTCAGGAGATGGTTTATGCCGAGTATCCATATGCTGGTATGGACTTCCGGGGTGATCCAGATTTAGTACTGCCAGACGGCGAGCAGTGGGGTGCTATTGGTAAAATCTCTGACCATATCGCTGTTTACTGTTTTTATTTATAATGTCCTTGTGCTTTATTCTATCAAGACTTTAATCAAACTCATGTGTACATGTAGATGTTGGTCCTGTTCGTCCAGTAGTTCGCCTGAGAGTGCCAGCTATTGCCCCAGCAGGAGAGGCCACTAGGAGGGTTATTCTTCATGACCTCAATGTGGCCGAGACTCTCACAGATGTGCAGGAGCAGGTTTAGAGCCTTACTCTCAGTATTCCAGATGTGAGGATCGACGAGCTACCTTTGCAGTTACAGCGGCATACTACTGGTGTGCCCAGACGATGGCTCGTCTCTTACGCATGATCGCACAGGCTGTGACTTGCTATCACGAGCATCATTAGACTAGGGTGCCCCCTAGCATTTTGAGTTTTTGGGTCATGTGACCGATTTTGTCTTGGTTACAGAACATTATATGTAAACCATAAACAACTATATATATATTTTGATTTTCGGGGTTTTATTTTGGTTGAGCTATATGATCCACATATAAAACATTGACGATGTGTTTCTTTTTATAAATGTTGCAAATGTCTATCTAACACATAGTTTGCTAATGAGTCGGTTAATGTGTTTAAGTTTATGGAAATATGTTGGTATTGAATAAGATCAAATTGTCTTTCCAAAATCTTAACCCTTAGAAACATGCAATAAATAGCTGGGTTTCGGACGGAATATATACCATTGAGTTGTAGTATTACGAGTTGTGAGTCTAGCATGACAATTAGTCGGCGTATACCATGGGTGATGGCATCAGAGAGAAGTTATATCAACGCGCTATACTCAGCGATTTTATTCGTTGATTGACCAATACATACACCTCTGAAACTTACTAACTCGCCGTTTGGATCAAAAATGTCCTAGGCTGCGGAGGACAGGTTCCGCGAACTACGACTCGCTCCGTCGGCGTATCCAACACATGTCTCCAAAAGGTTTGACATCTGCAATAAATGTAAAAATGTGGATTACTCGATCAAAACAAACACTTTAGCGAAAACAAAATACAACAAAAGCATATTGGTTACTATTTAAGCATAGTAACGCTTGAGGTACAGCCCATTACGAGGTTGCGCCAGTGGAACTCCGTCATAATCCATTAACTCGTAGGCTCCTTTTGCTAACACCCATTTAACAATATAGGGGCCCATCCATAAAGACTTAAATTTACCTGCTCCCAATTTATCAGATTCTTGGTCGTAAAGCAAGACCAAGTCACCTTCTGAGAAGACACGGGGTTTGACATTTTTGTCGAACTGCGCCTTGACTCGTTTCTTATGGGCTTCGTTATCCAAAGCGACATCACGACAGGTTTCATCCAATTGGATTAATTCCAAGAAACGAGCCTCTTCTTCTGAAGTTCCGGGGAGGAGATCAATTGCGAGTTTAAGAGACGAGATTTCGCACTGGACTGGTAAGACTGCTTCCAGGCCATATACCAGCTGGAAGGGTGTGAACCCAGTTGCATTCCTTACAGATGTTCGGTAATCCCACAAGGTTGAGTACAGGATCAGGTGCCATCTTCTTTTGTGAACTCCGATCATCCTTTGCAACATGCGCTTCAGGACCTTGTTGATCGCTTCAACTTGTCCGTTGGCTTGTGGATAATACGAAGTAGAGTTGTCGTGAGACAATCCTACTTTGGCAGCTAATTCGAGCATCATGTGATTGTGAAAATGCGATCCATCTGTGACTATAGCCTGTGGTACGCCGAATCTGGCGACTACATGATTGAAAAAGAAAAGGGCAGCTGTTTCACCAGTATTATCTAATGTAGGCATCGCCTCGGCCCATTTGGTAAAATAGTCAACTGCGACTATGATATACCCATGCCCCCCGGTCGAGGTGGGGTTACGTGTCATGAAATCGATGCCCCATTTGGCGAACGGCCCAACATCAACTATTGGCTGTAGAGGTGCGGGTGGTTTTCTGGTTTTGCTATCAAAAATTTGACAAGCATGGCAACTTCTGACTGCGGCTATGCAATCTTTGAACATTGTTGGCTAGAAGTATCCTGCTCGTAAGATTTTTTGTGTTGTAGCATATCCAGATTGATGCCCCCCATAGGCTCCTGAATGAAACTCATTCAGGGCTTTTTCGGCCTCCTCATGGGTGAGGCACCTTCTCAGAACTGTATCGATACCACGACGGTAAAGTGTATCACCGACGATCATGTAGTCTTTTGCTTGGTATCGAATACGTTTTTGTTCAGAGTGTGAGGTGTTAGGCCTAAAATTTTGGGTTTGGAGATAAATTATTATATCTCCATACCACTCATTGCTTGTAGATATCAGAAACAAATTTTCATCCACGATTGATTGTTCGGATGTTTCATCGTTGGACAACGATGGGAGATCGCATAATAGTTCTGCAAAAACTAGAGCTTTCTTCGATTTGGATTTTACGAATTCCATATCAAACTCTTGAAGGATCACTATCCATTTCGAATATTTGCCCCCCAGCAACTGTCGCGACAATATATAAGTCATGGGGTTGCAATCGGACAGAATGGTAGTTTTCCGAAAGAGGACATAGTGTCAAAATCTTTGTATCGCTTGAACAGCTGCAAGCGCTAGTTTTTCAACGTAAGAATATTTGCTTTCTGTATCATTTAAGTTCTTACTTAAATAATATATAGGATGTTCAATTCCATCGACTTCTTGAACTAAAACCATTGCGATGGTTGTATCTGCTGCAGCCAGATACAGGTTAAAATCTCTTTGATAATCGGGGGCGTACATTAAAAATGCTTTCATTAGGGAATCTTTTAAAGCATCAAAGGAAGCTTGAATGACCTGATCCCAGACAAAGGGTACCTCCTTTTTCAAAAGACGTGTATAACCTTTATCAATTTCGGCGTAATTTGGAATGAACCTCCTCAGAAAATTTGCTTTCCCTTGGAGTTTCTGAATCTGAAGCAAATTTGAAGGTGGAGGAAAATTTATGATTGCCTGGACCTTGCACGGGTCGAGATGAATCTCATCCTTGGAGACTACGAAGCCGAGTAATCGACCAGAACTGACGCAAAATACACATTTTTGTGGATTGAGTCTTATCTTATAGCGTCGGCAACATAGAAATATCGCTCTTAAATGCTGCGGATGATCAGTCCGCTTTCGCGAATGAGCCGGAAGGTCGTCGAGATATGGTTGAATGATGTTTTTGATGTCATGGAAGGCATAATTCATTGCCCTCTGAAATGTCGCTCCCGCGTTCTTTAAACCAAAGGGTAATTTCCGATATGCGAATGTTCCCCACAGACAAATGAATGCAGTCTTTGACTGGTCCTGCGGGCAGATATTTATTTGATTATACCCGTAAAATCCATCCATGAATGAAAAGATTTCGCATCCGGCGCATTCATCAATTATCTGGTCGATGAAGGGTGTAGGGTAGTTGTCTTTCGGACAAGCTTGATTTGCATCCCTGTAATCGACACACACTCTAATTGTCCCTTGTTTCTTCATAACAGGGAAAATATTCGATACCCAATCGGTTAGAGGAACCGGGTAAACGAAACCAGCATGGAGAAGTTTTTCAACTTCTGCCTTAATGGCAGCAACTTTCTTGGGGTGCACCTGCCTTAGCCGTTGTCGTACCGGTTTGACATCTGGATACATCTTAATTTCGTGTTCAACGATACTCGAGTCAATGCCTAGAATTTCAATGTATGACCAAGCAAAGACATCTCTGAATTCGCGAAAAAGAGCGTTATATATTTCCAGTTCTGAAGGAGAACAACATTTGCCAACATAAATATTCTCTACAACATCTGTTTTAGTTGAGATATTTATGGCTATAGTCTCTTCAATGTTGGATAAGTTTCGCTCGAAATCCATCGTATTTACAGTATTTGAAAGGAAATCAAATACTGATGGATGATAAAGGTCATGTTGAGTCTCTTCTTCACAATCTGGAAGAAGGGAACGATGGTGGTAATCATTCCATGGTGCTCCTTCAACTACCATAGCTTGGAGAATTCCTTCGTCGGTGACATGCACTTGCGACCAAGGATCTGAAGGGGTACCATATTCTCTAGACCTATCTATCCAAACACTTGATGAGCATTGATTTGGGTTTGCCTCCCATGCTAGAAGCATTGATTGCTATAATATTTCTATTTGGCTTGGGGGCAAAACCATTGCATGATCCATGTTGATATCATTTTCTGAGATCTTTGTGGAAGATATCATATTGCAGGTTCCTATCAACGCTACTTCCGCCAGATTGATTGGAGGTGGAAGAGCAAAAGTTCCCATTAGTATAGGATCTTTTAGTAGGCCTACTCCGATATTCTGAAGCAAATGGGGGCTTCCATGGATCATGGGAATGCTTCCTGTAACTTGAGAACCATTGGGGAGGAAGTTTTGTTGATCGACGATTGTAATCCCTCCTTGAAAGGGAAATGCAATCTTTCTAAAATAGGTCGACACAGCAGCTGCCATGGCATATATCCATGGTCTTCCTAGTAGGATGTTTTAATCAAGATTCCCATCGATGACTTCAACATCTATTTCTACCGTTTTTCCCTCTAGTTCAACTTTCAAGTTATTTAGGATACCATATGGGGTATATGTCCTTCCGTCGAATGCTTTTAATGTTTTCGTGGATCGCGACAAGGTTGGAGATCCTAAAGTTTTCCAGCAACTCATCGACATAATACATGTAGATGCCCCCTCATCAATAATTGTTCGATGAACAGTTTTGTTGAGGGCTTTCACTTGAACAAGGAAAGCTAGTTGAGCCGGTAACTGAGGATCGTATCCTTTGTGGTCGAAGGATACAAGATTGGAATCCTTTGGGTCAATCCCACCAATCGCTGATAACAAAGCCTGCCTTTGGGATGGGCAATTTTGTAGTACTTCAAGAGTCGACATAGTGGATGGCGATTGGGCCAAATCTTCCACTATGTTATAATGTTGTGCCGCTCTAGCGCGGGGATTAAATTTCGACTTGTGTACTACTCCCTTTGGCGGTTTTATTGTTAATTCAGGAATGATGGGTGGTACAACTTCTGTCGAAGTTGTTGTCGAACTACTTGGTTGATCTTTATCCTTGTCGTTCGACAGCTGCGGATTCCCGTAATCTTTGTTCCTTGTCGAGATCAAAGCATCATTATGCTATTTCGAAATCGACAACATTAGCACTTGAGACGGGGAAGCATTTCCACTTTCAACCAGATTTTCTCCTGGATTTGGAAACGGATCAGTTAACACAGCTGAGGTTTTCGAACTTTTAAAGAATCTCTTAAGCTCAGCTTTGTATGGACATTCTTTTGTCCAATGATCCTCATCACATATGTGACACCCTGCAGGGGGTTTCCTATTTCCAGGAGGGTTTGAAGAAGATTTTTCAGGTGATGATTCATCCTGTTTCTTCTTCTTCCCTTTGCCTTTCTTCTTGCTTCCTGGTTGGTTGGTTTCTTTGCCCTTATTTGTCGATACTGCATTTACTTCTGAAGCAAGAAGTTCGTCTTTTGCATTTTGATCTGAAATCTTACGGGCCTTCTTAGATGTAGCCTTTGTCGATTTCGTGTCTGTTGTTCCAATCACGCCATCGCCGGCGTGAGAGTCATTGTTCGATTTAGGAGGAGGAGGAATTGAGAATTCCGGTCTAGGGGCGTCAGGTATTTTGTCGTAGAGCGTGCCGGACTGAGTATAGATCAAGTCCAGATATTGCGCATGAGCGATAACTTGCTCTTCCATTATGACTCCCCTGTTTGCCACATCTTCCGTAATGGAAGGTAGTAATGACTTGATAAACCATTCAGCTAATAGCTGATCGGGAACATACGTTTTTACCATCCTACGATGACGTCGCCACTCATGTATATGATCAGATATGTGAGTGGCTGTTGTCTGTTTGAAGTTGGTAAGGAGTTCTGTTCCCGTTTCATACTTTATCGATAATTGAAAATGGGTTAAAAAGGTTGTCGCTAAGGTACTGAAGTTGTCGAACGAAGCTTTAGGAAATTCAATATACCATTTTGGCGCTGGACCCATTATTGTCCTCTGAAAGAGGCGAAGCCTTATCGAATCATCATTTAGAGTGTTTGATGAACACCATAGATGAAATGTCATCACGTGATTCGATGGATCTTCACCCGGATTTCCATTAAATTTTGGAATATCTGATGGAAGTTTATGAGGAATCGCTGACCACCAAGGGGCATAAGCAATTGGATCGTTCGTTAACCGGTTCAAATTAGGTAACTCTAAAGTTGCCACGAATGGTAACTGTTGATTCAGATTAGGTGAAGCATACCTAGGTTAAGATGGGATTGCCTGAGCAGTTGGTCTTTGCATGCCAGCATAATGCATTTGATGTTGGTATGACTGATACGGTTGGTGGACATGACCATTGTAAAATGGTTGATTTTGACCGTTTTGAATGTATGGCTGTCCACTGTTCGCAAAGATTTGCTGCTCAGAACCTTGGTATACTTGTTGGAATTGTGGTTGTTGGTATTGCACCAGCCATGGTTGAGAGGCCATGTGTTGTTGCGCTATACTAACCGTTGGACCAAGGTGTGGGGTAATTGTACCCGTCTGGACCTGTGTCGCCCCACCAGTTGGTGATTGTGGTTGAGTCACAGGGTCAAGGGGCTGTTGCATTACAATCTGAGAAATCTGAGGTTGACATACAACAGGCAGCATTTGAACTTGTGACACCATCACAATAGCTGGTGTAGTCGGGATATTCGACATAGGTACACATTGTTGCATCGAATACACAACCCTTGGTTGTTGAGGTAGTATAGGTACCCAACCACTTGAGGTAATTCCAGTATAACCTGAATATTGTTGTGAACTCCCGTATGGATATCCTCCCGGAGGGTATAATGATTGGGCATACTGCCCCCCATATGGTGGTAATCCAAAACTCAAGGGGATTGTTTGCCCTTGGGGACCAGACTGCCCAAATTGACCTCTAAATGGATCAATTTGTTGAGACTCAACACAAGAGTTTCCGGATATTATTCGGGATGAACAAACAGGAACGGACCAGACTGTCGAAATAGCCCCTGAGTGGGCTCCTTCTAGCGGTTGAGAGCTAGTTGGGACAGACAGTATGCCGGCGAACATTGTTGGAGTGACGGCAGGGAGTTCTGCTGTCATTGTGTCAGACGACACAGTCCTAGATGTTGACGATTGTTCAGACATTTGGAGTCTATCCAAAAGATTACCTAGTGATTCTACAGGAACTTCCACTGGTGGTAGACCAACTTCTGATGAAGAAGGAAATAGAGTGACCCCGACTCTAAAGTGCATTGGAGTACTTGTTTGAGGATCTTCTACAATTTCTTCAATCGCAATCAAACCAGGTGGAAGGGGAAGACTGTCACGTCCGTAAAATATTTCTGGTGCCGAAGAAGGGGTGGAATCGACAGCGACAGATGTTTGAAGAGCAAGACTCTCCGAACCGGTTGTAGATGGAACTGGTTCGGTAACACAAGTGTTTACTCTCAGACTAGGATCAGTATCACTGTCCCTCTGTGGCTATTGAACTTCTTCTGTAGAGGTAGGGTTTCCAGAAATGTTTGGAGTAACCGGAATCTCAGATGTTGTTGGAACACTTGTTCTAACTTTAATAGGAGATTTCGAACCGGTTAAATGAGTTCGCTTTGTCCGTACTGGTTTCGATTTCGGAGACAAAGACGGTTGACTCGTAAGCCTCCGCAAACGACGGGGTTTCAATTGACTTTCTTCCACGATTGCAGATTACTTGATCAACTAAAATAAAAAGGGGAAGTATGTTTCCGAATTAAATGAATTTTAGACGCTTTTGACACAACTTTTTTTTTTTCAGTTTTAAAGAGTCGAGAAAAAATAGATGACTCTAGTCTCCTTCGATTTTTAATGAGCCTGAAGTGACAAGTGCTCAGATGGACCTTTTCCGTTAAGGAGTCTGAAAAGGAACGAAAGGGATTGCTATGGAGATCTAGGTAGAGGGAGTACCAAACCAATCGCAAAACTGCAGAATACTTTTTACGGTACGACAGTCAATCTTCCCGAATGCTGTGTTCGGTGCATTGCGATCAGTAGGGCGGCCGGCACGGCTTCCTATGGATAAAAGGTTTTAAGCCTATAGGGGTCTCCCAATATATACTCGACGGTACGTGGGAGCACAAGTCCCTACTGGCACTTATCGTCTCAAAGTGGAGGAATCACCCAACCATCAGTGAGGACAACAGTTGCCAGGCTTTACGATGCTGGAATACGTCTCTAGCCTAGACCTCTAAATGTTGTGCGTTAATTTCCAAAGCGTTGTTAGATTCATTCAGTTTATTTTAAGTTGATCTTTCTTAGAAGTTTGCCTTTTGGGATCACCACGAGATGTAGATGTAATTCCTAAAATGCAATCTAAAGATGATAAGCAAGCTTTTATCTCTTTTCAGCAATGAAAATCCTAGCTAGAAGGGGAAAAGAAAGACACAATCTTTTCTCAAAGAGCAAAGAGCACACTGTAAATGCACTTTTTCCTAAATCAAGCCAAACAGACTATCAATATGCAAATGCACATATGCATGTATTTGTTTTCACTTTCTTAATATTGATGCCTAAAAAGAAAGTTGATGTACAAATCTGAATTTGCTTTCAAGTGAAAAACACAAACAAGCTTCTTTTCGAAATCAAAAGGTAGAGAAGATTACGACACTTTATGATTTTGAAATAAACACTTGTTTCGACACTAGAAACTGACAAATTCAAACCAAAGACAAAAGTAAAAGCATAATCGACTGTCGACAGCAAATAAAATTTCTCCTAAGATCAAAATCGACACTTACGACAGATCTAAATCCAAGGACGACAGTATGACTATTCTACTCTTTCAATGGAAAACTGTAAATGTTGTAACAAACATACAAAGAACATCTACAGTCTTTTTGTACAAAGGAGGCGGAATTAAGCAAAGAAAAGGGGTTTTAAAACAGACACACACTGATCACAGGCTGCAAAATCAGAGACAAAACTAAAAAAATGAAGCAAAGAACCTCAGCTGCACAGAGCTAGGCTGATCAGCGCACCTCTTACACAGAGAAACTGAATTGCAGCACAGGTAGCCCTCTCGGGAACTGCGTTGAAATGCAGAGTCTCTTCACAGTGTTTGCGCTGGGGTAGAAACGAGACTTCTATCCAGGTTCTGGGTCACGGTTTGCAGTTTAATATATGGATTTTGGTTGAGTAAAAGCAATCCGTAATGCACAATCAGAGGGTGGATTTAAAGGAGGTCTAAGAGCTATCACAAAGGGTAATCAGATAACTTGTGAATCAACTGTTCAAATCATAAACAAATCCAGTGAATGGATTGAAGTAGCAGGTGTCTACTTTGCATTTGATAATGGCAAATGCAGTTTGATTGCTACTTCTGTGTTTATGAAACAAACAACAAGAGAAACACAAACAAACTAACTAGACACGATCCCCAGCGGAGTCGCCATTTTTGTTAACGGGAAAAGTGTCTACTCAGAACGCCCCTATCCCACTAAGGTGTGACAGTACCTTAGAAACAAACAAGGAAAACTACTTTCGTATTCTTCTTTATGAACTATAAACGAAGAGGAATAGGATGAACCAACCTGTGTCTTGTGCTAGTCCTTTGATCCAATCCCTCTCCTCTTTGACAGCTTCCAGCTATCTGTTCCCTTACTTTCCCAGCTTCACCAAGTTCCTGCAAGATCACAGAAGAGTAAAACTACACAAAGACATGGATTTACATTCATAAATAGCTTAGGATCATATTTAAGCTAAACATGCAAATATAACAAAACATCACTGATACACAAGCATGTAGGAGAAACTCAAATAGTTTTATTGATATAACAAGAAGGTCCAGGAGGAGTTACAACCGATGATTCCTGATCCAGCATCAACCCCCTAGCAAAGGAATCCCCTCTTCACCTCCAACAAAGCATAAGTCACCCAATACACTGATCTCTATCTCAAAACCAACAACAATTCTCTGCAATGTACAAAATTCCAGCCTCTGGATCTCTGGGACGAGGGATCCATATATAGATGTATGCAAAGAGGATGAGTCAGCTTATGATTTGACTAGTGGCCTCTCTCTGTCAGTTCTTGCTTCCACTTGGAGACTGAGAGTGTCTTACTCATCCTTGGTCGAACTCAGTGAGGCAAGTGTCATTGGGGAAGATTCTGGAAGCTTCCATTGTCTGTCCACCTCGCGGAATGACACTGCCATTCGTCATTTCCCGCTCAGCGCACCCTGGTAGTGCATTTAGGTGCGTTGCAACGCACCTAGCTAGTGTACTGGGGTGCTATGCAACGCAGCTAGCTAGTGGAGCAGCTGAAATGATCCTGATTTGACTGATTCTGAGCAGTTTCTGGTGGAGAACTTCTGGGAGAAGCTGTAATTGGTTGCCCTTGTTCCTCTAGGGGTAGGAACAACACTTTTAGGGACTTAGGATCCCTTGGTTTATGGACATTTCATGCTTAGATCTGTAAGGCACAAAAATGTCTATAACAGGTGGTAATTCAATTTCATAAGCATTTGCAGAAAACTTCTTGAACACTCTGCATGGTCCAATTTTCTTGATCTTTAATTTTTTATACTCCCTCTTTGGAAATATTTCCTTCCTTAGGTGTGCTAAAACCAAATCTCCAACTTCAAAGTTCACCTCTCTTCTTTTCATGTCTTCTCTGGTTTTGTACTTGATGTTGCTATCATGTAGTTGTCGTTTCACTTGTTCATGTATTGCTTGCGTTTTTGAAGCAAAATCTTCTCCCTCTGCACTTCTCATCTCATCTTTTCCCAAGTTTCTTTACTCATATACTCCTCTTGGATGCATTCCATAAACAATATGGAATGGACTATGCCCTGTACTCTTGTAAGGTGAGTCATTATATGCATATTCAGCTTGTGCCAATGCTTGATCCAACTGTTTTGGTTTTTCTGCAGTAAGACTCCTTAAAAGATTGCCCAAACTTTTGTTCACTACTTCATTCTGTCCATGAGTCTGTGGATGATAGGAAAAACTAAAACTCAGTTTAGTTCCCAACTTCTCCCATAATGTCCTCCAAAAATTTCCAGCAAATTTGAAATTTCTATCTGAGACAATGCTCTTAGGCAACCCGTGCAATCTTACTATCTCCTTGAAAAACAAATTATCAATGTGAGTAGCATCATTGGTTTTATAACATGGAATAAAATGTGCCATTTTCAAAAATATGTCCACTACAACAAAAATTGAATCATTCCTTCTTTGAGTCTTCGGTAAGCCCAAAACAAAATCCATACTTACTATATCCCAAGGCCTATCTAGAATTGGTAATGGAACATACAAACATGTGTTTTGGCTTCTTCCCTTTACATATTGATAAATTTTGAAAGTATTGAACATATTTTTCCACTTCAGATCTCATTTTTGGCTAGAAATAAAATATGTTCAACTATTCATAAGTCTTCTCTATACCAAAATGTCCTGCAAGTCCACCACTATGTTTCTCTTTGATTAATTCTCCCTCATAGAACATTTTGGTATGCACAACTGATTTCTCTTAAACAACAGTCCATCTTGTAAGAAATAATCCAACAATTTATTCCTATCCACCAAAACAGGATTCTTACAAGCTTCAAATGCCTCTTTAAAATTTGTATTTGTCTCATATAATTCTTTACGAAAATCAAAACCTAACACTTGAATTTGACTCTCTTGAAGTAATACATTTCTCCTACTTAAGGCATCTGCAACTTTGTTTGATTGGCCATCTATGTGTTTTAAGACAAAATGGAAACCTTGAAGATACTCTACCCATTTAGCATGTTTCTGGCTAAGTTTTGGCTGCTGCATAATATACTGTAATGCATGGTTACCTGAATAAAGTATGAACTCTTTTGACATCAGATAATGTTTCCACTTCTTCAATGACTGCACAACTACGTAGAAATCTTTATCATAAGAAGAATACTGCCTCTTTGAATCATTCAGCTTTTCACTAAAATAAGCTATAGGTCTGTCTTCCTGACTTAAAACACCTCCGATAGCTTCTCCACTGGCATCACATTTCACTTCGAAAGGTTTACTAAAATGAGGTAGAACCAAAATAGGTTTTTCAGTGATCTTCTTCTTCAATAGTTGAAAATTCTTTATAGCTTTAGTAGTCCATCTAAATGGTTGTTTATCATTCTTTATGGTCTCAATAATAGGGGCATTGATCTTACTAAAATTCCTTATGAATTTCCTATAGAAACTATCAAGACCATGAAAACTTCTTACCTCAAAGACACTTTTAGGTGAAGGCCACTCCATGATTGCCTTGATATTCTCTAGATTTGTCTTCAACCCTTCAGCAGAAATAACAAAACCTAAATACACTAAATCTTCTTTCATGAATCAACACTTCTTCAAATTCAGCAATAATTTGTAAGAAATAATTCAGATGTCTCATGTGCTCCTCCTTGGACCTACTATAAACTAATATATCGTCCAGATATACTATTACAAATTTACCAATAAATTATTTAAGAACTTTATTCATGAGTCTCATATAAATACTTGGTGCATTTGATAACCCAAAAGACATTACTCTCCACTCATACAATCCGTCATTTCTCTTAAAAGCAGTTTTCAACTCATCCCCTTCTCTTATCCTTATCTGATGATACCCACTCTTAAGATCTAGTTTTGTAAAATACTTTGCTCCACTCAAGCAATCCATTAAATATTCAACTCTATATAAAGGAAATCTATACTTGATTGTGATTTTATTGATGGATCTTGAATCAATACACATTCTCTAGCCTCCATCCTTCTTCGGACTTAACACTATTGGTACTACACAAGGGCTCAAGATTTCTCTGATCAACCCTTTGTTAAGAAGTTCCTGAACCTACTTCCTAACCTCTTCATTTTCTGTGGGAGTCATTCTCTAAGCTACTTTGTTAGGTATATTTGGTACATGAATCAAATCTATATGATGGTTGATTCTTCAATGGGTGGTAGCTCATTAGGAAAATCATCAACAAGGATATCACAATAGTTGTCCAACATTTCTTGAATTTCAATGGGTAAATCAGAATCTTTAGTGGAAGTCATTATTACCTTGGGCTTGCAAATTATAGAAAAATTTACCTCATTCTCTTTAATCTGCTGCAAGTATTCATTTCCCACTAGCAATAGAGTTTTTGGATCAATCTTCTTTCCTAATGCATCTTCTTCTCCCATATGCAACGACGTATGATTGATACCATCTTTACCAAACTTGTAGGTGTTTATTTTCCCATCATGCGTCGCTCCTCAGTCGTATTTCTAATGTCTTCCAAGAAATATGTGACACACTACATTGGCATCACATCACATATAATTTTGTCCTTATATTTTCCCAACTACAACTCCACTTCACGCTATTCATTCACTCACAATTGATGTTACTTTTGTAACCATGACACCGTGTAAGGTGTTGGATGTTTCATTGTCCTCAACTTCAATTTCTCCACCACTTTTGTAGAGACCAAATTATTAGTGTTTCCACTATCAATGATCATTTGATAGCATTTCCATTGAACCTTACACATTGTGCTGAACAAAGTCTTTCTTTGTCGTGGTTAAACTATCTCCTTTACTAGCTTGAGCAAAAGTTTATTGATTACCAAAGATTCTCCTCTCTCTGGTATATTTTCTTCTTCTGTCGCTGCTGCTGTTGTTGCTTCTCCCTCAACTTGAGCAACGATTGCATTCCTCTGGCTTGTTCCCGCATTCTCTACGCACTCAAAAGCTATGTCTCCTAGTTTTTTACATCTGTAACATCTTACTTCTCTTCCTCTTCCTCTTCCTCCTCTTCCTCTACAAAAACTCCCTCTGCCACTTGTGTGGCCTCCAATGGATGCATGCTAGTTTGAGCTGTTGCTAGCTCCATCTTTAGGTGTTGTAGGTCTTCCTCTACCACCTTGGCTTCCTTTCTCTTTGAAAGTACCTCTTCCTTTGGCAGACTGCTTCCTTATGAGTTTTTCTTCAGCTCTCAGTACGATCTGATAAGCTTCTTTTACTGTCTTAGGAGACAATATACTTATGTCATCTTGAATGTCCATCCTAAGGCCATTCACATATCTAGCCACCTTTTCTTCTATATCCTAAGTTTTTCCAGCTCTTATTCTTACATTATAGAATTACTCTATGCATGCTTTCACTTTCATAGACCTCTGTCTAAGATTCTGCATCTATCTGAACAAGATTTGCTGATAATTACTTGGTAGAAACTTACCTCTTAGCTTTGCTACCATCCTATTCCAATTATTGATTGGTTTCTTGCCAAGACTCTTTCTTTCCGCCTGCACTCCATCCCACCAAAGTGTTGTATGTCCTTTTAGCTTGGTGACAACAAACATTACTTTCTTCTCATCTTTTGTTTCTTCATAGTCAATGAATTTCTACATGCCATTAATCCAGTCTATCAGTTCTTCCGGATTCAGTCCTCCTTCATATATTGAAACCTCAATATTTGGCCTAGTTGTGGATCTCAACACTAATTGGAAGAACCTCATCTCAGGAGTAACTGCTATAGTTTCCTCCTCTCCTTCAGCTTCAACCTTAGGCTCACTAACATCTCCATCATCTATATTTCTCCCTGCTGTTAATGCTTCCATTCTAGCTTGCATCTGTTGCATAGCTTCCATCACCTCAACATTTGCAACTAGTCATCCTCTTCTACCACGTCCTCGTCCTCTTCCAACTCTGAAAGCCATATTAACTCTCGTTCTTTTTCTTCTAAGATTGAATTCATTATCAACGGGTTTCTCTCATACCGCTAATGGTGGCCTAGGTGCAGGTGATATAGAGAAACACCCTAACCCTAATATAATTTCTTCTAATTTTGGCTGAAATTCTTCTTCAATCCTAATTGGAGTAGCAGTCATCTATTCCTAGACTGACTGTTTGATCATTTCCCCTTTTTAGCCACTATTTGCAATCCCTTTCCTTTAATAGCCCTACCCTTGTTATCGTGAACAATTTTCACTACAAAGCCCCTTTTTCACTATCGGAGCTGTAATTCCATGGGAATTACGAATTACACTATCGGCGGCCTTTTGAATGCAATAACACAATTAGGCATGAAATACACTATTAGTGGGGTTTAATTGACGTAGCATTATTACATAAGAAAATACATTATCAACGGAGTTTTCGAAAGGATTGTGTTAAAATACACTATCAGCGCTTTACTATCAACCCTTCCCCAATGTGATAATATTGTAACATATCAGTAATCGCTATCAGTGATTCCAATACAGACTCACTAAGATCTTCACATTAAAGGCTTGCGATGCAATAAGCCCCGAGGACCTGATATGTTATAAAACCTCCCTTATAAAGTTTCGGATCCGAATATCGCACTTCAGACTTCGACACTTCAAAGGGCTAGTCTCTCTCTGTTGAAACACTATGATACAATATTGGTTGTGGACCTGATAAGGCTATCAACCATACTTAATAGGATTTCAAGTTCGAATTCTTAATTCAGACTAAGTTTTTCACGATTTCTTAGTGTAAACCCGAATTTTATCGGCGGAACTAAATAATGCATATAAAGGAACCAGGGTGTGCCAATATAATGGAAACACACTCCAACAGGTTTAAATCAAAGTGTTAGTTGGAAAACAAGGCCGAGTCATTGTTATAAAGACTTAGAAGAAAAAACAAAGACGAATACATGCATAAATACTAGTTTAACAGGCAAATACAGTTCAGATGCACAAAAAGGTTTTTGGAGGTCACCACGCCTTCAGGATCGACCAATACACAGAGAAATCCCCTCTTCCTTTCAGAAATATGCGATAAAAACATGCGATCCAAATCCCTTCACAATACCATCAAAATTACATATACACTGGTTCATGTTAACAACCAGATCCTAAAATAGAGGCTTAATTTATTGCAACTATCAATTCTGTGAGACATCCTCCTCAAGAACCTCCACTATGCTAACTAATACTATCTGTTCAACGATTTATTCTCCTCAAGAACCTCCACTATAGCTTAACTAATCAACACTTATTGCATCATGATTTATTCCTAGATTCTATCTCTATGTTGAAATAGAAAATTGTGGAGATTGATGTCAAAAGGATCCCACTCCTTTGCTTGTAGATTTTTTTGTATTTTTGGAATAAGTTTGAAGATTTTTCCCTCCAAGTTTCATGCTTCTACATCAATGCCATATGTGTGAATTGGCCTCATCACACTAAAAAAAAATGAAGAAGTAAGTGTGCAATCCTCAAGGAAAGAATCCCTTCTGCATGTAAGA
The DNA here is from genome assembly GCA_031772625.1 of Pinus tabuliformis. Taxonomy (NCBI): domain Eukaryota; kingdom Viridiplantae; phylum Streptophyta; class Pinopsida; order Pinales; family Pinaceae; genus Pinus; species Pinus tabuliformis. The sequence continues at coordinate 1,436,407,928 of CM062820.1, read as the reverse complement.
GATATTCACAATGGAATATTCCTGCAACTGATAGTACATTGTCCCTCTATCTAATCTCAACTCGGTCTTTGTCTAAACTAACATGCATGAGTTATTTATGAGAGAATATTCAGTTATCTGAAGTGCAACAATTACATGCATGCATGCATTAACTAACTGAACTCACAATTAATTCAACAAATTGTGTGAACTAATCTAATTGGACTTGACTCAGTTAATTGAGCCAACTAATTACAACTCAATATTACAACTCATCCTTATCTCTTTAACTAATGGATAAATTATTCAATCAATGGAGAAACTGTTGCATGTCCCCACATAGACTTCATGTTTGATTTTCTACAACTAATTAACTCATGGTGAATCAATTAACTATTTTACAAACAGGTGCTAAGATCAAATTCGAATTTTTACTTCTCTATTTTAGTTTAGGGACTAACTAAAATAGGAAGGTATCCTGAAATGCTATTTATAGAAGTACTAAATTTAGAACTTCTATATTTAACATTTCTTGTTACTCTTTTCAATAGTTTCAACTATCTATGTTAGAGATTATAGGGTCATATGCCCTTGATTCCTAATTGGAGAGTCTCCCAAATTCAGGGAGGTACTTTTAACTTGAGTTATATATATATATATATATATATATATATATATATGCTTTCTTCTCTATCAAGGAAAACGTTATTAGTAATATACATATATTCTCTGTAGACTAGACAACTCTAATTTCTTGTGGATAAGGAATACATCACTAGATTATGCAATCCAAAGATGGAATATCTCTGGATGATTAAATATCTATGCCCATTACCAGTAAAATTTACTATCCTTTGTATAACATTAGATTGAGAATGTATTTATACTAAATTAATCGTTATTTAAATGATTAACATTCCCACCTATGAAATTAATAGAATTAATTTCCACATGGATTTAATTGGTTTTTTATTAAGTACGAAGATGTTATTAATCAAAGTCACAGTGCCCTGTATGCAGATTCTCTAATCATTCTATGAGGTTCTATTTTATAGGTAATTTTTCTCGTATATTTATTTATTTTTTCTTTGAAAATAATATTTTTCATTTTCTAAAGAAATATGCACTCAATATTTTTTTTAATTTCAAATCCTTTTTACAACAATGTCCTCCCCTATTTTCCATTGAAAGCTATACTCCCGCAAATGTGCCTTTCATAGTAATCACAATATTCACTTTATTTTTTTTGAGAGGTTTTATATGTTATTCCTAACAAAACAGGTCTTGCCTCTATAGATTAGTTTCTTTTCAACAACTATTCCAGTAGAATATTACAAAATTTCTACAGAGAGTCTGTAGAAAAATTTCCGAAGGAGGTACCGTATTACTTTTGACAAGTTAAGATGTAATACATGGAGACTATATCTCCATATTTAGTAGGATTAAATATATAGGTTATTTTTTTTAGCTGCAACAAAGGAACATTGTAAGCCCATCATGAAAGAATATAGACATCTTTTGTTTAATGACCCTTCATTATTTATTTAAGCAAGTTACTCATGTAAACATAGAACATTGTCAGTTTGTTCTTCTGGTTAAAAAGCTGTTACACTAAACTATGCTTTTGTATGTAAACATATATAATTATTTCTTGTCTACTAGAATTATTGCTTCTCTATATACTCTACAGTAACAATTTTACTTTTATAGTTTTTAACTCTCACATATTCTCATTCGTCTGATACTTTATTTATAAGGAATAAGATTATTCTCTGTTAAAAGAATTGCAATTAACCATAAATAAAAGTAAACACAAAAGCATTTATCTTCTTCTGTTTCTTTATCAATCTAATATTTCCTAGTCTACTCTCTATTTTGACTTAGAAGAGTTAATGGGAAAGCAAACAAAACAAATAATTTTTGATTTTAAATACAGAAAAGAAAATAGTAGAGTTAGAAACATCAACTTGAATAATTTTCCTCAGAAATGAAGAGTCAAGTTCTTGGCTCCTCCCAACCTTGAAAAAAAATTGTTGTTTCCCTAAGCAAGTAGGCCTACAATTTTTATTTTTTTTACATATCGTTCTTTTTTCTTCTCTTTAATCTTTCTAATTTTTCTCTTAGAAATATGAGACAAAATTGAGAAAATTTAAAAGATATTATCCATCTACCACTCTTTGGGTGGTTATTAATTTCCTCCACCTAAACAACAGGTCGCATGTGGTTGTTTTTGCATTTATGAACTCTTGTTTCCCACTCTTTATGACAAATCCTTGTCTTTTAGGAAACATTTAATTGGCTAATGCCACAATTTTTGAATTAAATCTAATCACTCAAATTATATGCTTAGTACTTGCTGATGGATAAAATAATATTTTTTTGTAATTGTATTGAAACCTTTTTTCCTCCCTAACATCTATACTTTAGCCATTATTTTTATAGATTTTCTTTTATTTACAAAATAAAAATAAAATTACAACTTTAGAATCATCTATTATCAATAATAATTAAAGATAATTAAAATTCTTATCTTCTTCCAAGTGACATACACTATTTAGAAAACTAAGAAATAAATTTATACACACTTATTTACAAACACATAATTAAGCTAAGGAATATCACAATTAATACAAATTTCATCATTATATTAATTTTCATATATCTTGATGCTTTTGGTGTTGAAAAATTGGAGGAATTAACTTGAAGTGTCACTTCTACCAATGGGGTTGAGCTAGGATAATTGTGGTTTGAAGCCTTCCCAAGGAATGTTTAGACCTTAAAAGAAGTTTTCAAGGTTCCAAAAACAATCAATTTCTCCATACCCTCTCTAATTATTCCACACTCAAAGAACATTATCAGAGTGCAAGAATCATGTCAAATTGTGTTAGTATACAAAGATATGCATGTTATGCCCCAAAAGAAATAAGTTAATGAACTACACCTAAAATAAAACACATAGGGAAAAAAATATTAATATAAAGATTAATTTGACAAGTGTTGTCTTAGAATGAATCCTTGATAATGGAAGGAATCTATATAAGAAAGGGGGATGTAGGAAGAGGGTTCCTTTTGAGGTGAGAGGAGAATATATATATATATATATATATATATATATATATATGAAAATAATAGAATTGGGGCTAGGGGGTGGCCTGCTGTGGACCTGAGCCTATGTTTGGGAGGTGTTGATAGTAAAAAATGTTCCACTAATGATAAGGGGATCTCCCTGGTGAAAATTCCCAATCATACCATAGACCATTTATAATAGGAGTCCCGTCTGGTATATTGTCTCGGTTACCATCCTGTTTGTATTAATACTTCCTTTCGACTCAATAAGCAACACATGAGAAAAACAATCTAATATTTGATCAACACAAGTTAAATAGCTTTATGAAGTGAATTACAGGTAATATTCGCAAACCAATACCACAATCTAACATAAATGACATGAATATTAAAAGAATAATATTAATATCCTTCAATAAAGATACATGAATAAATAATGATTCATTAATAGATTGAAAATTAGTTTACAATCAATTATGACAATTAAAACATAATTAGCATACAACTTCAAATAAAATATGTTTTATAACAACCGAAATAGTTCATTATCCTTAACACACGCGAAAATGGACACATACCATCAAATCATTACAAGAGTCTCAAAATGATTAACAATAGGTGCATGAAATGGTCATTGACTCAACAAGTTTTTGTATATTGAGTAAAATGTTTATGTGTGTTATTACAGGATGTATTCATGAAATATAATAGTGGATTTATGAATCCTTCACTTTCTTTCTCAAAGGAATTATAATATCTCTAAACAAGATGCTCATGTTGAACATAGTTACTGATCAATCATTACATCAAAACGGGTACTCGAGCCAAAAAATCCCAAAAAACATAAAACAAACACCTTGAAACCGAAAAGTGTTGATGCCGAAATAAATTTATTTATTTATTTTTAGTGTAAATTTTCAATATTTTTAAAAGTAATAGTAAAAAAAAATGAAAGTCATTTTGTTTCGTGAAAAAAACACCTTGAAATCAAAAAGTGTTGATGCCAGAATAATGCATTTTTTTTTTTAATCAGATTACAATTTCCACAATTTTTAGTAATGACATTAAAAATAAAATATCGTGACTCTGAAAAACTTTAAATTTCCAATGATTTTCAAACATAACATTAACGATAAAATATCACGACTTTGAAAACCCTTAAAATTCCAACGATTTTGAAGCATGACATTAAAGTTAAAATATTACTTCTTTGAAAAACCTTAAAATTCCAACAATTTTAAACTTGGTGCTAAGAAAAAATATTTATAATTGTTTTTAGCCATAACATTAAAGATAAAATATCACGACTTAGAAAAACATTAAAAATCTTGACAATTTTTCAACTATGGAATTAAAACCAAAGATTATGACTACAAAAAAATCTTAAATTTTCAAAATATTTTAAGCATGACATTATGGAAAAATTTTATGACTAAAAAGCATTAAAAATGAACATCTGAATGAACGGGTTATTATACCAAGAGTAATTTTTTTATATGCTAAATGCGTAGCGATTTTGAAATCTTAGCCTAACACAACTTGATACATTGCGATTTTTTTTTTAAATCAACTATCAAATTGACATGCAGTGTAGGTGATCTCAATCCATTGTAATGAAAACTTAAAGACTAACCATGAAATTAACGCATTGTGGCGCAGACTCAATTCATTATAACAAAAAGTTTAAAATGAACTATCAAATTGCACAGAATGGGATTGGGTTGCTAGACAAGCATTGACACATACCCTACAATCAATATATATATATATATATATATATATATATATATATATATATATATATATATATATATATATATCTGTGTGTGTGTGTGAAAGATACATAAGAAAGCACAAATTCAAATATTGAAAAAAAATAAAATACAAAATAATAACAAGTAAAAAAAAAATGACAAAAACAATCAAGCATAAAAATTATATAGTAATGACATAAAAAAGAAACTATAAAATGTAAAAGAATTAACCATACCATGTAAAACATTCAAAAAAAGAAAAGAAAAAAAAAAGAGTAAAATAAAATAAAAACCAATAAAAGAGTAAAAAATAAAAATTACAAAAATTACAAAAATAAAATATGACATTAAAAATAATTAAAAAACTTAAAAAATAAAATTCCCCAATGACCTTGAGGCCCAACTAATGAGGGGTGGCAAGGGGACGATTCATGACAAAAAGCAAATTAAATTTCATAAAATATATATAAAAAAAATCAAAATTAATTTGTAAAAATGAAAATTTTAAATAAATAACAAAATAAATAAATAAAACAAAAAATAAATAAAAACATATAAAAAATAAACAAAAAAAAATTGAAAACATATATAATATAAGAAAATATAAATAAAAATTAAAAAAAGACCATTTTTTATGTTAAAAAAATTAAAAAACAGAAACATCATTTAAAAAAATGTTAAATAATTAGAAAAAAATAAAATAAGATTAAAAAAACAAAATTTAAATTAAAAATAAAAACAAAAAAGTTCAAAACAATTAAAAAAATAGAATTAAAAATATTTAATTTTTTTTAAATTATATTGTAAAATTTAAATTGTAGAAATCTTAAAAATAAAAAAATTTAAATTTAAAAAAAAAATTATAAAAATTAAAAGACAAAAAAAAGATCAAAACAAACAGAAAAAAACTTAAATTAAAATTAAAAAATAATTAAAATAAACCATTTAAAATAAACAATTAAAAAAAAAACATAAAAAAAACAATATAAAAAAACCAATTAAAAAGAAATAAAAAAAACAATTAAAAAAATAAATAACCTAACCCCCTTCTCCTCTCCCCTCCTCCCTTCCCTCCCCTCTCCCCTCCCCCACCTCGCTCGCACCCGATCTCCCTCCCTCACTACACCACCCTCCCCTGCCCACACTCAGGCCCCGCATTACCCCCCTTACCCCGCTCTGCCCAAGGCTCCCAACCAGTGGCCAACAGGCTGCTGGCTAGGGGCCCGGCCGGGGGGGGAGGGGAAGGGTTGAGAGAGAGGGAGGGGGGTGCAGTGAGTGAGAGGGGTGGTCTGGGGGTAGGGTCGGGGAGGGGAGAGGGGAGAGGTGGGACGCGGCAAGGGGGAGGGTTGAGAGTGAGGGAGGGGGATGGTGTGGGGGCCGGGAGAGGGAGGGGTTGTTGTGGTCGCTGGGTGGGGGAGGGGAGGGAGAGGGAGAGGGAGAGGGGTGGGGGAGAGCCCAGAGTGAGGGAAGGGGGTAGCGTGTGTGCCAGGTGGGGGAGGTGAGGGAAGAGAGGTAGGTGAGGGAGGGTAGAGGGGAGGACCGAGGGTGGTGAGGGAAGGGGAAGGTAGCGATAGCGGGGGGTGAGGAGGGGTCGAGACAGGGAATTTTATTTGAATGTGTTTTTTTTTTTGTTTTTTTAATGGTGTTTTTTAAATTGTTTTTTTGTAAATTGTTTTTATTTTTTTTATCTTCAAAATTGTTTTTTTCTTAACTTTTTTTTAATTGTTTTTTATTTTTTATTTTTAATTATTTTTTAATTGTTTTGAATTTTTGTTTTTTTTGTTTGGTTTTTTTTATGTTATTTCTTTATTTTTATAATTTTAATTTAAAAAAATCTTAAATTTTTATTTTATCTTTTATTTTGTTTATTTAAATTATTTAATTAAATATTTTTTTTTTAATTTAATTTTTTTGCTCATTTTTTTTATTTTCTTATTTTTTGTAGTTATTTCAATTGTTTTTTTTTTCATAATGAAGCTTTTTTTTTACTTTTTTATAAACATAAAAAATGTTCTTAGATTTTTTTGTGTGGATCAATTTGTTTTTCTTTAAATTATATATATATATATATATATATATATATATATATATATATATATATATATATATATATATATATATCTATATCTATATCTATATCTATATCTATATCTATATCTATATCTATATCTATATCTATATCTATATATATATCTGTTATTTATTTTTTGTTTTTTTTTCATTATTTTTTCATTCAAATTTTTTTATTTTAACGAGTTAATTTTCGTTTTTTTTACATTTTTATAGGTTTTTCGTTTTTCTTTCCTTTTTTATATATTTTTTGTATTCGTTTTTTTTGGTCATATTTATTTATTTATTTTATTACTAACATGTTTTATGTTTTGTTTTTTTATTTCTTTTTTGTCATGTATTTTTTATTTTTATGTTTTTGATTTTTGTTATGTTTTTTTATTTTTATTTTTATATATTGTTATGTTTGATTACTAGCATGTTTTTATTAGTTTTATTTTTGTCATCCTTTATGTTTTATGTTTTTTTTACATTTTTATGGGTTTTTTGTTTTTTTAGATTACTTTTGTATTTGATTTTTTTATCATGTTTTTATTATTATTATTTTTTTTATGTTTTATTACTAACATGAAAATCAACAACATTTAAAAAAAATTATCATTCATTAGAAAATTTAAAGTGTAAAAACTAGGCCCTCTCAATAAAAAGGGTTGATGCTCATCAGCACTTTTCAAAATCAAGATGAAAATCACTAACAAAAAATAAAAATGTTCACACTTGATACATAAAAAAAATTGAAGTGTCAAAATAAGTCGTCTAAAAAAATGTGTTGATGTTGCATCAACACTTTCCAAAATCAGCATGGAAATCACTAACATTAAAAAAAATGTGTTGATGCTACATCAACACTTTTCAAAATCAATATGAAAATCACTAACATAAAAAAAATGCTCATACTTGATACATAAGAAAATTTGAAGTGCCAAAAATATGCTAAAAAAAAGAAAGTGTATTCTGGCATCACCACTTTTCAAAATTGGGTGATTTTTTGCTACCTCAAAAAAAGGGTACTAGTTCACTTTTTCGTTTGATCACTAACTATGTTGATGGAATCCAAAACTAAAAATCCCTTCTTATTTACTACTAGGGTATATTTATACAAAAGGAATGGTCACATTTCACCTTCTTTTATGACTCTTCAACGACCCCAGTGACCATTTGACTTCCACCTGACCTTTAATTTTCGTTTTTCATATTTATAATTTCAAAATATTTTATTCACAAAATCAAAATCAAAATAAAGAAAATTAGAGTGCATTCAAGTGATGATATACATGATAGGAATTTCTGGTGCTTTAATGTGAATTTCCTAATTCACGTATGTGAGCCAAACCTTTTATTCAATATCGACCTCTTTTACTTTTTGTGACAATTCACGACAATATGTCACTTTACATTTTGAGGCATTAGGAAGCAATGTATCAGACTCCCTTGGCAACTGGTTCAAAAGAATTATTAACATGGTATGTATCTTTGAAGTTTCTGCAACATACTAAATCATAGCATCCTTTGTAGCCTCCATATCATTTGCATATTATCTTGACTCATGGGATCTAATGCTTAAAATTTTTCGGGATTGCTTGCCACGACGGGAAGGAGAAGAGCGTTGGAAACAGGAAACCCTCGACTGATGGCGGCCACGGCAAGCTTTACCAGCCCTGCGACAGTCGGGTATGGACGCAGGAAATCGGTCAGCGGCTCCTCTATGCCGCCGTTGGGCCATTTTGGGTTGTCTGGATTATGGCAACCGGGATACGTTTTTGATCAAGGTACCAGGCAGGGTTCTTTCGCCCAAATGCAGATGTATACTCTTGCGTTTGGCATTGGCTGTCGAGGGCTTGAAGGAATGGCATACACGGAGACATTCTCTGACGGCCGCAGCTGGATTTGTAATGGGACACTGGCTTCCATTACAATGCAGGTTACGGAACTGAATAACACAAATCCTGAAGACGGGGTTAGTATCTCCACCGGATCCGGTGCCAAAGCCAACAGGGGTGGATTTCATGGGGCGGATCTGAACCCTCCTGCTGAGATCAGATTCAAACAAACCAGATTTGGGCTGGATCTTCCCATTTCGGTTGAAGCAACCTCAGCAGATCCAAGTTTTCAACTCTTTTTAAAGCCCCCCTCTGGGAAATCAACCCTGATCTGGGTAAAAGCTTCAAACAAAGTCACAAAACTGAAGAATGACATTGCCAACCACATTAGCCTCCCGGAAGGATACCAAAATCTGCTCTTCGAAGGTAGATCAATACAAGATCACAGGACAATTGGTCAACACAACATTCAGCCCGGATCTAACATTATTGTTAACATGAGACTTCGGGGAGGTGCAGCAGCCAATGTACCATGGAAACAAACAGAATGGGGCAGTGGATCAGAAGCTAAACACAGCCCAAATCCACAACAACAGTAAAAAAGTGAAGGAACATCATATAAGCACATACTACAAAGGGGAAAGCCTACATCTACAGTCCCACAACAGACAGGCACAGAACCTAATGCATATATCGTGGATCAGCTGAACTACACTCCAGAACTTACAATAGATACAGCAGAAGCAGAGGAGGTACGCAACATATATGAAAGACAAGCTCTCATCTGTCGTTGGAACGGATTTTGGCCTAAACCCATAGAGCTAGCTCACTGGATTTACTCAAGATGGTCTCTTAATAGTGAGATCATGCTCTGCTCCAAAGGTTTTTTTATTGTCAAACTTCCATCTGAGGAGGTTAGGGCCCTAGTAATTCAGCAGGGACCGTGGTTTTGGGGATCTTCAGGACTTTTTATCACACCCTGGACCCTGGATTTTGATGCAAACACCTACATCATCTCTAGGGTACCAGTATGGGTCAGATTACATAATCTCCCAGCACACTTCTGGGACCAAAAAACGATTGCCTGCATTGGTAATTTATTGGGCAGATATATTAAAATGGATACTGAGCGGACGGCAGAAGGAATCTATACTTTTGCAAGAATATGTGTGGAAATAGATCTCAACAAAGGGTTACCGGACCGCATAGTACTGAAGCATAAAGAGCTCAGCTGGACGCAAAGAATAGATTATGAAAATACAGCTTTCCGATGCAGAATATGCCGGCAGACAGGGCACTTACAAAATACCTGCCCAGAATTCAAAAAGCACAGCCAAAGAAGGAGGAAATCTGGAAAGAAAAAAGGATGGACATTCCCACAGCCTGATCCGGAGGAAGAGGAAGAAGAAGAGGAGGAAATGCCCACCCACAATGAAAACAGCACAACAGAACCGCAAGAACAAATGCCCATGGAATCACAACCGGAAAAGGCTTTAGACACGTTGGAACTCAGTGGAACCAAAAGGAAGCACAAATCGGACACATCAGACTCCGACAAGGAAATCCCTCGACCTGAGGAGGAAAACCCATTACAACTCATACCCATGCATTCAGCTCATGGTGAGTGGCGCAAGGTAGAGAAGAAAAAGGGGAGGAAAACTTGATCTTTCCCCCATCAGTCATCTTGTTTCCAGGCATGGATTTTATTACAGCAGTTTTTTCTTTTTTTGTACTTGACCTTTGTGTCATTTTTTCGTCAGGCTTCATAGCCTTTATTTTGCCGTCTTTGCAATGCTTTGGCATCTACAAAATGTAATTTTCAGAATTAATGAAAATTACGATTTTTTTCCAAGTGAAAAAAAAAATGCTTAAAATTTTTCAGCTTATTCTCTCCTCTTGGCATCACTTCCCCTAGTCTAATTATAGATGGCATTTTACGTATTTTGACTAATGATTCCAATACATCATGAAATTATTGAGAAGAAGATATCATAACCATGATTTTACTCAATCTCTCATCTAATTGCACAAACATCATCTCCTCCACCCTATCGAGCTCATCATCCAATCTATCATTCATTGGAAATGATGTAAGTGTGTGAGGATCCTTTGTGTTCCACTCCTAAATATAATTTATTACTGAGAGAACTAATCTTATCATCTTTCCTCTATCTTTTGATTCCTTTCTCATTTCGATTAGCGAAGCTACTACTTTATGCAAAATTATAATTTCATCATATACTTGCTTTATAACCACCTGCACCACTTTGATCTCTTCAAGAATTCTTGCTACTAGAATATATCTAATAGAGTTTCTAGTGGAGAGATTTTAATTGTCTATGCGAACTTGTTCATTCAATTGTCATGCATTGGCTGATTGTCCCTTCACTATTTGAACCTATTTTTAAAAGTGATCAACATTCCTCTCTTTTGCAGCTATGAATGTGGGACCTATATAAGATATCATTGTAGGATTAATCCTTGAATCCATTACAATTTCCCTTTCCAAAGTAAGTGAGATAGGGTTATATGGTTCATTGGGATAATACTTTGTCTTTCTTGACTAATATTGAACTTGAATTGATCAAATTTAAAGTTTGAGATATAAAATATCTTGTCTTTTTCTTGGAATGTGATACCCATTTTATTGATCAGAAAATGTTCTCTAATAATGGGCGTGGGTGGGATAATGTTTAATGTAAGCACTCTTTTCTCAGCTAATAAATCCTTCATCCTAGATTCTTTCACTCCTTCCTCAACTAGTTCTTTGGCAATCAATTCTTCTTATTATTGTTTCGCTAGTGCTTATTCTTCTTTCCTTTTTCTCTTCTTCTTCTTGAAGTTGCTTCCTTTTGGTCTCCACTTCTTATTCCAATTTATTTTATTCTTCTTTCTGCTTTCCATATTATTCTTTCTTCTTGTTTCCTTCCTTTTTTTATTGATTCTTTCTTGTTCCTTTACTTTTCTTCCTCCTTCTTCATTTATTCCTCTCATTTGTTCTTCCAAACCTCCTAGTCTTCCTTATTTTCCCCTCTTCCCTCGTTTTGATCATCCCCTCTTTATTTTCCTTGGGTTTCTTTCCTCTTTCTTTTTTAGCCCCTTGGTCTTGTATGCTCACTCAAAATTTTCATGTGTATCCATACTATCTTGGGATACTTGTTCTAAATCTTTCGAGTTATTTGTATCCTTCAAATACCCTATTCCTTTAGCATCTTCAACTCTTTTAGTAGCATTGAATAAGATATTTATATTTTATTCATGTAGCTAAGCCACTAGTGCATACATCCAACTATATTTTATGCGAGCATAATTTTGAGTAGAAATTCTTATCGAATCATATCTATGATAACCCAATTAGCCATACTTGAGGAACTCTAAATATAGTGTCTCAGCTTCTACTTCTTAGAGATTTTTTATACTGTATTCTCATATGCATAATGGAAAATTTTTCCAAGGAAACTTATTTTACATTTTCAATGAACTATACATCCCTGCGGAAAGTTGTTATGCAACCTATTTGATCACCACATTATCAGTCACAAATAGTGGTAGCTAGTGGGGACTTATATATGCATTGAATACCCTTATGAATGTTACATCTACTAGAGTAGACCAATCAACAACTTCTGTAGATGATTCTCTTTCTCATTCAACCATGCAAGGTGGTTCACAATAAAAAAAACTATGATAGAGTATTGAGATGAAATATTTTGTAATTTTTATGTAAGCTCCTTCGTAGCCTATTTCCCATAATAGTTTACAATAGATATGCACAAGTGGTATATTAATAGAAAAATTACACTTTCATCCCATCTCTAGAAACTCCATGTTTGCGCAAATATTTTCTAATAAGTGGGAAGCCATGTAGAACTTAGGTTACTCTCCTTTTGCTATAGTTTTTCCTCTTCTAACACAATTTTTAAGTGAAGTTGTTATGAGGTCTACCCAACTGAATACACTTCATTTGGTAGCACAAGTAATATAACACAAGGACCCAATTTTCTTCAAAGAACTAAATATCTTCTCTCTTAAATCTTGCAACACGTTACCATAAAATACTGATACACTTTTATGAGCATCTTCATCTTATATATTGCCCCATCCTTTTATCTTATCCTATTAGGTTCTTGCCACAATCATTTAAGGATTCCTTTAATGGATTATTGAAGTCAACATACCACCTTTAAATGAGATACTCTTTTGTTTGAAGAAATTTATAATAAATATGCATATCATGTGCTTGATACAAGGCCAGTGGTTCAACTTTAGTACTCCTCGCTATCATAATCTCATGTTCTGTCTATTGTAAAATCCATTCCATAGTATCAACACAAGAGAAAACGGGAGTGTAAGAAGCTAGCTTGTGGAATGAAGACCTTATGATATTAATGTATACACCCTAGTCTCATTCTCCTTCTATAAACTCCTTCCAAGAAAAATCCCCAAATATATTAACCATGATAGAGGTATTTCTTTATCAATATCCCGGGACGTACCTCTAAAGACTGGTAGCCTAAATTTATAGATGTCAACTACACCTTCAATGTTTCTCTCAGTTATTTATCTTTCTATCCCTTTCTTTTTTGTTGGTTCCATACTTTTAGTAGATGATGCTATGTTAAGGCACTACAAATCCACAATTCTTGGATATTAAAGAATTTTCATTGCAAATACAAACTACCAACCCAAAATGCTAATCTACTTACCTTTATTCTATATGGCACAATTTAAAAAATAAAGTGCACTAGGCTTTTTGGCACTCTTGCACTTCTCAGGGACATGTAAAATTGAGTTTTATAGCAGTAGAGAATAATAATAGTACTGAATGGCTAAATTGCATGGGCTCAAAAATAAGGGAAAATACCATGTGGTAATCATAGTAAAAAATTTCAAGAGTAAACGTGTAATCAGGTTTTATGAGGAACTCGCCTACACAAGTGTGATAACAAAACAAGTTGAAACTAGGGATCACAAGGGTAATATGAAATGAAAAAAGATATGGTACTAAAATGAACAAAAATAATAAGGATGTGAATAAAAATTGGGGAATGTAATTATATTATGTGATGAAAAAGGAATGATCCTTAGGTTGCGAAAATGTGACTAGGAATGATTAGGCATGTTGGAAAGAAACAAATGACGAAAGCAATTAGAACCATGATTTTCAAGAGGAGAGTTAAAACTCCACCTCACTTGAATATGGCAATGCAATTATAAGAATTAAAAAATTGACTAAGAATTTGATTAGGGTCTCACTTAGACATCGTGAGAATAAGGATTCAAATTAAGGTATTCACATTCTATATATAGATGATATATTATGGGAATGCAAAGAAACACAAAATACAAAGCGCCACGCACAAAAGGAGACAATTGAAAAAACCAAAATAAAATGTTCAATCACAAAAATTAGGGAGAGAGCATGATGCCTACCCTTATTTGGTGCTTAGCACAATCATAACTCATAATGGAAGTTGAGAGCTCTTTTGGAAGATTTTGCATGGAGAAAGATAAGCCTAATGACAAAATGAGAATGTGTGTTGAGTGAAGTCCTTATATGAGTTTTACCCACTAGTGTGAAGGTGAATTCAGTAAATGCATACCTAGGATTAGAAATGTGATCAACTTCAAGGCAATTTGAAGGGTTTACTTAGCACAAGCAACCTTTGTAGAATGTGATTGTGATTGGCTTGCAAAACTGTGATAATTAAGTCGTGACTAAGAAATGTGATTTTGATTGATCACAAAAAATTTAAGGGAAAGTGTGACAATGCCTTTGCTAAGTAAAAGAAAATTAGAATATTTAAGAAATACATTCCTTTGAGAGTTCAACATAAAGGGCTCCAAATTTTAAATAGGTGGAAAAATTTAAGGTGCTTTTGTAGCAACTAAAACAATTAGTGATTCATAGGTAGGACCTCAACCTCTCTATTTAGTCCGCATTTCAAGATAAAAATTTGATCCTTAGAAATTTTTGATTTAACTTATGAACCGAACTAGTCTAACTATTGAGACTCAGTTCCAAATTTAGTCTCTTCTGTTGCATTCATCAATCAAATAATATTGTAATAGTTTTCTCAGAAACCAATGGTTTCGATAGGGGAAAATGATTTTATAAATCTGGCAGTTTGAAATGATAAAGATTTTTATATAGATCCCTGGTATTGCTCTGCTATCAGCGAACATCTATAACCTCGATGGAGTGAGTTAATAAACCATAAGAATTGTTTCACAACCAATGAGCATCCATAACCTTCACAACTTTTCTTGCATCACTTCTCTATGTAGTAATCTTTTCTCATGCCTTTATGTTGAGGAAAATTACACACACACACTTGGCGATATTGCTTCGTAGTATTATGGCCCTAGTAGGACTACCAAACAACAAACTATATGACCAAAATTTATCAAACAAGTAGATCCAAAAACACATGATCCAAACAATCATTCATGCATGCAATCATTAGCAGGGTTTTGAGTTCAAACCTATGATCCTCGCAGATCGGTGAAGAATGTTGGGTTCAATGCAAAGAGTCCTTGATCCAACTAGGAGATCTCAACCTCTCCAAAAAATCTAGAATCTATATACAAGTACCACCAAATAGAGAGCACAAATGGTCTTCCGCAGAGGATCGCCTGCTTATATAAACCATCATAAAGATAAACAATTAATCGTAAATTTAAATTTAAAGGAAAGGAGACATTCAATTTCATTAATCATAAAACAAAATGATACATGTATACCTTCCTACATAGGACCTCCTCTCCATATTCCAATAGTATCCCCCTCTCAGAAATATGACCTTAAGAAGAAGTGAATCAAAATATTTGAATCATAATAACAACATAAATCTATAATTCTCCCTCTAACTCTAGTGCTAGTTTGACTCTCAAGGGTCTACCGGTATATAAAGAGCTAAAGGGTCTCCAAGGAAGATGAATATAAATGTATAGGGTGAACAAAAGTTAGGAATATTCTCCAATAATTCACCAAAGAGAACTCGAATAGATAGGATAAGATAATGATTTGAATTGATATCCTAGGAATAGGGAAAATTTTAGGGGCTAATATTCATAGGTGGGATAATTTTCCATTTTTTTCGAAAAAAGGATTTACAAATTTCTATTTTTTCCTAAAACTTATTCACCAGAATTTTACAATAAAAATTATTTTACCTGAGCAAACACCAAAATTTTATATACACTAATATAAAATTATTGGAAATATAACTATTTCTATGAAAATATCACCAAATTTTTTACAGTTTGCATATTAAGGACAAGTAAGATTCATAAAGGTTTCTCAACTTTAAGATGAACTTACATCCTTAAAATTTTCCCCACTTAGGAAACATAAGCTTATGGAACAAAATCCATGGTTGCATGAGCAAAACATAAATATCCAGGTTACATCCTCTCAGAAGGAAGGTATTCCATGTGGCTGAAGGCTTACAATCACCCTACTAAGCACTAGGTCTATGTAGCTATTGAGAAAGCTAGGTCGAAATGGTTTTCAAGGCTCATGCAAGTTATTAATACTATAATGTCTTAGAAGTATTAAACCTAGGAAGAAAAGTAGGCTAATAATAGATGCCCGCTAGTGCACAAGGTAAAAAGAGTAATTGATGGCCTAAATGCATTACAATAAATCTCAAAGGTCGAAATGAGAGAAAGGATACGAAACGAAGAAGCTAGATAACAAGAATCCAAATGTGGAAGTCTCATTTGAGATGATAACATCCCCCAACTGGGCATACTCATGCTCGGTCATAAAGTGATACTAAACATGGTCATGAAAGCATACACTACATATCCATGACATGAAATGTGAAGGAATGGCCATCAACAATACATGCTGGATCCATGTGAAAAGTCAAACAAATCATAGCCACCAACAAATATAATGTGGATCTATTTCATAGCATACACCATTGGGACTGTGGACACGTAACAGATAGGAGATGTCCTAGAGTAGTCCTCAAAGTACATAAATGATACATAACTCCAATGAAACCTATGATGGGTTGAATATAAAAGTGAAATTTCCCTAACCTAGGGTCTTTAAGATAACCTTGATGGTATGAATCTACAACATGCAAATAGATGTGTTGATTTTAATCATGGTAGAAACCATATGAATACTGGTTAGTGAGGTATATCGTTATCATATGTGAGGGGACCTACCAATGATGGAAATGGACCACAAGGTACCTAGTGCAATCCACTAAGTGTGAATAGATGAGATGACATTGAACATTCGCAGAATCAATTGATCAGGAGTCAATGAAGTAAATATATTGTCGATCATGAGGAAACCTTCCACTAATGTCTGCAAGCACCAACATACTATTCATTCCTAGATCAAGCTTCTGGATAACGAGATGAAGTTGACAAAAGAAGATTCGTAGAAGGAGGGCCTTGATGTATCCCCCATGAATAAAAATGAAATAGACTGAGATGATATAGGGAATGGATCAATTCATTAAGAGATGAAGTACAACTGACACAAAGACGATCGACTCAAAAAGGTCAACATGAAACTAAAGGTTTCCAACATAGAATAAGACTTCCCTTGAACACATAATGAAACGACACAAATATGACTGGGTATCATGGCTAATGATCACCATGTAATATTTTGTAATAACATAGGAGGCATTGAAGAACACTTCATATGAATAGAAGAGTAAGTATTTGGAGGACTAAACTAACCCATATGTATGGTATGGCTCCTAGGAAATCTAGAGCCCCACTGTAATATAATGAAGTAGACAGGTGCAATGTCGAAGGATGATGCGACTGGCACTACCATTTTGATGACTAAAAAAAATAAAGGTTCCCTTCCCATTTTATTTTTTTATTCTCCTTCATGTTTCGATGAGCATGAAAGAGAAGAAATTATGCTCAATAGGTTCCATTTTTGATAAGTTTAGTCCTCGCAGCTCAAAAAAGAGATAAAATAATACAAGGGAGAACCTTCTAGCCAAAAAATACGAGAGTATTCCTTTTTCATAATCATTATATTGAGTTCGAAAAGGGTTAAACTTAGACTAATTAGACATCATTTCAAACAATTTAATGAGCATGAAGGAGACAAGTTCACTTGACCATATTTTTTAAGTTAAGGAGTATGAAAAGAGATTAAAGGAAACTCCTCTTGGGGGAATTACTGGTATAAAGGGTAGAAACTAGTTTTAGTCATAATGGAACTGCTCAAATATGTAAAGGATAAGAGATTGTTTAATAGAACCACTCATTGCATAGGTTCCTCCAAGAAAGGGTAAAACACCAAGTGAAAGTGGATGATAGGACAAGCAGAGGATGATGATGAAATGTGAAAACCAAGGCTCACCTTATAGCAATAGGCTAATTGAAAAGTCGTGATCACGAGGTATAATGTGTTGAATCCTGGTGCGGTAGGGCCAGAAAGTGATGAAGAGGACATGAGGCCCAAATTCTAGGTCATGGCTAGCTAGAAGGAAGGATTCTAAAAGATAAGAAAAATGATTGCATGGATACCAAGACGAAAAAATGGAACTACACTAGGGCATCCATGATTAGGAAGGCTCTACTTCCAAGTTATGATGTACATAAAGAAAAGTGGAAAATGCCACAACTTGATGGGGTTTGACCTAAGGCACAATGATGGTACTAAAAGTCAATAATGCAATGGTTATGGTGATATATGACCTACCCTTGTATGCCAATAAGAGAGATGTAGCTCAAACCATTGATGGAAAAGGGTCCCTGAAAGAGATGATAATAAAATTAAAACTCCTCAGAATCCTACAAAATGGTGATGATAAATAGACTATAGAAAAACCCATAATCGAAACAAAATTGAAAAAGGGAATATTTTGTATATGCTCAAAAAATATTATAAAAGAGAAGATACGTCCGCATTTCATCGATTGTGAGTTGAAGAAGAGAAATATTCCCAAAGAGTGAAGAAGGAAGGAAAGGAGTAGTAAGATTACCAAAGGATCATTCCAAGCCAAGGTAAGTCAATTTCTCTCCATATTTGGTAGATTTATGCACTATATTTTCAAAGGAATAAGTGGTGTTTAGGAAAAACGTTATTTCTCCTATTTTATTTCCCAAGCACTAGGATGGAACGAGAAAATATTGGCTAAGATGCTCCAGTCGCACAAGAACAATCTCACACTGTGCAGTTGGATTCGATATTTTCCCACTCCAACCCATGGGCAAGGGTCCAAACCACAAAATTTTCACTTCTATTTGACCAAATCACATTTTTCTTAGGGTTTTATTAGTTAAATCCATGAATTTTCATGCGGCCATGCTCAGAGTAAATATGTGATTTTTTGAGTGTAGGATGAACCATGATTGAATAGAGGGAAGGAGAATAGTTTCCCAATGAAATTCAAGGCATAAATCATCTTCCAACACAAGGTGCACTAAGAGATTGTGTGTTTTTGAAGTATTTTAATATTTCGAGTGTGACCAACGAACCCCATTCGTTGCAAAATATCATAGATTAGTGGGATATAAATAATAAAAAATTTGTGGTAGGACCAGAGGCATACAATCTTGTTTTGGAGGATATTTACTTCCTCAAGGTTTTATCAAGGCAAGGAGCTACAGTTATGTTGGCTGGTGTGAGAAGTAGGAGTGGAGAAATGATGAGAAGTTACATAGAGTAGCATTTTAGGGAAAACACAAGAATTAATAATGAGAAAATCCTAATTAAGGCCATCGAAGACATAACAATACAAACCATAGAGTACACCATCAGTTAGGTGGTAGGGAAAAAGGAAGCCCATGTAAACCACACATGGGTTTGGTAATAAAATGTTTGCGGCCGACCTTATTCAATTGGTGTCAGGGTGTTTTGTCCAACATTAAAGATCAACTTATGAGGGTAAGAAGAGTGAGGATAAAAAACTTTGGGTATCAGAGTTTCATAGTATCATTATTTTTAGATAGGTTCTCAAGGATCAAGCCAATGATGGAATATTATGAGTTGCATCCACCACTAATGGAGCTACAAGTGATGAGAGTGTGTTCCCTTATGATGAGGCATGAGGGTGTCCATGGTGCATATTTATTTCCCCCATCATACTTCAAATTATTGAACATGTTTCCCTTAGTAGTAGATGATTACGCATATGATAGTGTCAAATTCCTAGGTGACCTACATCTGGTTCGTCCCCCAAATATGGATTGCAGTGACATATATAAAATATTTTGAGTTTTCTTGCATATTTTTTCATTTATTTCGATTTTTGGAATATTTAATTTTTTATTTTTATTTTAGTATGGGTACGTAGTTACTAATATGTAGTGAATGTGAAATGCCCTACTTGTACTAACTTATCCCAAAGGTTATTCTCCCTTGAAAAGAGGAGTACCACCAACCCAGGCTCAAGTGACACTTGCAACAATCAAAGATGATGATGAAAACAAGGAGTTACGAGAGCTCACTCGCAATGTCGAGGGATTGACACCAGTAGTTCCACATAGGAGCATTACAAAGACTTCTTGACATATGTAGAGGTGTATTATTGGGGTCACCTCAAATAGTTGTCGAGGCCTCCTTCGACACATTTTGAATGTTTTTTTATGCTATCTTGAGAAACACTTTCCAAGGATAGTGGGCTTCCTAGTTTTTTTTATGTGACTGCATATGTATGACATTATGGTTAGGGTCTTAGATGCCCAAATTTTGACTTATGTACCCAAAATATATTATGATATCATAAAATGATGGCTTCTATGTTGTGTTTTTTTAAATATGTGTACTTTACAATGCATTTTATCATGTGCATAGTTAAAAATTTAATGAGACAAATGAAAATCTAACACATAATTAGCTAAATAATAAGCCAAGGTGTTTTGTTCTCTAGGAATGTGCACATAATAAAGATAATCAAATTATCATTCTAGGAAGCATTCCCTCAAAAAATAGCATAGGATTGTAGATTCCTCACAAAATAAATATGGTTGAGATGAGACACTATGAGGTTGGAGTCAATTTGAAAAATTAAGTGGTGTATGCGAAGGAAATTAGCCTTGGTTAAGAGCTCGGTGACAACACTATATTCTTCCACATCATTGGTGACCAAGTCAAGACAAGAACACTCTAAACTCACTATCTTGTCAGTGGCTGAGAAGATGACTGAACTAGTGGAAGCTAGGTTCTGAGTGTAATGTCTTGCACCAACTACAAAACCTACGTAGGGAAGTGAGCGTGATGATATATTTCCAACAAAAAACAAACACATGAATCACTCAAGGAATCCATCAAGACATAATCAAACTAAACAAAAAAATATCACATGCACACCTATGTATGTTATGTACAAGCACAACTCAGTATGATAGGTCACATCATAGTGTGCACATTGATGGGAACATGCTAAAGATTTCCATACATGAACTCATGCAGGAGTGGAGGTACCATATGGAAAACTAGGATTGGGGCATGCTATAAAAACTTGAACTACTTGATTCCTAAAGGTTGATGATGCTAGGGAATACCTAGAACCATAATATTATCAGGAATGACTTGAGGACATACAAATTGAGTGATCTTGTACGAAAATGTAGCTCCTTGACAAGGACTATCAAGACGTATATGGGGATAGAAGAAACTCCTCGATAGGTGTAGATGAGTTGGACAATTCATTGGAAAGTTTAGCATTGGAAACCCAAGACTTGACTCGGTCCATGGGTGGAACTTCCAAGAAGGCCCGAGGAGATGCCTCCTGGATCGATTCAAGATTTTGGATGCCAATCTCTACCTTTTCCATATCAGGGAAACTAGAGGAATCAAGAGGCATAATCTTCCTAGGATGATCAATATGTGAATCCATGATGTCCATGATGACTTGTTAAGAAGGAGACTCATCATTAAAGGAGGAATGTGGAATAGGTGGAGTGACAACCCATGTGGGAAAAGGATCCTGACCATATTCCATATTGCGATGGAGTTTCTAACTAATGTCATATGGCACTAAATAGATTTCTCGAGAGGAAAAGTCTTCCACTAAAGGTGACATATGCTCGCCATGCTAATCTACATCTATAGAGGAAGATGCCCCCCATGGGTCAGGAGACATATGGGGTTCATATCTAGTAGAAGAAACCATATGCACAGGAGATGTGGTAGAGAAAGAGGTAATGTCAAGAGCGGGTAATTGAGGAAATAAACTAATGAGGTTTGAAATTTCAATAATCCCACACCAATACTCTCATAATTGGTAGGGTTACTTCCAACAAGTGGGACAAAATTCCCCGTAGCGGTAATCTAGGTTGATGACACAAAATAATCTAGCTAATTAATTATGACAATCTTCCCTTCTTGAGGAAGGAAAATAATGTGAAATACTGAAGACATGACAACAAACATAGCATAGAACCAATTACGACCAAAGAGAATGTTATAATCTAAAGAAACATTAATGACTTCAACATCGAAGTAGGAATTTCTTGCCCCTAGCTCAATGAAAAACTTGGGGAGAACCCCCTAAGGTGTAAAATGATGTCCATCAAGTTCTTGTAGAGTGGTACTAGAATTAGCGAGCACTCGAGAATCGAGAGGTTTATGTTATATACCTAGGGGGGATAACATGGGGTGCAAAGGGAGGTATCCAAGGGAATAATGTAATAATGGGATGGACCCTAGTAATAAATAAGGTAGTTAACCCATATCATGTAAGGGACCATAAGTAGTTAGTAATAATGTAATGGGCCCATGGTATTAGATAGATGGTATTGAGGGAACCATGGTAATGACCCATGGTATTGTATGTATGAGGCCTATAAAAAGGCTAGAGACTCCACATTGAGGGATGTGAAGGATTATTGTATGAATATGCATATGGCTTGTGGAGTGTTCTCCTTCCTTAAGGAGTGAATATATGGTGTTGTCCTACCTTAAAGGTTTGATCAATAAAGTGAATCATTTCTATCTATATTCAAATATTGTTATTTCTTGGGTTTATTTTCAGTGTCTTATATTTTCATATCAGATCTATAAAAATCAGTGGGGTTGCAGACAATTTTTCGGAGCAGTGAGTTTGCGGCACAGATCTAGACGTCCTAGTGCAAGATCTACAAAATATAATTGTATATAGGAATTATTTGTGAAAAATAGTCGATTTTTTTTAAAAAAATCGGTCGAATCGGAGTCCGGATGAAGGAGATATCGCTGATCTAAAAATCAGTGGTGTTGCAGACAATTTTTCGGGGCAGCGAGTTTGCGGCGCAGATCTGGACATTCTAGTGCAAGATCTACAAAATCTAATTGCAGATCCGAATATTTTGGGAAAAGTTACCAAATTTAAAAAAAAAATTCAGTTGAATCGGAGTCCGGATGAGGGAGATATCATTGATTTAAAATCAGCTCTTTTTTGCAGAAATTTTGGTGACGACGGGAGAGTTGTAGTGCAGATCTGAAATTCCAGTGCCTGGATCAGGATTTATATCACATGGGTAGATGCAGAATGGTTGTTCCATTTCCAAAAATAGGTCATAATAGGGATTTTGAACAATATTGACGAAATTGTGGCCATTTCAAATTTTCGCCAAGTAAGTGAATTTTTCTCAAACCCTTTTCATGGAAAATTTTACAGGAAAAGGTGATAGCCCTACTATTGAAGAATACATAAAACAAACTAAGTCAGTATGGGTAAAAAATTGGAAGGATTCGGTGTGGCTTAATTTCAGAGATGAGGCTTACAAATGGTATTTCTCACTTGACGACAAGCAGTTGTCCAAACTTTCAGATGCAGAATTTGAAAGTGTCCTTTTAAACAAATGGTCTTGGACTAGAAAAAATGAGAATGAGACACATAAAGGGTTATTTTCTACGGGTGTCTCCTTATTGCAGGTTCATGGATTGATTAAGAAGGAGAAAATCGTTGTATCTATAAATCCTAGTTGCAAGCACAATTTTATGAATGTTAATTTGGTAAAAAAATTGCAAGTTCCAGCAAAACACATCAAAAACACACAAGTGGATGATGAGGATGTTCAAGTGTATAAAGATTTGAAGATTTCTATGGATAAGTATGTGTGGCATGGTGATTTTATACTTCAGAGATGGATAATATGGATGTTGTTTTAGGATATCCTTGGATGGAATCCATGGGTACTATCAATATTAATGTGCAGAAGAAATTCGTGAAGCTCTGGTATAAAAAGAAGAAAATTACATTACAGGATATTTCCATCAATAAACAAGTAGAGTCCATGAAGGTTGACGCAGAAGATGTTCCAGGGACTAACATATCAGATGATGAGCCGTTGATGATCGACAATCAAACACAAACAGAGGCTGAAGCAGAAAAGGATACAGGTGCTGATACATCAGATGAGGGCTCTGTAGTTGAAGTAATATTGGAAGATAAGACACCACAGCAGGCACCACAGCAGGGTGAATTAAATAAAAAGACACCGTGGGTTAAAACTTCAACATATCATCACCCACATTACCCCGCAAGAAAACAACCAACAAAATGGCAACCAATTAGCCACAAGGACAACAATCCCCCATGACAGATAGAGAGGAGCAAAGATCCACCTACTACACATCAACACAGAAGAGCTACCATGGTCAACTTCCATCTCAAGCGAGCGAGGCACCAGCAAGATCGAGGGTTCACCTTTCTCTTGGATGGCTAGATGCACGTGCATGGTACCAGTGGACTACTCTTTTGAGTAGATCTTATTATTTGTGTTCTTCTCATGTTTCGGGGACGAAACATGTTAAGGGGGGTGGAATGTTATATACCTAGGGGGGATAACATGGGGTACAAAGGGAGGTATCCAAGGGAATAATGTAATAATGGGATGGGCCCTAGTAATAAATAAGGTAGTTAACCCATATCATGTAAGGGACCACAAGTAGTTAGTAATAATGTAATGGGCCCATGGTATTAGATAGATGGTATTGAGGGAACCATGGTAATGACCCATGGTATTGTATGTATGAGGCCTATAAAAAGGCTAGAGACTCCACATTGAGGGATGTGAAGGATTATTGTATGAACAGGCATATGGCTTGTGGAGTGTTCTCCTTCCTTAACGAGTGAATATATGGTGTTGTCCTACCTTAAGGGTTTGATCAATAAAGTGAATTATTCCCTTGGATACCTCCCTTTGTACCCCATGTTATCCCCCCTAGGTATATAACAGTTTCCAACATGATCACGACCGAACATAGGTAAAATATCCTTCATCCACCAAAGTGTGATGAATAGTTTTATGGAAGATTGACACATTGATTTGAAAGGTGATCTTGTAGGAAAGTCTAATGTGAGGAGCGTCAACATTAAACGTGATGAGATAAGACTTTGAAGGATCGACCCCTCCATTCTTAGTCAACAAGGCTTTGCATTGCTCAGGGTAACTGTGCAAAACCTCCATGGATACATGGTGGGATAGGGAACTTGGGCGAATTCCTCAACAACGTTGTAGTGTTGGGAAACCTATGTAGATGGACTATGTGTCGAATTATGAACGACACCCTTATTTGGGTGATAAACTAGCTCCACGGGCTTATCTAACATGAGAGGTCCAATGGAAGCAGCTGGGCTAGTTGATTCCTCAGAGGAAGAACTCGACTCAGGATTATCATATGACTTAGCTTGCATGGCCACATTTAGTTTCTGTTAGCACATAAGGATGAACATATTATGGGAAGGATGGAAAGACAACCCCTCATTTCCCCTTTCTGGAGGTTGAGGTTCCTTGGAAACCATTTTTTGTTGAGGTTGTGAATGGAGTGGATGAGTCAATACAATTAGTTGGTCAGTAGTAGGTGTTGGGGCAAGAAACTAGTGAACTTCATCCATTTGAGGGTAGTCATGAGTCAAATTCCCACCTTGATACATTTGGAAATGCAACTTGATATTGCAATCACATTCAAGTGTGCACCCTCCCTAACTAGGTGGGTTTGGTTGAGTGTCCTAGGTAGGTTAATTCTTTTGTTTATTCTTCTTATTCTTCTTTTTCCCAACAGGTTGCTGAGTTTTCTTAGGTGTTGTGGAGTTCACCATGAGAACATCAATGGGTTACTCAAAATAGGGTGATTTTTCCAAGGCAGAGTGACTTATTAAGGATTGTGATGTAACAATCAATTTCCCAAGTTGGCAAGAAAGTTTGCTCACATAATGGAACAGGGAACCAAACACACCATCATAGAGTGGTTTTGGTGTAGTTCTGGGAGGGTTGATAGAAGAGTGTGGAGCATTAGGAATCATGTCATAAAGTGTGTTTGACAGAGAATAAATCAAATATATCTATTGCAAACAATGTAAACTTTGAAACGGGAACTATAAACTCAAAACGAGAACTCTGCCCAAAAAACCCCAAAAAAACATGAAAAATAATGCTAAAAACGAAAAGTGCGTATACTAGAATGATGGTTTTTTTTTTAGGGTCAAATTTGAACATGTTTTAAAAATGGCAGGGAGAACAAATTTTTTGTGCAAAAATTATGCAAAAACCAGCCTGAAAATGAAAAGTGCTAATAATGGAACGATGGATTTTTTTTAGGGTTAATTTTCAACATCTTAAAAAAATGCCAGTAAAACCAAATTTTATGTGCAAAAATTATGCAAAAAACACCCTCAAAATGAAAAGTGTTGATGCTCGAATAACACTTTTTTGTGGTAAATTTTCAACATTTTGAAATAATGGTGTAAAAGATTTTGTTATGACTTGGAAAAACATTAAAATTTCAAAAAAATATTGAAAAGCTAAAATTAAAAATAAAAACAAAAATAAAAACAATGAAAAAACCAAAAAAAAAAGTTAAAAAAAATAACAAAACATAAATAGAAATATATATTAAAAACAAAACATAAAATTAAAAAAAAATATCAATCATAAAAATGCTAAAAAAAACCAAATTAACCTATAAAATATAAAAATTAAAAAATTAGAAAAATTTAAAGAAATAAATAATAAAAAAACATATTTTCCAAAAAATAACATTTTTTTTAATGTGGTAAGCCATAAAAAAATTTGGAAAAATAATAAATAAAATAAAATAACTATAAAATTAAGTAAAAATAGGAAATTTTAAAAAAGCATTAAGAAAAACTAAAAAAATTAAATTAAATTTAAAACAAACTAGATTTAAAAAAATAGAAAAATAACAAAAAAATGAAAAACTACAAAAATTAAGATTAAAAACGTTTTCAAAAAACCCTACAAAGCAAAAATATACTGAAATTAAAAATAAAAATAAAAAACCGAAAAACAATTAAAATTTAATAAAATACACATTTTCAAATTAAACATCATTTTCAAAAAAACATTAAAACTAAAAAAAGCTAAATATATTTTTTATTTTTTTTAAATAACATTTTAAATATTTAAAATATATATATATTTTACAAATATATATAAAATTAAAAAAAATAATTTATATATATAGATAACAAAAAATATTTTTTATTTAAAAAATAATACAATTTTATTCGCCACCGCCCCCACGGGCTGCTAGGCAGTGGCTATTCGATTCCGAGAATCAAATAGCCATTTCCCGGCCACCCCCATCATCGGTTGGGCAGTGGTTATCTAATTTTCGGAATCCGATAGCCACCTCTCAGCCACCTCTAGGGTTGCCCGGGTGGTGGTTATCTGATTCTCAAAATCGGATAGCTACCACTCGGCCGCCCGTGGGGGCGACCGAGCAGTGGCTATCTGATTCTGAGAATCAGATATCCACCCCAAGGGTGGTTAACAGGTGGTTATCCGATTCCGAGAATTGGATAGCCACCGCCTGACCCCTGGTGGGGGTGGTTATCTGATTCTCAGAATCGAATAGCCATCATTCGACCGCCCATGGGGGTGGCTATTCGATTCTCGGAATCGGATAGCCATTGCCTAGCCAGTTGTGGGGGTGGCCGAGCGGTGGCTATCTGATTCTCAGAATCAGATGGCCACTGCTCAGCCGCCTGTGGGGGTGGCCAAGCGGTGGCTATCCGATTCTGAGAATCAGATAGCCACCCGGGTGGTGGTTATTGGATTTTGATTACAGGAACTGATACTGTTATGCGTTCAATATTTGTAATATGTGATTTTCACATTAATTTTTAAGTTAATCATTATTTTTTGAAAAATTTTTATTATTAATTCTTTTTGACATGAAATTCATGAAAAAAACTATTATTTAACCATTTTTAGTTAATTTTTTTGTATAAAAAATGTGATTTTGACATGTCAATTCTAGCAAAAAATTATGAAAACGTGTAGTTTTTTAGTTATATTTATGTTAAAAATTGTTACTTTTATGTCCATCGTTAAAAAATATTGTTTTTTAGAAACAATTGTTTCATGTGGATTGAAAAAATAATTAAGGATGTATAAATATGTAGAATATCAGAAATTCAAAATATCAACCTTCTAATTTAAAAATGCAAAACAATAAAAACCTCACTTAAAAAAATATAAAATTAAAATGAAAACAAGAAAATACGAAAAAAATGACCACTTCAAACATTATTAAATTTATAAAATAGTTATTTACATTTCATATATTAGAAAATTTAAAGTCAAAAAATAGGTCTTTTTAAAAAAAGGGTCTGATGTAGAATTACCACTTTTTTAAATTAGCATGAGAATCACTACCATTCTAAAACACAATGTACATAAAAAAAATTAAAGTGCCAAAAACTATGCTCTAAAAAAAACATATTTTTTCTACATCACCCATTTTCAAAATCGTGTCACTTTTTTGCTATCTCTATGAAACGAGTAACATTATCAGTTCCCCTTTCAAAGTTTACATTGTTTGGATAGCAAAAATAGCTTGTTCCTCAGTAATAACCCTTAACATACACACATCCCTCGCTATAGGAGGTAAAAATGATTGAATGAACCATTTCTGAAGAATCTCATCAAGAATATTAGTTAGAACTAACTTCATACGTCGTCACCATTTATAAATATGATCATAAATGAGAGTGGACTTATCTTGTTTAAAGTTGGACAAGAGGTCAAAATTTATGTCGTATCTCGTAGGCAAATGAAAATGAGTAAAAAAGGCTTGGGCCATGGAAGAAAATGGATTGTGATATTTCATATCTAATTAAATATAACATTTAGCAACATCTCTAGTTAGGGTATGTTGGAACAAACGTAATTTGATCGAATCAACCACCAACAAGTTCGATGAACACCAAAAATGATAGGTGGTGATATGCATTAATGCATTTTTTCTAGGCTTCTCTTCAAACATGGGGATATGGTACGGTAATTTTGTAGGCATGGGTGGCCATCGATGATCATGATGGACGAGGTCATTTGTTAGCTTTGTAAAATCTAGAATATGAAGAGAGGATAAGAAATGATTATGTAGCTAATTGAATGGGTCATAGGAGGAAGAGGCCCAAGACAAACTATGAGGTCCACTCATATTCTGGTTATGAGGAACAATTTTCGGACCATGGTGATAATTCATCCCAACATATAAATTATGTGGGCCAGTGCGATCAGTGAAAGGATCTTTACCACTAGGGTAAGTGCCCCTAGAGAGATCAAGATCCATAAGAGAATGACTACTACTATGGTTGTTCTCGGTAAGAAAAGAAGGAATGCAGTGCACAACAACACCAACATAAAGAGGATAATTGATAGGAATTGAGGTGCTAGTGTTAGGGTTTCCACTAGTTAAACTAGTCCCTCCAGGAAAAGGACTAGAGAACGACATTCCTCTAAACAATGAACTATACTAGGCTTGAGAATTACTAGGAGAAATTTTATCCCCATGTTTGCTAGCAGCAACAAATGATATTCCCGACATACTTCCAGACGTTTCCATACCCCTTTGAGGAATACGAACAAAAGGCTGAGAAAAATTAGGAGTGAATATTCTAGATCCTATAGGGTGACTAGGGTTAGCTCTAATGAATGGCATAAATGATGGAATAAACATAGAAACACTAGGAAATTTGTGGAGGTGATAAAATAGACATGTGGTATGCCCCAAGAGGACGTGGGAGGTGTAGACAAAGGTGTAGGTCCTCCCACGTTTAGGGGTAGAAATTATTTCACAGCAACACAAAATTCAAAGATATAGGGTAAAGAAGAAAAGCCTCCTCAATTGATAATGAAATAAAAGGAATATACATGTAGGTAAGTGTAGAACCATCATGTTTCAACCGTATTAACTTTCGTTGTGATAGGTTGGTGAAAGGAAGATTAATATGAGAAGAAGAATCATCCACAGGTGTCTCGATAGATATCAAGTCACTACTAGAAGGACCAAGACTGTCTTCCTTGATTAGAGGTTGGTTTGGGTCTTGAGGAAATTTACTCTATGAGAAGGAGTGAACAATGCACCTCTCTTAGGAGGTAAAAATCAGATTCAATGTAATTGACTGTGATTGGATTAATCCATAGCGAATAAATGTATTTTAACCAAATCAAGTTAGTACAGATACTCCTAAAGAAAACCACTGACTCATACCAAACAAGACACACTAGAAAAGAACTTGAAGGTAGTTACATCGAAAGCAATCCTACTACTATGTTTTTGATGGTCTTCAAAAAGACTTCTTAATTGTAGCATATTTACTCTATAAGTAGAGATGTCTAGGAGAAGGTAAAGTAGAGTGATGGTTGCCACCGAAAACCACCACCTATAGGCTATTTTTCCTAGGAATGGCCACTAAGGTGTCTCCATCCCACAACAACACACAAATCATGGGATTCTTGGTAGTCATCCAATGTCATGGGATTCCATGCCATGAGTTGGGAAACTGAGAGAATAACCACTTGCAGCATGACCTATGGCTAATCCTCACTCGAACATGTTCCTAAAATTCTCCAGTTTTGACTGTGGGATGATGGATAATTTTTCACTCCCTAACTTAGACTACCATGTTTGTTTTATGGTCTTGGAGTATTTTACTCACACACCTAGCTACAAAACCATAGCCCAAGCTAATGTTGGTGTATACCAAACAAAATAAAATATGAGTCTAGTAAATTTTATTAGTGCATTAATTTTAAGGGTTTTTGTATTACTCAAGCGGGTAGCGATGTCAAATGCGATGGTGTGAAATACTCTTTTTAGTGGAAACCCAAAAAGTAACTATATGGAAATGTATCTAATGAGAGGAAAGTTTCTTTTCACTTCTGTTCGCTTTTGAAATGAAATAAGAACTACCTACAACATAGATCTCTCGATGGTCACTAAATGCAATTTCCAAATTTATAAAAATGTAAACTCAAAAATAAACCAAGAAAGAAGAATCCAAAAGAGGCCAAAATAGTCCCCAAGCTAGAATAAAAAGCACTCTAAAAGATTAAAAAGTTGGAATTAAAGACAAACAAGCCTTCTCAAGCAACCAAAAAGAGAGTAAAGAGTGAAAAATTCAAGGAAATGCAAAAAAACTCAAGTTGCATTAAGATGTCTCAAGAAAATTCAATGTTCTACAATGGTTAAAACGAAAACCTAGAAGTAGGAAGTACTAGAAAAGATCAAATGGTAGTGAAACAACTAAACCAGGAATGATAATTAATCAAGACACTCTTAAGTAAAATTTTCAAATTTGAGCTTGCACAACCACAACCAATTGAAACAAAAACACCAGCTCTTGGGAACAAAAATAAGCACACAAGACTAGATTATATCACTGACAAAAAACTAACAAAGGAAAAAGAAGCCAAAAAAGGTTGGAATAGTCAAATGAAGAAAATATGTGTGCTTCCATTGAAACAAGTAAAGATATCTAAACAATTGGATCTAATATTAAGGGAAACAGTCTCAACAAGCAACAATTCACACCTCCAAGGAAAACCCTAGAGTGATAGGAAAAGAAGCATCCAATACAAACCAAGAAGGGTAAGTTCATATCTGATGTGTTTAATAGTTAATAACACTAGTATCAATAGATCGAAGAGACTAAAGAAAATTGAGAGAAGAGGATGAATTAAGATCGAATTAGTAAAACAAGAAACCCTTGTAAGACAAAAAGGAGCAAATGCAATATAGAATACATGGAGGGATTAGATTTGTAAGAGATATGGACTCCAGGCAAAATTTTGGGAATATATTAGATCTAAATAAATAAGTCATGTTGGATCTCTTAAATATTTTTGGATTTACATGCCCAACCATAGGGATAAGTGGCTGTTTAGAGTGGCTACAACTGCATGAAGAAGAGGAAACCTAGTGGCAATAAAGCTTCAACAACTTTGTAGCCCAACTTGTGGGTGCAACTATGGAGAAAAGGTAATTTTTTAAAAATGTGTGAGCACAATCACAAAACTAGCTTCAAATTACCATATCCACAACCAAGAAAAACTCACAATTTCCCTGAAAAATAAGGAAGACACCAAGAATCAGATCTAAGGAAAAAAAGAAGAGATATCAAAGAAACGAGGGAAAAAAGGAAAATATCTCATTGGAAGGACCAGTTGTTTTGTGGAAAATTACACAAAACCACTGGAAGTTATTTCTCTGTAGTATTATGTCCCTTGAAATATTGCTAGGCAACAAAATATATGACCAAAA
The DNA here is from genome assembly GCA_031772625.1 of Pinus tabuliformis. Classification (NCBI taxonomy): domain Eukaryota; kingdom Viridiplantae; phylum Streptophyta; class Pinopsida; order Pinales; family Pinaceae; genus Pinus; species Pinus tabuliformis. The sequence continues at coordinate 1,436,375,742 of CM062820.1, read as the reverse complement.
TTGAGCAAACAAATAGATCCCAAACCATATGATCCAAACAATCATTCATGCATGCAATCCTTAGCTAGGGTTTGAGTTGGAACCTCTAATCCTTATAGATCAGTGAAGGTTGTTGGGTCTGATGCATAGATTCATTTCTCAATTAGGAGACCTCAACCTATACAATAAATCTAGAACCTGCACACAAGTACCACCAAATAGAGATCACAAATGACCTTCCATAGAGGACCTATAGTTTAGATAAAAAGTCATAAACATGGATAGATTTACATGAAAGGGAACATTCACCTTCATTGATCATAAAACAAAATGATACATGTATAGCTTCACTCATAAGATATCCTCTCCTAGTTTTGGTAGAGTCACCCCCTCTCTTAGCAAGATGTCCTCACCAAGAAGTGAATCACAATCTCTGAATCCAATTATAAAATAACTCTATAATTCTCCCTCTAACTCTAGTGCTGACCCAACTTTAACAATGGACTAGTATATAAATAGCTCAAGAGTATCCAAGGAGGATGAATGTAGAAACTTAGGGTGAAGAGAAGTTAGGAATCTTCTCTAATGATTCACCCAAGACAACTTGAATAGATTGGATAAGATGAGGATCTGAATTGATCTCCTCGGAAACATAATCTCGTAGAAAAAAATCTATGGTTGCTTGAGAAAAATGGAAGGATTTTGGCAATACCCACTGGACAGGAAGGTATTTTGTGCGACATAAGGCTTATAGCCACCCTATCAAGCACTAGGTCCTTGCCACAATGAATAAATATAGGTCAAAAGGTGGTCAAGGCTCATACAAATGATTAACGGAATAACGTCTTGGAAGTACTAACCCTGGGGAGAAAAATAGGTTGATAACACTTTACCATTTATTTTATTTATTTTGATTAAATTTACATTGGCATTATTTATTACGGTGTTCATTTGGTGAGGGAAGATGAGGGATCCTAAGTTATTTTATGGGTATGAGAGGTTTCCTCTTATGTTTCACGGATTTAAATATTTTCTGAAATAGGTTTGCTTGCTATGGTATTTTCTCCTTTTACCTTCTCTTTTAATTGGGTTGATATGTATATTACATCACTCAATCTATCAATACTAATTCAAGCACCAAAGATCCTACAATAGATATGGGTTATTGTAGTTTTCCTTGAGTTTTCCACATGATTTGAGTCGTATTTTCTGTCTAAATGTCAATTACTCATAAAAGGTATTTAGGATCAAACTATTAGAATGATTTCTAATGTTAGCCAATGTTTTAATAGTTACTATTGTAGCTTTATAGATATTCAACATAATATAAATGAGTCAAAGAAAACATATTTACATACAAGGTCTTTATTTGTGTACAATGAACCGATAACGTAGCTAAAATTAAAAATGCATCAAAAATAATATGTGGAAATAAAATGACAATGAAACGAAAGAGATATGTATATGAAATAGAATCAACAAAAATAAGAACAAAGTGAAATCAATATGTACTATTTTGGATAGCAACCTGAAATATGTTATTGAAAATATTATTTGAAATATTTTCCACTTGCAGGATTTCAAATATTGGTCATTTACATGAAGGGGCATAGTCCTCTGATTTAATGTTTGCAATCGGTAAGTATGAAGGCCAAGTTTCTCCTAAATTTGATAATTATGATCCAAGAGGATTGTAACTTGGTGTGATTTCCATTATCTTTGTGGGATTTTTCCCACTTCAAGACAAGGTCTCCCACAATAAACTCCTTATATCGTGTTGTTTTCTTATCAAACCATTTTTTTGTATGTATTTGATGGGATGCAAATTTCTCATGGGTATTTTGTCTCTCTTCCTCTAGCTTCAAGAGAGTATCAATCGTATTTTACATGATTGGGAAAATTCTACCACATGATTCTTTAGAAAATTGGAGAGTTGGAAGGTAAAGGTTAGGGGGAAATATCACTTCCTTTTTGTAGACAACGAAGTAGGGTGAGGTACTTAGAGAAGGTTTTGGCGTAACAAGATCAACCTAGAAAGTGTTTATTAAATAATTATGCTAGTTTCTCTACTAAGTAAGAATTGACTTTTTTATGATATAGATGAAGCTCTTATAAGTGTATTCAATTAATTCACTACCTTTGGGGTAACAATTTTAAAAGTATTTAAATACAATAATTTTTTCTAAGGAAAAATCATATAATATTAAAGATGATAAATAAGTGGCATTATCAAAGACAATAAAAGTTAGTATGCTAAACCTATTAATAATATTTTTATTGAGAAACTGGATCACCTCTTAGTCTTCCACCTTCCTTAATGGTATAACTTCAAGCTATGTTGTGAAGTAATCCATTGTTGTAATGATATTTTTTAGTTTCTTTGATAAATGGGGAGCGATTTTGCTAATAACGTCCAAGCCCTGCATTTGAAATGTTCTTCTATTGAAATAAGATGAAGTGGGGTGGTTGATCATATTTCCCTACCACCACACTTTTTAGAACTTGAATACTTGTTCACATATGCATGACCATCCTTGAATAGAATTGGCTAATAAAATACTACACACATAACCTTGTGTAATGTGGTATCACCAACATAATGTTCACCTACCAGTCCATCGTGAGGCTCTTTCAAAACCTTCCTTGAATCAGGAGACTCCAAACGTGTTAACACAACATGATTTTGATCAGAATAAGTTTTGATGGAACAACTGATAGGAGGAATCATTTAACCAAATGACCCTCTTATATTTTGCTAATAAGTGATATGGAAATGTTCCCTAATCCAAATATTTCCTTCTCTATATATATGTAGATGATGGTTCACTTAGTGAGATTGCAATATTGTTATTGTACATGTCAATTTCCTTCTCCCATCACAACATCTCTTCTTCTTTATGATTTGTGGCTTTAGTGGAAAGCTTTCATGGACCATAACCTTTGAATTTATGGAATATATTGAGATCCAATTCATATTCTTGTAGGTAGGTCATCTAGTTGGCTCTTTCTCTCCTGGTCCTTGTTGTCAAAACAAATATCTAAGCATGGGATGAGGAAAAAATACTATAACATGATTTTTAGGGATATATGACCTAAAATTTTTAACTAATTTTTAAACCATGTAAGATTGATTATTCATTTATGGATAGTTTAACTCCAACTCTTGCATACCCACAGACATAAATGAAATAAGATTCTCATTTCCTTGATCATACTTATGGGTGAGAACAACCACTAATAGGGAGTTTGAAGCGAAGGTGTAGAGCCTGAAGTTTGTGTCAAAAATAGGTCTGAAAAGAGCAGGAACTTTGGCTATAACTTGCTTGATTTTGGTGAAGGATTCCTTCTCCCTATGATTCCATTTGTAAACAACATGCTTCTTTATCATATCTTGTAGCGAGTCGATAGTTTAGGCATAATCAGAAATAAAATTTCATAGAAAAATACTTTTTCCAAAAAATGATTGCATTTCCTTCTTACCAATAAGATATTGAATATGAGCGATAGCTTTCACATGTTTATGATCCTCCATAATACCACTCTTTGCAATGATATTCCCTACGTTATTTCCTCTACACACTACAAACATACTTTTCTTCAAGTTAAGAAATATATCATATGTCCTACAATGCTAAAAAAAATTCTTAAATGACATAAGTGATGAGATCTTATGTTTGAAAACATTGCATTGTCATCAATATAAACCACCATAAATTGTTCAATCAATCCTTTGAATGCAATATCCATAGCTCTTTGAAAGGCATCACTCACATTAATTGAACAAAAGGGCATGCGTCTAAAGGAAAAGGTGCCCCACTAGGACCTAAATGTTTTTTTGATTCTATCTAGTTCAGGTACCAATACTTTATTGTAGCCAAGCAACCAATCCTTAAAACAACTTAAAACTTGCGACTATTTGGAGTATCTACTACATTGAGGGGACCAGATATTTGTCCTTTTTTGAAGGCAAATTAAGGTTCTAAAAATCCACACATAAATTAATTTCCATAGATTTTATCCTCATAGGGCCTATGTTCAAGGCCCATGTGGAATATATAACTTTAAACATAATTCATGCATCCAACAATTTTTTTAATTCCTTTTGTATTAAGGGCTCGAGTGTTGGATGTACCTTCCTTCACTTTTTCTAGAATGCTTTGATCCCATCCTTTATTGGAATCAGAAGTTGGATGATCCTTGAACCATATGTCTTTAGGTATTCCTAAGTACATTCAAAAACATCTTAGTATTGTTTGAATAGTTAAATAAATGTCCTTCTTTCCTATGAAGAACATCATGTTTTCATATTGACAAAATTTGTGTCTTCTTCCATCCCTAGATTAATTTGGTCACGCAGTAGCGTTGAAATATGGGCCTTTTTATTATGAGGTCCTTTAAATTGATTCTACAAATTGAAAAAATTCTCTAATGACACAAGATATTTAGTCACCGGATTACCTTCTCACACATTATCTCTTTCATGCATGGATTTGTCATGTTCATCCTCATATGTGACCGCATCTTTAAATATGTCTACATTAGTGCAGAAGTCCAAGATCTATTGGTCATCATTGAAAATGTGAAAATTAGTGATGTTATTAGGAACGATAGGTTTGTAATATTTTTCTATAGAGAAACCATCAATCAATGGTGTAACTATTGTGGTTTCATTTTCTAAAGTATCAAATGCATCATTATTAATTCTTAGTATTGATTTAATATTAAAATCTTTACAATTATAAATCAAATTCCATACCTTCTCCTGGTAATTGTTAATATGAGGTGAAATAAAATGAATAATGTTACATCCCTTCCTGGTAATAATTTCTAAATCACTGATTACTTTCAAGAATTCTAACATTAGGCCGATAGCTTTCTTTAGGCCAATAATTAATTACTCGTACTCTATAGTGTTGATAGTGCATTGAAACTCGAAATTACAACAAATCAAGAACATGTCTTCCTAGAATCCATTAGGATGCAACCTACACCCTCTACATCTTTCATTATTGAGACATCATAATAAAGAGTGCAGCAATTAGTGTTTACATGGATATTATTTAAACTACAATTATTGCATCTATAATAAAAGATTCATTTTCACCAGCGAGTGGACAAGGAAGGAGTTCGAGTTGTGTATCTAGTGAGACAAGTGATCCATGGGCCTAATAGAAGATAGGATATAATTATAAGAAATAGTTCCACAACACCTCTTGAGAAACAATGATAGGTTCATGTTGTTGTTGCTACAACAGCCGTTAAAATTTTTCTATATTTGCATTTTGGAGCCTACACTTTATTATGTGAAGTCTAGCCTTTGGTATTCAAGTGTCATTTTTTGTTTATAAACATATTCCTAGTGTCCATGCCCCTGATTAATTGTCGTTGGATAATTGAGATCACTTATAGTACATTTTGGTACTATAACACACTTTCAAGTCACAAAACTACACTTATGTGTAGTAATCACCCACGTTTGGCCTATTGTATGTGGAGAGTGTTTGTGAATTTGAATTTTGATGTATATTTCTTAGTATTGGGTCCTCTCTAAGTTTCGCTTATGATTTGAGACATGTGGAGCTCATTCAAGACTAAAACTCATTGTGTTTTTCCATGTTTAAGCTTTTCGTACTTAGTTAATTTGATGACCTTGGAACTTACCTTATAAGCTAGGAAGAGCACATTGTTCACTTCTAAAGCCTAGTAATGTTCTTGCTTATAAACTAGAGATGCACAACGCTTCATCCTAAGGTCTCTCTTCAATGCTTCATCCTTGTTCAATTTAATTATGCACTGCATAATTAAATTGAACAAGGCATCCTGTTGGTTTCTCACAACTTCATGCATTCACCTTCACCCTGCCTGCCTATTGTAGTGCACTATGCACCTTGACTGGTTATTGGTTCCTCTCCTTAAGCCTGATAACTATGCCCTGCACCCTTTTTTTGGTGTTGATCTTCCTCTTTAGCACATAATGTAGGCTCAGTGAATAGACATTGCACCCTTTCCTCTTAGAATCGCAGCATGTGCACAACCTACCTCTCTCTCTACCCTAAAACTGCACAATCCACATCTACAGTCATCAGTCTCTACCTCCCTATCTCTTACATGTGTTTGCAAGTCTCAGTAGGTCCTCCTTCCTCCCCCTTGTGCACCACTGATCCTAAAATGTTACATTGCATGAATCACACTAAAGTAGGATATTTTTAGACTAATGTTTTCTTGTGATGAGTGATATTCACCTACAGATACACTTAGTGAACATGGAAATAGATGTTTGAGGAGATCTACTTGAAACAATTATCTAAGAAAGAATTCCTAAAGACTAAGGCACAAAGGACCCATGTTGTGTCAGTTAAAGGAATGTTGGATTGCAATGCTCAAAGTGACCCATGGAGACTGCATAGCATGTCTAAACCGTTTTGAGGGTAGTAGGAAATCATAATGTGATATATGAACAAAGTATTGAAGACATGATGGTGGTGTCATCACTTCTCAAAGAAATTCATGTTACCAGTCCTCGGGCTCTAAGTAATCAATCTCAGTGGCTTATCTTGCTATCACCACAATATGATGTTGAAAACCATTACTTATTTTGGAAAATATTCTAAATGTAAATATTTGAGAATTAGAAGAGACATATGAGAACAAAAGAGTCACTAGGAAAAGTCCAAAGGTCATATTATAAGTCCAATGGTCATGAGGGTGGGTCAAGAGTCATGGGGATATGAAAGTTCATTCCTCTTGTGATAGAACTAGCCTCATTACTCAAGTAAAGGACTTTTCACCTTGGCTTCTACAACTAGGCATTAGAGGAGATAAATGTTTTGAGGAGAAATTAACGACTTAATCCTCCACTACTAGGGCTAGTGGTGTCTCATGTAATGATGTATCTTGGAAATTTCACTTTATAATAGAAGCTTGTTGAGCCAACCAACTTTCATGCATATATTATGAATATTGTAATATTATTCTATAGATGTTTGTAGCATGTCTTTATGATTCTTAAGTACCAAATAAACTTAACTATTTCATGGGTTTTGGTGCTTATCTTATTGAATGTGTGTTGTATTTGTATTTGTTTTAATGATCATTGTCTATGTGAACTATTTTTCTAGATGGTTAACAATTATTTAATATGCATATGTGTGTGTATTTATTAGGATAATACTAGAAATTTCCTTTTAAAGAATCAATTTCTCTCTCATCTTTTTGGAAGAACCTTGATACATATTGCAATTGAACATTTCACAAGGTTTTCTTACTTGCGCATTTGAAAGTCTAGGTTGGTTGTTATCTTGTGAAACCAAGCCATATTATAGCAGCGAAGTCATATTATCGATGGGGTTTCTAGACTAAATGATGTGACGTATAATTGGGACTTCATATCAGGTAGACCCCCTGTATGTTGTCAATTTCCAACATCGTTAACATTCTGGCGCTAGACGGAGGGGAGACTTTTTATGAATGATAATTCATTACATTCACAAAAAGAACCTTTAGTAGATGGCATCAATAATTTTATTCCAACTACAACTCACATTTATGAGAAAGAATAATCCCCACATAAAAGCCTAGAACATTCTTTTGAAGTTACTTACGATGGACTACGAGATTTTTGTCCTATTACATGTCGTTTTGCAAAATCTTGTGGAATATTTATTATCATTGTTATTCTTCCTCGTGAGAAATCTAAGAAGAAAAAACCTAGCATGGTGTTCTAGTTTATACAATAGAATATTTATTTACTTCTACTCTTAATGTTATATCTACATCTATTCATCGACGGAATGACCCACCACTCATTGAAGAAAAAACTGAAGGTGATGGGAAAGATTTTCATTTCATAGATAATGAACAACCAAGTGATAACAAACAACAAAATGAAAAAACATATTTGAATAGTGAAGTGAAAAATTCTTCAAACTTAGAAGGTGAAGAGGAGATAGAAGATGAAGTCACGTCTAATGATAAATTAGACTAGATGGCCCAAGGGACTCTTTCTCTTCCAGAAAATCTTCATCACATGCCTAAGCGACTAGAAAAGTTTCTCTCAAAGTTTGATCATGAGAATAAAATGAAAGTTGAGGATGACATTGATGGCTTCTACATGCATTTGTGAATGGTAGGGGTACATTATGATGATATTTCTTGTAAAAGTTTTCCATGCACTCTAAAGGGTAGAGCATCGGTTTGGTACCAAAGTATTTCGTCTAATTTAGTCCATAGTTGGTGTGAGTTCAGAAAGCCATTCTTATAAAAAAAAAATGGTGATAAGACTCCTCCCATGTTACTTGAGGAACATGAAAATATTATGATGGGGGATGAAGAAAATGTAAAGGATTTTAATCAATGATTTACATGTTAATTGAATAAGTTCCCTACCAATTGTACCGCACGATTATATTACCAAAGATTATTACCCTAATTCCTTTCCTAGTAACATTTGCATGTTTGCTAAGAGAGTTGAAAAGGAAACATTGGATTTGAGCTTTGCAGAAGCAATAACCGTGGATAAATAATTTCACTATATTGGAGCTATTGATGATCAGGAAGGTTTTAAGGACTCCAACAACATTGGTAAGAAATCTCAAGACTGTTCCACTATAATCGAAGAGAAAGACTCTTTATATATGGAAATATTGGCTAAGTATTTTAAGTTTCTTGCTAATGAAGTTTATGAGATAAAGATAATATCATGTGAGTCATATATCGACAGTATGTCATTCAATCCACCTTTCATTAACAAGAATAATAATGAACCACCCAAATATACACAAAGATCCAATGTTATGTATAATGTTGAAAGCTTGGACATGGATAACTTTTGCAATTTCCATCAAGGGAGGAATTCAGAGAAAATATGCCCACAATGGAACCACAACATGAACTCTATGGCATACCATTTCATAGATACTTTATTAGCAGTGGAGAAATTCCCATAGAACCAAGAAACCTGAGAACCAACTCCAACGAAGGAATGTTCATGTGATTGTGATTCATTTCTTGCATATCAAGTTATATTCAATGCTAACAAACAAAGTGTTGAGTAACCCTCAGTGATTCAAGCTCCTCTACAAAAAGTGGAAAAATATTACAATTTGAGGAGTAAAGGAGAAGTTGCTAGGAAAGATCTTATAAAGCAATTGTTGAGAAAGCTTTTACCTCCTAGTAATCCTACTCAAAATTCATAAAACAAGGTGGGAAGTGCTTCACATCCTCATAATACTTCCAAAATAAATAAGAACATGTCTATCACTCCTCACATATCAAACAAGGTTACACTATCCAACACTTCACCACAACCTATTGAGGAGGAATAAATTTATTATAATATTATTGAGGATATGAAAGGAGCCTATTTTAACATTTCAATATTTGAGCTCGAAAAAGTAAAAGGATGATGTGAACTAATCATACAAGCATTTTCATCATAGCCTTTTTCATGTAAAGAAGTTTTTTCATCTCAATACTTGTCTGGTAAGTCTCATGACATTCTCTAATCTATAGTGAATGTTGTTAATTTGAATCCTCATACTAGCTGCCCCCCATTTCTTTTAACAATTGAAATCTAACTATAGTGTCCATAATTTCCTTGTTGATTTAGGTGCAAATGAAAATGTCATGCCTTTATATATCACCAAGAATATTAAATGGGAAAAGACCAATGTTAGAATCATACAATTGGATAGATCACTAGCCAAGGAAATTGGTGAACTTAATAATCTGATCATCCATTTGTCATTAGACAATATAGTTCACCAATGCTCAAATATTATGATTGCAGACATTCCTGAAACCTATGGTTTTATTATATGCAGAGAATGGTCTAGAAAACTATAAGGATACTTTTCTATAGACTAGACACATTTATGGCTTCCTTATAAGGGAAAAAACAATCATATTTATGTAGACAGTGAACCTTACATGAAGCATATCATTCCAATGATTGAGGGACATAATGAGCTAATTAGCTTTGCAAAAGATATTTTCGAAAATTATTTTCTAGAGTTGACCATGGATGTTATCATCCACAACCATCCCTTGTACCATCTTATACACAATTAGAGCTCCTTTGTAGCAATTCAAATGGTGCTAATGAAATTTGCAATATAGATGTACATAGTACTAGTGTAGGAACTAACCTTGTCGATTTTGACATCTTGAATTTATATTTTGATGGTTCTAAATCTTAAGAAGGCTCTGGAGCTGGCTATATCCTTATCGACCCTCGAAAGAAAATGTATACCTTATCATGCTGCTAGGAGTTCAAGTTCATGAAAAACACTATTGAATATGAAGCACTCATTTTGGGTTTAAAGAGGTTCATAAACCTCAAAGTAGATGGGCTCAAGGTATGTGGTCATTCATGGATTGTTACTCTTCAAATATGGAATATCATTTACTCTATTTCATCTAATTTGAAAAAACTAACAAAAAAAGGTATGATGTCTTATTTCATTTTTTAAAGCATTTAACATTAGTTTTGTTCCTTGAGTTCATAACGTAGTTTTAGATACATTAGCCAATGCAACTACTAGGATGTCACCATTAAAATATGGATTTTATATAGAAATTGTTTATAATCCATTTGTTCTTGACAATGTAACTAACTTTTGTGTATTTAATGATGACCAAAAAATATTGGACTTCATGCAAACTGTGAATATTTTGAAATATGAAACTACCAGAGAAGATGAGCATGAAAAGGGTTTCTAGGAAGTATCTCAAGAATATAATTAGAATCCTGTGCCGAAAGGTTTCATATCTCTTAAGAAATTATATGACCTGCAAAATCATTTCAGAGGACCAATGAACACAGAGACCCAAAGCTCAATATTGTCACACGAGCAAGTTAATTTGGGGACCTGTTGTGGCCACCAACAACCCCCCTCCTTATTTAGTATTAGCAATAACACTAGGTAAGTGGGGACCCTTAGTAAAAAATTCAAAAATTCAATTAAAACTCATGTATTATACTCCTTAAGAAAATATCGCATCGCGCAAAGAGAATAGGAAATTTCCTTATGAGTAAAATGATAAACTGTGAAAGTGCGACACGAAATCCATCGCATCGCATGCATTAAGAAACACTCATATTCGAGAAAATTAAGAAATCGTCGATGGCCGATATGCGACATCGCATAAACAACACATAACTATTTAATGACTGTAACAAATACACGATCTTGCGATAACAGGATACTGCGATCGGCGATCTTGTGATCGCGTGAAACAACTATCTGCAATTCTGCGATAAACATGATCGGGAAACCCTGCGATAACACATCTTGATGATAACGCGATAACGTGATGATGCGATGCTGCGATACGAATCGCAGAAATTGTCCATCGCAGATTTTCCCCGGCTCAACATTCAAGAAAAGTTGTCCATAAACCAAAAATTGGATACGCGCTTTAAAGAAAATTAATGAATGTACGCCAAGTGTTAATGAAAGATAGTTTTGTGTTTTTCAAAGAGTTAGTTCACGTCAAGTGGCATGTTTTTGTACATCCATAGAGCTCAGAGCTTTCTTGTCGATTTTTATTATCATTACTCTCTCCTTATGTGTGAACTGCAGGAATGAAAAACAGAAACAATATGAAGCAATGTGCAGGGAGCGATTAAGGAAAAGGGTAAAGCTCCAATGCTCGGAAGCAGAGAAGAGATGCCCTCATGAACAGATACCACATGTAACAGAGCCGCAAATTCTAGAGCGCTGTTGAGCTATCCATTACAGATCTGTCAGTCAGAGCCATGGTTGAATGAGTAGTTGAACAATGCTGATATCAACAGGCGATTTAACGCTCAAGGTTAGAAGCTCACGAAAGTAGTATGTTTACAAAATTTTGAAGCTTATACCCAGTGAAGGAAAGGCGCTAAAGGCAAAAAATGCACCAGAAAGGCCCGGATCAAAGAACGGAGGCAGTTTTCGCCTAGCGCTAATCGCACGTCACTGAGAAAATTGCTCAAAAAGCAAAGTCCCTAACTGCTCAGTCATTCATAAGCCCAGAAACGAAAGAAAGCAAAGGCAGAGGCAATTTGAGGGTTAACCAAGTGGAATTTGGGTTATTACTGAGCATAACAGTAAATCCACATAGCCAGAGAATCATTTTCAAAGTATATCTTCTATTTTGTTGAAAAGATGGTGCCAACTCTTGCCATTTCTGTTTTCTTAGCTCAACCAAAAGTGGAAGACAGTCAGCAGACTCTACCCAAGCAAACATTGAATGCTCGCACCATTAAGGAGCACATGCAGAAATAGTTAGATATTAGATTTAATTTTTAGAAATAATTTTGCTTAGAAAAAGGGCGGTCATTTAAACTGTATCCTGGATATGATTAATTAAGTTATTTAGTTAGTAGTATTTAAAACCTTCTCATGCATTTAGAGAAGGGTCTAGAAATTTATCAAAAACTTGTCCTCAGAACATGTACTTTTGCACCCTCAGAGGAGGTTTTGGTGAATGAATGGATCAATATTTATTGATGTTTGCATTTGATATCTGCTACTGATGTTGCACTTCTCTACTCTTAGTAGATGTTAGAGCAACGAGAGAAATCATTATTGCTTGAAGCTTATGAGTAGGACTAGTCATAAATTGTACTTTTATCTCTTGACCATTTCTTCTTATATGTTAAAGTGATATACATTTTTTAGTTGTTTATATGTTATTGCATGAATGCTTGAGTTACCATTTGGCACTTTTGTACGGTGGTAGATATTTATTTATGTTTAATGTATGAATAGCTTATTATGCAATATGTTGTTCACAACTGTTTTGCCTAACTTTTTATGCAAAATAGTTCATCTTAATTGATTTCCTTTCTTATAATCGCTAAATGATCTTTATTACCAGTTTTTATTTGAAATCTCTTTAGATCGCATAATAGAAGAATTACATCCCGGGTTAGCATAGATTAGATGTGTTATTTTTATTAGATTACAATAGCATAGAATTAGATTAAAGTTTGAATTAGAATAGCTTAGATAGTTACTGTTAGATTCAGCAACATCCAATTCTACACACACACACCCATAGATTGGGAAATTGATCCCATTATCCATAGTTGGACCTGCTATAGCAAACGGATAAGGCGCTGCCAACCAAGGTCCAGACCAGGCGGGTATCCCCCTTGTTGTCGACCCGATTTTCGGGGCCTCAACATATTTGGTGCTAGAAGGAGGGCATGAACTATGAATGGAAAGTAAATCAAAATCTGAATACCATTCTAAGAGTAAATCACCCTCATCATCTCCCCTGACTTTCCCATTACATTTAAATCCAGAGTTAGAAGTCACTCGAGTATCAACCGCTGCTACAGACCCTGATATTTCAGACCAATCTACCATTGAACCTCCTAAAGTTGAATCCTTGATTCACAGACTTCAGCAATTTTCCATCTCCCCTCAGAGGTCTGATAAATATCAAGGCAGTGTGACTTTGCAGTACAACCCTGCTCATCCCTTGACCAGGCTAAAGAGTGAAAAGTTTGGCGTCCAGCCAACCGAATTACCTCTTAACACCAGGAAAAGAGTGAGGAAATCACCGCAAGAGTCTGATAGTGAGACTCTTTCATCTGCATCATCCATCTCAACTACTTCACCGCGAAGTCAATCATCCACACCTCCACTCCAGATCATAGTCGATCCATCCACTGGAACCCCCACAACCCCTCTTCAATCATCTACAATCATAGTGTCCTCATCCTCCCAGCCACATGGATCATCTTCTGCACTTTCCTCTATTAGAAGTTCAACAATGGCCCAGTCTCCATGGAACAACCCTGGGGCAGTCTTAATGCCTGCACCCTTGAGTCAAATACCGGCCCATCCTAAGAAATGGCTGCCTAAATTCAATCCCGAGGCAGGCATGTTAGCAGAAGAGCACATAAACAACTTCATGCTTTCCATTAATCTCAATGGGGTTACTAATGAAGATGCTATTGTTCGGCTTTTTCCCTATACAGTGCAAGGGATAGCTGAGTCATGGTACTTTTCATTACCCTCCGGATCCATCACAAGTTGGGAAATCTTCTAGGACCAATTCCTAACCAAGTTTGGTGATGACAGACCAACGGCAACATTAATCAATGACCTATCCAATCTTAAAGCTGAAGCTAAAGAGCCTATTAAGGATTTCAATTTACGATTCAACAAAATTTTTAACAAAATTCCTACTGCTTCCCAGCCCAGCAAAGAAGTACGATGTGAATGGTATATTACCGCTCTACCATCAAACATAGCAATCTTCGTGGACAAGGCAAATAAAACAACCTTAGTTGATAACATGAAAGAGGCGATAGCAGTAGAAAAACGAATAATAGCCCTGGAAAAGAGATCCGCGATAGAGGAATGTAAGTCCAAAAAAGTCAACTTCAAGGAAGACTCCAAGAAGAAACAAGCAAAAGATCCTTTTGATTTGGATGGATTGCAGAAAGTTCTAAAGACCATGTCCAACGAGATGGTTGAAATAAAAAAGCAAGTAGCAGAAACTTCTTCAAAAAATCCCTACAGATATTTTAAAATAGGTCCTTCAACGGATGCAAAGCCACTGAATGCCATTTCAAATGTTGAATCCGAGGAAGAGGAAGACGAAATTTCCACTGAAGGGCAGACCGATGACGAAGAAGTTGTGGAATTACAAGGAATGTAGGATTTCATCCTCCCACAAGAGGAAGATCAAGAAGTATTTCCAGTTAGCACACGAAGTAAAAATTAGCTTGATCCTCCCCAAACTACCCCTAAGCAGAAGAGCACAAGCTCTGCAAAAAAGGATAAAGTCGCGACAAAGAAAATGACATCTAAAGTGACTCAAACTAGCCCAGTCCAAGCAGATGAAATGACTCCATCGAAAACACTAATAGTGTTGGATGAAATGGAGTACAATACTATTGATGACATGAAGAAGACTAGGGATAATATCACCCTTTACGAACTTAGCAAGTTGAAACATCAACAAAAGACAATGATGAAAGAATTACATGCCATTCTAGTTGCACCTTTTCCTGCTGCTGTACTTTCTCAAGCTTCCCACAACATGGGAAGACCTTCAACTAATGCGATCAGTAAAATTGGTCCAAATGACATCGCCTTGATTGGAGGAAGATCAAGATCTCACACTCCCCCGTTTCTCCTTACTTATGAAATCTTCAATAAAAATGTGCACAATTTTTTGGTATATTCGAGTGCTTCATTGAAAATTTTACCCAAATCTATGTGTCAAATTAAATGTTCAACCATAGAAACCCAAAGTGCACATAGTTCAGCTCGATCGATCTCAAGTCAAAGTGATTGACGAACTAAATCAAGTAACCATAAGATTGTCATCCAACCCGAAGGTATGTCAGGTTATTGACATTCTAATTGCTGATATCCCATAATTCTATGGCTTAATTCTTAGCAGGGATTGGTCAGAGAAACTCCATGGATACTTTGCAACTGATTGGTCGCACATGTGGTTTCCCTACAACGGTAAACCAAATCAAATAAAAGTTGAACGAGAGCTACACCAGAAGTACATAGTAATAGAGTTAGAGGGAGAAAATGAACCGGTAGCGTATAACAGCAATATCATTGGCAATTACTCGGTAGATTCTTTCCTTGGCAATTTCAATGCTCATGCGTAACCCTATTTAGAACACTCTGTTTTGTCCCAATTCAAAAAAAATTCTCGAACCGATAGTTCGAAATGTATTAGTTTTTTAGATAAACCCGTAAATAAATCTTTATTTTGGAAATTATTTTTTGATGGCTCTAGATCTAACGAAGGAGCAGGTGCAGGATGCATTCTGATTAGTCTCAAAGGAGAAAAAATCATACTCACATGAAGACTCAAATTTTTCTTGCACAAACAATACAATAGAATACGAGGCTTTGGTTCAAGGCCTGTACAAAGCAATCGAGTTAGATGTCAAGTATCCTCAAGTCTTTGGAGACTCTGAGATTGTGGTTAAGCAGGTACATAACACTATACATTGCTTATCAGGTCACTTAAAACACTATCAATCTTTAGTATAATATTTGACTGAGCATTTCATAGCGTTTAATATTTCTTCAATCCCCAGACTCCAAAACACAAGTGCAGACCTTTTAGCTAACGTAGCTTCTAAACTCATTTCCTCCGAAGATTTTAGTCCAGATAGATTCTCAATAGAATTAATCTTTAGACCGTCCATTCTTGACAACATCACAAATTGGAGAGTATTCAATGATGATCCTGATATCGTAAATTTCCTCACGTCTAAAGGATCCTACTCCAATCAAATAATTGACGAAGACCAACACGATCGACAATTGCAACAAAATAGCACTAATAATGTTATACCTAAGTCGGTGGTCAAGTTAGAAGACTTATACGATTTGAAAGATTGGTTTAAGAGGTCTACCAATTCAAAACTCTACAGCTCAACCTTGAACTACGAATTAGTAAACCTAGGGACCGATGCTAAACCACAAAACATTAATCTAGGCCTCGGCCTAGCCCCTGAAGAGAAAGTAGCGTATATTCGTCTTTTGAGACAGTATAAAAATGTTTTTTCTTGGAATTATGATGAGCTGAAAACATATGACACTTCTATCATCCAGCATACTATTCCCACGACCAATAATTAAAAACCTGTCCAACAAAGCTGAGAAAGATCCACCCCAATTTAGAAAATCAGATAAAAATTGAGCTTAATAAGTTACTGAAAGCCAGGATAATCTTTCCCGTCAGACATTCCAAGTGGGTCTCCAATATGGTACCAGTTAGAAAGAAAAACGGAGATATTAGGATCTACATTGACTTTCGGAACCTTAACAAAGCCTGTCAAAAAGACAATTTTCCTCTTCCACCTATGGAGCAGATACTGCAGGCAGTGGCAGGCTCAGAACTAATGTCTTTCTTGGATGGATTTTCAGGATACAATCAAGTGTTGGTACATCCTGATGATCAGTTGAAAACCACATTCAGAACTAAATGGGGCACATATGCATATCGGAAGATGCCATTTGGTTTGATTAATGCTGGTGCTACATTTCAGAGAGCCATGGACATCACATTCAAAGGTTTAGTCAATAAATCTGTAGTAATTTGTTTGGATGATATAACAGTGTACTCCAAGAAGCGAAGCGACCATCTCAAAGACGTGAAACAAATCTTTCAATGGTGTTTAAGGTATGGAATTTCACTTAACCCAAAGAAATATTTTTTTGCATTAAGTGAAGGGAAACTTCTAGGATTCATCGTGTCAAAGTACGGTATTCACATTGATCCCAACAGAATCAAAGAAATTTCTGAAATATCCCTACCTCATAACAAAAAAGCCATGCAATCTCAATTTTGTAAAGAGATTCATTCTAGATTTTTCTTGAATCATGTCTCCTTTGCAAAACATGATTAAAAGGAATTCAAATTTTAAATGGCGTCAAGATGAACATGAAGAATTCAACCTGATCAAGCAAGCTATTATTAATGCTCCATCTTTAGCAACCCCGAATTTTTCAGAATCTTTCATTTTATACACATTTGCCTTAGATAAGTCATATGTCGCGATACTAACTCAAGCAAATCAAGAAAAAGCGGAAGCTCCAATTGCGTTTTTTAGCTCAAATTTACAGGGTGTTGAACTAAATTATTCAGACGTGGGGAAACAGGCTTATGTTGTTTTCAAATCGGTCAAATACTTCAGACCTTTCTTACTAAACCCATACTAAGATCATAGTACCATTTCCAGCAGTAAGGAATCTTCTAGTACAGAAGGATGTGGGTGAGAAAAGGGCCAATTGGGTTACTGCCTTACAGGAATACGACCTTGAGACCAAACCAGCAAACATTGTAAGAGTTCAAGGCTTCTGCAAAATGCTGGCCGGAGCATCGCAAATTTCTAAAATTCCATCTGAAGAAGTACGAATGTGTGAGGTAAGCCTAAACAATGCAGAATCATTATATGCTGATATCATTTATTATCTTAAGAACGGGTATGCTCCTTCACACCTTGATCATACTAAGAAAAGAGCTTGAAGATTGAAAGCTAAACAATATTAGCTCATAAATGATAATCTTTTCATAAAAAATTACGATTTTGTTCTTCTTAGGTGTCTTGAAAAAACTGAAGCTGAAAAAGTTTTGCAAGAACTCCACGATGGGCCAGTAGGTGGACACTATGCTGGAAATGCTACTGCGCATAAAATCTTACGCGTAGGACATTACTAGCACACGCTGTTCAAAGACTTGCTCAGTTATGTGAGAAGATGTCAAGTCTGCCAAACTACTGCTGGGAGACAGAAGAAGCCGTCCCTGCCACTACAGCTGGTAAACCTCGAGCAACCTTTCAGTCAGTGGGGCTTGGACATAATAGGTGAGATACATCCTCACGGCAATAGATTATTTCACAAAATGGGTAGAAGCAGTTCTGCTCAAGACAGCTAATTCTGAAAATATTATTGAGTTCATAGATCAATTTATAATCACTAGGTTCGGATTGCCATCCGCTTTAATATTTGATAATGCATCATACTTTTCTGGAAATGCAATGACTGAATTTGCACTTAAAAGAGGATTCAAGCTTAAATATTCGGCCAATTACTATCCGCAAGGTAATGGGTTAGTTGAGTCAACAAATAAAAACCTAATCAAGATTATTAAAAGAACAGTTGACCAGAATCAAAAGAATTGGCACAAAGCTTTGGTATATGCTTTATGGTCAGATAGGATAACGCAAAAAGATTCAATCGTCACTTCTCCCTTTAATTTAGTTTATGGGAAAGAAGTGGTTCTTCCGACTCACTTAGCCATTCCCTCTTTGTCTTTAGTACAATACATTGATGAAGTACCCACTTCCTCCTTACAGCTAAGACAAATGGAAATAATTAAATTAGAAGAACAACGAGAACAAGCTAAGAAAATGCATGCTCATCATCAAGCGCTAGTAAAATCCTCTTTTGATTCAAACATAATGACCAGAAAAGATTTTTAGATGGGAGATTTAGTTTTAAAGTGGGATAAGGCTCATGAAGAAAAGGGCAAAAATACAAAATTTCAAAGGAGGTGGCTTGGCCCCTTTCAGATTGTTGAAGTCATAGGTCCATCAACATTTGTGTTGCAAGATTTAGCAGGTAAGAGGGATCCTTTGCCTGTTAATGGGCAAATTCCCAAGAAATATTTTCCATAGAAGATTATTCTTCTATTTTTGTAGAATAATTTTTCTTTTCATAATAAAACCAGTTGTGAGTGGTTACATTAGGTATTTACGAAAAAGACACCAATTCTCTTTCAGATTTTGAGCTTTTCTCTTGTATAAATAGCAAATCTTTTGGAAAATTGATCTTTATTATTGACAGACACAGTTAAAAACTTTAGCCTAGATATGATACTAGTTTCAACTTCAAAAAATTTGATGAAAGTAACCTTTAGTGAAGAAATTGTTTTATATCAGCACAATTAAAGGTACCAATAACAAAATGAAGATTCTCTGTAGAATAGTTGTTTCCAAAAACTCTATTATTGTCATCTAGAGCTATCTTAAGGAAACAATGACTTCCTCCCTACTAAGCAAAATCGCAGCTTTCAGAGGGATAATCCAAGGATACACTATATCTTGAAGAATAAGAGGTCTCATCACGAGCCGGCTTATCATGATCACAGATATTATAACTTGCCGACTTTGCCAATACTGTCTACCACAATAGGGAAATGACTCAAGATTGTTGCAATCAAAAGACAAGGGGTCTCATCACAAGCCAGCTTTTTCAGCAAAGTTATGAATCAAGTGAGTGACTGTGTCATAATTTGGCTACCAAACCAAGACATTTTTCTTTAAGAATAAAAATAAAATTAAAGCAATAAGTGTGGATATGGATTCTTCTTTTAAAGTTGTAGGTCACCTTGAGTAGGATACAGGATCATTGTTGGGTAACAGGTAACCCTGTTGAGGCTATAAACAACTGCTGGCAGTAGAGGCTCTACCTATGACAAATGAGCATATTTAAAACTGGTTTACAGAGGAGACTTTATTTTATATTTACAAGACCAAGTAATGGCTGATGTAAATACAAGGACTAGCCTGAGGAAGCAAATAATTAGAATAAAAAGAGGTTGAAACAAAGTATCATTGACAGTTTAAAGCATAATGTACTCTATCTATCCATAACAAAGTTTAATTTTCTGAAAGTTTTCTGTTTTGGAAGTTTGAAAAATTCAATAGAAAAACAGAGATAACTGGTTCTTCCAAGTGAATCGCTAATTGTTGTGGCCACCTACAACCCCCCTCCTTATTTAGTATTAGCAATAACACTAGGTAAGTGGGGACCCTTAGTAAAAAATTCAAAAATTCAATTAAAACTCATGTATTATACTCCTTAAGAAAATATCGCATCGCGTGAAGAGGATAGGACATTTCCTTGTGAGTAAAATGATAAACTGCGAAAGTGCGACGCGAAATCCATCGCATCGCATGCATTAAGAAACGCTCATATTCGAAAAACTTAAGAAATCGCCGATGGCCGATATGCGACATCGCATATCGCAACATCGCATAAACAGCACATAACTATTTAACGATTGTAACAAATACGCGATCTTGCGATAACGCGATACTGCGATCGGCGATCTTGCGATCGCGCGAAACAGAAATCTGCGATTCTGCGATAAACGTGATCGGGAAACCCTGCGATAACACATATTGATGATAACGCGATAATGCGATGATGCGATGTTGTGATACAAATCGCAGAAATTGTCCATCGCAGATTTTCCCCGGCTCAACATTCAAGAAAAGCTGTCCATAAACCAAAAATTGGATACGCGCTTTAAAGAAAATTAATGAATGTACGCCAAGTGTTAATGAAAGACAGTTTTTTGTTTTTCGAAGAGTTAGTTCACGTCAAGTGGCATGTTTTTTTACATCCGTAGAGCTTAGAGCTTTCTTGTCGATTTTTATTATCATTACTCTCTCCTTATGTGTGAACTGCAGGAATGAAAAACAGAAAGAATATGAAACAATGTGCAGGGAGCGACTAAGGAAAAGGGTAAAGCTCCAATGCTTGGAAGCAGAGAAGAGATTCCCTCATGAAAAGATACTGCATGCAATAGAGCCGCAAATTCCAGAGCGCTGCTAAGCTATCCATTACAGATATGTCAGTCAGAGCCATGGTTGAATGAGTAGTTGAACAATGCTGATATTAACAGGCGATTTAACGCTCAAGGTTAGAAGCTCACAAAAGCAGTATGTTTACAAAATTTTGAAGCCTATACCCAGTGAAGGAAAGGCTCTGAAGGCGAAAAACACACCAAAAAGGCCCGGATCAAAGAACGGAGGCAGTTTTCGCCTAGCGCTAATCACACATCACTGAGAAAATTGCTCAAAAAGCAAAGTCCCTAACTGCTGAGTCATTCATAAGCCCGGAAATGCAAGAAAGCAAAGACAGAGGAAATTTGAGGGTTAACCAAGTGGAATTTGGGTTATTACTGAGCATAACAGTAAATCCACATAGCCAGAGAATCATTTTCAAAGTATATCTTCTATTTTGCTGAAACGATGGTGCCAGCTCTTGCCATTTCTGTTTTCTTAGCTCAACCAAAAGCGGAAGACAGTCAGCCGACTCTGCCCAGGAAAATATTGAATGCTTGCAACATTAAGGAGCAAATGTAGAAATAGTTAGATATTAGATTTAATTTTTAAAAATAATTTTTCTTAGAAAAAGGGCGGTCATTTAAACCGTATCCTGAATCTGTGTAATTAAGTTATTTAGTTAGTAGTATTTAAACCCTTCTCATGCATTTAGAGAAGGCTCCAGAAATTTATCAAAAACTTGTCCTCAGAACATGCACTTTTGCACCCTCAGAGGAGGTTTTGGTGAATGAATGGATCAATATTTATTGATGTTTGCATTTGATATCTGCTACTGATGTCGCGCTTCTGTACTCTTAGTAGATGTTAGAGCAAGGAGAGATAAATCATTATTGCTTGAAGCTTATGAGTAGGACCAGTCATAAATGGTACTTTTATCTCTTGACCATTTCTGCTTATATGTTAAAGTGATATACAATTTTTAGTTGTTTATATGTTATTGCATGAATGCTTGAGTTACCATTTGGCACTTTTGTACGGTGGTAGCTATTTATTTATGTTTAATGTATGAATAGCTTATTATGCGATATGTTGTTCACAACTGTTTTGCCTAACGTTTTATGCAAAATAGTTCATCTTAATTTATCTCCTTTCTTATAATTGCTGAATGATCTTGATTACCAGTTGTTATTTGAAATCTCTTTAGATCGCATAATAGAAGAATTACATCCCGGGTTAGCATAGATTAGATGTGTTGTTTTTCTTAGATTACAATAGCATAGAATTAGATTAAATTTTGAATTAGAATAGCTTAGTTAGTTACTGTTAGATTCAACAACATCCAATTCTACACACACACACCCATAGATTGGGAAACTGGTCCCATCATCCCCAGTTGGACCCGCTATACCAAACAGATAAGGAGTTGCCAACCAAGGTCCGGACAAGTCGGGTATCCCCCTTGTTGTCGACCCGATTTTCAGGGCCTCAACAGGACCAAAGAACACCAATAATACATCAACCTCGATACATGTTGTTCTCCTCAAGAACAATAATATTTCATTCATATTTTCAAACAGTATCAAGTTGTATTTGTGTGGACGTATGATGATCTCTAGAAATATGACACACGTATCATCCAACATGTAATTCCTATCAAATATGGGGTCAATGCATTTCAAAAGAAGGTAAGGAAAGTTCATCTGACACTCAAACCCCAAATTTAAAAGGAATTAAGAAAGGAATTGGATGCTTAGATCATTTTTGAAGTTGGTCATTCCACATGGGTCGCTAATATAGCTCCTATTAGAAAAGTGTTTGGTGAGATACACTTATGTGTTGATTTCTGAAACCTCAAATAGGCTTCAGATAAGGATAACTACCTTGTTCCATATATGGAGTAGATACTACGGACAATATATAGGTTAAAAAATTTCTTTCCACTAGACCTCCAAAAATCATTTCTCCCACAGCTACCCCAAAAATGTAGTGTGCCTCTTAGAAACATGGTAGAAAGGTGTTTTTGTTGGTACTTTTTTTACATTTTGACCTAGAAAAAGTTGTTGAAATGGATCTCCGATTACATAAATTTAATGTGATGGTGTTAAGGAATCCAAAAATGCAATTTTTTTGTGATTTGGATTCCTCCAGCAAAAATGCAGCGTGGGACACGCTACCTTTTTTGCCCAAAAACTACGTAAAATTTCCAAAATGCTCAGAATCTTCAAACAATTCCAAAATTTGTTCAAAGTTTTTGAAATTTGTTCCTTGGAGCTATGTAATGATTCTTAAATCTATGAGTGAAGCCTCAGCCAATAACGCAAGCTTGTCACCCTTGTTTTGTTGAATTAGGGTTTCCCTTATTTTTCTCTTCAAGTTTTGAATTTTGATTTGGGAAACCCTATTTCTGGTGTAATAATGTCTATCTTGTGCTTTTGCCAGTTGATGGCCCTATTGGCCCTTTTAAGGAGTTTCTCCAACTGGAAATTAACTTTATCCAGCCAATACTCCTTATTTTTCTCAAAATCTTGTTCAATGGATTTGTTAATGTCTTATTGCTCCAAAGGTGTAGATGGCTCACTCATTTGGTCTCCTTTCCTCTTCATGCCCTTAGTTCTAGGCCTCACTTTCTTGAATTAAACTTTAATGTCTTCCATTTTCTTTGAACCAATTATTTTCTTACCTTTTGCTCGCTCATCCTCTACACCCATTCTAGGTTTTGACATTAGCATTTGATTCACTTTGAGTTGCCTATTTTCCTACTGCATAAATGAAATCGTGAAGTTGGTTTTAGCCAAATCATCCTTCAACCTTCTTCTCCATGATAAGTTGGTTCAATGATTTGCCATGTTTTTCATGAATATGCTCATGGAATGATGTCTCATGGTGATGTGGAAATGCTTCCTTGTCAACTGAAACAGGCTTGGTCATTTCCTCTTCTCTAGGAGAAAACAAAAGTCTCTCCCCTCTGATTTAGGCTTGAGTAATTTCTACCCTAGGTGTCCTCTTCACTAAAACTATGCTAGATTAGCCAACCTCCCTTGGTTTGGATGATGCTCGTGGTGTACTGTGGCTAGTAGGCTAACTAGTAGAAGGCAGAAAAATTGTAGATTGCATAAAGGTTTTCCAATAGATGTTCATCTATTCAAGATGGTGTAGTAAAATGATTTTAATTAAATCATGGTGGTAGAGACTAGCTTGGTGATCACCCTTTCTATCTTTCACTTCCTTTTCCATCTTAACTAAAGTTTTGTAGAGGTAGTGAGGTAAGTTGAGAGGCTTTACACTAGTGAAGTGCATCAATAATATGATATGATACTTATACATTATTTGAAACGTGCCCTCACATGTAAAATATTTCATAATGAACTTCATTAATGGAGAAAAAATTTCAAGCGAAAGTCCAAAAGGAAAAATACTCTTGGGAAACTCTTTATACTGAATTTTTTTGAAAGCTCTATAGGTTAGAATGTCCAAATTCGAGTCTTTGAAAATCTTTTTCTCCACTATTTGGTATCCCTATAGCTATATCTATGGCTTGAGTTGAAATGGTGAAGTTGAACCCTGCAATGTTGTCCTTATCACTCCTAAGGTTTGTGGCAAAAGGACTCGTTAACTTGGCATGATATCCTACTTTTTGAATTTGCTCAAAAAACCCTAAACAACCCACCTTTTGGAAACGTTGTCTAGAAAATGTTGAAGACCTCAATTCTTTGGTGTCAAGTGGCTCAAACCTTGACACATGACCTCCTTTGTTTTATGGCTTATTTTCTCCCTCCATTGTTCACAATTGCAAAGAAAAAACCCCAACGACAGAGATGGGAAAACAAAGCTTTTTAGAGGGAGTAGGAATTGGGATTAGTATATTTAGGTGAGGGAATGAAGGGGTTGGGGAAGAGATACATGGGTAAGAAGAATACAAGAGGTAGGGAGATGTCTTAGGAAGTTTAGGGAGGTGAAAAATGATGAAAATAGTGAAGGGATTGTTGTATGGAATTTAAACATAGTCCTAACCCTAAAAATGGCAAAAACACAATGTGAAGGATAGGGTTAGGCCTAGGGGTTAGGGAAATGAGTGAGGAAGGGTAATGAAGGCTGTGGGGAGTGTATTTGGGTATGAGGAAGGGTAGGATAGGTAAGGGACTAAGTAATTGTTTGCAATTTCTAAATATGGAGCTTCACCCAGGAAAATTGTGGAGACTGTGGGAGGTTTGAACAACTAAAACAATGAAAAAAACAGATGAAATAAGATGGAAATAGCTTCAACTAACCTGACAATCAGCTGATGAAACCTTTACTAGCCCTAGAAAACCCTTGCATATGAAATGCTTTCTTATGGAAGTGAAAATGTAGCAGACTCTAGAAAATGCCTTTTGAAGCTGCAATTTGTTGTTGAACGTCATTGGATTACCTTTGTTGATGTGTTAGTGCTCAATGCCAATGGAATGAGAAATAGAAATGCTTTTATGGTCTTTATAAGAGTAAATTTCACCTCTTGTATACATCATGGCCTCGATTTTGAAACCAAAGTGATGTCTTTTTGGAGTAATAATTTTATAAGTTGAAGTAGTACATTTAACTTTATTTCATATGCCTCCTAAGATGCTAACTCGCTTATGTGTGGACTCAAGACCATAAACATGGCCTTTTTTAAAGCTTAAAATTGACATAATGATGAAAATTACAAGTGATGACTTAGAACAAGACCTATATGATTATTTGACTGATACATGACCTATAACACTTGAAAAATAACATGACCATGATGAATAATGATGACCATGAATGCTGAAGGGAGTAGAGTTGGCCTAGACACACCAACCAATGATCAAATTTTTTTTTTGAATACCTACTCAAACCATAAAAAACTTGACCTACAACCCCAACAAAAACTTTGAAAGAGCACATTTGAGCACTAGTGACTAGCAGGACTGGCAGACAGTATCACAAGGTGGTCAAACATTTCAATCCTTAGTCCCTGAAATCTCACATTATTATCTATGCGCCTCACCCAATTTTCAAACCACTCTTTGTATAACGGGAGGTAGGTGGGAGGATGGGAAACTGGATGACATGCTTATAAGAATACTATCTTGAATTCATGCCAATTCACATAATACAAGTCCATAGTCTCTTTCGGCTCATAGGAAAAGAAATGGATTCACCAGAAAGGGATTCCTCTGGGTCGGAAAAAGAGATCGAAATCTATAATGGTGAATGAGTTTCCCCTACAATTACAACCACGTCTTGGTATGATGATATACAACAATACTTAGATTAGGGTACCTTTCCTTCACATCTAGCAACCAAGCATAAGAGTGAAATATGTGTTAAAGATTTATGTTATCAACCTATGCATGATGTGCTTTTTCATAAGCACCATAACGTCGTGTTCAAATTTTTAGAGCCTCTATATTTATAAAGGGTACTAAAAAATCATCACGATGGACCAGCTAGTGGGAACTTTACAAGAGATACTACTAACCATAAGTTGATGAGGGTGGGTTACTATTGGCCCATATTATTTAAGGATTCTCACCCCTATGCCTGAAAGTACCCAGTATGTCAAAGACGTCTTGGTCATGATAAGAAGCCAGTCCCCCCATTGCTACACATAACAATTGAGAAACCATTTTGATAATCAGGGTTTAATGTTATTGGAAAAATCTTGCCTTGTTCATCAAACAAACATCGATACATTTTAACCACAATTGATTATCTCACTTGGTGGACTCAAGCAGTTTCTCTAAGACAAGTTAACGATCAAGAAATCATCTAGTTTCTCATAAAAAACATCATTACTATGTTTTTACATTCCTACATAACTTGTATTTAATAAGGAAACTTATTTTTCCTCATCGGAGCTTAATTTTTTTGCATTAAATAAGGTTATTGTTTTAAAGCATGGTCAAACTACTACCCTCAGGGAAACAACTTTTCTAAGTATACAAACAAAAATCTAATACGTATTATCAAGAAAACTATTTTCTCTGAGAAAAATTACTGCCATAATGCCTTAGTCAATGCATTATGGGTTTACCATGTCACTCCCAAACCATCTCTGAAAATGTATGCCTTCTTCCTTGTATACGTAAAATAAGTTATCCTCCCTCGAAACATATACCTTTCATCCATGCAGTTTTAAAGTGGGACAAATCAAATGAAGAGAAAGGAAAGCAAACCAAATTTCAATCTCTATGGATTAGACCTTATACCATCCATGAAAATCTTGGCGACCATTCTTATAGACTGGAGTGTTTAGATGGGAGGACTAGTCCTCTTCCTCTCAGTGACCAATATCTCAAACTATTTCCAATAGCATCCCTAGTTTCTTTTCCTACCTATGTAAAAATGTTTTTCTTTATTTTTTCTGTTTTTCTTTTCCCTTGTCATGTCTTTTTTTCTTTCCTTTATTTTAATCAATGTGCATAGATAAGACCTTGTGTGAAAGTGTATGTATGTCCTGAGGGAAGAATATGGTAGATATGAAAACGTTTATGACATTGAAAACGTTTGGCTATCTAGTAAAGTCTCCTTCTTTTTTGGGGTCTAAGTGTCTTGATTCAAGTAATGTTGAGATGGAAGATATGAGTGATGCATACTAAAAAACTCTTACTAGAGCTATGATGCATGTATATTTGGATCTTCATTCTTAACACGGTATGTTAGTTTATGGTATGTTCATGTGTCAACCTGACCAAGTAGAGAAATAGAAGGGGAAAACACTCAATGAGCATATCAACTTCAAACATTATATGAATCCCTTAGGCAAGGAAAAACCTCTCTTGCAAGTAAAATAAGATTGCATCACTCTTCCACCTTCAAAAAAATTAAGTCCCTATACACATTATATTAGTAACTAAATAAAGAGGTGAACAGGATAAATGCTTCCTGCATAGACATGTGAAGAAAGATACTCTGTCAAGGTACTGAATATGGATGCTAGCTGTTAGCCTCCTATTGCAATAGGTTTCATATTTCATGATTGACAGTGGAAGTGCCAAAAATGTTCATATTTTTCATGCTGCAAAAGTTCCATTTCTTGAAAGATTTCTTAGTTAAGGGAAGGCCAAACAGCCTAAGCTTGGCTTCCCTAGGTTTAAATTGATGTTGAATAATAGAGAAGGAAAATCTGATCAAATAGTTTAAGCTTGGCAGATTAGTAGCTAGGTAGAGAATGAAGGCACCCAACTGCTTAATCTGGGCCCTTGGAAGCAATAAGGGTAGTTTTTAGATACGAGGGCAGTTAAAAAGAAAGAAGCAATCAAGGTTTGCAAGTCTAAGTGCACCCTTACTGAAGTAACAAAAATGCTAGGTGTATTAGGCTAGGTAGGTACCCTGGGGTTGCAGAAGCAAGATCATCTTTAGTCTTGGCCTTGACAAAGAAATCTCTTCTCATCAGTGACAGAGGTAGCAAAGCAGTCTTTTGCTGGTAGAATTCTGGAAGCATGTCTAATTTCCCTTCACTCCCCCTAAAAAGTCTCTTACTAACATCCCCCTAAAGGACCTTGGGATCTGCCCGACAAGTCCTAGTCTTACTTCATTTCTGTGAAACATCAAGGAAAATGTTGGCTTTCTTCAATGAAAAGAAGCCACATTTCTTGTGTAAAATCACTTCTCACTCTCATTTACCCCTATGTCTAAGTTTTACTTTTGAAACTTAGCCTTCTGCTCTACTTTCACCTCATAAACTCACATTAACTCCTAATTCTACTATGTAGTTCCTAATTATTCCCGCATCCCCATTTACTACTAAAATTATATGAAATCCCCCCCCCCTTGGCATTATAGCCATGTGTTTTTAAGCCCGGGAAATAGTAGTCCATTGGGGACTCCGATTAGCCCTTCTGTCCTAAGCCGGAGATGGTCTGACATCTGGTCAGACTAACAACCATTCCCCTTTAAATCCTAACCCCATAAAACTCATTTTCCACCCTTGTAAATATTTAACCCCGCTTGTATATAACCCAAAAACCCACTTTACTAAGGTTTCCCTACCCCCGCCGAATTAAACAATTAACAATAAAGCGTTGCAGACCCCCTCCTTAACCTTCCGCGGTGTTAGCTGTCCCGTCGGCCGTCAGATCTGGTGTGCACAAGATCTATGGTGGGTGAGTGTTTTCATGCCCCAAGATGCCGAGGGTTAGCGTTCGGGAGATTGGCGGTTTTCCCGTCATACTCCCACAACGCGTCACCTCCTCGGCTGTGGTGGAGCCCCCTCCTCCCAAACCACCTAGGCACTAAAGCGGTGCAACAAAACCTGGATACCACCCTCACCTGCATGACATCAGCGCCACGTTTCACCACTCATCATCATCCTGTGCCCCACTATTGTACCACGTTTCCCACCACGTCATCCCTCACCTCCCCTCACCCTGCCACCGTGTCAGCTGCCACATCACCCATCAGTACCCGGGACCCGTCAAGGCCATCATGATGACGTCATTCGGGAAAACGCCAAAAGCGCGAAATAACTATTTTTTCATAAAAGCGTGCGAATGACCGTTGTTTTTTCATTTCTATTGACCCGTTGGTTAAGTACTGGTTCTTACTTATTTCTCTTTGCATTCCCAAAGCTAAAAACATCCAACTGAGCTATCGCGGCTTGCAAATTCGGCTTCATAGCCTACCTTCGCTCTAGCTCGTCCACTCTGGACGCTGTTTGAACCAGGTATTTGTCATATCTTCCCCTTTTTCACTCCTGTTCTTCATTTTATCCACTGCCAATATTGTAAGCCTGCAGATTTCCCCAATTGGCAGCTCTGCGGCGCTTAAATCTTCATTCAAAACCACTGGAAACCCTTCACTTCAGAAAAAGCCTTGCAAACCTTGTACCCATTTACAATTTCACTGGCGAGTTCTGTTTAGAGCTCGGCCTCTAGGAAAAATCTCGCAGCAGCTCAGCATTGCCCTATTTTACCTTATTCCACTGTTTAAGTCAATCCATTGAAACTATAATTGTCCTCGGCCCCTTTGCATTTGTTCCTCATAGTCTCGAGCTCCAGAGAATTCACTGAGAGAAGGGTAGTTGACCCAAAACTCCACAAAGTTGGTCTCTCACAGCATAAGCTCCCAAGCAGTCAAGCTACTGTTGCATTTGAGTTCAGTTCCACCTACTTCTGCTAGTTTTTGCAAGCAAGTTTGTTAGCCAGTTGTTGCATTAGTCCTCCTTTCAACTCGAGCATTCAAAGGCTACGTAATGGCTACTCCATCTGCTCTGAACATCACTCCCAGGAACCCACTAAGTAAAGAGCTTGAGTCAATGGCCTTGGCTGACACAGATTACCTTATTCAAGACCTAGTTGGGAACAAGAATCATCTGCATACCTACTGCCAGCTGAGAAACAGTTTTTTAAACAACTCTGACATGTATGGCATATGGGAGTCCAATTTGCCACATTATTTCCTCCCCTCTGCCAATATTTTTCCTGAGATTATTCACCTGTGTGCTACAAATTATGAGCCAAGTCAGAGGGCTGTTAAGTCTCCATCTGGGAGCGTACTTTTTTGCATCACTCCTGACTCCATCAACCAGATGTTGAATTTCAAGTAGACTCAGATACTATTTCCCTTCTCCATGAATAACTTGCTGGAAGAAGCCTCCTGGCTCCCTGGCCCCAAGATTGAAAGAATTGCTAAGACATTCATGAGGGAAGATTGCCAACCTAAGGAACCACCCCCATTCCTTTATGACCATTTCAATGAGGTAGGCAAGCTACTTGTAGACATGATATCCTATGTGTTAGGCTTCACAACAAGTGAACATGTAGATGAGACAGTGTTGGTTTTGTTGTCTTCATTCAGCCACGGACAACCTCCTGCTGTCAAGTATAATTATGCCAAGTTCATAGCAAATAAAATCCATGACCATCTCATTAAGCTAGATAGGCAGGGAGTTTTCAGATATTCCTCATACATCTATCATTTGTTCATGTATTATCAGTATGAAAGCTTCCAGTGTCCCATCAAGAAATTGGATTCGAAGGCAGCAAGGGGATCTGTTGTCTTCTGGTCA
Organism: Pinus tabuliformis; assembly: GCA_031772625.1. Taxonomy (NCBI): domain Eukaryota; kingdom Viridiplantae; phylum Streptophyta; class Pinopsida; order Pinales; family Pinaceae; genus Pinus; species Pinus tabuliformis. Next base: position 1,436,344,696 of record CM062820.1, on the reverse strand, counting down.
TCAGTATTCCATCAAGTCCAGTATTCTCCTTACTCATACTATGAGTTCATTGACCAGTTTGTTTAACCAGTCTCCTGCCTCTTAATGAAAGCTCCCCCTCCCAGAATAGCTTATGAGATGCAGAAGATATTGCAGTCATCTAAGAACTACAAATTAGGTGATTGGTACCTATACCAGGATCACACTGTCATCAGAATCTATGGCTGTGAGCTTTGTCCTCACAGGCTCCCAAGATATGTACCAATGAGGCTGTTTGCCTTGGAATACTACAGGCAGCTTATCAATTCAGATTTGACTCATTTTCACAGCACCAAGAAGAAGGCTCAACTAAAATTTAAAGACCACCTAGGCCCCTTCATCATGAACAAGAAGGAAGGTTGGCAAGATGTTGACCTGATACTCAAGGATCAACTTAAGTTGAAAAGAAGTTTCAAGTGGGTCCCTTATGACCCGCTTGGCTTTATTAATGCCAGAAGAGTCAAATATAAATTGACACCCTAAGAACACTGCAAAATCCCAGACATTGAAAAATATGCTAATCAAGATGCGTGGGCACAAGGCACTTTAGTTGAAGAATTCACTCAGGAGGAAATTTTGGAGCAAACTGCTAAAGATATTGAAAAAACTCTTGACTTGGATTCTGCTGACCAGGTAACTTTCAAGCTGCCATACCAAGTTGAAGAGGGCACATCTATAGCTCCAGCTCTACAAGTTACCCAAGGAGCATCTACATCAGCAACAGGTATAGCTAAAGCTAAAGAGCCGATGGAGACAGAGCAAGAAATGGTCACAGAATAGCCTGTCACTTCAATGGAATACTCCCAAGAATACGCCCCTCCACAACAAACATAAGCACCCCAAATGCCAGTTTTATAGACTCCTATCAATGAAGAAAGAGGCAGAAAACGAGACCAAGAAGACTCCACACCTGCTAGTGGGTCTACACAGCAGCCCAAAGCTAAGAGGCAAAGATTTGATCCTCCAATTGAGGAGGAGGTCAGTGAAGAGGTCATAGAAAGCCCGAGAAGGGAAGCAAGCCAGCATACACCTACAAGCTCCTTTAAGCAAGAGCAGGACAGACAGCACGACATGGAAGTGTCTTCCTCCACACAACAAGGCAAGAGACCAGCTAGCATCAAAGCCAGCTTCAAAGAAATCAAATCTCAAAATGAGCTATTAAGAGTGCAATTGTATGACCAATTTCTTAAGGCAACACCTGCCAAGCAGGAAAGGTTGATCGTAGCATACGATATCAAGCAAGAAAATATGGTTCTTAGCCACTTCAAGCCCAAGGTTCAACAGCCACATTCAGCTGCAGACTTTGTTAAGACAAGGTTAGAGGTCCTGGCCAAGGACATTCACCCCGTGGATCAAATAGAGTTACATAAGCAAACGGGGGAGATGGTTTATGCCAACCTTGCAGAGAAGGCCACATTGGCCCATGAGTTGAAGGAATCTTTAAAGAACACAAACACTCAGCTTGACTTGGAAAGAATGTCCTCCACAACCAAAGACAACAGAATTAGAACATTGGAGGACATTATTATTGACTTAGGACATGATCCTAAGTATCCTAAGGGTGTGAGGGCCCTTATGAAGAAGAAAGATGATGATATTGCTACATTAAAAATGCGATTGAGGTTGCTTCCTACTAAGCACCCTCAAACAAGAGAACTGGTCAAAGAGAAAGAAGCTGAGGATACATTGGATTTGCTGATGCAATTGAACCAGAGAGTAATTGAGATGGAAGGAGAATTGGAGAGAGCACTACAAGAAAAGCAGGGAGAGTCAACCTCCCAGCCACTTCAAACAGTTCCATCTGTTGTTGTTGTTCCTCCTGCACCAGCTGCAGCGACTCCTCCAATTATTCCGGCAACCACAACAGCTCTTGACTCTAGCATGAGCATGGATGAATTGACAAAAGTTGTCGAGGAGCTTGAGCTACAAGAAACAGAGATAAAAGAGGCCAAAGAAAAGCTGGCCAAACTGGAAGAAAAATATGATAAGTCCAAGATGACAGTGGCTGAGCAGACAAGGGAAATTAAGGTCCTGAAGGACAAATTTAAAACCTTGGAGAAAGAGTTGTCATTGGACAAAACCCTGGCTGAAATAAAGAAGATTCTATGGGCCAAAATTAATCAGTCAATCACCAACCAATGGAGGTCAATTCAAGCAATGTATGAACAGGTAGAACTAATTGGCCTTGCTCAGTTTGAAACTCAGAGAGCCAAAGCAGCATTGGGAAACATGCCTGAGCAGGCCAACAGAATGATCAATTTTCTAAATCATCAGACTAAGGAAGAGCTGGCAGCACTGCATATCATGAACAGAACAGATGCCATATTGACAGCAAAGAGGGTGCTCACATTGAGAAGCTTTGTGCAAACTCTAGAAGCAAGATGTCGGGAAATACAAAGGGATGTAGACAATTTTGAAATAAAGCTTGTAGCACTACAGACTAAAGGATTTCGCAGCCTATTAACCAGCGCAGGAAAGTTATTGACATGTGACCAATATGCAACTAGGCTCAATAATTATGTCACAAATCAGCGTACTACTGCATCAAGTTCTCTAGGACAAGGAGGACCTCCTTCAGGATATACTCTCTATGACAGGCTGGAAAACTTATTTTACATGGAACATGAAGTTAACCATCTGTTTGAGATACTGCCCAACTATTACTCGTATACAGAGGCTGATGAGACACTTGTCAAAATACAAAAGCATCAGTTACCTCCTGAGGATTGGTGGCAGGCAATGCTGGCCATTTTGCCCAAGCAATTTCAGCTTTTTCCCCTTTTTCGTTTATTTCAAAATCTCGGTCAGTTACAGGTCAGCAGAAAGCACCAAACAAAGTAGTTAAGGAGCACGTAGAGCAGGTTGGAGCAGTCACGAAGCAAAGAGGTAGGACGGCAAGCCTAAGAGTGAGGATTTTTTAAAGCGCAGTCTAGACGACTCGAATGAACTCAAAGGTCAACATTCGCTGACAAAAAAGAACAACTGTTACATTTGTCTTTATTTCAGCATTTACTTTCTCATCAACCGCTCCTTAGGAGTTGGTAAAGAAGTTATGAGCTATTAACTCATCATCTAGATATTTTTGTATCTAGTTTTTGTATATATACCACCCTCTGCATTGTAAAAAGGGTTGGTTGGTTGATAATCCTCATGAGAGACTCGCACTGTATATCTGATATGTTTTTCTTAATCAAAGATTGCTGAAAGCTTGGAGAATGGACTGTTTGATGTGTTGTTAATGGTTTTTGAAGGATGAATTTGGAATTCTTGTGCTGCAATATGAATCAATAAGTCTTCCTCACCTCTGTTATTTCAATTTCATATATGCTCAAGTTGCAGAACGAAGGATTGGTTTAGAATTTGCTTAGCTGCACTCTATGCTGAGTTTCTGTGGCTTCTTAATGTTTTTCCATTTGATTTAGGGATAAATATGAATTCTTTTATGGCTCATGTTTGATCTATTTCACATATGAATGACTGTTATCTAGGAATTCTTTGATGCTCCTAGATAGTGCTCATTTATCTTCCCCTTGCTAACCTGAATGAGAGATTCTTAGTTGTCTCTCATTCCTTAGCCTTTCAATCCATCTCTTTACCTTGAATGATGGTTTCATATGCAGCTGTCTTGCTCGATTTTCCTCTCTTGTGACCAAGAAAACGCACCAGCAGTCTTACTCCATGACTCCATGCCCAATGGTTTGAAACTTATCACACTATGTTTTGCCTCTCTACTTGAAAGAATCCTCCTTCCCACCAAAACACAAACAAAACCCCTTAAACCCAATAACTAGCCTAAAATCATCATCAACAAAGCTAAATCGGAAAGAGAGAGCCCTCTCTGGTTGTAGGTGGGCTAGAACCTGCAGTCCAAAGATTGGTTTGTGGTTACCTCGGCCATATCCTTTCAGGAGCTTAAGGACAACCTGAGTGATAACATAATGGCGACTCCATAGGGGAAAATCCTCAGATAATTTCACAAATCAAGTTGGAAAGCTCCACTGGGAAAGAACCAGACCTTCAAAAATTTCTTTCTTGTTTTTTGGAGAAGGTCATCTGTTTCCTTTAGAACCATTTTTACAAGTTCAGTTCTGATCAGTGATGGTGGACAGAGATCAGGCACTCCAAAGTTGATCATCCACCTGGCGATTCCACTTTATTTTCAAACAAGACTCCACTGGAGGAACGAACCTGAAAAGGGAATGCCAGAATATTTTTGTTCAAAGACGAAAAGATTCAAGTTTCAGAAGACCAATATAGCCAATTAATCCCATTTCAAAGTAATAATAGCCAGACAGGATGATTGGGTGTGTGGAAGATGAATTTGAACAAGCTGTACATGAATTCAACAAGTTGTTATCAGAATATGAACTTGATGAATTTTTTTTTAGATTGGTGTTGTTAAAGGTCAAAGCAATACAACAGCCTCAAATCAAAATGTGTTTTCTTGATTTAGTTGTGGAAGAACATGAAAATGAGATTGAACTTTTGCATTCTCAAATCTAGTCATATGATTTTCACGATCCTAAAGAATTTTTTCAAAATCTTCCTTCTCCGGGTCATGAGGAAATTGTACTACCTTCTGACTTACAGATGGAGGATAATCAAGCTTTCAAGAGAAGGACTGAAGTATTGGCTGCAGAGTTTGTTACTAAGGATACATCTGTTCCATCAGACCAAGAAGATCCAAAAGAAACTATCCCACATGATGCTTTTGTTGATCCTGTAGCAGATTACATGGAGGATCTTCTCCACTCAAAATCTTTAACATATTTTCTCTATGAGGACCAAGTAGTTCAACAGTGGCCTTTATATGTCACAATTTTGATTATGGGGGCGCATGACCAAACAATGTTTCTGATTTCACCAACTCTAAGCCAAACAGTTTGTTTCTTTCTACAAGTGCTTAAGTGGTTGCACTAGTTTTTTCATTTTACCTAACCAGCAAACAGGTACTGATTAGGGTAGGTAGGTAGGATTTCAGTTTTCTGTTTGGATAGCAGCTTCATGCAGTTGAAGCCTGAAGTGAAGGCCCTAAGCTCTTCAAGTCTGCTGTCATATATATAAATAAAGCATCCAGCAAAGGGAAAGTTTTTAGAATACAGCAAATAATTGAAGATTAAGGCAGTCTGACCTACTATTCTTGGATTTTCATAAGGAAAAGCCATCCCCAAGTGGAGCCACTGTTAGCCTCCTATTGCAATAGGTTTCATATTTCATGATTGACAGTGGAAGTGCCAAAAATGTTCATCTTTTTCATGTTGCAAAAGTTCCATTTTTGAAAGATTTCTCAGTTAAGGGAAGGCCAAACAGCCTAAGCTTGGCTTCCCTAGGTTTAAATTGATGTTGTAGAATAGAGAAGGAAAATCTGTCCAAACAGTTTAAGCTTGGCAGATTAGTAGCTAGGTAGAGAATGAAGGCACCCAACTGCTTAATCTGGGCCCTTGGAAGCAATAAGGGTAGTTTTTAGATAGGAGGGAAGTTAAAAAGAAAGAAGCAATCAGGGTTTGCAAGTCTAAGTGCACCCTTCCTGAAGTAACAAAAATGCTAGGTGTATTAGGCTAGGTAGGTAGCCTGGGGTTGCAGAAGCAAGATCATCTTCAATCTTGGCCTTGACAAAGAAATCTCATCTAATCAGTGGCAGAGGTAGCAAAGCAGTGTTTTGGTGGAAGAATTCTGGAAGCATGTCTAATTAACGTTCACTCCCCGTAAAAAGTCTCGTACTAACATCCCCCTAAAAGTACCTTGGGATCTACCCGACAAGTCCTAGTCTTACTTCATTTCTGTGAAACATCAAGGTAAATGTTGGATTTCTTCAATGAAAAGAAGCCACATTTCTTGTGTAAAATCACTTCTCACTCTCATTTACCCCTATGTCTAAGTTTTACTTTTGAAACTTAGCCTTCTGCTCTACTTTCACCTCATAAACTCACATTAACTCCTAATTCTACTATGTAGTTCCCTAATTATTTCCCCATCCCCATTTACTACTAAAATTATATGAAATCCCCAAAAAAATATTAAATAACCCCCCCCTTGGCATTATAGCCATATGTTTTTAAGCTCGGGAAATAGTAGTCCATTGGGGACTCCGATTAACCCTTATGTCCTAACCCGGAGTTGGTCTGACATCTGGTCAGACTAACAACCATTCCCCTTTAAATCCTAACCCCATAAAACTCATTTTCCACCCTTGTAAATATTTTACCCCGCTTGTATATAACCCAAAAACCCACTTTACTAAGGTTTCCCTACCCCCGCCGGATTAGACAATTAACAATAAACCGATGCGGGCACCCTCCTTAACCTTTTGCGGTGTTAGCTGTCCCGTCGGCCGTCAGATCTGGTGTGTCCAAGATCTACGGTGGGTAGGTTTTTTCATGCCCCGACATGCAGAGGGTTAGTGTCAGGGAGATCGACGTTTTCCCGTTGTACTCCTGCCACACGTCACCTCCTCGGCTGTGGCGGAGCCCCCTCCTCCCAAACCACCCAGGCGCTAAAGCGGTGCGACAAAACCCGGATACCGCCCTCGCCTACATGACATCAGCGCCACGTTTCACCACGCGTCACCTTCCTGCGCCCCATTGTTGTACCATGTTTCCTGCCACCTCATCCCTCACCTCCCCTCACCCTGCCACCGTGTCAGCTGCCACATCACCCATCAGTACCCGGGACCCGCCAAGGCCATCATGCTGACGTCATTCGGGAAAAACGCCAAAAGCGTCAAATAACTATTTTTGCATAAAAGCGCTTGAATGACCGTTGTTTTTTCATTTCTATTGACCCGTTGGTTAAGTACTGGTTCTTCCTTGTTTCTCTCTGCATTTCGAAAGCTAAAAATGTCCATCTGAGCTGCCGCGGCCTGCAAATTCGGCTTCATAGCCTACCTTCGCTCCAGCTCGTCCACTCTCGGCACTGTTTGAACTAGGTATTTTTCATATCTTCCCCTTTTTTCGCTCCTGTTCTTCATTTTATCCACTGCACACTGTAAGCCTGCAGATTTCCTGAATTGGTAGCTCTGTCGTGGTTAAATCTTCATTCAAAACCACTGGAAACACTTCACTTCAGAAAAAGCCTCGTAAACCTTGTACCCATTTACAATTTCATTGGCGAGCTCTGTTTAGAGCTCGGCCTCCAGGAAAAATCTCGCAGCAGCTCAGCATTGCCCTATTTTACCTTATTCCATTGTTTAAGTCAATCCATTGAAACTATCATTGTCCTCGGCCCCTTTGCATTTGTTCCTCACAGTCTCTAGCTCCAGAGAATTCACTGAGAGAAGGGAAGTTGACCCAAAACTCCGCAAAGTTGGTCTCTCACAGCATAAGCTCCCAAGCAGTCAAGCTACTGTTGCATTCGAGTTCAGTTCCACCTAATTCTGCTAGTTTTTGCAAGCAAGTTTGTTAGCCAGTTGTTGTATTAGTCCTCCTTTCAGCTCCAACATTCAAAAGCTGCGTAATGGCCACTCCATCTACTTTGAACATCACTCCCATCAACCCACCAAGTAAAGAGCTTGAGTCAATGGCCTTGGCTGACACAGATTACCTTATTCAAGACCTAGTTGGGAACATGAATCATCTGCATACCTACTGCCAGCTGAGAAACAGTTTTTTAAACAACTCTGACATGTATGGCATATGGGAGTCCAATTTGCCACATTATTTCCTCCCCTTTGTCAATATTTTTCCTGAGATTATTCACCTGTGTGTTGCAAATTATGAGCCAAGTCAGAGGGCTGTTAAGTCTCCATCTGGGAGCATACTTTTTTGCATCACTCCTGACTCCATCAACCAAATGTTGAATTTCAAGCAGACTCAGATAATATTTCCCTTTTCCATGAATAACTTGCTGGAAGAAGCCTCCTGGCTCCCTGGCCCCAAGATTGAAATAATTGCTAAGACATTCATGAGGGCAGATTGCCAACCTAAGGAACCACCCCCATTCCTTTGTGACCATTTCAATGAGGTAGGAAAGCTACTTGTAGACATGATATCCTATGTGTTAGGCTTCACAACAAGTGAACATGTAGATGAGATAGTGCTGGTTCTGTTGTCTTCATTCAGCCATGGACAGCCTCCTGTTGTCAAGTATAATTATGCCAAGTTCATAGGAAATAAAATCCATGACCAGCTCATTAAGCTAGATAGGCAAGGAGTTTTCAAATATTCCTCATACATCTATCATTTGTTCATGTATTATCAGTCTGAAAGCTTCCAGTGTCCCATCAAGAAATTGGATTCAAAGGGAGCAAGGAGATTTGTTGTATTCTGGTCATCAGTATCCCATCAAGTCCAGCATTCTCCTTACTCATACTGTGAGTTCGTTGACCAGTTTGTTTATCCAGTCTCCTGCCTCTTAATGAAAGATCCCCCTCCCAGAATAACTTATGAGATGTAGGAGATATTGCAGCTATCTAAGAACTACAAATTAGGTGATTGGTACCTATACCAGGATCACACTGTCATCAGAATCTATGGCTGCGAGATTTGTCCTCACAGGCTCCTAAGATATGTACCAATGAGGCTGTTTTCCTTGGAATACTACAGGAAGCTTATCAATTCAGATTTGACTCATTTTCACAGCACCAAGAAGAAGGCTCAACTGAAATTTAAATACCACCTAGGCCCCGTCATCATGAACAAGAAGGTAGGTTGGCAAGATGCTGACTTGATACTCAAGGATCAACTTAAGTTGAAAAGAAGTTTTTGGTGGGTCCCTTATGACCTGCTTGGCTTTATTAATTCCAGAAGAGTCAAATATAGATTGACACCCTATGAACGCTGCAAAATCCCACACATTGAAAAATATGCTAATCAAGATGCGTGGGCACAAGGCACTTTAGTTGAAGAATTCACTCAGGAGGAAATTTTGGAGCAAACTGCTAAATATATTGAAAAAACTCTTGACTTGGATTCTGCTGACCAGGTAACTTTCAAGCTGCCATACCAAGTTGAAGAGGGCACATCTACAGCTCCAGCTCTACAAGTTACCCAAGGAGCATCTACATCAGTAATAGGTACAGCTAAAGGTAAAGAGCCAATGGAGACAGAGCAAGAAATGGTCACAGAACAACCTGTCACTTCAATGGAATACTCCCAAGAACAGTCCCCTCCACAGCAAACACAGGCACCCCAAATGCCAGTTTTACAGACTCCTGTCAATTAAGAAAGAGGCAGAAAACGAGACTGAGAAAACTCCACACCTGCTAGTGGGTCTACACCACAGCCTGAAGTTAAGAGGCAAAGAGTTGATCCTCCAATTGAGGAGGAGGTCAGTGAAGAGGTCATAGAAAGCTCGATAAGAGAAGAAAGCCGGCATACACCTACAAGCTCCTTTTAGCAAGAGCAGGATAGACAGCATGACATGGAGGTTTCTTCCTCCACACAACAAGGCAAGAGTCCAGCTAGCATCAAAGCCAGCTTCAAAGAAATCAAAGCTCAAAATGAGCTATTAAGAGTGCAATTGTATGACCAATTTCTTAAGGCAACACCTACCAAGCAGGAAAGGTTGATGGCAGCATATGATATCAAGCAAGAAAAGATGGTTCTTAGCCACTTCAAGCCCAAGGTTCAACAGCCACAGTCAGCTGCAGACTTTGTTAAGACAAGGTTAGAGGTCCTGGCCAAGGACATTCACCCCATGGATCAAATAGAGTTACATAAGCAAACAGGGGAGATGGTTTATGCCACCCTTGCAGAGAAGGCCACATTGGCCCATGAGTTGAAGGAATCTTTAAAGAATACAAACACTCAGCTTGACTTGGAAAGAATGTCCTCCACAGCCAAAGACAACATAATTAAAACATTGGAGGACATTATTATTGACTTAGGACATGATCCTAAGGATCCTAAGGGTGTGAGGGCCCTTATGAAGAAGAAAGATGATGATATTGCTGCATTAAAAAAGTGATTGAGGTTGCTTCCTACTGAGCACCCTCAAACAGGAGAACTGGTCAAAGAGAAAGAAGCTGAGGATACATTGGATTTGCTGATGCAATTGAACTAGAGAGTAATTCGGATGGAAGGAGAATTGGAGAGAGCACTACAAGAAAAGAAGGGAGAGTCGACCTCCCATACACCTCAAATAGTTCCAACTATTGTTGTTGTTCCTCCTGCACCAGCAGCAGCAACCCCTCCAATTATTCCGTCAACCACAAAAGCTACAGATGCTACATCGACAACAACAGCTCCTGACTCTAGCATGAGCATGGATGAATTGACAAAAGCTATCAAGGAGCTTGAGCGGCAAGCAACAGAGATAAAAGAGGCCAAAGAAAAGCTGGCCAAACTGGAAGAAAAATATGATAAGTCTAAGATGACAGTGGCTGAGAAGACATGGGAAATTAAGGCCCTGAAGGACAAAGTTAAAACCTTGGAGAAAGAGCTGTCATTGGACAAAACGCTGACTGAAATAAAGAAGATTCTGTGGGCCAAAATTAATCAGTCAATCACCAACCAATGGAGGTCAATTCAGGCAATGTATGAATAGGTAGAACTAATTGGCCTTGCTCAGCTTTAAACTCAGAGAGCCAAAGCCACATTGGGAAACATGCCTGAGCAGGCCAACAAAATGATCAATTTTCTAAATCATCAGACTAAGGAAGAGCTGACAGCACTGCATATCTTGAACAGAACAGATGCCATATTGATAGCAAAGAGGGTGCTCACATTGAGAAGCTTTGTGCAAACTCTTGAAGCAAGATGTCGGGAAATACAAAGGGATCTAGACAATTTTGAAATAAAGCTTGCAAAACTATAGACTAAAGGATTTCCCAGCCTACTGACCAGCGCTGGAAAGTTATTGACACGTGACCAATATGCAACTAGGCTCAATAACTATGTCACAAATTAGCTTACTGCTGCATCAAGTTCTCTAGCACAAGCAGGACCTCCTTCAGGACAGACTCTCTATGATAGGCTGGAAAACTTATTTTACATGGAACATGAAGTTAACAATCTGTTTGAGATACCGCCCAACTATAACAAGTATACAGAGGTCGATGAGACACTTGTCAAAATACAAAAGCATCAGTTACGTCCCGAGGATTGGTGACAAGCAATGCTAGCCATTTTGCCCAGGTAATTTCAGCTTTTGCCCCTTTTTGTTTATTTCAAAATCTCGGTCAGCTACAGGTCAACAGCAAGCACTGGACAAGGCAGTTAAGGAGCACGCAGAGCAGGTTGGAGCAACCACAAACCAAAGAGCTGGGACGGCAAGCCTAAGAGTGCGGATTTTTGAAAGCGCAGTCCAGCTGACTCGAATGAACTCAAAGGTCAACATTCGCTGACAGAAAATAACAACTATTACGTTTGTCTTTATTTCACCATTTACTTTCTGATCAACTACTCCTTAGGAGCTGGTAAAGAAGTTATGAGCTATTAACTCATCATCTAGATATTTTTGTATCTAGTTTTTCTATATATACCACCCTCTGCATTGTAAAAAGGGTTGGTTGGTTGATAATCCTCATGAGAGACTCGCACTGTATATCTGATATGTTTTTCTTAATCAAAGATTTTTGAAATCTTGGAGAATGGACTGTTTGATGTGTTGTTAATGGTTTCTGAAGGATGAATTTGGAATTCTTGTGCTGCAATATGAATCAATAAGTCTTCCTCACCTCTGTTATTTCAATTTCATATATGCTCAAGTTGCAAAATGAAGGATTGGTTTAGAATTTGCTTAGCTACACTCTATGCTGAGTTTCTATGGCTTCTTAATGTTTTTGCTCTTGATTTAGGCATAAATATGAATTCTTTGATGGCTCATGTTTGATCTATTTCACATATGAATGACTGTTATCTAGGAATTCTTAGCTACTCCTAGATAGGGCTCATTTATCTTCCCCTTGCTAACCTGAATGAGAGATTCTTAGTTGCCTCTCATTCCTTAGCCTTTCAATCCATCTCTTTACCTTGAATGATGGTTTCATATGCAGATGTCTTGCTCCATTTTCCTCTCTTGTGACCAAGAAAACGCACCAGCAGTCTTACTCCATGCCCAATGGTTTGAAACTTATCACACTATGTTTTTCCTCTCTACTTGAAAGCATCGTCCACCGCACCAAAACACAAACAAAACCGCTTAAACCCAATAACTAGCCTAAAATCATCATCAACAAAGCTAAATCAGAAAGAGAGAGCCCTCTCTAGTTGTACGTGGGCTAGAACCTGCAGTCCAAAGATTGGTTTGTGGTTACCTCAGCCGTATCCTTTCAGGAGCTTAAGAACAACCTGAGTGATAACATAATGGCGACTCCACTAGGGAAAATCCTCAGATAATTTCACAAATCAGGTTGGAAAGCTCCACTGGGAAAGAAGCAAACCTTCAAAAATTTCTTTCTCGTTTTCTGGAGAAGGTCATCTGTTTCCTTCCTAACCATTTTTACAAGTTCAGTTCTGATCTGTGATGGTGGACAGAGATCAGGCACTCCTAAGTTGATCATCCACCTAGCAACTCCACTTTATTTTCAAACAAGAATCCACTAGAGGAACGAACCTGAAAAGGGAATGTCAGAATATTTTTGTTCAAAGACCAAAAGCTTCAAGTTTCAGAACACCACTATAGCCAATTAATCCCAATTCAAAGTAATAATAGCCAGACAAGTTGATCGGGTGTGTGGAAGATGAATTTGAACAAGATGTACATGAATTCATCAAGTTGTTATCAGAATATGAACTTGATGAATTTTTTTTTAGATTGGTGTTGTTAAAGGTCAAAGAAATACAACAGCCTCAAATCAAAATGTGTTTTCTTGATTTAGTTGTGGAAGAACATGAAAATGAGATTGAACTTTTGCATTCTCAAATCCAGTCATATGATTTTCACGATCCTAAAGATTTTTTTCAAAATCTTCCTTCTCCGGGTCATGAGGAAATTGTACTACCTTCTGACTTACAGATGGAGGATAATCAAGCTTTCAAGAGAAGGACTGAAGTATTGGCTGCAGAGTTTGTTACTAAGGATACATCTGTTCCATCAGACCAAGAAGATCCAAAAGAAACTATCCCACATGATGCTTTTGTTGATCCTATAGCAGATTACATGGAGGATCTTCTCCACTCAAAATCTTTAACATATTTTCTCTATGAGGACCAAGTAGTTCAGTAGTGGCCTTTATATGTCACAATTTTGATTATGGGGGCACATGACCAAACAATGTTTCTAATTTCACCAACTCTAAGCTAAACAGTTTGTTTCTTTCTACAAGCGCTTAAGTGGTTGCACTGGTTTTTTCATTTTATCTAACCAGCAAACAGGTGCTGATTAGGGTACGTAGGTAGGATTTCAGTTTTCTGTTTGGATAGCAGCTTGTTGCAGTTAAAGCCTGAAGCGAAGGCCCTAAGCTCTTCAAGTCTGTTGTCATATATATAAATAAAGCATCCAGCAAAGGGAAAGTTTTTAGAATACATCAAATAATTGAAGATTAAGGCAGTCTGACCTACTGTTCTTGGCTTTTCATAAGGAAAATCCATCCCCAAGTGGAGCCACTGTTAGCCTCCTATTGCAATAGGTTTCATATTTCATGATTGACAGTGGAAGTGCCAAAAATGTTCATCTTTTTCATGCTGCAAAAGTTCCATTTTTGAAAGATTTCTCAGTTAAGGGAAGGCCAAACAGCCTAAGCTTGGCTTCCCTAGTTTTAAATTGATGTTGTAGAATAGAGAAGGAAAATCTATCCAAATAGTTTAAGCTTGGCAGATTAGTAGCTAGGTAGAGAATGAAGGCACCCAACTGCTTCATCTGGGCCCTTGGAAGCAATAAGGGTAGTTTTTAGATAGGAGGGAAGTTAAAAAGAAAGAAGCAATCAAGGTTTGCAAGTCTAAGTGCACCCTTCCTGAAGTAACAAAAATGCTAGTTGTATTAGGCTGGGTAGGTAGCCTGGGGTTGCAGAAGCAAGATCATCTTCAGTCTTTGCCTTGACAAAGAAAGCTCATCTCATCAGTGGCAGAGGTAGCAAAGCAGTGTTTTGGTGGCAGAATTCTTGAAGCATGTCTAATTTGCCTTCACTCCCCCTAAAAAGTCTCTTACTAACATCCCCCAAAAGGACCTTGGGATTTGCCCAACAAGTCCTAGTCTTACTTCATTTCTGTGAAACATGAAGGTAAATGTTGGCTTTCTTCGATGAAAAGAAGCCACATTTCTTGTGTAAAGAAGCCAAGGAAGGAATAGGAGAACCCATGTTTTAATATGGGAGAAGTGGTGAATCTAGGGTAATCCATATGTTGGGTCAATACTTCCTAAAGGGATAAAATTTGCATTGCAAAGCTATATCTATAAAGTGAAGTTGAAGTTCCTACTATGTCTTTCCAAGTGTTGTCGCTACTGCAACACCCTGTAAAATTTTGTTACATTTTCATTTTGGAGCCTACCCTTTAGCATGTGAAGTGTCGTTTTTCATCATCAAGTGTCATTTTAGGTTTATACACATGCTCCTAGTATCCATATCCCTTCTTATCTATCGACGTATCGTCAACATCACTTATAGAGCATTATGGTACTATAACACTCTTTCAAG